>OX243813.1:44387807-44565307 GCA_945859605.1 Lumbricus rubellus | reverse complement strand
ATCTAGATGCGATTGCATGTCCGGAGGATGGATAAAATGATGTATGACTATAACATAGTCATATTATACCGAATCACATCCATTCTCTCTTTCTCTATGTCTGTCTGTCTCTTTCTATGTCTGTCTCTCTCTTGCTCTCTCTCTCTGCCTGTCTCTGTCTCTCTGTGTGTCTCTCTTCCACTACGAATCGCATCTAGAGATTCTGGTTCGATCTCTG
Organism: Lumbricus rubellus; assembly: GCA_945859605.1. Classification (NCBI taxonomy): domain Eukaryota; kingdom Metazoa; phylum Annelida; class Clitellata; order Crassiclitellata; family Lumbricidae; genus Lumbricus; species Lumbricus rubellus. The sequence goes on along the minus strand of OX243813.1, from coordinate 44,565,090 downwards.
CCTGAGGATCAGATAAATTATTTCACTTCTGACTAAATCTGCAATGACATGTGATGTAGCCTATCAAATGATGTTCAGTTGTCCACTCGCAGTGCAAATATATGTGGTCATTGTGTCTTTTTTACTTCATAGTTAACGCATCTAAAACTTAATATAGCTATAACCTGTCATAATGTCTCAATTAGTTTGCATAAAATGTCCTAAACCAACGCAGTGCTTGTTTAGGATATATTATGCAATGTAATAATAGCAATAGAGATGATGATGATAAATGATGACGATGACGATGACGATGAAGATGATGATGACGACGACGACGACGATGATAATAACAACAACAACAATAATAACTATACGATGATGATCACAATGTCGATGATGATGATGGTAAAAATAATAATAGACTAATAATTACTCTGTGTCCGTGCAGGCAACTACTCTCGTCTGGCGTGTCAGTTCTACTTCGTCCGTAGTCTCGGCTACTACATCATCCACATCTACATTCCGTCATGTCTCATCGTCGTCCTCTCATGGATCTCATTCTGGCTACACAGGGACGCTTCCCCCGCTCGCGTCTCCCTCGGCATCACGACCGTCCTCACAATGACGACCCTCATCTTCAGCTCCAATGCATCGCTTCCAAAGATCTCCTACTTGAAGATCATCGACATCTACCTGGTCACGTGCTTCGTCATGGTCTTCGCGTCGCTGCTCGAGTACGCATGCGTCAGCTATCTGGGAAACCGGAAGCCGAGGAAGAAGAAGTCGTCGAGCGAATCATCGGATGCGGAGGATGGGATTATGGGAAATCGATTGAAGAACAGACAGGTAAATCAATCGATGTTGATGATGATGTCCAGACTGTATACACTATACAGGTAAATTGATGGATCGACGAATGAGGTAAATTAATAGATGGATGGATGGATGGGTGGTGGGTTGGTGGGTGGGTGGGTGGGTGGATGGATGGACGGATAGATGGATGAATGGATGGATGGATAGACAGATAGATAGACATACATACATACAGACTGACAAACAGACAAAATAGGTAGGGAGGCAGGCAGGTAGATAAAATATCTAGAAGACGAGAAATGGGAGGAGGCGCATGACTACAAGGAGGAAGAGCAATTACACAATGAACAGAAAAACGCGAACAAAAAGACAAGAGGAAGAGCAGATTTTTTAAAGCTGACAGTTGAGTAGCAGCCACAGAGGATAGAATGCTAACGACTTCAATTGTTTTAGCTTTGGACGGGATAGCCAATAATTCTTTCGCTCTCCACTTCATCTATCTTCCGAGAGTATTCACTGCAGATCAGTTGAACAAATCAGGCGAAGATCGATATAAAAATCAATCAATTGCTGTTCTAAGCGATCGATCAGTCGATTGAATGGCTGCGACATCTTAGCGTTATAATTGGTGGAGGAAAAGAGAGGCACAGAGTCCACATGCACAGATAAGGTATCGAGGAGCCACTCATAAACCACTCCACCAATCAACTGCTCTGAAACTCTATCTTCCATGGGGATCATGATGACAAGTGCTGTCATCGACTTTCATAACGTTATTTTAACATGAAACTTCTTCCATCGTCGCTCGCCCTGTTGTTTGTCGACCTTATCAGCACTTCATGATACGCTGTGTGTACCTAGGTAAGTGTTCATGATACGCTGTGTGTACCTAGGTAAGTGTTCATGATAGGCCTACAACCCTACATTGTGTGTACCTAGGTAAGTGTAGGTGAGAGAGCAAACACTGCACGGTGAACTGAATGTTTTCAGACGGGGCTGGTCGAATGATCGGCTAGAGGCCGACCACTCAAGTCACTGTGTGTGCTGGTGTGTGTGTGTGTGGGTGTGTGTGTGTTTGAGTGTGGGTGTGGATGTGCGGCCGTGTGTGTGCGTGCGCGTGTTTATATAGCCATTGTTAAGAGCAGAAATTCCTTGATGAAAATATATCCCATGGACTTCATTTTAAAATTGTCACTATAGATATATATAGCAGACCATGGTCTTGTTCTAGGACTCTTGCACAACGACCTTAGAGGATAGTCTGTTTCCACGAGAATGCCTCAGTAACAAAGTAGTTGCGCTTTCAGCACTAGTCGCATTTCCTGGCGTATATCAACATTTACGTAGCGCCTTTAGAAACCTTTCAAACAACTTCCATCGGTATAGTACCAGAGTTCAATGACTTTGTGAATCGACCTTGATGTCTGCAAGGTCGTTGGTGACCACAGAGGGGGCAAAACACACAACAGTCGCGGCTAATTTTTTCTGTAGAAGCATGACTTAAATGCAATGCTTGGAAATTTAAAATATCGGTAGTTTTTTAAATGTTCCCAAATGAAAATTTCTCAATTTCACAATGTGCATCATTGGTATCAATAGTGCTTTAGATGTAGACAGACAGTATACGTCCAGAGGAGGCCTACACTATAACATAGACATCATGTAGATATTGACTGCTACAAAGATACGACGACGACGCTGTCAGCTGAGATTATTTGATCATTATGGGATAATGATTATTGATTTCACGACTGCAGATAAAATTAATCAATCCGTGATGCCAATATCGATATGGCCTGCAGTCGGTAGAGATAACATAGATGGATGGATGGATGGATGGCTGGATGGATGGATGGATGGCTGGATGGATGGATGGATGGATGGATGGATGGATGGATGGATGGATGGATGGATGGATGGATGGATGGATGGATGGATGGATGGATGGATGGATGGATGGATGGATGGATGGATGGATGGATGGATGGATGGATGGATGGATGGATGGATGGATGGACAGACGGAGGACGGGTGGATGTACGTATGGATCAATCACAGCACATATTGGCATTATACAATTATTTGTTCTGCAACCTATACGCAGTTCTTTTTCCGCAGAGTGGGCTATATGCTGAGTAGTCAACATAGGAACTTCCCCGGTACAAGAAATGTTATAGTTAACTCTGAATTCTTGAAACCTATAGTTTACCATATTCTGCTCTACTTGTCTGCCTCCTACGCAGGTTGAATTATTGTCCGACCTAGCTTTTCCTCTTGACGTTGAACTTCTTCATCGAACTTTCCATATCTATAGGCCCTACTCGTTATCATCCAAAGTTCCAAACCAGCATCATCTGTCGTGGTTCTCATATTAATCTCAGTGCAATACGTGCGATGATCGATACAGATTACAGTTTGCAGGGGTAATGTTTGGGGGGGGTAATTTGAAATCTTTGCACCGGTACTCTATGTTATAAGATGCCACTGCAGACAATGAACAATGAACAATGAAGATGTGCCAAAAGTCTGGAATCGATCTCGGTCTCGAAGTGTACTGTCCTGCATACAAGTCTGCTTTAAAAACCCTTGTTGTGCTATTCTTGCAATCTGCCAAATCGCGCAATATTTCGAAATAGCTTGCATGGGCAATGGGCATATACACTTGCACTAGAGGCAGACAGACAAAGAATGGGGGCTACGTTTAATCGAAATAATCCTGTTGACCGCGCTAAAACAGACGAAAACCATGTACTCACGGCGGGACTTCTATCTCTGTTAAGAACGCATCCAGTGAGGAGATATTGGGACGGATCTCCTCGCATGGCGAAGACACCTGTGACGGATTTTCATCGGTAGATATGATAGCAAGACCGCTCAATTTTCGTTCGATAATCTGCCCGGTGTGCGACTTGTAAGAAGTAACTGTTTTGCTAAAGACGAAAAGTTATTGTTTTTATACGAGTTGTATGCAACCGTGCAACAGCACGAGAGACAGATGATCATGAGGATTATTTTGAAAGTTATAGTGGAAACAGTGTACACTGTAGGCCTAGGGCCCTAGACCAACATGACATGACTATCGCCTGAGATATATGAATGTTCCACTGGACTTCGGAATTTCTCATTCGTCAAAATTAATTTATTAAAATACAAAAGTAGTGTTTGCAATTGAATGTGGCATCATAGTGTGACCAGTTACCACTTTATGCAAAACTCGCTTTGCAATCAGCTCTCTCCATTGACACGTTCTTTGTTATTGTCTGGTGCGCGAATCATACATAATAGTTACTATAATTATAGTCTTTTTGCCATCTTAAAGCTTGCACATAGGTTTTTTGCGTATTTTTTGTTTGCGCTTTTTTACCAGATATTTTAAGCGGAAAGAAAAGTTTCCCAGGACGCAAAGTATTACGTCATAGGCTACTTATTATTTCAGACGTCACATTCAAGATTCAATTGTTTTGGTGTCATGACGACTATTATTGTCTCCTTAATTACAATCAGAGGTTCAATATCGCTGTGTCGACAACTATGAATTAAATAATAAGATGATGATGACGATGATGACGACAACGATGATGATGATTATATCTGGTGTAACCAACTATCTGCATTATTGATTCGATCTTTTCCATAATTTTCGCGAATGATTATCTACCGATGCCCTCAGAGGATCCCAGTCTTCCATTAACAATTCGCGATACTGCCCTCAGTGCCCTGCATGCGTGTATCTTATGAAGCTGATATTCTCAAAGTCACTTAAGTCAATCATGTTTATAGGCTACTAGCTGAACCCGGCCACGCGTTGCTGTGGCTGAAAAGAGGCTCCACTCTCCTCCTCCTTCTCCTCCCCCTCCCCTCCCCTCCCCCTCCCCCTCCCCTCCCCTCCCGCTCCCCTCCCCTCCCCTCCCCCTTAATTATTTTCTGGTCTTTTCAAAAGCAGGTACTTTTTGCCAGTATGGCACCGGGCAGATTTTCGAGCGAAAATTGAGCGGTCGCTTGCTATCATTTCTACAGACGAGAGAAACTCGTCGCAGGTGGTTATCGTTAATTGAGCAGATAAGTCCTGAAATCTCCTCACGTGATGCGTGCCGAACAGAGATAGCGGTTTTCTTCCGCGATGAGTACATGGTTTTCAATTGTTTTTAGCGCGGTCAAAAATTTTCTCGATTAAACGTAGCCCCCACTCTTTATCTGTCTGTCTGTCTCCGATGCAAGTGTAGGCCTATTGCTGAGATAGGCCTGTAACAGCATAGCAGATTACAAGAATAACATATTATAACAAGAAAGCAAGGAGGCTTGTCGGCCTATGCAAAACTGTAAACTGCGAGATCGAGACACAGTAATGGGTTCCGAGCATAGGCGTACAAGGCGGGGATCCAGAGGTGGGGCAAATGTCCCCAACTTTCGGGCAAGTCTGGTTTTTCGGGCAAACACAGCCCCGGACGACTAAAAACAAAAAAGGTCGTCAACTTTTTTGCCGGATATATTTTTTGGGCAGAAGTTCAATCTTCCCCCCCCCACTGCTGAAATCTCCCGTACGCCTATCCGAGGCAGTATATGATCCGAGACTGAGACAGTAATACAACGTCCGAGACCGATCGAGACATTATGTTCGAGACAGTTCAAAATAAATCAATGCCGAGGCCCTCGGACCTCGGTATTTATTCCACAGGGCGGAACACATTTGTTGCACTCTGTTCATCTTGAAAGCTTTTTCAGCTTCTTTGCATTGTTGCTCAATCCAACTGTTTTTTTTGGGTCTAATTGTGGTTTCCTTCTATAGGCCTACATGCATAGTGAGCCTGTTGAATTTTCTCAGGTCTGCACTGTATTGCTGTTTTGCTAAGCTTTGCTTTTTCCAGTAGATTTTTAAATATAAAACATTTCGTCTGATATCCACTTTCGGTTTCTTGCAAGCTCTTCCAACTATATATGTTGCTAGCTGCTGTTTTCCCCTTTTGGCTGTTTGACCGCATGTATAATAATCTTCTACGTCTTCGGTTTCCTGATCGTTAATCTCTCGATCTCGTCCTCTTACTTTTGTCGGGTGTTATTATCTGCCAGTTGCTTGGTAGGCTATCTGAGATACATGCATACATGCATACATGCATACATGCATACATGCATACATCTTGGCAAATATCACTGGCTATCTCTTTATCTCGATAGCTGCTTGTGATCGGAACCAGTTTACGCATGTGTGAGTGTGAGTGTGAGTGTGAGTTCCATATTTTTGCTTTTCATCATGTAGCCTATATGTATGTATGTATGTATGTATGTATGTATGTATGTATGTATGTATGTATGTATGTATGTATGTATGTATGTATGTATGTATGTATGTATGTATGTATGTATGTATGTGTGTGTGTGTGTATGTATGTATGTATGTATGTATGTATGTATGAGCACTTGCTATAGCACCTCCTCAAGATTACTACTCAGAGGCGCTCTCATATACAGCGCGGACACTGAATCGGAGTTTCACGCCGAAGCGCATGAGCAATAATATTGCGAGTGAAGGACTTTCTGAGGGCTCCGTATACGCGCGTCTTGAGGTGGATTTAAACTCGTAACCGTCCGGCTCCAATTAAGGCACCGAACATACCACTAGACCACCGTGCCACACCATATTATAATATAAGTTTGCATATAATTATATGATATCTACGTAAATTGTTGTTACAGGAAGTTCGTTACGTGAACTCGACGCATGCGCAGTCAGGCGATGCTCGTCTATCGAAGTCGTCGTGTACCGTTCTTCCTGCCGCCCGTCAGTGTCCTGTCCATGCCTGCGAGAAACAGCAGCAGCAGCAGCAGCAGCAGCAGCAGCAGCGGTCGTTGAGGCGCTCGAAGCCACCTGCGCCCCCGCAACCGACCACCAAGGTGAAGGGGGTCAATCGTAACGTAGCCCTTGCCTGCGCCATTGACAAGTACTCGAGAGCCGTGTTTCCCCTCATCTTTCTCATGTTCAACGTTCTGTACTGGGTCATTTTCCCCAACATCAGTCCAGCGCCTGAGGAAACGGACTTTGACTTCATCAACTGACCATGCATGCACGTGTAGTGTCCAGTGCGGCTGATGGCTAGTGATTAACTGACCACTGACCAATGCTTTTCTGCGGTCAGCAACAGCATGTCCATCAACCGATGTATCTGTGGGATCCTCAGAATTTTAATCAACCGGAGATCTCTTGAGAAAGACAGGCATAAACTGCCGACAATTCAAGAAGGGACCCATAATGTCGGTTTTCAACGGGTCCCATGTACAAGAGCATGGGTCCAATGTGGGCTCTGCGTGGACACGATAGAGCAGAGTGATGTATAGTTATTATAGACAGCCTGTGAAGGCCACACTCGTTGCTGCGTATACACTCTAAGGGCCCATGGTCAGCCTCCCCAGTTGCCAGACAAGGATCAAATGTTTGGATCCATGTCATTTCGGAAGGAACAAGCATATTCGTCTGTTCCAATAACAGATGGAAATATCGACTAGCTGACTGGATAGAGTACTCTAACGTTAGAGTGTACACGCTACGTCGGATGCACCTCTGTGACACAGAGAGCTGCGACTCGCTTCCAGAAGGAGAGGCTTATTCAAGATATTTAAATATCGGGCTATACTATTGCGGTCCTGACCTACTGAAACGGGCAGCAGTGGTGAAGGATATCCACGCGAACAATTAACTGAAACTCAGCTGGTCTGAAGCCATATGGTCTGAAGCCATAAATTATGGTCTGAAGCCATGTGGTCTGAAGCCATATGGTCGCTAGGCTATAGGAAAACGTGTAGAGGTCAACATTTACATTTTAATATTGAGGTCACAGCTAGTGATGTGAGCGTGAAATATTTCATTTGAAATATTTCATTTCTGACAGTTTTTTTTGAAATATTTCAACGCCATAAAAAACGTTTTTTTTACATGTATGTTTTTTTACATCTCTAGTTGACGATGACAACAAAGATGATGACATGGACGATGATGAATAACAATGAGGAAATCTTGTAACTGACAGATTTTAGCAGTATAATTACTATTAATGATGGTTTACTCTGTCTGACTGATAGTCTTCTTCTTTCTTTCTCCTCCGTCAGGTATTCGCCGACGATGAGGCTCTAACAAAACTTCTCCATTTCGGCCGGTCTCTTGCGAGTTCTATTGCCTTTCCCAGCTCCATTCCTCTGTCTTCTATGTCCTCCAGTATGTTGTCTATCCATTTCTTCTTCGGTCGTCCTCTGCTCCTCGTTCCCTCCACTTCTCCGTGCAGCGCTTTTGCCGGCATTCTTCCGCTCTCCATCCTGATCACATGTCCATACCATGTTAGTCTTCTTTTCTTTATTCTTTCCACTACTGTTTCCTTCTGGTCTAGTTCTTCTCGTGTCACCTCATTCCGTATCTTTTCTCTCCGTGATCTATTCAGTAGACCTCGTAGCCATCCCATCTCCGCCACCAGCAGTCTTCTCTCATCCTCCTTTTTACGCACCAAGACTCTGCTCAATACATGAGGACCGGTATCACCAGTGATTCATATAGCTTGATTTTTGTTCTTGTTAAGATGTTGCCTGATCTCCATAGTCTCCTCAGCTTCCCAAACATTGCTGATGCCAGCCCAATTCTTTTCCTTATGTCCCTTGTCGACTCTGCATCTTCCGTAATTAGGCCACCCAAGTACGCAAATTCCGCCACCTGTTCCAGCTCCTCTCCCTCCAAGATGATGGTTATCTTCTCTTTTTTCTTACCAATTGTCATTGTTTTTGTCTTCTCTCCATTGATCCTAAGCCCGAATCTTTTACTACTTTCGTGTACCCTGGTCGTTAACTCCTGCAGTTGGCTTTCGCTTTCCACCATCAGATCTATATCGTCTGCAAATCTTAGGTTGTTGACTATTTGACTGATAGTACTATAATACTATTTATGTTTGTGTTCTAAGTTCTATTCTTAGAACTTTTTGTAAAATTTTGTTTGCCGGATTATTATTGAGTTTAGTTGACATAGTATTTGTGATTTATAATTTGTCTTGTAAAGTCACTAAAGTGTTTCGAATTCTATACGATTGACTGTGTCCTAGGCTAGCAGAATTTAGCTAAAATCACATTTATTTCATTTATGACAAAACAAGTGATTAATAATAAATGTTAAGCATAACAATGAACAATAACATCAACTTTATTAGATCAAACTGTAATTTGTGACATTTGGTGAATAAAACATGTTTTTCAACATATAATATAATATAACTCTCATAAAAGTCATTCTTAAAAACAGGTAATTAGAAATAAATTGAGTATCTCGAGGATGGTCATCACTAACACAATAGTGCATATAATGTGTAATATGAGAAATAAATAAACTTATTATGGTTGTAATTAGTTGTAAAATGTAAAGAAAAAAATAATTTCAAATGTTTCAAAGAAAACTGAAATATTTCAAATAAAACTGAAATATTTCATTGAAATATTTCAACGCCAAAAAAAACATGTTTTTTTACATCTCTAGTCACAGCTGATTCGGATAAAACTCCATTTCCACATAGGATCTGACGTTTATTCCAAGGAAGAGGATATCCTGGATATGCTGTCAAACTTCTCAAATTTAAAAGAACTTAATATTCGGTCTTCATCATTTCGTTTAGATCTCGCCTTCTAGCAAACCCATTGAGATTGCATTTGGGATAAGTCATGAGAAGTGAATATGATTATGCTCTATCAATGGAAAGTCAACGAGATGCACTTGAATAATTGCACAACTGAATGTCTTTGACAAATTAACAGTAGGCTATTGTGTGCATATAATATCGCCGCTTTAGAAACTATACACTGAGTATACAGTTACTTCCAGCATAGCCTGACTTAAATTGATTTGTAATCGTTTAAAGACATTAAAAAACTATAGACCTACGTAGGCTACGTCTCGTTTTAGGAAATTCAAATAGGGCCTAATTACCATATAGCCATAATAGGCTTCTCGTTTCTAGCCTAATGGGCGTCTTATTTGCATGCAGCGTCGTTGTAATGTATAGGCCGACGTTTTAACAAGTCTAGAATTTCATTATCGTTTACAATATAGGCCTATAGCCCAGGGCTTAAAGTGTGGGTGGACGGTCATGGACGACGTCCACGCACTTATTTTAAAATCTGAACGCCGTCCTGCCACTTTATGGCCAGAACAGTCTGGAAAGGTAAGGGGCGCCCAGGCACTTCTGTTGGTGAGGTAAGGGGCGTCCAGGTACTTATTTTTTCACACTTTAAGCCCTGACATAGGCCTAGGTACTTGAAGTCGAAGAGCAGACGACATTCTCATCCAATAAAACTATAGATCTGCTGTGTAGACCTATATCGGACTATATGCGATTTCTGGTTTTAACACAAGGAAGGAATCTAACCTCACTCTTAATTGAATGAATGAATGAATGAGATCTCGTCTAGCTAGCCCGGAGGGCTAGCCAATAGGGATGAAGTGTTGGCGACTTCATTTTCAAGGCCTCGGCATATGAGGGCGGTGGCCAATAATCTCCCTCACCGTCTCATTATCCACTGACCGTGAGGTCAGTGTACTCATCATAGCTAAGTCGGCTAGGGCGTGCTTGTGGAACAGAAATCTCGTTACAAATTTCTGCCCCAGCGGGGAATTGAACCCCCGACCTGTCGGTCGACAGTCCAGCGCGCTAACCACTGTACTGTCGAGCACTCTTAATTGTCCCTCCCCAAATGAGCGCATAAGTTAGGTTCTCTATACGATTCATCATTTACAGGTCTATATTCTATAGCCTAACTGACCACTGCACCTCGATCGGCTCTTAAGCGATGTAACTCCTGAACATAGGTGCCCGCGATTATGGTCAATGAGAGGCACATGTCACCACCCCCTTGGGCCTATCTCGCAGAAAATTGACCACTAGGCCTAATTATTTTCTAGCAGCTTCTGCAATTAGGCCTAGGCCTATTAGAATATTGAATATTCCGTCGATTCACTATTAGCCTAAGCCCTATCTGCAGCACTGATAATGGGGAAAAGATAACTTTTAGCCTACACTTTAGCTTGGAATATTAGGCGGTTTTTAGGTCTAGCGGCTCTAGCCTATAGCCTACTTCCCTATAGGTCCCTACTGCAAGAAAGTATTTCATTAGGCTTAGGTCCAGGGCTTAAATTGTGCCTGGACGGCCATGGACAGAGAAGAAACATTGCAACAGATAAAAATAGGCCTATGCTATTAGGCTAAGCGAAAAAAGAGTTCCTGTCCGCCCAACGATCGTTTGCCATCCCCACGTCAAACAGAGGACTAGATTAGGCCTAATTCCCTAAACAATGCCTTCCACATGCTACGGGATCGCCGATAGGCCTGTAGGCTATAGGCCTATTGAAGGAGTCAGATAAAGTTGGGTTAGGCAGCTTAGCATGGGCGGAGTTTATCAGGGGATAGGGGGGCTAAGCCCCTCCAAGAAGGCCCAGATTCAACTTTTTTACCGTGAAAATGGGATCCTTTTTCGGGGTTAGCCCTCCCAATAAGGCCCAGACTCGGGGGTTAGCCCCCTCCCCAAGAACGGAAACCAAACCCCGCCCATGCAGCTTAGGCCTGGACCTATTCGTTTCCGATAATAGGCCTAGACAGCCTGTAGCTAGGCTAGCACTAAAATTAATAAAAATCGATTGGAGGGTTTGGGCGCCACTGATCGAAGACTACGGTACCGGTAGCATATAGGCATTCCGTACCCGATTTCGTATCATTGCAAGCCATAACGCTTTTTCATTGGCCGGTTCCAGATTATGAATATTCATAACCAATGACGTGTTTCGTGCCTTCTCGTGCGCTGTTGTTGCTGCTGTTGTTGGTATACGGGGGGAATCGGCCGATTGCGGTGCGCTTGAAGTTATAAGGAGTTTCCATTCGATAGTGAAGTAATCGAAAGTGTGAAGCTAGACTTGAAATCAGAGCAAAAATAAAATGCAAAGGTTACGCGTTGTTACATGCGTACCAGCGAATATGTCATCCACCAACTAATCGCTTCAATAATACGCTGTTGTCAACAGCTATTGGCCTATTATGTCATGCATCTGGCGTCTGCTTCGTTGAATCAAAAGCCTCCTGCGATACCACAAATCAAAACTGCGCTACAGAAGTCATTACATGAGATTTTACTAGACTTCAGTTGTCTAAATTCGCACCAGTTGAAATTAGTGTTCCACACATTCCCAATTGTAACTTTAAAAGCTCTAGGTTTATTCAGTTTTCGTGAACTGTCTCATTTTCCATGCCTACTGTTCGACAACCAGTAATATTTCGAGCTTAAGTACAGTAGTTCATGTCAATCTCAGTTCTAGTGAAAATCACCCTAAATTTAAACCTATGTGTGGCCTATGCGCAATTGCATATAGGTCTAAATACGAGATATGTGTGATGGTTATCTTCATTCAGATTGTTAAAAATTGATTATTTTGGATCATGAATCAGAACCCTTTGCATCCACGTTCACAGACCTTCTAATTCCACGTTCTGACTTCCTGACAGGAATAGCTTTATAGAAACACTTCTGTACAGTTAAAAACTAGCAAAAAGGTCATTGTCCTCCGATTGGAAGTAATTTACCATGGAGGATGGGAAAGGAAAGAAGTGGTTGTGGCGTTATGCAGTTCTAAAAATACCTTAAAACAGCTCTGTAAGAGTGAATGTTACTGCTGAATTATGAATAGCCTAAGTAGACCTGCCAATAAAAGCATTAATATGAATGCAATTAGCCTTATATCTTTACCTAATAGAAAGGCATTTGCCAAAAACATCAGTGTTACTCTGTTATCATTGCTCATCAATAAATAATATTATCTTTATTCAACAATACGGTTGACAGGCCGCAACCTATATTCTAATGACAACTTGTCACGATTCAGACATAGCGTAGTCTAAACATTTAGCCTACAGCTTGACCTACCTGCCAATTGCTTACATTTTAAATACAATTATTAGACTAAAATCGGGTGTTTAAAATTTTGGGTGAGGCAGTATAATAATAATTTTCGTCTATTCAACAATCCGATTGAAAGACCGCAATCGGTTACAGTTGAAACAGTTTGCATGAACTCAGATTACAGAATACATAAATCTTAATTATACTAGCTGAACAGACAGCCTGCAATAGGCTACATGGAGCTAAAACAGTTTGATTACAAGGCATATCCGCCCAATAATGAATCACGCAATGTAGCTTATCCCATTATATGCAAAACTATTTGGTGTAGGCTATCAATTTATTAAAGCACTTTATAAATCTTAGCAGGTAACTGCCATATAGCCTACTAGGCCTAATGGGCGCAAAGGCTGCGAGTTATTAAACATAATAGCCTAAGATAATGATATTGCCAACGCAAGCCGCAGTCTGTAAACAAAACGTGCTATGTCACTGGTTATGAATATTCATAATATGGAATCGGCCAATGAAAAAGCGCTTAAGGCTGACAATGTTACGAAATCGGGTACGGAATGCCTATATGCGTACCGGTAGCCTATTACAGGCAGTGATGCCACAGCTGGTTTTTTTCCAATAGATCTGGGTTTTTTGCCTTCGTCTGGGTTTCTGGGTTTTTTCTAGCAAAATCTGGGTTTATTTTCGTGAGTTGACCATTTTGTATTAAAACACATGAATATTCTTTGAAATTCAATGTAAAAATGGTTGTGATACATAATTTTGGTTCCAATAATTTTAATTTAAACTCCACAATCACGATCTCAAGTTGTCAAATCACGAATAATATAACCTGATGATGCACAAAAGTAGCTCTGTGCAGAAATAAGCAATTTTGGCATCTCAATATAGCCTAGGTTTGTTGACATCTATGACATGTATACATAATAATAATAATAATAATAATCTTTTCTTTAATGAAACGCTTGCAAGACGCACTGCGCTTTACATTTACAAGTTATGCAGTAATCTTAATTAAACTTAACTACCAACTGAGCAGACAGCTTTGCAATTACACGGCGCTAATAGCAGCCTACAAATCTAATCCGCCCAACGGGGGCTCGAACCTGCTACCTCTCGCACTCTTGGCCAGCGTGTTAACCATTACTCTACCGGGCCCCCCCCAGGGTCAGGTCAATACTCCAGGAAGTGGTCTAGTAACGTTGTTGCAGAGTATTAATGTTCTAGGTGGTTAAAACGTTGGATTATTGATGGCCGGAAACTTCGGACAACTTTAAAACCGTAAACTTAAGCCATGCGCATTAGTTGTTTAGGCCTACAGTTCTGGTGCATGCGCACACGAATATATCGATTCAAGTTTTTGTCGACATGGGTGCCAAGTCTATGACAACTTTAAGAATTGATATTTTAAAAAGTTGCAATTATATTTTATTCGACTCATTTGACGAATATTTTGTTAACCCTCATCCGAACAAGCGAAAAAACAACTTAATTTGAGCAAAGAGACCTAAAATCGCTTAAATCAATTGTCTGGGTTTTTCTGGGTTTTTTTCAGAAGAAAATCTGGGTTTATTTCAAAAATCTCAGTGGCAACACTGATTACAGGAGGTCTAGACCTAGCAGCCCATTGTTAGTTAGGCCCACATGTAGGCTAGCGATACGATAACTTTCGTCAAGTAGCTCATTGCCTAGTAGGCCTAGCCTACAGTTTATCGCGACGTTGGAAGAGCTGATGTTTTTCTTCAGTACAAAAAATTTGTCGCTCTATCCACACTTAGCACAATGCTGGAAGCTAAGGGTCTTACCGTGACGACGTGACATCTAGCGAATGCTATGTTAAATATGTGTGCTCTTAGATTCCGTTTGGGTTTTGGTAATAAGCTGTAACACGCGGCACCGGTCCAATACCATGCGTCGCCGAAAAATACAGGGCTAAATTTTTTATCAAAAATGCAGTAGCGCTAGTTGGAAGTTGGAACGCACTGAAACATACAGACTTACTTAAGTATCGAAATTAACGCCCATGAAACGTATAGCAGAGTGGCGCAGTGGAAGCGTGCTGGGCCCATACATCCAACTGAGTGTGTCAAAGCACTATAGGACCTGGGTAACCCAGAGGTCCGTGGATCGAAACCACGCTCTGCTAAGTTTTTAAAAATACGATTTTCATTTAATCAACAATAATCTTAAATAATACGAAGTATGTATTATGTAGTAACAATATTTAACCTAATAAAAAACGAAGTGTAAAATCAATAAGTATATTTTCATTGGCCACACCGCATTCAGGTAGCCTAGGCCTAATACAGTTTACATGACAAATGAGATAGTCTGTGTATAGCCTACAAACTACAAAGGTAAGCAAACAACGTCGCCCATCTCGCAACAATCTAATCTATTCAGGGTCGAAGCTCTACTGCCTCTATGAAACTGTGTAGAGTTACGTGCATTATTTCTACCTTTACAGGCATGCGTAGAACAGATACGCTCATACATAGGCCTAATAGACTGTATATAGACAACAAAATTAATTTTAGAAGGTTAGGCTAGGTCTACCTTAAATGGCGCCCTACCTTGCACCAGAGCCGTATATTTGAATATACGGCTCTGCCTTGCACAGACGACTGTTGTGAAACGTCAATCTCCAAGGACAACAGAACAAAAGTCTATAAATAGGCATTCAGTTCATTCAAGCGTATAGAGCAGGTATAGAACCTGCGAAGTAGGCTACGAGAATTTGCTGAGTTTTTTACAGTTTGGAATACCGGTTTTAACTTATAGGCTACGTTGTTGGGTAGCTACCTTAGGCCTATTCCACCCGACCTCTAAGCTTACCATCGCAAAACTTTCTGGCTCAAAAGGTTAATAATTATGAGCTATCTGTCCAAATTTGCATATTTACTTTTTAGCAGAAAAATGCAGAATAAAGTAGGGTCATAAGAGCCGGGGTGGGCCAATTTTCAAATTATTTTAAAGTTTTTTTAGCGCGGTAGTACGGCATAAAATTATGCGAAGACAATTTTCTTTGACCTAAGCTGACAGGTGCGTGTGAACTCAAGTGACTATTTCCGTTTTCGATGGCGTAGCTATGTAAGTCTGTTATTTTAGAATGCAGAAGCGAGAATCATTAAAAAAAGCAAATACAGTTTTGAAAATCACCATTTATCGTCGCTTTGGTAGGGTTATTGCATGACATTGATGGTATTTGACGATGCGATTAGATATGAGCTCGTAGTTTTAAACGACGAAAACTTTTTCCTGCCGCTGCCCGCGGCGTCCATTAGTCATGTCGACCTTTCAATTTTAACGCAGTCAAACGGTTCTAGTTTTAAACGATGTCTATTAGCATGGTCTAAGAAATTGGGTTGATAAGTAGCTTTGCAAAATGTTTTGTGAAGGAAATGGTTTGGTTGGAAGATGAGACGAGGGTGGACACTAGTCAAAGTGAATGTACGCGTTCAATGAATGGCTGTGTGACATTACGTTTTTATTGTGAATAAACTACTGATGTTATGGCATGAGGTGCAGTCCTAGAAGATGGTGGTTTATTGGATTCGACTTTTTAATCAATTTAATTGAAGTTTAAATTTTATTATTGTCAGATACAATAGTTACTAAAACTCCATAATGCCTGCATACAAAGTTGAGAAGTACACATTGAAGGGTAATCCCGAAGACTGGCTGCCCGTGCTCCAAACAATATGGCTGCCAACGATTGCAATAAAAATAGAGCTCAGCAACCTATGGCGCAGCTACCTAGCGACGACATCTATCGAGTGCATTCGAGCATACAAACTGAACGGCTGCTTGCGGATAGTAGCATAAGCGCCTGGCGAGACATAATTATAGCTTCAAAAGCGATGGGTTCATTTACAAAGCGCACGTTTATTTACTTTCCAACTGTCATACAATGCATATCTAACCTTCATATATAACCCTTTAGTTGCATAGATTACTTACTTACATAGCCTGCATGTCGGCAAGCAGCAGTTTACGTACTTACGAAAACATTACTTATAGGATTGTATGTTCGAATGCACTCAATAGATGTCGTCTCTAGGTAGCTGCGCCATAAGTCGCTGCACTCTATTTTTATTGCAATCGTTGGCAGCCATATTGTTTGCAGTACGGGCAGCCAGTCTTCAGGATTACCATGTAAACAATATGTCTGCCCCAGACATTGGTTGTTAACCATGTTGATTCATAGAAAACATGTCCTTAGGATCCATCCATATATCTTATGCATGCAAAAAATTCTATCCTATTTTCAACTCCCCGACCCCTGTTGCACATTTTGTGGAACCACCCATTCATACGTACAACTAAGCTTATCTACCACTTTACAAAAGTTAATTAGCTAAAGTCATCGGTGAAACATTTATTTTACCATAGACTAATTTTTTGTGTGTGTTTACATCGTATTTGCTTGCTGAAGTTTGTCAGCTGTTATCATTTATAGTTTAGATCTTAACAGAATTTAATTATATTTAGGTAATGAAATGTTGTCGGATGACTATAGGGTAATACAGAGTTACAAATAGGCTAATGTGGACATCATGTTTAGAAATTTATTTTGTGCATATACGTACATTTGTTGAGACCCTCCATCCCCTTTGTCGTACATGTAGTTACGTACGTATGCAAAATTGCCAAAATCCAATCACCCCTCCTCTCCCTGCGCAACTATTATGGACGGCCACTTTTTCAGGGGAGTGGCTGATGATCAAGAAGAGGGCAGGACGATTAAAATTTTAAATAGCTGAATGCAAGCGTTTTGCTGCATACACATGTATCATCCAAAGTTGTGTAATAATTAACACATTGACCGCCAGGTACGAGATAACTCGTAGTTAAACCAGTCATTTAACATGGCGTGGAGGCGGTCAATGTGTTAAATTGAAGGACCATGGCTCATTCACTAGGGATTATTAAAAAACAATTAACTTATTACTTGTTATCATTTTAGCGCCAGAATCTGTTGAGATCTGCAGGAGTTTGCATTCTAAATGAAAACACTTTTCATTCTAGTGTTGTTACATGCATGCTAAAGTAACTGGGTTAAATATTTGGAATTTGGCATGGAAATTTTACTTTTAAACTGATTTTATTGAGTCATTGATTCTTGTTTAGTTTCAGGAATTTAGATTTCAGCTGGTACTGTAATTCAAGAAGTAGTCCATTCATCTGGTTTTGCATAACAATACATCATGTCTGACGAAGGTACGTGAATTAACTATGGTATAGAATTAATAAATAGAACGTTAATGATGCAGTTCGTCCTTGTTACAGTACACTTTCGCAGTGTATTCTGACTTTCCATGAATGACATTGTATTAAAAATTGAGTGGTGACTTATGCTTTAAAATATCTGTGTTAACCACAGAAGTTAAGGTGACGCATATTTTGTTCGAGCAGTTAAACCAGCGCATGAGGAATTTATTCGCTCTAGGACAGGGCTCCATTAAGTTATTCTTCATAATTTTTTGCCATGATTTAATTCATTCCCCGGGAACTTGGAGTACTTACTTATTATTAGTTCTGAAATAAACAAGTCTTAAATAGTTTTATGAAATGACTCTTATGATTGTTTCATGTTTCTTTTTGGCATGTCCTTCCGATCTGACACAATTGTTAAATTGGAATTTTTGTTTTAGAAATTGTGATGACGCCTTCAAAACGGGGCAACATGACGAGCATAAGAATTGAGAAGGTGAAGAAAGCTCATATCGATGAATCGCAGGTTGCTCATAAGGCCGGCGGACAGCACCAGGGACTCGTAGTCAACCGACAGGCAGCAGGTAATCAAAAGTTTCATAATCATCTGGAGTTGAGAGACGTTAAATCAGTATATTTTGATCAATCATTTTATTGATTTGATCTTGAGGCCAAATTAGTATTTTCAAAATTGTGTGAAATAATTTGCAATTCAAGCATATTAAGATTCAATGTTCAGTCTGATATAATGATGACCTGCAAATGCGATTGCCTTTTATCTTAGTCTGAAAGGTTTGAAATTCAATGTATCATGTGAAGTTGACTTTAAGGAAAACATGTTCCTGTTATTTAGTCAACTGTGGGATTGCAGAGTCACATGCCATACGATATGAGCTTCGTGTACTCTACGCTTTCCTATTTATGATTGAGGATGCAGTATTTTGCCCAGTCAATCAGCATATTTAGATTATTCTTGATTACATTGAATTTTTTGCTAATTTTAGTGTTTTGTAATGTTTTCTTTTTAGATGTGCGAGATACTTCAGCCCCGCAGCTACAGTTGGAGTTTAAATGTTTTCTTGTGGATCGAAAAACAGGAAAACACGTTCCTGTTAGTTTCAATTCTTTCCGTTTATGCTGCAGATGAATTTGTCTTTGGGTTTATTCTTATTGATGTGTTGACCAATCAATACAGGGCTATTGTGTCAAGTATTTTAATTAAGTGGAAACGGTGAGGTTTTTTTGTACAGCTCTTATTGTTGCAAACTAGATAAATGTCAATATCCATCACTTGATCCTGAAAACTTCGTTTTTATATTGCAACTCTCAGTCCCCAAAGTTGGCTGAGTGAACTGTGAGGTCACATTTCTTATGGCCAATTTTTTTTATATGAATAGACTACTTTGGAAACGCTTGCATGTCTGGGTTTTTGTTTGTGACAGGAAAGTCGCATTCTTAAGTTCTGGTTTTCATCGGAGACTGATTACTTTGATAAAGTGAGCAGTGCGTACGACTTCTTCAAAGAACTCATCAAACCAGAACAGTTTCCAAGAGGTCAGATCATCCGTCTAATATTCTCATAATGTCCAGTGATGACAGTTCATTAACCCTTTGAACCCGACGGGCTGGTTTTCCGGCCTGTTATCCATAGAGTTACTGGTGGGGCTTCGGGTTCAAAGTGTTAAAGACCTGTCAACTTTCCCTCAGAGATTCATTACCAAATTCGTTACCAGAACCAAATTCATATCTGACGCATGGACATTCAATCACAATTATACACCTGTAATTCGAAGTTTCCACAATTGCCACCAATTTATTTGTAAGAGGATTGTTTTAAAGTTTGCCATACTGGCTAACAAGTGTCTGCATGGACTTGCATGAACAGCTGATTGTGTGCTGGCCTAATCAGTTCTCAAATGATCTCAAGTGCACTCGGCATGAATTAGGTGTGAATGGAGAAAACCTGTATGAACATTGAGAGAAAGGACATTTGCAAAAATCTGTCCCGACATACATGGAATGACTGCCTGTGATTTGCTTATCATTTTGCTACTTTACCTTGCACTTTTCGAGTCAAATAATAATAAGAATAAAAACGATTATTATAATAGCAACAATGACAACAGGTATTAAAAAATTAATTTAATAATCCACAAATTGAACTTAAATTAATTGATTGCATTTGATTAATTTTGCAAATGTTGCGTAAAGCATGAGAACTCTTTGAAATGTTGTAACTGATTCAGTTGCTACTTTCTTTCTATATGTAAAGCGTCACTAGAACTGTTAATTGGAACAAAGACGGCTAATTTCAACTTTCTATTTGCAGTTACCTTAAAAACATAATGATTGCTTGGTTTTCCACTAAAATATTTCTCTGTCTGCCGTATTGTCTACTCCAGAAATACAAGCCTAATCAATTTATTAAAATTTTTAGCAATGAGTCTATTATAATTATTTAATCACTAAAATTTGTAAATAATACTTTAAGAGTATCACAGACATAAAGTGACTCTGAATGGTTACGATCGGAATTTCAGCTCGGTCTGCCTTTCTATATATTTGTCAGATTGCCTTGTTCCTGAACTTTTGATAAATCTGACTTGGGGTGCAGAATTCATATACCTAAGTTCAGACATACAATCCGGTAGTGCATTGAATAACATGCTGGCGTAGTGAGCAAGAGGTAGCTACGGGGCGTATTGTATTGTGTTGTGTATTGCAGGCTGTCTGTTCTGTTAGTTTCTGTAGTTTGCGTTCTTCTGAATTGTTCTAATTGCGTAAATGTACACTGTTTGGTTGTGGTCTGTTAACCGGATTTTTTCAATAAAAGAAAAATATTATGTAAGTTAAGAATGCGTCACTAAAGTAGTGTTTGCTTATTTCTTTTTAATTTTCAGTGGTTATTTAAGATTATTATGTCTCAATTGTTAATACTTGATTGCTCTGAATTGCCGTCTTAATAGTTGAATATAAATCTGGTGCAAGGTTATATACATGTAGGTGTCATTAATGCCACACTGAAATCGATATAAGTAGTAGGTAAGTCAACCACTTGGCAAAACTTTATGACTCTGGTTTTACCAGTTTATGCTTCTCAGCGCACTCTAAAGGCCAAATTGTGACTTGCCTTTTGGGCAATTGAGGTCAACAAGACTCCGTTTAAAAATAAATCACTGTCTTGGCTAGACTTGGAAGTCAACAGTCACTTCAATTGAATAAGAGATCTGTTCGCGAGCTATGCTAAGTGTTGACTGTTGCTGTTTCTGTCTCAGACTACGTTGGCTTCATTAAGAGAGTAATGAAACAGCTTCAGCTTCCACAGTACAATCACATGAAACGCATTGATGTTGACCTACGACCGCTTGATGATATGGAAGGCCAGATGCCGAATGCAGGTATGCACAGGTTTTTCTTTCAGCCGCATGGTTTTTAACTGTGTTGACGTTTATCGACGGTTCTATTGGGTGGTTTTTAAATGTTTCTGCAAGTCTGAGGTTATTGGGTTGGTTGAATGATGGTGTGTAGTGGTTAGCATATTGAAATGTCATTTGAAGGGCCAGAGGTTCAAACCCCACCAAGGCAGATTATTTGTGTTGAGGTTTCTGTTTAATCGTCACCCCTAGGAGGTTGATGGTCCTACCACTGAGATCGCATGGTGTACATAATAAGGACTTTGGGAGTTCATGTAGGTTGCCTGAATAACAAATATATTATGGCTTTATTTATGATGGTCGTTGTGAATTTTGAAACTATGATTTGTAAGGATGATCGCAGTTTAGAAGTTTGAAGTTGGAATGGTGATGAGAGGTAGTGATTCTTTGTATTGTTTGTCTTTGTCAACAATAGTCAGCAGAAGGAATGGTATGTAACCGCGTTGTTTAAGAGCTTTTCTCGTTTTATTTGTTTCCAAAAACGTGGTTTTTTGGTTTTTTAATTTTTCGTATCGTTTAATTTCGTTTTTTATTTTCTGTGTAACCTTATCTATTTGTCATTATTTCCTTAATTTTATTTTTTTCTTATATATGTTACGTTTACATCGTACTCTCAATGATTCAGTTAGCTAATGTCATTATTTAATCGCTTAACCTCATCGTTTGAGAAATACGCGTAGCAGGTCCCTAAACGGAATGAAATTTATTAGAGTTATTTTGATATAAACTTCTTAGGCCTATATAGCCTAAGTAACATTTAAGTACAATATATAATTTAGAACACATCTGTAGTCTTTACTTCTGATTCGATTTTAATTGCGATATATGTTGATGATCAGCATGACCTTATGCGGACTTATTTTTACAAATTAAATTTGAAATTATTAATTTTCAATACCTTTTAATTTTTCTCAATTTCTTATTAAAGCAAAGTTGTAAGAAAAAAGAACTGTTTTTTTTACATCTATGGTGTGTGGAAATTCAAAGACACATATAGTAAACCAAAAACAGGAAAATCTATTGAAAGAAGAGCGAGAGGTTGAGGGTTTAGGGAGAGCAGTAATTAGAAACATGAATACATTGGAATTGCTTGCTCTTTTTCAACAGGAACACAGCAGATGGAGAACACAGCGGCAGAGAAAAAGCCGAAGGAAATTGTGGTTCAGGAGCAGTTGCTGTTGACTCTTGAGTCCGCTTATCCTAATATCCTTCCAACCGATGATCTTGCCCAGTGAGTCAATAAAGTTGTCAACTGTTCTCAGTGTTTTGTTGTTGAAATCTTGGCTGGTGTATTGTATTGTATCTGACCGTTTATAAAGCGCTTCTTACAGCAAGAGCCTTTCAAAAGTGCTGGTATATGTATAGTGATGTGAGCGTGAAATATTTCATTTGAAATATTTCATTTCTGACAGTTTTTTTTGAAATATTTCAACGCCATAAAAAACGTTTTTTTTACATGTATGTTTTTTTACATCTCTAGTTGACGATGACAACAAAGATGATGACATGGACGATGATGAATAACAATGAGGAAATCTTGTAACTGACAGATTTTAGCAGTATAATTACTATTAATGATGGTTTACTCTGTCTGACTGATAGTCTTCTTCTTTCTTTCTCCTCCGTCAGGTATTCGCCGACGATGAGGCTCTAACAAAACTTCTCCATTTCGGCCGGTCTCTTGCGAGTTCTATTGCCTTTCCCAGCTCCATTCCTCTGTCTTCTATGTCCTCCAGTATGTTGTCTATCCATTTCTTCTTCGGTCGTCCTCTGCTCCTCGTTCCCTCCACTTCTCCGTGCAGCGCTTTTGCCGGCATTCTTCCGCTCTCCATCCTGATCACATGTCCATACCATGTTAGTCTTCTTTTCTTTATTCTTTCCACTACTGTTTCCTTCTGGTCTAGTTCTTCTCGTGTCACCTCATTCCGTATCTTTTCTCTCCGTGATCTATTCAGTAGACCTCGTAGCCATCCCATCTCCGCCACCAGCAGTCTTCTCTCATCCTCCTTTTTACGCACCAAGACTCTGCTCAATACATGAGGACCGGTATCACCAGTGATTCATATAGCTTGATTTTTGTTCTTGTTAAGATGTTGCCTGATCTCCATAGTCTCCTCAGCTTCCCAAACATTGCTGATGCCAGCCCAATTCTTTTCCTTATGTCCCTTGTCGACTCTGCATCTTCCGTAATTAGGCCACCCAAGTACGCAAATTCCGCCACCTGTTCCAGCTCCTCTCCCTCCAAGATGATGGTTATCTTCTCTTTTTTCTTACCAATTGTCATTGTTTTTGTCTTCTCTCCATTGATCCTAAGCCCGAATCTTTTACTACTTTCGTGTACCCTGGTCGTTAACTCCTGCAGTTGGCTTTCGCTTTCCACCATCAGATCTATATCGTCTGCAAATCTTAGGTTGTTGACTATTTGACTGATAGTACTATAATACTATTTATGTTTGTGTTCTAAGTTCTATTCTTAGAACTTTTTGTAAAATTTTGTTTGCCGGATTATTATTGAGTTTAGTTGACATAGTATTTGTGATTTATAATTTGTCTTGTAAAGTCACTAAAGTGTTTCGAATTCTATACGATTGACTGTGTCCTAGGCTAGCAGAATTTAGCTAAAATCACATTTATTTCATTTATGACAAAACAAGTGATTAATAATAAATGTTAAGCATAACAATGAACAATAACATCAACTTTATTAGATCAAACTGTAATTTGTGACATTTGGTGAATAAAACATGTTTTTCAACATATAATATAATATAACTCTCATAAAAGTCATTCTTAAAAACAGGTAATTAGAAATAAATTGAGTATCTCGAGGATGGTCATCACTAACACAATAGTGCATATAATGTGTAATATGAGAAATAAATAAACTTATTATGGTTGTAATTAGTTGTAAAATGTAAAGAAAAAAATAATTTCAAATGTTTCAAAGAAAACTGAAATATTTCAAATAAAACTGAAATATTTCATTGAAATATTTCAACGCCAAAAAAAACATGTTTTTTTACATCTCTATATATGTATAAAGATTAGTTTTGATTCAACCAAACTGACTGAGAAAATTTGTTAACAACTATTTTGGTGTACTTTCTTCATATTTTTAAACGATGTTCTTCATTAAGAAGAACTCATCTTCGCATTGCTTATATCATATTATATTGGATTTAGGATTCTGTGCTATTTTAAAACATTTGACATTGATTGGGTATATAAGTGATGTACATTTGTTTATTATACCATGTCTGTACACTAGTGTACAGTGTACATCAAAATGCGAATAGCAATTGGTCTATTAAAGTCTTAAAGAATATTCTTATCTTATACAATGTTTGAATAGCTGGAAATGATCAGTGACAGTCTCTTGCACTGTAGGTATCTCAACAACTGCCAGCGGTTGACCCTTCTGACTTGCTGAAGAGTATAATTCTAATGTTTTGTTACTGTTCTCGACTGCAGAAACATAGTTATCATTTACAGTTTATGTCAGTAGGTACTTAACTTATGTTCTGATTTTCTGATCAGGATGTTAGGCACAGACAGCCGTACGATTCAGGAGCAACTGCGCGTTCTCAGTGGCCGCAACCTCATCAAGGAAATGGAACCTGGAAAGTGGGTCCGGAAGGTGCTGGACGAACAAACCGGTCAGGAATGCTTCTGCGACTTTTTGTTCAAATAAGTCATGAATGAATTCACTTGAAATAGAATTTATTACACCTTTTTCAAACATCTACTTAACTGGTGATGTATTTATTAATTTCCTGTAACAGTTAATGGAGATATGAATAGTTCGTCATGGGTGGTGTTGTTAAAAACATTTCATGTCAAAAATAATATACATAGGAATACTTCATCAGAAATAGTGATTCATGTAGTAATACTTCATAAAATAATAGTAATTCATGTAATAATACTTCATCAAAAAATAATGATTCATATAGTAATACTTGCTGTTAATAACAACAATAGTGGATATTATCATTTTGTGTGTAGATTTCATTGTTGTGAGCAATGTGTTTGAGTGTTTCTTTTTCGATATAACTGACTGTTTTCTGCATAATGATTGCAGAAGTGAAGATTGTTCAGACGATGCCAATTCAGTCTCAAGGCAATAAACCGTCGGTGGCCATCATAACATCGAAATACTACGAAAAGTTAGCTGTAGATGCGATGATGGAGAACAAAACAACCTTTGTTCGATACAAAACGGAAGGTAACATAAAGACAAGATCATAAATCAGAAGTCATTGACATTGTTCATTATAATTTTAAATGGCACAAAGCAAGCTTTTCATTGCCACGGATTATTACTATAAGGCTGCATTTGAATGAGCTGATATTTCAAAACTGAACTGACCTGAATGCATGTCAAGACTACTGCTTGTCATGAATTACTGGATATGATGATAAATACAGTAAAAATTTTACAGTATGGAGTTACTGGTATCCTTTACTGTAGAAAATACCAAATACTGTAGAACATACCAAAAGGGGCATGGTGGTGTAGTGGGTATGGTCAATGCCTTACAGCTGGAGGGTTGCAGGTTCGAATCCACCCCAAGCCTCCGCATAGGGACCTTGGGCAAGTCCTTCACTTGCAATTGCTCTGCGCTTTGGCGTGAAACTCTGATTCAGTGTCCGCTCTGTAGTCGGGAGCGCTTCTGAGTAGAATTCTTGAAGAGGCGCTATAACAAGTGCACATACATGAATACCAGTACTTGAGCTAATGTTCAAACAAGATGGTTTCAGCATGGTTTTGAGATGAGCTTTTTTTGACGTCAGGTGAATCTAACGTATACACCCTCGGAAACATTGGACCGCACAGAGTTGTGTCTACAAAACTGCCGCAGATTGGACGCCAGATGGCAGCACAGATTTCATCGGGAAACACGACTACTCGACTGCTTGGTGAGTCGCAGAGTTTTCCAGCGACTCGTTTTCGCATTTCTACTTCTGCTTCAGTAATGTTTGTGTTATGTAAAGTATGCTCCAACTATGAATTTCATCAGTATTATGTTTCAGAGGTAAAAGGCAAGTAGAAGTAATGCAATATGTGACCCGTCATAACAAAATGAGTTGTTAGGCCCTTTTTGAGTATTCTGAGTTATGTTTTCCACGTTATTCCATGTTAAATTACCTTCAAAATGAGCTATTACGCTTAAAAATCGACCAAGTGCACGTGGAGTTATAAAAATTTTAAACGATCTACCTACCTAACAGAAAATGTTGGGAAAACCCGATTTTCTGAATTTTTTTATAGGTTTTAAATCTTATTGGTCATTTAATCTGCACAAAGAGCATGTAAAAAAACAACAAAATTAAAGTAACTTTTAATATTTTATTGAGACATTATAATGTAGATCTCAAAAATGGAAAAATCAATAATTTGAAGGCTGAACACCTTTAAAAGCGATATGCAGCATTCTGGTCTGTTCGACTTCCGACTCAATTTATAATGACGGGTCACATATAGGTAGAAGGAATTTGTTGTAAAATTTTATCTCCAAGCTCAGAGTTTCTCATCTCAAGACAGTTTTGTTTGGCTGTGTTGGGGGTTGGGGGCACCTCTGAGTAATCCTCTTGAAGAGGCGCTATACAAATTTTCGTAATGAACGAATGAGTTTAATTTTTAATTGCCTCATTTGTAAACTTGACCGTTGTTGTAGATTTATTTTGCGGACACTTGCTAAATAATTTAATTTGACAATAATTGTTGGTTTTGTAGGAATATTTAACGATGTGGAGCACGTATTCCTGGTGGGAGTGTGTGGCGGTGTTCCGCACTACACCGACTACTACAACCACGTCCGTTTGGGAGATATAATTGTATCGATGCCGAACCAGAAGGGCCAGATCTTCATCTACTGTGACAAGAAGGGTGAGGACAAGGAAAGAAACCAGGTCCAGTTTGCGCTGAAGAGCTGGGCTCCACAGGACGGCCTTCTCCGTAGCATTGGCGAGCGCATCTATGACAAATCCATGACAGAGCCGAGCTTCCATCCTTGGGAAGACTACATCTACCAGGGTCAGCAGCTGCTCAAGGGACAGGAAGTGGCCTTCGAAAGACCAAGAGCAGAAACAGACCGCCTCTTTATGAACATCGGCGGCGACGACGTCATCGAAGTGGGGCACCCACCGATGCCCGACGATGCGAGGGCGGTCGATAGGCCAGGGGCGCCGAAGATCAGACTCGGAGCCATCGCCTCCGGAAAGCCTCTCGTCCAGGAGGACCAGCTGAGGATGGAGTTCACGGCAAGGCACCAGTGCGTCGGAGTGGATACGGAGTTCGATCAGGTCCTCGAGGCAATCATCGGAAGCCGGAAGGAGAGCTTCATCTGCATTCGAGGAGTTTGCGACTACTACGACGGCACGAGGAACGTCGTCTGGCAGCCGTATTCTGCGTTGGTGGCCGCCGCGTTTATGCGGGCGATTATAGAAAAAATTCCAGCTCGCCGCGGAGACTGAATCTTGTTTTCCGGCCGTTTACTGTTTACTTTATCGCCAGTGGATATCATGCTATCTACATATCATTTTTATGTCGTCATCATATCATTTGCATGCATATCTCTGCTGCCTGTTTTCCGGGGCTTAGTTGTCTGACTTGATCGCATTCCTGGTGCCATAGTTTATTTTCAGAGATTAGTTTAATTTTAACATTTATGCCGTGAACAGACATCAAGTTGTTGCTAGAATCATGCTTTCTTAACTTTGATCTGCCTGTATTTTGTATGGAATGTAGCTATATTGCCGCCTCGTAAGTTGTTTCCAAGAGGGCACGAATAAGGGATGATTCACTTCAATCCATACGTATCTATATATATTTTAATTTACTAATGAAATTGTTGTATTTTCATAAATATTTTCTTTGTTGTGATTTATCAGTTGTTGCAGCCAATTTCTTTTTAAACTCTTTGAATGTCTAGACTAGCATGTGCATAGTTTACAACACACAAATGCAGAAACCATAGCAGCTCGGTAGATGCAAGTAAGACCAAACAAGGTAGCGAATGTTCGTTTTAGCTTCAGTACATGATACAACAATTGGAAGGAGTTGTTGAGTCACTGAATTTGTAAGAAATCTTGTTTGGTTGTTAGACTGATGTGTGTACAGTATTCCCATCTTTTGTATCAGCTTTGATAAAAGGTGTGAAGTTGATAAGGCGTAGAAAAAAAATTGTTGTGTTTCCGGTAACCCGACCGACCCATTTTTACGGCCGCGACTCAAATATTTTTGTAAAAAAAATTTTTTACCATTTGTATTGACATAACATAAGGGATGTCAACAAAATGAAATTAATAGGACTGTTTCTAGTGCAGTTTTAGGTGCAGACTGTCGGGAAATAGGCAGTTTATACTTGCTTAGAACACGTACTTTGATTCAGCGTGCAAAAAAGACTAGTGGGGTATACTTTTTCGGATAGTCACTGCATAAAAATATTTTACCAAAATAAAAATATTTTCCGACCTACCTACCCAATTTTTTTAGCTATGTTACCG
Source organism: Lumbricus rubellus (assembly GCA_945859605.1). Classification (NCBI taxonomy): domain Eukaryota; kingdom Metazoa; phylum Annelida; class Clitellata; order Crassiclitellata; family Lumbricidae; genus Lumbricus; species Lumbricus rubellus. The sequence continues at coordinate 44,536,219 of OX243813.1, read as the reverse complement.
GAAACACAACATTTTTAGGCCTAACTTTAGTTTTACAAAAGATTTTAGAGCAGCATTGAAGCAAGACCATGCTTTACAGTAAAGTCGGTGCTCCTCACTGATGTGACGATGCCACATGAAATCAGTTTTAGGTTAACGGAGTCAACTTACTGTTGGAAACCATGAAGTTAAATTTGACTAAAAATTGATGACACTTGAAAATGAAGATATTTTATTCACACACTGACACTCACTCTTGCGTCTGTTCTTCCCCTTGGAAAAGTATTCTTGTTAAGTCCTATGATTCAGCTAGAAAGCAATAGTGCTCCAGACGTGCAACAGTAATTTTAGACGTTAGGGAATCTCTTTCCTTATCTGCACGATTATGACAATGTCCCTCCCATCATTTGCTGATGTCCTCACTGAAAACGAGTAGGAGTACTTCTTTTTAAAGTCATAGATAATTAGGTTATCCCTAATCGTTTTCAATTACATGTACATGAGAATATAATAATGGACATTTGATTTAATCTGATTTATGAGCAGTGTGTAAAGTGGGTGGTACTTTAAAACACCATTTTTAGCAATGAACAACGGAGTACATATTATACTCCACTGTATAACTGAAGTTAGTGTCTAACACACAGGCATAATAACTTTACCAACATTATATTCATGAGGACATTTGCACTGGGCATAACTTCTGTTGCCTGCTTTTGGGTTGTACATCATTACCCTATCTTTACAGACATCCTTACTGGTCGACTCCTAATTCGATTCAAATCGACTTGGTCAGAATGAAAACAGTATCAATGGGTAAGAACAAAATATTAGCAGTTCAAAATCTTCACAGCAAGTCAATTACATGTACATGAGAATATAATAATGGACATTTGATTTAATCTGATTTATGAGCAGTGTGTAAAGTGGGTGGGAACGATGTTGTCTTTCAAGTTCCCACTGCTCACCCAAATTACTTTAACCAGTTTATAAGGTCTTGCAAACAATATATATAATTTGGACAGTACTTAGTAAAAAATACTGTCATTGTGAGGTGCATAATCTCTATAAATTATATGTTAGTACAGTAGGCAGTAAAAGTACTTACAATTATCACCTACCAACATAAATTTACCGTATAAAAATATATGTAACTGGTATGTAGATAGACATGTATTATTTGAACTAGTGTCACAAAGCAGCATAACTGCATAAAACCTGATATTTTGATAATCATATTACACCCTGTTATTCCTCAATAACAACAAATTTCTAATGTTTACAACATGATTCATTAGTGTTCATAAGTCATCTTTTAAATCACTGCACGGTACTGATGTTGGCAAATAATAAAACATCTGAACAAACAAGTTACAGATTTTCTCTTATCATGCCACACCGTGCTGATAAAAAAATATACTGGTAATCCAGGACAGAAATCACTGGCTTGTCATACAGTTCAGCAGCTATTTAAACTGAAGAGTGACAGTGTTTCAAACATAAAATGCATACCATGTAGGCCTGTGCAGCACAAGCTCCCTTTCATAGAACACTGCTATTGGTGGCAAAGATATAGTTCAGTGCTGTCCAACGTGCGGCCCGCGGGCCGCATGCGGCCCGCGGGATGATTTCAAGTGGCCCGCCGAGCTCACTAACTTTTTTTAACTTGTGCCAAAAGAAGTTAATGGCAAAGTCAATGGTCGACTGTTGTGTTTATTCTTAATGATAATATTGTAACAGTTGCCGGAGTTTGGACAGCTTCCAGGAATGCAAACCCAACTAATAACCTCTTTCTACACCACTAGGGGTTTAGGTTCCCGTATATAGTCTCTTCATGAGGCTGAAACACGACTTCTGGTTTTATTCCTGTGCGCTACTTCGCGAACCATCATAAATCGTTCACTTCTAGTCATTCCTTGCAGAGTTCAAACATGTCTGCATAAGTGGGTGCGACCGTTCCTTTCGAGAGATAGTCCAGTTCTAGCCCTGAGGGCTGGAAGGAAACAATCGATAGGCCTAAGAGACCCCAGGGCCGACGAAGGCCGGATGGCCGATGTCTTGAGATCTTTCTCGACCGACGATTGTGACTGATCTTTAGATCGAAGACTCTCGCTTCGACATCTTCGACAGGCAGGAGGATGGAAATCCGGCTCAGCCATGAATTGGAGCTGGACCAACATAACTGTGGTTGAGCCACGCCGCCACTCTATGCTTTTGTGCTGAGCCGTTGTAAGGCATGAATAATATGGCATAAAATTATGTGTGCATAATTATATATGCTATATATATTGTGTATTATTATCATTCCTTTAGCATTAGAATGATTCCATAATTAATGCCAATACCTTTAATAATAATCGCTAAATTTTAACTATTGCTTTCGAATTTACTGCTGCGGCCCTCGGCTTTAAGAATATTACGTCTGCGGCCCGCGGTACCAAAAAGGTTGGACAGCACTGATATAGTTCATCACAAATGAGAAATTGAGATTAGAAGTACGAGTATTGCAGGCTTGGGACAAATTTATAGTCACATACACATCAATGTGTAAGTCATCGTCACTAAACATGTGCTGAAGAAGATGTGGAGACGCTATCATCAGCAAACACCATTGCATATGTGGCAAAGAAAATATCATTGCAGATTTGACAATGAAAACATCATTGCATATGTGGCAATGAGTAACAGTCATACAGCATAGCGCCAGAATTGTCTTCAGTAGACAATCAGAGAACTGACGGCAAAAAAACTGTTCCACACTAGATCATTTCGAAAAGAATCCTGCTTCAGTTGCACTCTCTTTGAAAGTGATCGTGAGTGCGTCTGTCGTGACGTCGGTTATCTTCACATTCTCCATCAGCACGCGCGCACATGCAGGCGGAATCCAGACGGAGTACGCACCAGAAGCCAACGGATCTTCCAATAATCTTCCCTCCGCAGCCAAGTTCCTAGACTTCTCCGTGCTTTTAGACTTCTCCGTCATCACAATCTGAGAACGATTCTCCGCAGTCGCGTAAGATATTCTCCGACGTTCTGCTTTCTTAATGGTCCGTTGCGGCTCTCCTTTCCGAGCTACAGTACGAGTCCTACCAAGTTTCTCGAAGGTCAAGGCACTCAAGGGGTGATTCTTCGGTTTGTTTTTCGACCCCGGTGGCCGACCACGCCCTCGACGAACCTCTTGCCCCTCTGGTGGTATCGCAAGAGTAGAGGTACTTTGAGATTCAGCTACAGCGTCAGTACTTATGCCGCCACTGCTGATTGTAGCATCTTTCTTTGGAACCGCACTGCTGGCAACGTCACCGCGTACCACATTTGAACCAGGTGCCTGAGCATCGAACGCAGTGCTTACCAATGGTGCACTGTTGCTGATACCTGATGCTGAATAGTCGGTCATAGACCTCTGTGCCTGAATACTTCTACCACAGTTTTCCATTCCCACAGAAGCTTCTGAGGCTCGGATACCCATTCCTGTAGCCAAATGTCCTGGTTCCACTGCGGCTTGCAAGTCCTGAGTTTGTGAACCACCGTGAGAAGCGACTGTTTTTGAGTGATTGGCTGACCCATTAATATTATGAACATTTTGCACCAAATCACTTTTATCTGTAACCTCACGATTATCAGTAACCGACTTCAAAGACGAAGCATTGGCACTGCCTTGCACTCCTTTCTTCAATGATTTCTCAACAGGAGGTCTTTGACGGATGGGCACAAAATCATCCTCCGAGTTAGGTGATGACGCTGGATGAGGAGGAAGTGAAATAGTGCTCTTCTTCGTTCTGTCTATGCTGGTAGAGGAGGGCTGGGCCTTGGCATAAAACTTCAAACGTTTCGACCTTGACAATGCGTTGTCGCACTGCTTAACAGGAAATTTAACGTACAATTTCCTCTTTTGATTCTGTCGTGTTGATCTGTTCGTCTTCTTATCAACGCGTTTCTCATTCTCCTCATCTTCTTCGTCCTCATCATCTTTATCGTCGTCTGCTTCACTTGATGTTTCGCTTTCTGATTCGCTGTCATGTGTTTTGCCGTGAGATTTCCACGACGTTGTTCCTTTCGATTTCTGTAAACGCTGCTGCACATTAAAATAACTTCATCGTCAGAGTACAAGTTGAGAAATTGTACAAGGTATTAATTTTTTTTAATCATACGTAATAAAGAGCTGAACAATACGAGAGAACCTTGCATAAAAAATTTACTAGCATATCCTAAATCAGGTTTACAAAACTGTTGGTTCATTGTAGGCCTACTTAAAAGAAATTTGAAGCAATAGGACATTAAGAATCCAATCATACAGGGTACCTTCAAGAAACTGTTTGCCAGTTTACTTGAAAAGGCTGAAGCACATAAATGGGACCATGACTGATGTACTACTGGTCAGTGCATTGATCATTCTTAATTACTATCCATCAAGCTTTCATTGGGAATCATCAGAAATTCACAATATATATTTATTTACCTATTCTTTACAGGTAACCTGTAAGGATCTTGAAGTATATAGCCCTAATGCAAACGTATTCTGGATATTCCAGATCTTCTTCTTCTTTTCCTTCAGGCTTGAATTAATCCCTCTCTACGGGTGGGTCAGCCACTCGAATCCTCCTCTTCCACTTTCCTAACACTTTTCCTATCCTTTCTGGATATTCTAGATAAAAATATTATAGTTCCTTCTTAACATCTGCAACACCAGTATGAAATTCTGAAAGCTATGATTAATGACATACATAAAATTCAATGACATCAGTTTATTAGCAATCTAATAAATGGAATAACAGCCACAATTCATTCTTAAACCTTTAATGATGAGCATGCAATCAAATGCATAGGAAACCAATGCAGGTCACTGCCAAAGGGTTAATGAAAGTTATGCACTCAATTCAAAAGCCAACTATCACTGTATTATTACTTATTGACCCATTAGAAACCGATTTAACTGAACTTGCCTCCAGCCTGGGTCTGCCTACACGTGAAGTCTTGGTTTGTCCCAAAGCATTTCTGAAACACAAAAACGCAAAGTTTTTTAATCTTTGCTTTATCATCCTGCATGCACTGAAGACAAGCAGGAATGATAAAGCAAAGATTGGAAAAAAATAACACTTAAGGTTAGAACAAAAACAGCCCTTCAACACCAAAGATAGTTATATATTTTTTATTTACATAATTTTTTACATTTTTATACAAATCGCTTGCATTAATAAGGTGCATTGAAGCATTCAATCATCAAACTTTTACTAGCATTTTTGAACATTCACGACAATTTCTAGTTTAAATATGTTCTATAATTTTCATGTGTTGTATTGTGACTAAAGTTTTTATAGATCTAGTTCAATTCTAGTAACTTACAAATATTTTTTATGCAAATCGCTTACATTAATAAGGTGCATTGAAGCATTCAATCATCAAACTTTTACTAGCATTTTTGAACAAAAAGATCTTAAGTTCAAATATTTAGTAAGAAATAAGCTTAGGTATGTGTTAACCCTTTAATGCCGAGATGGTAGTAAATGGTATGGGAAATCCTATACCCTCCGGCATTAAAGGGTTATAGTACAAGAAAATTAACAGCAAAAGAGTGCATGAATAAGTTAATACCTCTTTTGGAAATCATTCAACAAATTCTGATCTAGAATGTTCTCCTTAGGTTCCCATGTGTTATACCTGTAATTCAAAAGCATTTCTAATACAGGTAATTTGAATAAGATATTTATGCTAACACAGTGTGGATCCAATAACAAGAAGTTATTTGGGAGTGGGGGGAGGGGGAAGTCACAAGCCATTGGACAAAGAGCTTTATAACCAAATCACATGTCAAATGGAGAAATTCAGAAATATCCCAATTGATGTTTAACTAAATCCATCTGTCCAACAGTTCGTCCCTCCGACACACATGCATTAATAAATAATAATAATAACGACAATTTACATCATAACGCGATCATACCACTACAAGGGTAGCTCACAAACGACATTGAACAATGAAGCCTCTGACGGCGGCCATGCGAAGAACAGGGCGACCAAGTAGTGGGAAGGCCAGTGTATAGAAGGTCATGAAATACGATGGAGGTATCCCAATGAAGCAGTTGCATGTGAGACTCCACCTTTGGAATTGGATGTGATGAGGCACAAGAACCCAGTGTAAACTTTAATATAGATTTGGGACATAACAAAAACTTCACTTTAAGCAGAATGTTGTCTGGAAGCATGTTAATAAGTCCACACTGCATTTAATATCGAAGTTATTCTTAAATTATATATTTTAAAAAGAGCTTTTATAAATCACAGTTAAAATCAAATGTTGCTATTCAAATATTAATGGAAAAGCTTCATTTAAATGTCTTACATTTAATTTGCTCATAGTTGCTGAAATTCTACGAATTAGATTAAATATTATTTAATTCTGGCAAGACATGCTTAGAAGCAAATATGGAGTTATGATCAACAGACTAAAATATTTGAAACAAAATTATGATAAATGGCTAGTAAACCTGTCTACCAAATTTCTAAGCCTTGAAGTACGGTAAGTATGTTTTAACAAAAATGTGCACACAATATGCTTCAAGCAAAGCAATAAACCAATTGTTCATAATTATAGTAAACAACATACTTGCTGCTCCAGCCTTTCCATTTCACTAAGTATTCTTCCAGGCCCTTTCAAAGAGAAAAAAACAAGATTTACATTAATGAAAGTTTTCTCAATTGATGGCAAATTAGTCAAGAATCTGCACTATATTATAAACTGTGATCATAATTAAAAACAAAGTGTGGCGCTCTGCGTGTAAGCACCGAACGTGGCCACCTGCGTGCTGAATTGTCTTTTTGCATCATCCTGATCAGTTTCTTGTACTAGATAGATTGTTTTCTCAAGGACAATTAAGACGCACTTGTTTAGAACTGTCCGGTAGCTACGTTAAGCGCCTTCGTGAGGTTATTGTAAGGCGCTATATAAATGTTCATATACATACATACGATCACCTGTATGCCATTATTACCAGCTACTTAGATCAGCATCTCGTGAGTTAAACATGGGCATCTGCAGATATTTTTGCAGGAGGGACAAAACACAATTTAGTCACGGTCAAATTTCTAGGAAAAGTTTGAAATACAAAGCATGAAATTAAGAACCTGGGTAATCTTCATTGAGGTTCCTAAATGCAAATTCTTTTGTTTCACCTTGTGTATCATTAGTGTGAAGAACTTTGTTACAGTAAAAAAACATATATGTCAGTTTTCCATGGAGTCAAATGTCCTTGCCCCTATGTGCAAAAATAACTATGACCATGTGTTTTGCCCCTCCTGCTAAACTTTTGCATTCTACCGTAAACACATGTTTATCAAAACCCATGAACTTAAATACTGTCGATGTGTGATGCAGTGACCTCAAACTTACTACTAAAATTTAGTAGTTGGCCTAAGTTTGAAGTCACTGCATCATATTTAATATCAAGTAGGCAACACAACAATTTCAAAGTCCCTCTGCGCTTATTTTCTATGCCATGTGGACATGAGCGCCCGCAAAAATTTTCCAGGAGGGGCAAACATTAAATTTTTTGAAAGAAACATTGCCGTTATAATTGCTCTCTACCGCCACAGTCCCAACCTTATCTTATCTCCCCATTACTCTGATTCTGATCTGGCACGGCCACGGACCAAGCAACAGAGCTTCTGCAGACTTAATCCTACAAAGCACAGCCTGGCAGGAGAGTAAAACGTGTGGTGCATACTGATACTATTAATAACTGTCAGGCTTAAATACCTTCCGAATACGCTTTTGCTTTAAACATTCTACCGTAAACACATGTTTATCAGAATCAGAATCAAAATCCATTTAATTATTTTATTCAAAACATGCAAGACTTCGAAAAATTTTAATGGGGCAGCACGTTGTTAAGGCTTCGTTTTGAAACACGCAAAGAGGAAACTTCCGATGCTATGGAGTCAAACAGCAAGCCTTGAATTCTAAGTTTTGAGATTAATATTATTTTAAACTTACACACGATATAATTTTTAAAAAATAATTTTCCCTTATTGAACAGTGCGGTTGACAGACCGCAACAGGTTACAGCGTACAGTTATGCAGTTGTCTTAGTTAACATTAAACTTAATTACGAATAGAAAAGACAGCTCGCAATACAACGGTGCTAATAGCACCCTACTATTATATTATTGAAGCACGGCTATTCTAGGCCTACAGGTGCTTCGGGAATTCAATTGTTCTCCGCAGATCTCCATGCCAGTGTGTTATCCAATGGAAATGTGACCTACTAAACTCAAACTTAAGAAATACGTGTACGCTGGAGCCTGGATGTTTAGTAGCCATTATGTCGCCATGTGACACCTAGGCTATAATAAATGCTTTGATCCCAATGGGATACCTATATTCCTCTGTATAGGCCTACTAAGGAGTAAGGACGTCTTGCGTGCTATCAGAAAGTCAATACTTTGTTCTTTATTAGCCTACTATAGTGGCTACTACACCACCTTTATGGTCTTTCGAAGAAGCATTCATACTTCTACAATGTCATATTCACTTAGACTACATTGCTGTCCAGTCTCATATAAGATAATTATATCCTGCTGAGTTGTTCTGCACCTTAACGAATCATTGCTTGCCTACTGTGACAAAAGCTACTGTTAGACTTACTGTAATATTAATTAACCGATATGCTTATTAGAGACCAGTGGAACAGCTAGTTGACATCTAAAGTTTTGCTCTGATTTCTGTGCCAATTAAAGTGTTAATCATTTGTCTAATGTACAGTATTAAAATTCTTGGGTTTCAGCTGCCATAATATAATTTAAATTTGGATATGTGTGACATTTAAAAATTGACCAAAACGTGATTCATGTACTGGCGACGAGAATGAATATATGCAAGCTTAAGCTTCATCAGGGTTTTCTGTTTCCGCTATCGTCGGTGTCTTGTTGCCTTTTGCTTTTTGTTTCCTGACGCAATAAATAAATGAAGTGCCATTATCACATGCATCAATGGACATCATGTGAAATTGCAGAAAATCAATCTGTTACACAGCTTACGCAAGTACAGTTGAAATTCAGGGATCAGAAAATGTTCTTTACTGTACTTTAATTTTGTACAGTTAGGTATTTATTCATGTACTTCACAACACCTTATAAGAATTTTATGTCATATATCATTTCTTTTCTTTTCCCACTGAACTTCTGTGCCGAGAACGCCTCTGAATAGTCATTCTGCAAGAAGTGCTATATAAATCTATAATTACAATATGACGTAGCTACAAATCTCCACAATTTTGTCAAACTACAATGAGGCCTAGATGCAAATAACACAAACAAGTCTTGGCGTTTGAATGACACCATCAAGTCTTTAAGTTTACATCCGAAATCTGAATCACAGTAGCAAGTCTTTACTGTGTCGGCACTAACAAGTTGATACAGCGGGGGAAAACATGAAATGCAGAAATAGGCTATTTGCAAACAGAGGATTATGTCTGGGGGGATAATGTATTATGCAGGGGGATTTTTACCCAATAGTCCAGTACATAGCTAAATAATCTACATTGATCAAAACAAGCAATGGTATTTGCAGTTATATTTATCATGAAAGAACCATACACGTAGCTGATGTAATATACTGTGTGCATTCCAGGTTTAGGTGACATTTGATAAGAACAGAGAATTTCGATATTGGATGAGAAATGACATATGATATCACATTAATAACACAAGTGTCAAATTATGTCCATTCATCATGCTCTTCAATAAGCAAATGCAACATGAAGTTGAGAAACTTTAGCCCATACAAATAAAAAAATGTAAAAATTAATTAAATAAATAAACAAACAGGTCATGTATAACAAAACAGTTCACCAAGAAATGTCTATTACATGGGCTATGGCGGCATTCACTTATTTGACATAATAACATATCAGATATTATGTAACATCTGTAAAACCTGCAATTGGAAATTTTTACTGTACATGTCTACAAGTGCAAAAAATGCTAGCAGGAAGGAGTAGACTTGTGAAGCCTTTATGTTTAGTACAACAAAAGCAAAACAAAGCTAAATCAAATCTTTTACACTACAGAAAACAATGACATCACCATATGAAATTGAACCACCATATAAGAACACATTTTTGCAGACTGAGAAAGAGCAGAACTTTATGATAAAGCTAAATAAAGAACTTTTTATTACAGGCACATTCATGCACCAATGAACAGCAGCATTATTGCGTAAATACGAATACATGACAATAAAACTCCAGGTAGCTGTAATTCTGTTTACATATCAGCCATTGAAATTAAATTAACTCATTTAATTTGTCAATTCTGTTACATAACAAAACACAAAAGAACCATTTGCTGCCCATATAGATCTGACTAGAAACAAGTAGTCGAAAACAATACAAACAAACATCGGACTTGCTTAAACAGGAAAATTCTGAACTGAATACATTTGAACGCCTGGCTAAAGCGCCATATATAAGTCAACTGCTGCTGTTGCTGGTCTTAAAATCCATCCTCCTCGTCATCGTCTTCAAGCTGCTTCCATTTTGATTTTCGCTGCGGACCAGGTCTGACGATTTTAGTCACCTGAATGCCACTCATGCCCTCCTCGATGACTATTTCGGATGATTCGTCCGATGCATCATGGTCATCATCATCCTAAAGAACACCAAGAAAACCTTTAATTAAATTACAAAGTCTGTCACCAGAATGTGGATCCATAAGTCATCAAAATCATCATAATCATAACCATCATTCTTGTCAATAATCATCATCAGTACGATGTGGGGCGTGGTGGCATGTTTGGAGCTGGAAGAATGCACGTTCGAATCCACCTCAAGCTGAAACGCAGGGACCCTGAGCAGGTCATTCACACGCAATTGCTCATGCGCTTCGGGTGAAACTCTGATTCAGTGTCTGTTCTGTAGTCAGGAGCACCTCTGAGTAGTAATCATGAAAGGGGCACTATAACAAGTGCTCAGACATACATACAATACATCACCATAATCAGTGGTCGTCAGTATTCTGTCACTGCCCCAACTACGGTAATACCACGATAAATAAGTAATTTTGTATATATCGTCGTCGGTCTCATCATAAAAATGACAAAACGAATTACAGCCATAGAAGGAATATTATTCTTTAGTACTGGCACATTGAAACATCCTTGTTCTGCTTCCCTGTAGACATTCTGACCAAAAATAAAAATCAATTATCAATATAATGTATTTTTACATAAAAATACTTACATCATCATCATCTTCTTCGTCATCATCATCATCCGTCTCACTATCACTATCATCATCTTCATCCTCTTCAACTTTCTCTGGTATTCTCATTCCTCCTCTGACTATGATTCCAGCATCTTTGTGCTTAGAGGATCCTTGCAAAGAACAGAAGTGAAAAATGTAACACAAGTGTGTTTTCGACGCTTTTATTGACCATTCAAGACTGCTCTATTCAACAGCAGTCTGGGTGCAGTTTAGGGGCAGATCCATGGTCCAATCCGGCCATGGCTCTCATTCAGAAATGTGCACTAGATGTGGGTCCCCCACCCCATCAGGTTTCAAGAAGCATCGAATCAATGCAGAGGGAAAAGGTGAAAGAGAAAAAGCAGCATATGACTTATCTTAGTATTGGCTTTGAAAATGACACAGGTCTGGTATATCTTTGAATCTGCAAGCTTGAAGACATTTCAAATGACTAAAAAGTCTTTTCAAGACATTTCGAAGAAATGACTAAGAAAAAAGGTCATCAGTTTTTTCGGGTAAAGATCAAAGAAATTTTTTCCGACCAAGGCCAAAAATTTTGGTCCCGCTTAAAAAATCCCTCGTGCAGTTCAGTGCTAGTCAGCTACCAAGTTTAATTTTACAGTCATCAGATATTTATCTACTTTGGCCACGTCACAGCAACAAAGAACTTAGAAAGCACAACTACAAGATTTATACTGTTCATTACTAACATACTCATAGTTCAACTTTGAAGTATATCTACTAGTAGCTTATAAATACATGGGGGGGGGGGGCGGTTGCACCTTGTATAATACGCTGGCATGGAGAGTGAGAGGTAACAAGTTCAAGCCCCCCGTTAGGGCGGACGTGCTTTGTAGGTTGCTATCAGCCCCGTGTATAGCAGACTGTCTGTTCTGTTAGTAGCTAAGATTTGTCTTTTGAAATTTGTGTTCTTGTGAGTTTCAATTGCATAAAATGTACACTAACCGGTTGCGGTCTGTCAACTGGATTTTTCAATAAACGAAAATTATTATTTTAAATTATTTTTATTTTATTATTATTATTATTTTTGCCATTTAAATGCATTTTATTCTAATACAATTTAAGCCGACCTGATCGATGCTGTTGGATATTTACATTCTCTTCTTCACTTTCTTCATTGTCCAAAAGCCCTGAACATATATAGCAGTGAAGGAAGTATGTATACGCAATGCATGTATTGTATATGATGTGACCCATCATCACAAACCATTCACAACTTTAAAAAAATATTTTTAGAGTTTTAAGTGCCATCTTGTAGATGCTTTATTTACCTTTCCAAATCTCTTTGCAGTCTTTCTATATCTCACATATAACCATAATCATATCTACAGAATTTTCAATCTGACAGTATTGTATTGATTAAAGGAAGACTCTGCTATGCATCAACATCACTAATTAATGCACTCATGGCAATTAACAATAACTGCGGCTATAAACTATGTAAACGATTGATAGCAAAATAGAGATGCACAGTTCTGAGTCACCTAGCTCAAGCAGCCTGGAATAAGTGCACTGAATAAAATCTTAAGTCAGTAAGTACATTGACTGTCGTTGAACTTCCTACCCTCTGAAGACCTCTCTGTTTCATCGTCTTCCTTCCTGTTATGAGCCGATTTCTTTCTCACTTCTGAGAGATGACTATTAAAGTCCTGCAACATAATTTTTAGCAGTATGCAAGACAGAAGCTGTATGAAAAATACCAATAAACACAAGCATCTACCATTTCTGCAGCCATGAGCAAGCATTGGCGTTTCACATTATCAGTAAACTAAAACTTCGTAAGCAAGTTTATAAAATTCTTCAGGGCCAGTAGGAAAGCTTCCGATGAATGGAACTCAAGTTTGTCATACTCATTGACAAATTCTGAATTTCTGACAATTCTCAAATACTGCCCAAAAAGTTAAACCATTAACACTTAGCAACAGAGACCTGGCAACAGAGACCATTAACATTTAGAAACAGAGACCATTAACATTTCGCAGCAAAGAGAGACCTCATTCAGATACCTCATATCTTCCTTGATCAGCCTTTTGAAATTCGTCGAGCATTTCCTCAAGGTAGGCCATGTTACGAAATTTCAGCATGTAATCATCGTAGATTCTTTGCAGCTGATCCTCAAGCTTGTCATACTCATCCATGTAAGCTGGTCTGCAACAGGACAGATGACGACAATGAAGACGATGATGAAACTCAGTAGAAAAGAACAAGAGAACAGTTCCTTTTTCCAAAGAAACGGAAAAGAGGTGCGAAGTGCTAGCAACTGCATTTATTCTTAGTAGCTTCACATCATGCCAGGTGGTAAAATTAATGCAAATAATAACTAAATAATTAAAAAAGTGAAGATGTTGACTGTGCCACTAAATCATTCTAAATTAAATCCCCTGTACGCAAAGTCGCATATAAGTAAAACTACATAAATTACTAGCATCAGCATAGTAATCATCATGCGACTATAACCAAACATTTGTCCCTTTTGCTAACTGACTTTTAAAGACAAAGGTCACTAGCGAACAATGTATTTGTCACTATTACCGGACGCTTTGTAGTGTTTCGAGTCTTTTGCGGTTTCGCTCCAAATCGAATCTTTTCTTTTCCATCTTTGCTTCAAGCGTCGCCTCGTCTGTTCTCACGCTGTCAATCGCAGAGCGTGTCTTCTTTATCTCCTCCTGTCACAAGTTTACAAAAATCAACATTATTATTACAACCACTCTTCCGCAACTATCTAACAGTCTACCAAATGCATCAATCTGGAAAAGATAAAGTGTAATCTATCCAATAAACCTCGTTGAAATTCGACACGTAGCAAAAACTGGAAGACAGGCTACAATGTTTAATCAAATCAGGAAATACAGTACTAGAAATCATAAATCAGCTATGGTACTCTCTAGATAAAACAACTGTGCTCTGACTGACCTCAATTCCACCAATACATTGCTTCAGCTTCTTCTCAATGTCGTTAATTTCCAGCTGCCGAGAGATAACTGTCGATCGAATTTCCTATAAGAACAGAAGTATGTGTAAAAACATACATGAAATAACATATGTATACCTTAGACTTAAAAATTTAATGTACTTGTTATCCCCTAGAGGTATTGAATATTTCTCTACATGTAACAGAATTTATATAAATGTAATTTATTAGCAGTTCTATGACTAGAGACCAGCTGTATGAAAAATGTTACATTATTAGAACAAGTTTTTGTATGGAAAATTGCAAGCTGAAATGGTTCTTAATTAATCAAATTCTACGGCAGCTAGCTTAAATTAATGCACAAAGAGCTGATACTTTTCTTAATCCATGATACAGATGAAATAAAAATCATGTTTATACAAAATCAGTACATTTCTCAACCTGAAATACACAGAATGTTTTTGTCTTACATGACAGCATTAACAAATACTTAAACTCCCAGGCCTTGACTTGCCAAAAGTATAATAAAAGCAGGCCTATTCACTTTCATCTCTACTACATACATGTACTATGAGTCTGATTTATAAAAACAATAAGTCCCCCAACTAACAAACCACATTCAATTTTTATTATTCTAGAACATGTTTCACTTTTATCTTTCATATCACATTAATTAAAAAACCAAAAAACTCTTCTCTCTTTTCACCTGAACTTGAAACTTTTATAAATTTATTGACATGACATGTGAATTCAAATTCTAAATTTGTCCAAACAGATTTCTTACTCTCAGTTCAACCTCTCGATTCAATAAATCGTAAAGATTGGCTCCTTTAGCCGTAATTTCAGAAGCAAGAAGTCTCGCATCTTTCAAGTCTTGCAGCTGAAAGCAAAAAACTACGGTAGTTAAGTCAAAAGTAACGAACAAAAACCAAATGCAATAAATCATAATGTATTATAACATTCATTACTGGTAACAAAATCAATATAAATAAATACTTTCTTCTGATTTATGAAGTACTATTTTAAAGGATTTTGTTATTTCAAGTTTTTTAAAAGCAGCATAAAATAGTTTTTAATAGTTTTAAAACAGCATTTAATAGTCAAATCTGCATACATGCGTTCATAGAAAAAATTGTACCAAAAAAGAGAACCAGCTTATAAATACTCTAAAAATAGCAATTGGGAAATTGCAATATCAGACAAATTACTGGGAACTGACTAAATCAAAAATCCTACTCTTCCCAGAATCTGACATGTCCAATCGGTGTTACAATTCAATAGGTCTCAAAGTATTAATTAACTATCTAGATACAGCTGCATATTATTATAAATAATTACCTTTGAACTGATATCAAACGATAGGGAAACACATCCATCATCACCACGATCATGATATATCTCAGAGTTTGCTTTGATGGCATTGTACAGAACAGATGTGACCTTGAGAAGCTCTTTGACAGCGTAGCCATCTGCCTGGTACAACCGCTTAGTGCTTAGCTTCAAGTGAGCCTTCGATGACTATAAAAGCACAATGGACACATCACAAAGAGTGAATAACATGACAGCTAAACAAATAATTACATAGCATTTCAATATAAATTGTGCATCACACCACAATACACTTCAAAGAATGATTGTTTATACATACATGAAAAGAAATGAACAGCCATCACAAATAAACAGTCGCCTTTTGGATATACGCTTGTTACGTAGGGCTGACTTATCAGTGTTTTAGAGGCTCCTGAAAACCCATTTGTATCACCGTGATTGGCCTGGAAGCGCCTCTGAGTGAGCTTTTTGAAGGGGCACTAAATAAATTCTTGAAATGAATGAGCGAAATAACCTAACAATACCGTAAATGTCCTTACCCTACAATCACATCGAATCTGATCAGAGAAAAGCACAAATTTATCTAGAACCATGTATACCAGCGGTTCCCAACCCATGGCCCGCGGGCCAAAAGTGGCCCGCCAGACCTAAGAAAATGGCCCGCCAGGCCTCAAAACTGGCCCTCATCTCTCAAAGAATAAACAAAAATGTATGAAAAATTGACAACTTTGACAGGATAGAACACATAATTATTTTCTATTACAAATTATTTTATTTTGACGTCTGTAAATAACATCAAACAATCTATTTTGAATCAATTATAACAATTTTATATGCTTTTAGTTAAGTAAATTTTAGCATTGTGGCCCCCTAATGTCCTATAACTAAGAAAAAGTGGCCTGCTTGTCCTCCAACTTAGAAAAAGTGGCCCTAAGGTCCAAAAAGGTTGGGAACCATTGATGTATACTGTATAGTGGTCTGTAAATCTGTATAAACAATCACTCACTCATCTGTTAATACCTACATGCTTGCTAAGTAAATTTATTCAAGAGTTCTCATAAACTAGCTACCACCATACCGTTTAACGTACTGGGAGCGCCTCTGATTGGTGTGCACTGTGAGAGGTGCTTTATAAATTTATCAATACAATACAATACCGAAATCTGAAACTGATGAGCTGTGGGATTAACAGCCAATGTCAGACGCAAACTTGTAGCCTAGATCCTAAACAAAACACTCGCCAAGACATAATTTGTAAACAAGTGAAGCAAAATACTTCAGATGATGATTAATCGCTGTACTGCTGGAAAAGTGCACAGCTGAAAAACTCTGATCTAAAGCAATTAATGACCTCAGCTCGCTTCAGTTAAATCATGGCAAGCAGCTTTTGAAGTGAGTTGCTTTAGAACTGTCTCTGATGCTGAATACATGTAAGATGACAGCTGGACACAGAGATGCCACTCGTAGCTTTTTCCACCTAGATCTAGGTATTTTCGTTTTTTTTAATTCAGAGTGGCATCCCTGGTTGGACAATGTTTGCCTTACTGGTGTACGTACAGTAATACTGTTCTCTTACCATAAACTGAACGACAGATTTGATGAGCATCACCCGATCCTGAACAGTGCCGATATCTAAAGTCATATCTGAACTTGGATCGTACCTAAAATGCAACAGCACTTTGAAACAAACAATCAATCAACAGACATTTTATGCCATTTGGAATAGTGTAAAAAAACAAATGTTTAGCAATTATGAGAACACCAAAAACATCAACAACAAAGGCCCTAAAATAAAATCACCACGAAAAATCAAGCTGCAGTGCAAACATGTCTTGTTTCAGAATATGACAACACCAATAACACCACTTGAATTATGTATATGAGCAAACGACTGGCAACAAGGAGAATTTTTTATTCACTCCGTCATACTGAGTATTAAAAAATTGCTTAAAGATATTTAATCTGAATTGCTCCTAGTCTAACCCTCAGAAAACAGAAAATAATCAGAATTGCAGATTAAGACACACTGAAAACTATCATAGTTCAACATTTATTTCTACACAGCAGTTACACTATCATACATTAAATGAAAACTATATACTGAACATGAACATAGAGTGGAACCTCTTTGTAAGGCTTCAAGTGGTACATTATGCAGCAAGGTCATCTTATAAGGAGGTAACATTGTGAAGCTGAATTACAAATGAATACACATCTCAGAGCAAGTTACATCAGTTTTGTGCCATATTGCAGGCATTATAAAGGGGCTTCAGTGTATGCACATACCGTTTAACAAGCCATACGAGCACTTCGGCAACAAGTGGAAAGTTTGGTTTCCGAAAGTTCTCCATTGAAATAATTCTTACGTAGCCTAAGCCACGCATCATTTCTGTGAAATCTGCAAATTTTCAATGCAGCATTTACAAAATCTGACAAAAGTTCTCTTTCAAAAGGTACCATCATCATCATGCTAGAAATGTTAAAACTGCAAGAATCCCATCACATTTAGATGATTTTATAGTGAATAAGTGGCCTGCAGATCAGCAGTTATTTAAATGAAATGTTGAATTGAGACAGCACACAAATTCAATTTCAATATATTCTAGCTAATTTGTGATAATATGTGGAATTCAAGGGGAAGTTGAGAAATAGTTTGGGACGTGGGATCGGTCAGAGAACTTATGTGAGTAGTGACTGGGGCACGCAAGACAGTGAGATTGTAGGAGTAGAAGGAGAGGAGAAGAAAAATAATGAGGAGGTACAGCACGGTGATTGGATGAAGACTTGAAGAGATCGCGAGGTTGAGGCAGAAGAGGTTGTAGGGCAACCACTTAGAAATAAGATGACCACATCAAACAGTTGAGCAATGGGAGGGGAAGGAAGAATGACGAGTTTTGGTGTCATCTGAAAAAGCAGGATTGCAGGAAGGAGTAAAATTTGAGACATGCCCAGAAATAAGATATAAAGTTAAGTGATGAGTCGAGAAGACTCGAGAGTGACTGTAAGTTCGACCACTAGATGAGACAGTCAAATAGGGAAACTTGTCAGTCAACAGTGGAAAGTCAAATACTAAAACATACTTCTTAAGTCTCGATATGACATTTCGGCAATCAATTTAGATCGTGAATGTACAAGAGATTAACTTAAACACGATAAATTTCTGTCCACATTTAAACAACCGGCGTTGTTGCCGCATAGGTGTTGCATAGAGCATTAATTCCAATATTCTAGAGCATACGCTTGCGCCTTCGTAGGTAGGTAAGTAAATAAGTGATTCACAACGGCGTGATATTCTTTGGAAATGCTAATTGAAATAACTTTTCAGCAGGAAGATTTAGACCATGGTTGTGCCTTTTAGCAAGATCGCTAGCTGTGTTGCATGCAATGTAAATCTTGAGTACAAGGTTCTGAACTGCACAAGTGTGCAGATAACGTCTCTAAATATTTCTCTTACCTTTACCAAGCATATTACTACAGTTAGTACAGTATAAATAACGTTTGTTATTTATAGTGTGATATTACCAAGCTTAGTCGCACTTCCTACTTCCAGCCAAGGCGACTTTGAGCAATTCACAAATGTTTCATCTTCGACCTTTGCCTCTTCAGACTTTCGTGTGTTCTCGAATTGACTATTATAGGCTATAGTGTAATTCTGTCCTTGTTGACCTACCTAAGGTTCAGCTATCTCATATACACTCTGTTATCAATGCTGCTGCTGCTGCTGGTCTTTCTCGATTCTCCCACGTTATACTTCATCCCTTCCTGCCACCTCACTGCATCCTCAGCTATGCTTGAACGCCAGGACATCCATGGCTGAATTGTTTCCAGATTGCCTGCATAATTCTATCCTTATGAAATGGACTTCCACCATCAGTTCGCTCTGGTAGTCTTTCGTCATCTTTCTATCAACTCAAAACCTGCCGTTTTTCTCGGGTATGCATGCACTGGGAATGCTTCTGAAAGGCTCTTGCTGCAAGAGGAGCTTCATAAATGATAAGATACAATACAATCATAAGTTGCAGTTGGCGTTGATTAGTCATGAAGCTGTAAAAAGTTTACAGAGGTGACTATTATAAAGACATTAGGCCTACTGCAGATGCTGAAGGAACGGGTTTTTTAGATTGCAATATTTTAGTATTCCGTTAATAGTTTCATGTCAACAAAGATCTTAGTTTTTTTTATAAAGTAAGCTGATGCCATCATTTCTGCAACAATTTTCTCAACCAAATATGAAATAGCAACTGGCATGTGTTATGTTCGGCATGTGGAACCTCACTTGAAATGAAATCAATGAATGCAGTCTGAATTTCTAAAGACATCCTTATTTCATGGACATTGGTTATGAGTAAACCTCTGTCACTCTGGGTATCTAGGGGCTTACTGACAAAAACATTTCTCAACTTATCCTCTATCTGTGAAAAATTACTTATTGTGTGACCGCAGCGCTCGGCTGGCGAATTGATTATCTCTCCTTTCTCTGAATACACATTTACTTTTCTCACACTTCCCTTCTTCTTTTCGATGACTCGTTGAAGGCCGTGCGAAGGCTAAGCACCAGCAAGACTCCTTTTTCCTCTTTCTTTTGAAATATCAAAAGTCAAATTTCTCTGTTACGCTTAAAGTACAAGCAATTGGGTGTTCTGAACAAGTGCAGCTTTTCTGTGCAAAATTGTTTTTTAATTCAGCTGTCACCATATAGGGTATGTGTGTGTGCATGTGCTAAATATTATATGATTAGTATTTACAGTGGCAGTGCTACACAAAGGCAAGCCAAAGCAAATGCCGTTAAATCAGCCAATGCTGTGGTTGATGGCCTGAAACAAGTTGCTAGGATTTTAGCCCTGCCGAGAATTCAATAATTTATTTTGGGCATATATTGACCCTGCACTGGTTACTTGTATGATTGTCCAGGCTAGGCCCATTTACAAAATGCACCTGTTAGTACATATGACCCACTTACTCAGTTTTTTTTTCACGAATAATTACCAATATGCTAATAGATTCAGTTCACATTATGAAAATTAGAACAGCTTCTTAAATCTTATGGTCCGTACACAAACATCAAACTTGCAACCAAAGCACAAGCTGACTTTTACCTTCTTATAAAGTGTCACATTGAATGATTCAAGATGGACAAATACCAGGAATGTACGTGCGTTACACAAACATCAACTGATTTACATGAAACGCAACGCACAGTGTTACATAGCCGAACCTTTTAATAGTTCTAATATTTATGTATTCAGTCAATTGCATCTCATAGCTATGCACAGTCACCTCGTTCTTTCACTAGATCGTGAAACATTCCTGGGTTATAATTACACACAGAAAATGTCAGACTCTATTCATTCAGTCATCGTTGTTCCAGAATCTTGGTGGAGGTCCTCTCATGCCCCTTGGGGGCGGTTGGCCCATTGGACCTCTAGGGCCCCCTGGCGGTGGGGGTCCTCTCTGCTGCATGCTGCCTGGAGGTGGAGGCGGCATTCGTCCAGGACCACCAGGCATCCCACCCGGTCCTCCAGGTCCACCTGGCATTGGGGGTCGACCTACAAACACATGATATCAATTAAAATCAATTCTGTTTAGGATTAAACATGGAAACAAGACAAGTACTGAAAATTACGAGTCAACTAGATACAAGTCAATAATTCAAAAATGATTATATTCAAAATTCAACACTGTTCTGTGATTTCATATTTTTTATGTGATCCTTAGGTCTGCATTTAACTTTGGGCACCATACATCCACAGTTATAATCATCATAGGAATCCATCACTAAAATGCAAAATTCGGAAGGGATTATTTATCAACCAAATAGTAATCTCTAAACTGAGACTTCTGTTTCAACGCAAAAGCTTCTGCAGCAAAGTGAATTGGCCAATTTCACGTGCCAAACTAAATTCTGTATTCTAAGGACAGACGAGAAAGGTCTAACACACCAGCAATCAGTGAAATGGCACAACCAAAGATCTCCAAGAAGTAAAAAAGGAGAAATGTAACTGTTCTTAACTTGAACCATTGTTAAGCATTTTTGCTCACTGTTGTGTGATCCTGCATTGGAGACGTTATACACACAGCGCAACAAAATGGATTAAAAAAATTACCAAGAGAAACCTACCGAAAGGTGAAGGAGGCATCATTCCTCTTGGCGGAGGGCCCCTCCATCCCTGTGGCGGTGGGCGCATTCCCATAGGAGGGCCTTGACCGGGTGGCATCTGCATGCCAGGAGGACCCATGCCTGGGCCCCCATGCTGCTGCTGTTGGTTCTGTTGCATTCCAGGATGACCCATTGGACCTATAAAACAAACCAATGCAGTTCAACGGAGTTATTGCAATTCTTATGCTAATTCCAAAGATCTTAATGAATTCAATAAAGCTGAATCCCATCAGTTCAAATAGAATGAAAGAAATGGCAGCTCAAGAACTTGCTAAAGATGACCATACCATCCTGCATGTCTGACAAGCAAAATAATATTCTAATTAACATCACGCTTATTTGCCAATTTTTTATCTGGAAAGAACTTTATTCCTGCTTACTGGAACATCATCCCAAACAGATTTATAACCTTACTGTCAGAAACAGTTAGTTGATCCAACGACATCTTTTCAGACAGCCACAATCAGGGGACATACAGACATTCAGAAACAGGCAAACATACATTTTTTTAAATAATTGAGAAATGACATGAAAATTTAGGGTATGTACTGTATTGTATTTGACCATTTATAAAGTGCTCACTTCTCTCTCAGTAAGAGCTTTTCCTGGTGCAAGTGACCCAAGAGAAACGACAGGATTTGAGGCAAGAGAAAGATGAAGAAAGACTACCAGAGCATGGAGCAATTCCATTCCATAAGAAGGGACCAATGCATGCAAAGGATGATGTGTTATGTTATGAGCGCAGCATAAACTTTCAGCATGAAAGACAGCATGTTATTTTTTATTTTTCATTCACACAATCAATTTAGGTAACCATTATGTTATCCCTGATGATTGTCATGTGCATGAACTAACCTCGAAAGTCCGGTGGCATTCCACCTAAAAAAAATTATGAGCACATGTAAAACACAAGCTTGATAAAAAAAAGCCGTCAAAAAGACTACTTGTTTTATGGTCTTTGTTGCAGATAGGCTCACAACCATGTTTACTTGTAATGTGCTTAGTTCAGGACCAAATAGATCTTAGGATGAGAAACTTTACAAAATTACGGTATGTAGCTTACATTTCCATTAATATCAAACACACATCTGTAAAGAACACAATTAAAAAGTCTCAAAATGTCATACACCACTTCTGCTACTCAATACACACATGATGTCCTTTAATCAATGTAAAGAAGAAAACAACATGCCTCAGTAGGCCTAGATAACAATTTATAAGTTAAAAGTTTCATCTTACAACCAGTCGAATACAAAAAGATGCTTCTAAAATACACATCCTAGAGATGATGATGTTGACCATAGCAGATGTACTTGAAAATATTTTTCAAACGAGGTCCATTTTTATGACTGACTGCATAGACTCGAATAAGAACAAAGAACAAAAGAGAGCTGAGCCTATATTTCTATAATTGACAACAAAAAAGTTGTCAATGTAGCAAAATTTTCGTATCTTACCGCCAAAGTTCTGCATTCCACCTAAAATCAAAAGAAATTTCACAAAGTAGAAAACACCAGAAACATGACAAAAACACTTCAAGTAAAATTCTAGCACACATGTATAAAAAAAAAAGTAATTACAAAACAGTATTTAACCAACGATAAATCATTGAATGTATGATTACGCAATATAGGACAACTTAATTCCAAAAATACTGAAAGCGTTACAGAATACATTTTGCAGCATAATTGAAAGAAATTATGAAAATGAAAGCAGAAAGTATTTTAAAATACTCCCTTAAATTCCGCAGTTATAACATGTATGTAAAACCAAAATAAACATAATTATAAGTCTGCCTCTGCAGATATTAGAAATATTGGCTAATGCTGCATGTATCACAGCACTAAAATAGGATGAAGATGACGACACTAAAACTTATGCTTCATGCTGCTTCAGAGAAGAATGGCAAAGGATTATGTAAAATAAAATACAATCATGACAAGGCTCATCGTAATAAATAAATAAATGAACGAATGAATGAGTGACGACAAGTGAAAAATCAATTCTTCTTGTGAAACCACGTATTAGATGTTTACCCATCATTTGTGGCGGTGGCCTGATTGGACCTGATTGTGTGTTCTGCTGCTGCTGCTGCATCATCTGGTTGCCATCACCACCGCTGCTCTGCATACCTTGCATCATCGGAGGCGGAGGTCGTGGCATCATTGGAGACTGGTTAGGCCCCATGCCTGTCACAGCAGCACCGAAGACAACAAACCATTGTAACAGCAAAATACACTAATACAATACAACGTAACGTAGCTGATAAGACATTGTAAAGTATTTAAGTTGCACCATGTACTATTCAGTACAACCGACAAAAGACATACCTACCAAGAGTTGATGCAATGCCCAAGAGAACTTTTTTCATTTTTTTAAAATGTTACATATGACTTTGCATGAATTGTTTCTATCATGTATACTATATTGTGTATTGGCCGGTAGTCTAAAGAAGAATATTTTTACTTTTTTATTTATTGGACATGACAAGACCTTTTGCGTGGGACTCTTCTAAAGTCTAGATCTCTATCTACATCTCTCTTCCTAAGACCTATTTTTTCTCGACGACTCTCGCATTGGGAGCTCTACCAAAAGGCCAACGTTATGAGCAGCGCTATAGAAATTACCAAATATATTATATTACAAATGGCACCATAGAAGTTACTACGACATAAGGTCGTGTATGAAACAATGACCATATATATTGTCAACTGACCTGATGGCGGTCCCATTCCAGGAGGATGTGGCATAAATGGCGGCGGAGGCATGAAAGGCGGAGGTGGAAGCCCTGACGGTGGCATTGGTGGAGGTGGCAAACCGGACGTCGGTGGCGCCATTCCAGATGATGGAGGAGGAGGCGGCATTCCCATCTGCACTGTAAAATGAAAAAACTTTATCGTAAAAACATGATAAGTGACGTCACTTTCAAGATCATGTAAAAATAACGCTATGCAAAAATGCTTCAGGCTGATTTATGCACAAAAAAGGAAAAGTTGAGATCATGTAAAATGTCATGCTAAAAAATGTTAAGGCCTAAAAAAAATGCTGTGTTTCCGGTAACAGAGCTAAAAAAAATTGGGTAGGTAGGTCGGAAAATATTTTTATTTTGTAAAATATTTTTATGCAGTGACTATCCGAAAAAGTTTACCCCACTAGTCTTTTTTGCACGCTGAAACAAAGTACGTGTTCTAAGCAAGTATAAACTGCCTATTTCCCGACTGTCTGCACCTAAAACTGCTCTAGAAACCAGTCCTATTAATTTAATTTTGTTGACGTCTCTTATGTTATGTCAATACAAATGTTAAAAAAATATTTTTTGGGAAAAAAATTAAATTTTTTTTTGAAAAAAATATTTTTTTTAATAAAATTTTTTTACAAAAATATTTGGGTCGCGGCCGTAAAAATGGGTCGGTCGCGTTACCGGAAACACAACAATTTTTTTTTACGCCTAAGGCTACAGAAAAAGTTAAATAATATAAAAATATAACTCAAAGGAAAGCAACTGTTGAGAGGTGACACGTCAAAAAAGACTGGAGCTATTACATATCCCCAGCCTCTGAATCGTTCATTTAAGATTGACTTCATGATAGGATGTATTTGCAACAAGAAACATCAATCTATTTTGGTCCAAACAGAGAATTATACAACATTGGTTCATAAGACTGACATTCTAGCAGATGAACTCCACATCAAAAACTTCTTTGTAATGTTGACTTATAAGACCAGTTACAAAAGTCGATGATAAATATAGACCCCATATCCAGACTGTTTAAAAGCAAGTTTGTGTTGAATTGCATCAAAAGTTACAGACAAAATCACTGATGAACATTATGTTCTGAATGACTTCAACGTCATTGAGGCAATCACATGTGGTTGCTTGTCAGGAACTTAATGGTTCAATATTAAGCGCTTAGAAAATTAACTAATAAACTGCCAGTAACATTCAAGACTTTACGAGTAACTAAAACAATAATGCATTAAATATAAAAGGAACTTTATCTAGGACATTACTCTCAGTTATGACAAATACTTACTTGAAGAAGGTGGCATGCCCATTGGCGGCATTCCAGGAGGTGGAATGCCCATGCCTGGCACCGGAGGTGGAGGAGGCGGCGCCATAGGCAAGATCATTGGCGGAGCATCTGCGAACAACTGATGTGGTCGATCAGCATGAGACAGCGGGTTCTGTGCGGCCAACAGACGCTCTGCAAAGTTACGAGTACATATGAACAGAACTTTGAAGATATCACCCATCCAGTCAACTAAGCCGATCAGAGGAAATAATTTGGACACATTTTTCAACAATTCTACGCAAATCCACAAAATCAAAAACTGCTAGATTGAAACGACTATTTGTTAATCTTGCTATATAGAGTGAACATGAATAAACACACATTTACAACCAAAACTGAATAAATTAAAATCAGAAAATTTACAAAACATTGATCATAACTATCAAATAAAACAGTTATCTTATTACTTAAACCTCAGTTAATCAAACTTTTGCGTAGCCTAGCGCATTAATTTATTTCATCCACAGCTTAAAACAGAGAAAATCAATTATTATCTATTTAAAATATCTAATAATGTATTGTGCATGACCATTTATAAAGTGCTTCTCTCAGCAAGAGTCTTTCAGAAGCACTCCGAGTGTGAACTACCAAGAGAGAAAAGGCAGGCTTTAACCCTTTAATGACCAGCTACATATGTTTTCAATGCATTTTAGTACATGCTGGTCGTCAGAGGGTTAAGGTGAGATAAGGATGAAGCGAGAAAAGTGAACAATGTCCCTTGCACAGCAGTCAATAACATTCATGACAAAAAAACAAAATCAATGTAATCAGGAATGACAATTTATCTCACCAGCCGCAGAGCCATGTCGCTCTCCCTTCGAGTCTTTCTTGAAGGCGTATGAAATTGTGATAGCTCTGTTGCAGAGGTACTGTCCATTCATCGCCTCGAGAGCTGCATCGGCCGCCTCAAAACTTGCAAAATTTATAAATGCAAATCCTTTGCTGTTGCCAGTCTCCGGATCTCGCATAATCTAAAAAATGTACAAAAAATGATGAATAATATTATGCGCATCTGTAAAAGTCTTTGAAAACTTGAATGAATGGAATAGAGAACCTATCTGTAGTAAATATGGCAAATGGCTAATATTCAATGTCAACTCAACCAGTGTCGAGAAAATTAAAACTCTAACCTCACTGTCCCAAAATATAACATTTAGTCATTTACAAGCTGCACATATGAAAATAAGACAAATTTTTATTTACCCTGTTTCAGTATCCCGATGAATAATTAATATCTTAACTTTGAACTGCAAGAAATGGTCGCTGCAAGAGCCAATTGATGATCCCAATATGTGTGGAAAACAAAGTTATTTCAGGCATATGAACATTTTCAAGTAGAGACCATTAACATTTAATGACAGAAACAATTAACACCCAGAAACAAAGACCATTCATTGCCACTTAGGCGTAAAAAAAAAGTGTTGTGTTTCCGGTAACGCGACCGACCCATTTTTAGGGCCACGACCCAAATATTTTTTTAAAAATTTTTATTAAAAAAAATATTTTTTTCAAAAAAAAAATTTTTCAAAAAAAAATTTAATTTTTTTTAAATTTAAAAAAAAACATTTGTATTGACATAACATAAGAGACGTCAACAAAATGAAATTAATAGGACTGTTTCTAGAGCAGTTTTAGGTGCAGACAGTCGGGAAATAGGCAGTTTATACTTGCTTAGAACACGTACTTTGTTTCAGCGTGCAAAAAAGACTAGTGGGGTATACTTTTTCGGATAGTCACTGCATAAAAATATTTTACAAAATAAAAATATTTTCCGACCTACCTACCCAATTTTTTTTAGCTCTGTTACCGGAAACACAACATATTTTTTTTTTGGCCTTAGAAACACAGATCATTAACCCTTTAATGCAGAGACGGTAGTAAATGGTATGGAAAATCTTATACCCTCCGGCATTAAAGGGTTAACATGCGACCACATAAACCTGACAATAGATGACGTGTGGCTGACCTTTGGTATTTGTAGAATGACGCCAAAAGCACTGAACGTGTCGTAGAGTAATTTCTCATCAACCTCAGGATCAAGATTTCCGATGAAGAGATTCGCTCCGACGTCCAGATTCTTCTGATGCGCTGATGCCTGAACATAAAGACATGACGTCATTTTCTTCCGTTATTTTAATTTAAAAGTTATACTGCACATGTATTTCTATACAGAATATGTATCACTGGACCAGTTGTACTGGCATCTGATAGATGGCAATTTAGCAATGAGCTCTTCTCTTGGGTAAGGCTTTTACCACAAGGCTGAAAAACATCGTATACATTGCATTTTCTATCCAATAAAACTTCTGTACCAACATTCTTTACAATTTTACGTAACTTAGAATAAATGACCGCAAGACAAAGGATTCCGTAAACTGGACTGTCTTTCATTAATTATTAATTAACCAATCTATAGCAGCTCTAGTTTCCTAGTTAGATACTATTCTGGTTCTTCAGCATTTAAGAAATTTATGCCCATACATCTAATTTTGGAATATGGGAGCTTCATTTCATTTTATTTCTTTAAACCATGCATTAAATATCACAGCGTGTCAGTAGCTTTTGAGAAAATGACATAACTTTGCTAAATCAATCACTCCTAAATTGGTAGTGCCTATAACCTATATACATCCATTCTGTTTTCTTAGATTCATCGTCTCTTTTATTCATTAACATTAACTCATACCCGCAGAGGAGATGTAAATATGAATTAATGAGTATGCTGGGGTATATTTAACAAAATGACAAGCATGAGAGAGATCGATCAATTACCTTGTTCACTCGGATCGGTTTTCCATACAGCTTGATCATGTTCATGATCTTTATAGCATAGTCAGCATCTTCTTCTCCCATGAATTCAATAAATCCATAACCCTGATGGGATTGCGTTATACGGTCCTTAGGCATGTGAACGTTCACTACAATCACACAATGCAATCAACTGTATTATAAAGTGAAGCAAACACAATTTCCAACTTTTGCCTTCTGGAAATGCTTCTCGTTTTCCCAGATACTGAAGCAATGTAGCTCTGTTCCACTCATAATATCTTCTCTCTGGATAGTTTTAACATTGATCACCTAATGTATGATCACTGTTTTGAGGACTTTAAACATCCAATTGAAACTTAACTATAAATTTATGTAATCCGCAAGAACTGTAACACTTCTCAGTAGTTTCTAAATTTAGAATTGAGACAAAGGATTTATCAGTTCCAAACTCCGATTCCAAACTTCGCCGATTTCGATGCAAAATGCATTTGGTAACAATTCAGAAAATTAACCAAGTTCAACGTTGAAGTAAATAACTTACCAACAGGGCCTGCTTGAAGGAAGAGTTCCCAAAGTATAGGATCATTCACCTTTTCATCAAGCCCTCCAACATAAATCGTTGCATCTGTCAAAAGAAACATTCACAAATGTACTCAAGAAGCGTTACTGCTTGGTTGCCTGAATACATTGTTGTTATTTGTCGTTAAAAGAAGTACCATTGGGGTAAACGTGTATTTTAGTATGGTAAATTATTCGCCATTGCATGGGTTTCAGCATTAGTCAAGTACCAGTCGGATTGACGAAAAGAGTTCTTTCTAAATAGAAGTCGGATTGATGAAATTAATTTCTATTGAGATAGAAGAGGGATTAATTAGAACAATCTTGCTGAAAATGAAGCTGTATTGATAAACAGTAATTTTAAATTAAATTAAAGTTATATTGATGAAAATAATTTGCTGAAGAAATAGAAGCGGGATTTATCTAACTAATTCTTGCCTAAACGGAAGCTGGATCGATGAAAAGGATTCTCGCCAAACTAGAAGTTGGATTGATTAAAAATAACAATGCTGCAGCGAGCGAAGATGAGCGAATAATTTACCATACTAAAATACACGTTTACCTTCGGCATATACGCCTCGGTTATAATTATATGGTAATTTCTTGTCTTTGTGGAAATTGTGGTTCGGATCAATGGATTGTCAACGTCGTGACTACGATTTATCAGAGTATATTTTTCTTATCATACCTTGGTTTCGTTCTGCAATAGGTCCGGCGGCCATAGCAGAAAATAATTCAACGACTAATGCAACTTATAGCAATGTAATTTAATACGTGTATTTAAAAATACTAAGAAAATATTGAAACCGATTTGCACGCCATGCGCGATAATAGGGTAAACCGGAAAACAACAGTTTTCGTTTCTTATAGCGCAAATTCAGGAAGCGCTCGACAACATTAACTCTTTCAAAATGTTATTTCATTTTAAATCCGTCTTTTTATATTATCATGGCCTCTATAAATTCCGATGATGCCCCTTAAAATATTTAGTTTGACATAATTCGAGTTTATAAGTTGAGCAAGGTCAACTGGATACACGTTTAAAAGCCTTGCGTTCAAACGACACTTACTTATTGGTACTAAAATTGTGTGGCGAAATTTTCCCTCTAGGGAGCAAACATTAATTTTTGCACCGGATGAAATCTGATACTGAATACGCATAAGTTGCAAAAATTGCACGGGGACGTCTTAAGAGTTGCACCGGTCGTATTTTAATGTCAAATGCCTTGTGGGCCTATTCAAACTAAACTTGGTAATTTGTGTTTAAAGCAAAGATATTAGAGTCTACGACTCTAATATCTTTGTTTAAAGTTTGCCGCTGTAGCTAGTCTAGGATACAGTGATACCGCTCCTTGGCTTTTTTCCCAAGATCTTGGCTTTTTTATTCGTATCTTGGGATCTTGGCTTTTTTTCAAGGGACCTTGGCTTTTTTACTTGGCCTTTTTCTGCCCACTAAATAACAATAATCTCAGCAATAATTCACTAAATAACACTACTTTAGGCAATAATCCACTAAATAACAATGATCTTAGCAGCAATTTAACTATGGCTTTGTCACAAGTCTTTTCCCTCTTCTTCTCTACGTGTGACCTTCAGTCTCTTCGGAAGCTTCTTCGTATAAGTTCGTGGTAGCGTAGGCCTATCCCTAGATAACTGTTTCATTAGCTAAATGGCTAGGTAAAGAATCTACAGACTTTCACTGTTTTGTAACCAACAACGACGACGTGTTTAAGTCTTCTTATTATACTCCAAAATCCGATATAAAGTAAAACGATCAGCAACAACACAACAATGACTACACTTGCGTTATCATAACAACTACACGACTACTACCTTCATCAGTCAACTCTATCGCAACTCAACAACAACTATTACAGCCTATCTCAACGGCTCTCAACACACAACAACTCCTTCTTCACTTCCACTCCCTTCTTGTACAATTAACGTACGCTCGTCTAGACGTCACGTGCTGTCCAGACAATCACCTGTGCAGACGCCGCGCGGCAATTTGCACCTGGCCTACTTACGTCGCTGTACGACAATCGGCGTGCACTGATTAAATTAGCTTACATTACCTCCTTCCTTTCTTTTGAAGAGAGCTAATTAATCTTAAAAATTAGCGAACGTATAATGCTTAAACTAAATACAAACAATTTCTATACTAAATGCAATCACAAAATATCTTATACTACAATCTCGATAAGCAGTCCACTACTACATTCAGCTTTCCCTTCTTATAGTTCAACAGAATGTCAAAATTTTGCAATGATAAAGACCATCGGACTAACTTAGCAGACTTCGACATTGACTCAGTCAAATAAACTAAAGGATTATGGTCAGTGAACACATTAATCTTGGAACCAATAATAATTTCTTTCAATTTGTTTAAAGCCCATATGATTGCATAGGCTTCCTTCTCAATCGTCGCCCATCTCCTCTGGGTATCTGTCAGCTTCTGACTGATAAATGAAACGGGACGTTCTATCCCCTCATCGTCCACTTGTGACAGCACAGTTCCCACAGCAAAGTCACTGCTATCACAATACAAATTAAATGGTTTGCCAACCTCAAACATATATAAAATCACATTATGCAATCTGATCTGTTTCAGAAACAATTCTAATTGTCTTAAAAGAATGTCCATTCAAATGATTAGGACAATTATCAAAATGTACTTCAATGTCATCTACATACGGCTCATTGCATACAGCACTTGTTTAGACATCTTGATTGCTAAATCGCTAATTTGTTCCTCACCCACTTGAAGTGATTTCTGTTGCTCGCTGGTAAGATGTCCGATCTGTTCATAGTCCAATTGCAGCGATTTCTGTGTCGTCTCTGCCTGGTCTTCTTTCAATGGTAGTTCTACCACTGATCCGAATTCGTCGTCCTCTGCCACGATGAGACCACACGATAATGTTCTTGCGATGAACTTCCTCATTTTGTTGGCATGGACGATTCGTCTGCCGTTTTCATTCATGTCCACCAGATACGAATACTTGGATCTTCTTTGTAGCACTGTACATGGACCATGCCATCGTGAGATCAATTTGTTGGTTGATGTTGGATATAGTACGTTGACGTTTTCTCCTGGTTTGAATTCTTTATATTTTGCTTTCTTGTTATATTGGCCGGCATACTGTTTTTGTTTCTCCAATTTCTTTGCATTTTCCACCTGTTTTTCATCATTCGTATTCTCCGTAAACATTTCTCTCATGCTCGTACCAATTTCCACATCGCTCCCCGAATCTTCACTATCATTTCGTTCACATGCAGCCATCACTTCTTCATTTTCATTGTTCTCGGGTGTTATTCCTTCGTCATCTTGAATGCTGAGTTCATCTTCGCTGTCCGTGTCATCTTCTTGCGAACTTTCGTTTATCATTTCATCTTCTCCGCCTTCGACTTCTGCTCTCCGACTTTGTGCTCTTGTAGTCACATTCGCTTGTAGCTCTCCTTGCAATATACTGATTGGTGGAACCTCTTTCAGTTCTGCAATTATCTCTGGATGTAGCAGGAACTTTTCTTGATTTTCTTTACACAGTTCTGCTGAAATGCTGGCACACACTAAAGTTAAATATGGCGCGATATTTATTGTCCTGTCCTCTGTAGCTGTTCCTTCGTTACGACCGCTCATCCGCACTTCGATTTTCACCAACTTAGCTGGAATCGGCTCTCCAGCTACACATTGCAAATGAACTCTGCCGATTTCTTCTACTGTCGTTCCTTTCAGTAGTTCCTCGTTGATTACTGGTATCTCGGTCCCCGAGTCAATCAACGCCTCGACTTGCACAGGCTGCCCATCAGTCCCACGTATCTCCACATTTACATGCTGCAACGATATCTTCTTTATGCGTTGACACTCCTCTTTACTTTTTGTTTCTCGACAAATTTCTGCAATGGAAGTAGTCTTTATCGCTTCTTTCTGTATGGTGAACTGCGGCGTACACTTCATTACCGACTTCACTTCTGTTTCACGATCGTCCGATTCTTCAAACTGGTCTGGTGCATTCATCACTTGTATCTGGTTTACTCGAAGATTTTCTGCACTTCTGCTAAAGTTCTTCCTCAGATTTGCCGCTCCTGGTGCTTGGCAATGTTTTATTAGGTGTTTGTCAGAATGACAGTTGTGGCAACGTTTCTTTATAAAACTTCTTTGCTCATTGTTCTCCCACTTGTTGTACGGCGTGTATGATGCATTACTTTCTGTTGGGCGTCCCAGCGGCGGAGTTCGATTGTAGGCTTGTCTGTCCCACGTTGACTCTTTCTTATCTTGCCAATACTGCTTTCCAGAATAATTATCTTTCTTTGCATCATTACTCTTGGCTTGGTTTCCGGTGTCTTTGCTATCCTTGTTCCACTTGGGTTGCTTTGGACTATTGCCCCATGCTTCAAATTTCGGTTTGTCTTGGAACATCACACCAATCCGATTGTTTACATGTATGTCTGCGAGGTCTGCAACATTACTAGCTTCCAAGCATTCTGTGCCCTCTTTTGCTAAGACAAACTGTAGTGGACCTGGTGGTAAACATTCTTTCAGCTTATCCGCCACTAACAAATCAAACAGCTTCTCGTAGTCTTTGTCCACTCGTCTACTTCGGACATAATAATTCAACAGGTTCTTCAGCCTAGCCGTGAACATCGTATAGGTTTCTTCGGCTGTCTTCTTGGCCTCTGCAAACCTTGACCTGTACTCACGAGCTGTTAACTTGAATTCCTTCAACAAATGCTCTTTCACTGCATCGTATTTATCTAAATTCTCAAATGACAATCGATTCAACACCGTTCGCGCTCTCGGGGTCATCAATGGCAACAACAATTTCACCCAATATTGCTTTTCCACAGCGAAGCTATTGAATGCATTCTCCACGGTCTCAAAATATAATGGCACTTCCATCATATCATACGGCATCTTAGGCAATACATGCTTCATGGCATCACCAATCTTCTTGATCTTGGACACCATTGTCTCACTTTCTCTGGGCCTAATCTGTTCTGACACTTCTCGGCTCTTACGATCATCTTCGTCTCTCTTCTTCAGTCGATCTTGATCTTCGATTCTCCGCAGTTCTTCTTGTTCTATCTTCTGCTGCAACAGCTCTAACTGCTTTCTGCGTTCTTCTTTTTCAATGGCCATTTCTTTAAGTTGAGCCTCCTTGATAGCAAGTTTCTTTTGTTCTAACTGCATCTGCTCTTCTCTTTCTCTTTCTGCTTTTTCCAAATTGTCTTTTCCAGCTTGAAATTCTTCCTGACGAATTTCTTCTGCTCTCTCCAGTTCTTGTAAACGCATCTTTTCCTTTTCTTCCTCACGAGCCTTTTTGTCTTCGATCTGCTGTTTTCGTATTTCTTCATCGCTTTTTCTTGCTTTTTCGTATTCTATCATTAACTCCATTCTTCGTCGTTCTGCTTCGTCACGATCTAATTTCATTTGTTCTAACTGAAGCTGGAACTGCTGCTTCTGCATATCTATCTCTTGCTGTCTCATCCTTTCTGCTTTTTCTATCTCTTGTTGTCGCAGTTCTTTCTCTTCTTGCTTACGTTCTTTCTCTTCTTGGCACCGTCGCTCTTCTTTCTCCTTCTCTTCTTGGCGACGTTCTTTCTCTTTCTGTCTGCGCTGCTCTTCTTTCTGCTTCTCTTCTTGTCTACTCATCATCATGAATTGTAGCAACGCCTCTATAGACATCGGTGCCTCAGGCTTCTCCACTGGCTTCTCCGCAACGCCTCCGACAGCACCTTCTTCTTCTTCTTCTTTCTTAGCCCAAACCTCGGCTAAATTTCTCATCAATTCTTCCCTAGACATCTGTTCGACTTCTTCTGCGTCTAGATCTGCTTCAATTAGCAGTTTTATCAGTCTATCAGTAGACATTTTCTTAATATTTGCTTGCTTTTTCTCCGTAAGTTTCTCCATCTTACTTCTTTACTTTACAGATGCTCGATAAATTAGTAGACTACTCTTCAAATGTTTGCAATTGACTGACTTCAATTCTTTATGCACACTTCAATAGACAAGCAAGTTTTTCTACCTTGTAGTCGTTGTGTTGTCGTTTCTCACTGTCGTACGGATGCTCGATGTATCGTTGCTTCTCCCGTGTGCTCGGCTCCTCGATAAATTCACAGCGTCCGTTTCTCCACAACGTCTGTTGATTGAATAGAATCCCTCCGTTCGTAACTTGGCACGTAGACCCACCGTTCGTAACTACGATCGTTCTCCTGCAACTTGGATCGTTATCCTGCAACTTGGATCGTTATCTCACCGCAACGACACCAAATGTCACAAGTCTTTTCCCTCTTCTTCTCTACGTGTGACCTTCAGTCTCTTCGGAAGCTTCTTCGTATAAGTTCGTGGTAGCGTAGGCCTATCCCTAGATAACTGTTTCATTAGCTAAATGGCTAGGTAAAGAATCTACAGACTTTCACTGTTTTGTAACCAACAACGACGACGTGTTTAAGTCTTCTTATTATACTCCAAAATCCGATATAAAGTAAAACGATCAGCAACAACACAACAATGACTACACTTGCGTTATCATAACAACTACACGACTACTACCTTCATCAGTCAACTCTATCGCAACTCAACAACAACTATTACAGCCTATCTCAACGGCTCTCAACACACAACAACTCCTTCTTCACTTCCACTCCCTTCTTGTACAATTAACGTACGCTCGTCTAGACGTCACGTGCTGTCCAGACAATCACCTGTGCAGACGCCGCGCGGCAATTTGCACCTGGCCTACTTACGTCGCTGTACGACAATCGGCGTGCACTGATTAAATTAGCTTACAGGCTTCATCTATACTGACTAGTATTTATCCGACTTATTATTATTCTCTGAACTATTTGCTCTCTGCATATTAGTTTTTGTGACGTCACATGCAATTTCGGCAGATAGCGAGCAAAATCGCAAATAACTTGATAAAGATAAATGATAAGTTGATCACAGATACTTATATTAATAACAATAGACATTAATCTTATAAATGCAAACAAGTCAGCTTTAATGGCTCTCAAGATCACACAAAAGCACACAAAAATTTCTGAACTAAAAAAACAACTAAAGTGAAGATGACGTTTAGGCTATTTCTCAAAAGTAGCGCACTATGTTCCGAAATGATGTTAGTATGTTAGAAAATCAGCGAACGGAACCAATTATTAACAATTTAGCATATTAATTTCAGGGTTAATTATACATAATTTCATAAACATCACGAAAGCTGGCACCTTGCCTCAGATGACGTACCGATCCTACGTGCGACTCCATCTGGCTACTCCTCGCGAGACTGCCCTCGTCCGCCTCAACCTGATGGCCACCAAACACGCGGGGGTGGTATCGTAGTTTTCTTTCGCTCTTCGTTACGTGTGTCGCAAGTTACCTTGGACTGCTCGTTTACCACATTGGAAGCTCTTTGCTTGAGCATTGCCACTCCTCGTGGTCCTGTCACTCTCCTCACCGTCTACAGACCCGGCTCCTCTTCTCCCCCTGGACAATTTTTCGAAGAACTTTCCTCAATTCTGGAGATCCTCATAACGCGAAACAGCCAGCTCATCATCCTTGGTGACTTCAACGTGCATCTAGAAGAACCTACTCTCCCCTCTTCAGTTCGCTTCCTTGGCCTCCTCTCTCAGTTCGGTCTTCGCCAACACATCAATCAACCTACCCACATTTCTGGTGGTTACCTTGATCTTGTCATAACCAGTGATGATGAACAAGTTGACGATCTCACGGTGATGCCTCCAACACTCTCGGATCATTCCTTCATCCAGTTCATCCTTCCTTCCATCCATCTTCAACCGATTCATTCCATTCGCATGCAGAGAGGATGGAAGTCATTCGACTCTCAAGCCTTCAGCAACGCTCTTCGTGATACTCTTCTTTCTACACCGTCTCCTGCTCTTGATACGTTCACTGTCGCTCAACTGTTTGATCTCTACACCTCCACAGTGACAAATCTTCTCGACAATATGCTACCTCGTCGTAAGGTATGGACACGTGTTCGTCCATTGGCAGTTTGGCTTGATGCCGACTGCCACAGGCTTCGTCGTCAAACACGATGCCTAGAGCGACGCTATCGTCGGACCAAGGAGTCTAGTGATCGACTGGCTTGGATTGCTCAGCTACGCGCCCTACATCGTCTCTACCACCACAAAGAGGCAGCTCACTGGGAAAAGCTGGTCTCGCGCAACGCCAAGAATCCCAGACGTCTGTGGTCGTCGATCTCGGGGCTTCTTGGCAAGACATCTCGCTCCTCTGAAATACCTGCATTCACTGCTAGTGAATTTCTGGAGGCACTGTCAACAAAGATTGACCGCCTTCGTGTGTCAACGGCTGACGCACCCCCTCCAAAGTTTACCACAACTTCAACTGTTTTTGATGAATTTAAACCTATCACTGAGTTTGACCTTCGGCTAGCTTTTACAACTGCAAATTTAAACTCATGTGAACTTGACCCCCTACCCCCATTTGTAATCAATGACATTTTGGATGACTTTAGCCCCTTTTTAGTCTACCTGTTTAATAGGTCCCTCTCTGAAGGTTGCATCCCTCCCTCACAGAAACGGGCCCTTGTCTTTCCTTCCCTCAAAAAGCCTAACCTTGACACCAACCTTTGCCAAAATTATCGGCCTATCTCAAATCTATCCTTTCTTTCTAAGACACTGGAACGTCTTGTCTCTCTACAGTTTCTACCTTACCTTGAGCAATCTGGTCTCCTTCCTGCAAATCAATCTGGTTTTAGGGCTCATCATTCCACCGAGACAGCTCTCCTTTCTCTATTATCTGAAATCTATTCTGCTATTGATAAGTCTGAGGTCACTCTTTTGGCCCTCTATGACGTCTCTTCAGCTTTTGACATGGTCGATCACGATATCCTACTCAAGCGTCTTGAAACCTCCTATGGTGTTAAGGATGTTCCCCTATCTTGGTTCCAGTCGTACCTTTCTGAAAGAACTCAAATGATTATATCTGGTGACTCTCGAACCCAATGGGTTCATGTTAATCTGGGTGTTCCTCAAGGTTCTGTTCTTGGACCTCTTCTATTTATTCTTTACACGGCTGACATCTCTTCTCTTTTTCGGATTTGTAGTGCTGCTGGCCATCTATTTGCTGATGATGTTCAGGCTTTTGTCCATGGTCCCTCATCTTCCCAGCTGCTGTTAGTCGCGCTTATTGAATCCCTTACTAATCATCTCCACTCATGGATGTCTTCTAATCGCCTTTCACTCAATACTTCAAAGACTCAATTCATCTGGCTAGGTACTCCCCAGCAGCTCCAGAAGCTTAATTTCATTCTGCTCTCTGAAAAATTCCCGCTGTTTTCCTTCTCTTCAAGTGTGCGGGATCTGGGTGTTGTACTTGATAGCTCACTTACCTTTACTGAGCATATTTCCAATGTTACACGCTCGTCTTATTTTCATTTAAGACGTCTCAGAGTCATTCGTCGCTCTGTCTCCTCCTCCATATTCACTACCTTAATTCATGCTTTTATATGTTCACGAATTGACTATTGCAATGCTCTCCTCGTTGGTCTTCCTAAAGTTCGTCTTTCACCGATTCAGTCGGTTCTCAACTCAGCTGCTAGATTGATTGCCCGCCTTCCCAAGTACTCTCACATTTCTGCCTTTATGTTTCATGAACTTCACTGGCTTCCTCTCTGTGCTCGCACACAATTTAAGATCCTCACTCTGATCATTAAGGCTCAACGGGGTCTTGCCCCAAAATATCTGACTAATATTTTACTTTGTCCTCACTCGGCTTCCTCCCACCGTCCACTTCGCTCATCCACCAGATTTGACCTCTTGGTTCCTCGGTCTAGAACTGCTATGGCTCAGTCTCGATCATTTGTCTCAATTGGTCCTTCTCTTTGGAATGCCCTTTCTCCTTCTGTTCGCTCTACACTTCTCTCTGGTAGTCTCTCCTCTGCTTTGTCTCTTCTCAAAACTTGTTTCTTCTCGAGGGGCCTTGCGCACTGGGAGCGCCTCTGAACGGTTCACCCTACTAGAGGCGCTTTATAAATGTTTAAATACAATACAATAAATACAATACATAATTTCATAAACATCACAATTTATTGGATAAAATAGCTTCTGTTGAAATAAAATAGAAGACATAGTTCATAATTATATTAACTTGGCTTTTCTTGGCTTTTTTCAAGGCCCCATCTTGGCTTTTCTTAAAATTTGGAGCGGTATCACTGCTAGGATATCACTGCTTGACAAATGACCATAATATTATAGGCTATTTTGCACCGGTTGCAATGTGATGCCAATAAGCTAATATTAAGGCATATAAAAAAAATTATATCGTGGTACACGTCTTAAGATGTGCACTTGTTGAGGTGTAGGCCCAAATGCCAGTCTATAGGCTAGGCTAGGCCTATTGGACCACACGGCAAGCGACGTCCTAAGATTTGTAGACTACCGGATAAAATTTAAACCTGAGGCTGAATTTAAACTGCACGTGTAGGCCTACTGATTAAACGTTGTAGGCCTAACGGACACGAATCAAATGGTAGGGCAGTTTATATAGGGCCTACTATAGCATTTGCACCGGTTGAGTTATAAACTGCTACGTACGCCCGTCTGCAAGAGAGCCAGACAACGACACAGACAGTATTCCTACAGCTGTAGGCCTACTGAATATAATATCTCATAAAAACGTAAGCTGAAATTTTATGGTAGGCCTATCTCTTGGAAGTTGGAATATGCCATATGGATAGAATAGCATATAGGCCTACTAAAAGACCCCGACAATCTTCTTGGGAGTTTTTAAAAATCCAATATGGCGTCCAAAATGGCCGTCATTCTGTTGATGCAGATGCTGAAAACATCAACTCCGATGCAGTGTCTGCTTTGTAGTCGGGAGCGCCTCTGAGTAGGGAGCTTGAAGGGGAGCGCTATAACAAGTGCACATACAAACAAACTTAAGAAATTACGTGCATCATCAATGCATGGTTGTGCTTGTGCTATGAGTGTCACAGACAACTCAGGCAAAGAGGGTCCATGCACTTCTTCGCTGTACTCCTATCTGCTATGCAACGGAGCATGAGGTCACAGGAGTGCACAATATGCATGCATGATGCATCAGAGTAGCCTACACAATTAAAAGACATGTCAGAGATGGACTCTTCGTCGATCTTAGGCGGTGCAGGCATGGTCATTGGTCAAATGCTTCAATTAGCTGTACTTTCAAAATAGATGTGTGAGTTTGCCAGAGGGGTGAACGCCCTCTCTTGCCCCTACCAAGCATGCTGGCGGCCATGAGAAGTTGCCTATCCATTGATACGATAGGCCTATAGTACTGTAGTACGCGATGAGTCGATGACATGCCAAGTTGTATTCTTGGCTGATGGTAACAATGAGAAAAAAAACTAGTAGAAACACTGCGCGTATAAAGCGTTATTGGCAGGCATAGACCTAGGCCCACGTGTCGTCAAGCAGGCGGAAGTCGAAGCAGGCATTTTCATTGTTTCAACAGCTATAGCACCTGCTGCAGAATCAGAGGATCTCCAAGTTAATTGTTGTTGTTGTTGTCGTTGGATTAACTTGTCATGATCGATGGTTGTTCGTTCCAACACACTATAGGCCTACTATAGGCCTACTTCGCTTATAGCAGTGTTTGCATTTACTAGTTATAGGCTACTTCCAACGTTTCAGAGTAGACTACTAATTAAAAATGACGACCATTTTGGATGCCATCTTGATTTCAAAGAGAGGGATTGTCGGGGATTTTTTAGTATGCTATATAAAAAAAGTATATATAATATATATATTACACTATAGTGACTATACTATACAGTACAGTTCCACCCATGGCTGCATCTGGGGATATCCGGGACTGCGAAAGATCTTCTATTACAGTATAGTACCGTCACCTAGGGAATAGTCGTAAACATAAGGCAGAATGATGTTGATCCATAAATCTTGCACTTAAATTCCAGTCCAATCTCGATTCCTTGCGTCTTAAGTCGGTTTAAGTCGACTTGTGAGAGAAACAACTTGAAGTGACTTTTGTATGAAAAAAGTCGACTAGGGGTCAGTTGCCGTAAGCGGAAACGACTCGACTTGACTTGGGATGACTATAGGTCGACTGCGGTCGACTTATTGGGGTCGACTGCCAAGTCTAGTTGTTATCATATAGGCTACACAGTGTTGTCAATGGCTGCTATATGCTACATACTACATAGTATATTGGCCTACAATGGCGTTGCCACTTTTGGTTGCTGTAAAACGACAGTGCATCTACAGGGTGGGCAAAAAAAGACCGCTTAGGTTTTTTGTCAATATCTTGGCCAGAAATAAGAATTTCGAAATGAAATTCTCAAGGCTTAAAGACAATTCATATTTACAGATGATGGCCAGATTTCATCAAAATGATTATTTCAAACACAAATTTTTTTGCTGAAATCTGGCCATCATGTGTAAATATGATTTGTATTTAAGCATTGAATATTTCAAAATTTAAATTTATCGAAATTTATATAGCGTCCCTTCCAGATCTCCACTCTGAGGCGCTCTGATTGGTAGATCTGTTGAATAGGTTCTGCGAGTCTGAGTCAACTTTTCTGCACCATGACATTGTGGTGACTCACTAGTAAGTTGTGGGCAGTCCGCTAACTGATTAACTGTCTGTTCTCTTGATTTTACCATCATTTAGAGCTGACGTAGACAGAGCTCTGGCTTTGCAGATAAGACACTAGACCAATTTGTGTCTCGATGCATAGCCTACACGTAGATAAATAAACACGGCAGATTGCGACACAATGTGTCTCGCAATGAAACAAAACAACTTTATGTCTAGTGCATGAATGTACTTCACTAACAAGGTTTGGAAATGCAAGGCGTTTGCAACTCGATCGTTTTGAGTCGCGACGGCCAATTAGTCTTCGGGGGGGGGGGCGACAAGTTAATTGGCCAAATTATTTAGTGGATATACGA
This sequence comes from Lumbricus rubellus, assembly GCA_945859605.1. Taxonomy (NCBI): domain Eukaryota; kingdom Metazoa; phylum Annelida; class Clitellata; order Crassiclitellata; family Lumbricidae; genus Lumbricus; species Lumbricus rubellus. The sequence goes on along the minus strand of OX243813.1, from coordinate 44,494,252 downwards.
GTAGGAAGGGCAACGGTTGAGACGGCAGGGATTCTGAGTTGCCCTCTGCAGGTCAGAAGGGTATGCATCGTGAAAGGAGAGGCGGAAAGGGGAAATTGGAGGAATGGGTAATTGGAAGGAGTTGAGACGAAAGGGAGGAAGTGACAGAGAAGTGGACATGAGTAGATACTCAAGAGAAAGGAATGGCGGATGACTTGAAGCGGGAGCAAGGGCAGGGAGAGGCGAGGGGTGGAAGGGGGAGGAATGAGAAGAAGAAAGGAGGAAAAAGAACGAAACAAAGAGAAACCACGAAAGAAAAGAAGATCGAATGGAAACAAAGAAAAACAAAAGAAGGAAAAATACACAGACAAATGGTAGTATTAAAACGACAGAAGTAAGTAAAGAAAGCATGGAACGAAAGAACAGACAGAACGAACAAAAAAGGAGATAAATTGGACGTGCCCTGAGTCTAAGCCAAATATAGGGCCTGCCCTTTGCAAGTATTCAGCCCTCTTGAGCTTTTGCCTGATTATAGTTGTCTTAAGCATGGTAAGAATTGTGGGGGTTGAGGATTTTAACCCCCACCCCCACAGTAAAGTCTGCTTTTCACACCCCTATTCCAAGTTGGTTCAATCCACAGTTACATGTATTTTTCCACAATTCTCACACTAGTCTCAAGTTGCTGGTGCTACCTATTCCAGACCCACATACACACATCTGTGCTGCACTGTTGATGTTACTCTGGTTGAGGGAACAATGATTATGTCACTGTGACGGGCAGAAGAGTGAAGAAATCCAGGGTCACGATAGGTCAGAGGATGTTACCGGGATATTATAATTCCCTGTGATAAGGATGAAATACTGACGAAAAGGTGCATAACACGTGAAATTGCTGAGAGAAGGATCTCGTGCACTAAACTCATGCACCATGGCTGATATGCACATTATCGCAATAAGGCAATGTTTCTTTTTCACATTACCTTGAATATAGATTTCTCTACATTTATTTATTTATTTATTTATTTATTTATTTATTTAGTTGATTACGATGATAAGGCGACGAAAATAAAGAAATCACTCATTCATTTAAACTGGCAGACAATCAGATTGACGAACATTGAACAGATAATAGGCCTACTGTCTCTGTCTTTCTCTTGTCATGGCATTGCTTCTGTCCATAGGTGCAATCACGTCCTAAAAGTTGAGGGGACCATAGTAATAAAGTTAGGGAACCACTCAAAAGTTGGGGGGACGCGTCCCGTGGGTCCCATAGGGTGGTTGTGCCTATGCTTCTGTCTCTGTCTTGGCAATGGCACGGCATTGTCTATGTCTCTGTCTTGTCATGGCATTGTCTCTGCGTAGACTGCGTCTTTTTTGTTAAAGACTGCGTTGTGTGTTGCATCGCACTTTGTCCTGCATCGCGTCGTATCTACCTACGTATTACAGTCCAACGTCGTGTGGTACCTGTTCGCAAACATCGTTTAGATATTATTATAAGTACACACGGATGGTAGCATCCGTCGGCTGACATTGGAATGCTGCTGCTGCCGCTCTAAGCTCTTACAAGAGCACGAGGAGAAGGAGGAGGCAATGCCATTCAGCGGCATTAGCTGCAGCTGCAGGCACTGCAGGTAAGATGGCTGCAGGAGAGGCGGAGGCGATGGAGCTGCTGAGGATGGGTGCCTCCTCCTCCTCCTCCGTCGATTGAATCCTCCGCCTGCAGTCATCATTCGCGTCTTGATCGGATGACATTCACCGAACGGACCAGTCATACATAGGACGCCACCGCCGTCGACATCGGATCTCTCTCCTCTCTCTGTGGACCAGTCACTTGGTTGGTCACTTGGTCAGTCGTCGTTCGGTCGTTCGGTCGGTGGTCGTGCGAGCAGAGGCCAACGACGTTTTGTTTCTTCTTCGGTAGAAATTAGTTTCATAGGAGACGAGTTGTTGTCTAGTGTTGCGAATAAGAAATAATTATAGGATCATTGTTGATTAAAAGGTTTTTGATGAAGAGAAGTTTTTCTGTTGATCATTGAAGTTGCGACGTGTTGCGTCCATTTAAGTGATTAGAATATCGGTTGATCAATTGATTGACGACACAACGATTGATTAAAAATACAAAGAGAGGCAGATACAGGTGGAGAAAGACAGAGGGTTAGAGAGATAAAAAAAGAGAGACGTAGACACAGAGAGAGAGATAGCTATTTAACAAGTCGACAATGATTCGTCATAATATTTGAACGGCGACATAATTAATATCAGTTTAATTCCAAGTTGAAGACACGAAGAGAAAGAGAAGAAGCCGAGAAGATGATGATGACCAATCTTCTCTCCATTCGGAATACGTCACCATCGTCACCATCGTCGTCATCGTTGTCAAGACAACGGACAGCGTTGCCTAGCGCTTGGACGACGACGAGGGTTGTCATGACGACGGTCGCTAGCCTGCTTCTCTTCCTGCAGCCGAGCCTCGGCCACGTTGCCACGTCTTCCTCCTCTGCTGGGGTACAGTCGACGGAGGACGAGCACCAGAGGACCCTCGGCCGTTTCACCTCTTCCCTCGACCTCCAGTGCCCCACATGCGACCGTATCCACTGCACCCCGCGTCGAGCCAGCAAACTCAAGTGCAAGGGCGGCATCTCGAGGGGCATCTGCAACTGCTGCCCCGTCTGCGCCAAGACGGAGGGCGAGTCGTGTGGCGGTCAGTGGCATTACCTCGGCAAGTGCGATGCGGAACTGATCTGCGAAGCGGAACGATCGCTTCACGCCAATGCCCTCGATGCCGCCGACGATACGGGAGCGGGTGGTCACGGTCCGATAACCCCTGTGGCTGGCACCACGTCCTGGGCGCATTGGAGGCCGGAAGGAAAGTGCCGCAAGAGTAAGTTCTGTTCTGTTCTCAGCCATCCTCGATCCGAGGGTCGGCCGCATCATGTACAATGTTCCTCCAACGCTTCCTGTCCTCTGTCATTTCTCCCAATGTCAATCCATTCCATTCCTTTATGTTGCCCATCCAGTTTGTTCTTGGTCTTCCTCTTTTCCGGTCTCCTGGCATTGTGCCCTGCATGATGTCTTTCTCAATGCATGTTTCCTCTCTTCTCATGATGTGTCCAAGCGTAAGTTCCGTACTATATAATAGTTAGTCTCTTGAATCTCGTTCATTGTCTGTCATCACATCATCCTATGCTTCGATTCTTTTGTCGTATTCAGCATTGTTTAGACTAATTATTATTTATTTCTGTAATTTTCATCTGAATTCCTGCATTCGTGTCTTGGTGAATCTTGTCAGGGAAATATTATTCCATCCTTCGTAAATTTCGTATCAGAATTAATCTACTTTCGTTTTTAGCTGTCTTTTCAAGATGAATTAATTTTTTGATCACTTTGTCATTTTTATTTCATGCAATTACATGTAACCTACAAGTCATGCGTTTTATGGTCCTCTGCCTGTTGTTTTTTGGAATTAAACGAATTTAAACGAATATAATTATAGGTTATATATATAATTATATAATCTTAATCAGCTTAAATAGGCCTACGGTCCAATCTGTTTTCTGTTTGGTTTTGATCAGAATTTTTAATTTTTGCGCCGTTTTCTTATTATCTCTCTAGTTGTTCTCGTCATAATTTATATATTCGCTTTATGTTCTTCTTCTTCTTCTTCTTCTTCGTCATCTTCTTCTTCTTCTTCTTTTTCTTCTTCGTCATCTTCTTCTTCTTCTTCTTCTTCTTCTTCTTCGTCATCTTCTTCTTCTTCTTCTTCTTCGTCATCTTCTTCTTCTTCTTTGTCATCTTCTTCTTTTTCTTTTTCTTCTTCTTCTTCTTCTTCGTCATCATCTTCTTCTTCTTCTTCTTCTTCTTCTTCATCATCATCTTATTCTTCTTCATCATCTTCTTCTATTTCTTCTTCATCATCTTCTTCCTCCTCCTCCTCCTTCTCCTCCTCCTCCTCCTCCTCCTCCTCCTCTTCTTCTTCTTCTTCTTCTTCTTCTTCTTCTTCTTATTCTTATTTGTCGTCATCTCTAACAATTACGTTGCCAACTTCAATTTCCGTGCGACATGTAATCAATGTGGACGTCGCAGTCGTAACAAGTTTCTGTGTCGACTTCAATTTATAATATAAGTTTAGCCTATAACAGAGAATGTCTATTTCGTTACATTGCAACGTGACTCGTCTAATTCTTCTCCTTCCACTTTCCCAGCTTTCTACTGAAATCATTTATCCTATTATATCGCAATGTCCAGCCAAAGAATTTATTCGTTGAGTATATTGGCCATCACTTCCAATCAAGTTTTAAATGAAGATTTGTCACAACTCTCTTTCGTGTCATCCAATCTCTCGTGTCATCCATTCTCTCGTGTCATCCATTCTCTCGTGTCATCCATTCTCTCGTGTCATCCACTTCTTCGCCAATCCTTGCCGATGTCATGTAGATTGCATGACATCGCTACACCGCTAAATATCTCGTGCTCTTTATAACAATGTTGTCATGATGGTGACTGACTATAGGGCCTGCCGCCTACGCGTGCGCCATTGAAATTGACAGATTATATATCCCAACTCTTTGTGAATCTAATTGTAATAGACTACTGACAATAATCGTATAGGCTATATATTATATTGTCGTTGTTGTGTATTCCAAACGTAATGAAACTTGACAAAATATTAGGCTATGTTAGAAGCGTTCAGAACACGACAGCAGAAATGATTAAGATGGGCGGGGGTCAAATATACCCGCGGGAGTCGACCCCGTTTTGTTCTCTGCCACATGCACGTGACTAAGAAGAACGCCCGTCACCTAAAAGAGTTTTTGATTTTAACAATTGAATAGATGAATTATTGTTGCTCATTTGAATAGCGAATATATAGTCAGGTATATTATACATGGATCAGAGATTGATTGACCAGAAAGACGTACATGTAGGCATTTTAGTGTTGTAGATAATGGCCTATATAATATATATATAATATATACATATATATACATACTACATAGGCTATTACATAATTTGGAGACCCGCCACTTCTGTTCGACCAATTTAGCCACTGCTTGTGATGCTCTTAAAAATTGACTATAGAGAGTAATTACGTGAGTGCAATAAACCGTAATGGTATAATAGGTGAGTTAAGTAGCAGGTAGCCTATTAGCAGCCGACAGACATGATTGTGCGGCAACTTGCCGAAATAATATTACTATCATCGTATATAATATTATTGCTTGCGGGATTAAATTGTCTTGCAAGTAAGACAAAGTACATTGTACTGGACATTGTGGGCAAAGAAGTGAATGAATGTTGCAGATCTGCAGATTGTCCAGCCTATGTGAGACCTGCAGCAAGGTCGCGTCAAGTCACACTCGCGATGAATGCATTTATACCTGTAATGCATACATAATATATTATATGCATGCTGTTTATTATGATATATATTATATATTCTGATATCTTTTGCAATAATAGACCTACACATATTATATAATTATATACATGTGTATGTATGTATGTATGTATGTATGTATGTATGTATGTATGTATGTATGTATGTATGTATGTATGTATGTATGTATGTATGTATGTATGTATGTATGTATGTATGCATGCATGCATGCATGCATGCATGCATGCATGCATGCATGTATGTATGTATGTATGTATGTATGTATGTATGTATGTATGTATGTATGTATGTATGTATGTATGTATGTATGTATGTATGTATGTATGTATGTATGTATGTATGTATGTATGCATGTATGTATATGTGTGTATGTATGTATGTATGTATGTATGTGTGTGTGTGTATGTATGTATGTATGTATGTATGTATGTATGTATGTATGTATGTATATATGTATGTATGTATGTATGTATGTATGTATGTATGTATGTATGTATGTATGTATGTATGTATGTATATGTGTGTATGTATGTATGCATGTGTGTTGTGTAGGTGCGACTTTGATTCAAAGAATGCGCTCTGAGATGCGGTTTGCTTAGGGCAGCAGTCGTCGTCGTTGTCGTATTATCATACGATATACAATTCTGATCACGTCTTATATACTGTATAAGCGACCGGCGTTGGAGACAAAGTATAAGGTCAGCCACTGTAGCTGCCCTCGTCCATTCCAATTGTATACAATCATATACGATGATACTACAGCCTGCCAGAGGGCAGGGTGAGGAGGAGGAGGAGGAGGAGGAGGAGTAGGAGAAGGAGGAGTAGGAGAAGTAGGGGAGCAGGAGTAGGAGAAGGAGGAGAAGCAGGAGGAGGACTGCATGGGCATGCACCGTCTCTTGACCCGGAGTTTCAGAACTGCCAAATTAACATTTCCGCATGTGATAATGCTAGGGAATAATGCAAAGAAATCACCTGTGTAATGTGTATACATTGAACCCCACAGTCAAGCACCGACACAGGAGTCAAAATGACCCCACCACCCCATCACCCTTATGCATGGGACCACCAATATGTAGATGTATGCATCCAAACAGCTTCTGAAGACTGATTTGCTCTCCTCTCGGAAATATTCCCCACGTACTACTTCTTTTCCTTGACTGCACGTCATCTGAGTGGTATTATACCCAAGATATCTCCATCTTTCTTAAAGACCACTAACAATCTGACATTAGGCATTTACTCATTTCTTCATATTTTCATTATTGAAAGTGAGACTGCATGGGTAATTTACACCTTCAGAAACCTCTTTGAAATATGCTCAAGTTCTTAGTTGCCTGCTTTGCATTTTTCAAGCTCTTGCACGGGGTCAGTGCATCGCAGGACTTGTCGTTTACTTCCCAGTTTACGCCGGTACCAAATTATACGGTTCTAGGACAAAATGGTAGCGGACAAAATGGTACGGACAAAATGGTATGGACAAAATGGTATTGGGACAAAATGGTATTGGACAAAATGGTACGGACAAAATGGCACGGACAAAATGGTATGGACAAAATGGTATGGGACAAAATGGTACTAGGACAAAATGGTACGGACAAAATGGTGCGGACAAAATGGTATGGACAAAATGGTAGCGGATAAAATGGTACTACGACAAAATGGTACGGACAAAACGGCGCGGACAAAATGGTATGGACAAAATGGTAGCGGATAAAATGGTACTAGGACAAAATGGTACGGACAAAATGGCGCGGACAAAATGGTATGGACAAAATGGTACGGACAAAATGGCACGGACAAAATGGTATGGACAAAATGGTACTTAGAGATAATGATATCAGACACTATGTACGGAGAAAGTGGCACGGATAAAATGGGTTCGACATTGTTCTCATTTTGGTGTATAAAATATAGCTCATGACATAGGCCTAACGACCGCAAAACTGTGCTGACGCTACCCTACCATGTACATGTAGGTCGCGGCAAAGAAATATTTGATCTGAAATAAAAAATTTGCCTGTGACCTACCAAAGTATGTTCTATATTTGCTTTATTTCTATTAGGGACTGCCTACTGTAGAGCTGTGAATCCCACGACCCTGATGCTACCTGCATGCTCCGATTTTCACCTTGCTTGATTTAGAGTTGAATAATCCGCTCAGGGTTTATTTCACGGTTCCACTACAACTGGTCCCCAGACAACTCGTCCACCGAAATGGAAGCCGGATTAATGAGAAAGCGCTTGAGAAATGGAAGGTGGATGAAGGCTCCTCATTTATGTAATAGGAGCTGGATTTATAAAAAGACTTTTATGGTTTTCTAGCCTAATTGGAAACTGGATTGATGATTTTCATTCATGTACTTCAACACGCATCCAGCTTCTATTTCGGATCTAAAAACACCTTGATCCAGCTTCCATTTCTTAAACCTTTTTTCATCAATCCAACTTCTATTTCACCTGTAAAAGAAACTTCATCCAGCTTCTATTTCCTAAGCGTTCTGTTAATAAGATCAGCTTCTATTTAACCTGTAAAAGAGCCCTCATCCAGATTCCATTTCTCAAACGTTTCTCATCAATCCAGCTTCTATTTCAGCTGCAAAAACCCATCGACTAAAAAATTTCCAGAGCACATTTTGCCGTTAACCATTTGACGACGAATCAATATTTCGTGGACCAGTTGTCGTTGGATCAGTTGTCGGTGGACCAGTTGTCGTGACACCTTATCACACGGACCTTCGCAAGGTCCACTCTTCTGATACCCTTCTGTTAGCATCATATAATTTAATAACTAACGTCACGGTATAATATTATTAGAGTTCGTGTAGGCTAATACAATTATTATCTAAATAGCAACTAAAAACTCTTATTATTTGGTAAACATTTTTGTTTAGTCACTTATGGGTTGAGATACCCGCTCGGGAGATGCCTAGATTGAACACTGAACGCAACCCGATTTCCGCCTCAATCTGTCAGTCTCAAATATAGAGTTTTGCATTCGTGTCTTCTACAGGGTGGGCCAAAAAAAGGGAGAACATCGCGTAAAAGTAATATAATTGCATCAAAACTTGTTTCACTGTATCCATAATAGCTTAAATTGTTTACTCATTTACTTATTTACCTATTTACCTATATGATGTCTTTATTTCGACGTATACTTTGTTAAGCAAGATTTACAACTCAAAACGTAGGCCTGCAAGCATGTGATCGGGCCGAAGTTCAATGAAAATGTCAAATTGAAACGGTGTCCTAATGAGAGAAGTGTACAAAGCATCTGGTTTACACACGAAAAGTCTAATGTCCAATGTGTCCTCCTTGCTTCTCAACGAGTTTTTCTAAGCATCGACGCCACTCGTTTGTATACTACTGCATGTCAATAAAGCGCTGTCCCAGATTTCTTCATTCTTCGATTATTGCCAACTTCAGCTGCTCAACTGTGGTAAATTTTCGCCGAAGGTAGACTTTTTATTGCAAAGCACCCCATATGGCATAATCTACTGGGTTTAAATCAGGACTGTTCAGTGACCACATGTCTGGCTCGATGAAGTTAACATGCTCCTGGCGAAGAAAGTTGATCATATTTCTGGCTGTGAGAGATGAAGCTCTGTCTTGCTGTAGGCTAATGTCCAGTTATGGCGACCACATGTCGCTTGAATTACAGGCAGCAAACCTTGTCTCAGACCATGTTCACAATAGTATTCACTGTTTACTTTGTCGCCTGGTTCAACGAACACAATAATTATTAGTTTTCCCCATTCGAGACACACCAACACCATGATACCGCGCGGCTGATAGGGTTACGTTCTCGTATGAGTCGACTTTCCTGAACTTACAGTTTCTTTATTTCAACAGAATAAACACGGTAATTTTGAGAATTAACTGGAGTGGCAACGGTGAATGTCTTTTCGTCTGTAAACCAGATGCTTCGTACACTGCTCTCATTAGGACACCGCTCAAGTAGCTGCCAACTGCGTTGCAAGCGTTTCAATTTGACATTTTCATTGAACTTCGGCCCGATTACATGCTTGTAGGCCTACGTTTTGAGTTGTAAATCTTGCTTAACACTTTTTTGGCCCACCCTGTGCATGTGCATGTGGGTCATTTTTTACATTTATTAGTTTAGTAGTACACTGCTGACTGCGGCAATGGGTCGCCGCAGCCCCCCTGTTGCGTGGGGCACTAGGCACGAGCCTCGAGTGTCTGGACCATAAAACGGCTTAGCTTGCACCCCATGTCACACTATTTTAAACCCTTCTGAGTAGGATTGCATATAATAATTAATAATTTTAGAGAGAGAGAGAGGGAGGGAGAGGGAGAGATAGAGAGAGATAGAGAGAGAATAGTTAATGAGTTGGGTTTTTTGAAGGGCCGCAACACAGATTTTTTAAATGTATGAAATGTTTTAAGTCTAAGAATCTTTATCTCCAAGTACCATTTTGTCCATACCATTTTGTCCGTGCCATTTTGTCCATACCATTTTGTCCATACCATTTTGCCCGTGCCATTTTGTCCATACCATTTTGTCCATACCATTTAGTCCGCGCCATTTTGTCCGTACCATTTTGTCCTAGTACCATTTTATCCGCTACCATTTTGTCCATACCATTTTGTCCGCACCATTTTGTCCGTACCATTTTGTCCTAGTACCCTTTTATCCGCTACCATTTTGTCCATACCATTTTGTCCGCACCATTTTGTCCGTACCATTTTGTCCTAGTACCATTTTGTCCCATACCATTTTGTCCATACCATTTTGTCCCAATACCATTTTGTCCATACCATTTTGTCCGTACCATTTTGTCCGCTGCCATTTTGTCCGGTCACCAATTATACTGCTTGGTGACAGAGGCACGTGTGCGTAAACAACTTTCCCAAGGTCGTTACCCGAAGTTCGAACCCGCAACCGCCTGCTCCTTGAGCGAGCGAGTTACCGCGCGATCAGCCACCAGGTCGCACTAAGCTTTGCAATTATTATGATATCGGCTGACATATAGGCCTAAAGACTTAAGATGAAGAAGCGCAATAGTCTATAACAATAGACGGGCATGCAGAAGCATGTATATAATGCATGTAGTACTTTTTGCCGAACTAAAGGCGCTATAATATTATAGCTCGTCTTGACACAGTTATCACAAAATACACATAGACTTGCTTACACTTATACCAACCCACATACACTGAGAACTGGCGGCAACCACTGACCCAGATTATGCGATCTTTTGTTCTTGAAAAGAGAAGATGCATCACCTGAGCATTTGATGCAGCCACATACAATGCGATTATTTATATAGCGGCAGTGCAGCATCTTTCTTGAAACGGACTTTTCCATTTTGCTCTCTTCCTGCATCTCTGCCGCAGCAGCAGCAATTCGATCCAGCTGATAATTTCTTCGTTGTCTTCTGCAGTCACTTCGTTTATATATATATATATATATTATGTATATATATTATGTATATAGACTATATATATTATGTATTATATATATTATGTATACGGTCGATCGAACATCAAAGCAGGAACACTAAAACGGTGTCTACATACCAGACACACTTGCTAAAATGTACAGGTCTACTTGCATGAGAGAGAGAGAGAGACAGAGAGACAGACAGACATACAGAGATAGACAGAGACAGAGAGACAGAGACAAAGACAGAGAAAGAGAGAGACAGATAGGGAGACAGAGGTAGACAGAGACAGAGAGACACAGACAAAGAAAGAGAGAGACAGAGATAGACAGAGAGACAGAGATAAACAGAGACAGAGACAAAGACAGAGAAAGAGAGAGACATAGAGAGACATAGAGAGACAGAGATGGAGACATAATATACTTCTAAGAGTCTGGTAAATTCAATATATAAATAAATGCGGTTGCTTTGCAACCTGTTGTCAATGTTCTAAAAAATCCTGGTGCGCCAAGTAGGCTACAGTTGTCTGTTCGTTGTCAGGTTGTGTTGAGAATGGTTGTCCTGTTGTTCGATTACAGTTGTCGTTGTTGCATTTCGGTTGAAATATCGTTCCATATACTCAGCAATACTTATTATGGGAACAGATATCAACCATATCTTTTACAATGCATTGCAATAGAAGGATCGACTGATTTCATTGATTGATTGATTGATTGAAACTATCGCTCAGAGATGGTTGAACAAATTAGCGTCTATACCTTCTCATCGATTTACGTCATCTCCCGAGGCGCGGACACGGAATCGGAGTTTCATGCCGAAGAGCATGAGCAATTGCATGTGAAGGACTTGCTCATTATGCTCAAGGTCCCTACGCGACGGCTTGAGGTGGATTCGAGCCCGCGGCCGAACCCTCGAGCCCCAAAGCACCGAATCAACCACAACACCACCTCGTCTCACAAGATGAGAATGAATTGCATACTCTACAGAATGAACAATCGGCTAGATAAGATTAGATTAACCTAAGAACTGAATGACACCAGAGAACCCATGAGAGAAAGACAGAACGAGGAAATGTTATCCATATAGCAGCCTCCCACAGACCATGCTGCTGCAGCAACGGAAAACCAGAACTATTGTTGACTCCGATTACAACATAGATAGGAGTCACAGCGTGCGAAGGGGAATTGGGTATAGGTCTACACACCAGTCGAATGTATTTGAATCGGAGGAATAAGCTAAGACGAAACATCGTCTCTGCTGATCAGAATGCATTTCTTTGCCTGCTGTGAGAGAGAAGATTGGTTGGATAATATATATATATAATTTATATATATATATAGTTTGAATATATTCTGAATGTATGCATTGCTATGAAAGCAACAGTTTCTATCTTAATCAAGTTGATAGCCTATATCTTCCTCAGTTCTTATCACCAGTAGGCCTATAGATTAGCGAAGAACCCGCTCTTTATTAATATTTAACACCACTTAGGATAACGCCGAGCATTTGTGTCGCATTTGTGGCTTGCTACATAAAAGACGCATGCAGTTATAATAAAATAAATGTCGATGTCTACGTGTACTTTCTACTTAAGGATAGAGATAACGGACCCATTGCAAAACGTGAACCGCTTGCAATTATTGTTTGCGGTATGATGTAACTTATGAAACATGACTTTGTGTGAATTTTGAACCAAAGAAACCTTAACTATAATTATCTGAACACATACAGTATACATAGACTATAATTATGGGACTCACGAGTGTCAATCATTCTCACACTCACTGGCACTGCCCTTTTTAACATTATGCCCGATCTTAGGGCATGCATGTATGTGATAAGAAGGAGTGATTTAGTGAATTAGTGGCGCAAAAATAGCTGGAATTGTCTATTATTATGGCAAGTCTCATTTTTATCGAGTTCTTGTTTTGCCACATTCGGTGCATGGGAAGAGCGCATGCGCGATGCTATGGAGTGGACGGTTCGTTGGATTCGTTGAATTCTGTCGCTGTATCTGAGGTGCTGATTTCACTTATGGGAAGTTGCGGATCTTTGGCGCCTGTCTTATCTTGCCTCTGTGCCTCTGTGCCCCTCTTCCCCCACTTCTTCCAACAATGCACGGCCTTAAAGCTAAAGCTCGGTTCCGTTAGACATTATACACAACATTTTCAATTCAATTCAATTAATATATTTTCAATTCAATTCATTTATTGTAACCATAAACAATAGTCATAGGCTACACTTTACACATGCACTGTCTGTAATATTTTGATAAGTTTTCATGTTTTCGTCTATCACATTTCTTGTTTCTTAAGCTCTTCTAAATAATTGTCTTGTGAACGAATGTTATGGGAGCAAAAAATATACATGTAGGCCTACTGTGCTAAACGCCCTCATGCATATTCGTGGGGCGCGGTTGTGTAGAGGGTATGTTTGTTGTCTTGCAGCCGGAGGCTTGCAGGTTCGAATCCACCTCAAGGGACCTTGAGCAAGTCTTTCACTCGCAAATGCTCATGCGCTTTGCCGTGAAACTTCGATTCAGTGTCCACGCTGTAGTCGTGAGCGCTTCTTAAAGGGGCGCTATAACAACTGCACTGCACAATGCACATAATATATAACAGGAAGCGGCACATATGATCCACCTGTACTTTCTCACAGCACTTGTATGAGCATCAGTAGGCCTAGAGTGAATTCACTTTGTATAACGTCTTTTAATTATTCTATAAAGCACTGCACACACGACTCTATAAAGTCATATTAACCAGTGCAGCGCACTGACGCGGGTTGAAGCACGTACACAGAACCGAACGTAACACTACACTAAACTACAATGGAAGACTGTCACAAAGTAGTATGTACATAGCCGACAAACGTTGCATGTTGTTAGACAAACACGTCCTTGGGCGTGCTGGCCATACTAGTTTCTGACATTTCCAGACATTGCTTTTAAGAAGTGCTTGAATTGCGTGTTCGCCTTATCTGCCCCGCAATAGAGAAAGCCGAACGCGACGCCAACGGAGAAGAGAGAAGAGAGAAGAGAGAGAACATCACGAGGAGGCGCTTCTGATTCCTCTCCAGCAGCTCTCGTGCTCAGGCGAAGAGGCAGAGGACTGAGAGGAGAAGGAGAAGGAGGAAAAGGAGGAAGAGTACGAGGACATGAGGAGAAGGAGGAGGAGACAGAGGAGGAGGTAGACGAAGAGAAGGAGGAGGCGGCGGAGAAGGAGGCGGCAGAGAAGGAGGAGTCGGAACGCAGAAGACGAATCTGCAGTTGATTTAGGCTTGACTTGTTTCGACGGTGGAAAAAACTCTCGAGAAGCGAGACTATAATAGTCCTAATTCCCAACTCGAAGTCCTTCGGCAGGAGAAGGAGATTTCCCGTGGAGGAATTATACCCACACACACAAACAAACACACACACATGCACACATGCACACACGCACACACGTGCTTAATACAACCGCTTAGACGGGAGACTCTCATCCGTGGCCCATACTTAATACCGTCTGGAGAGAAGTCTTGTTTCCGTAGCCTCCATACTTAATACACCGCTTAGGAAAGAACTCATGTCGGAAGATTAGCCTCCACTTCAAACCGATAATATATTGTCTAAACCGTTAAAGTATACACGCAAAAATCCTGAGGACAGGGCAGATATTATGTAGTCATTGAAGGTCTACAAGAAGCAATTGAGTTGGATGGGACATGTAGACTATAATACGAGTGGAGCAAATCTCGTATAATTCGTAAACGATTATGGTGCTTGTAACAAGAGAGCCAGTCGGTTGATTTAATCCATCTGTCTACATGTGGATATATTCAGGTTCCTCGTTTCCCTTCAAGCAGCGCTATACAAATTTTCGTTATGAATAATAATTGAATGGCTATAATTATATGTAGTATACACTTCATTCATATGCATTCATTCGTTTGTTCGGGAATTTATTTAGCGCCCCTTTGAGGCAACTACTCAGAGGCGCTCCCGACTCCATTGTGCCCATAAAGAATAGTTTTAAGTTTGTTGAGGAAGGATACTGGTAGAGCCAGAGGTGTGTGCATAACTCTAAAGTAAGGTCTTCGTGACCACTGGGAAAACCACAGAGAAGACTCGATTTTCCACAGTTGCAGTACGAGCAAAGGGAAGCAAGAGAACTGCTCTACCGTAAAGTGTTTACAGGGACGACGATGAACTTACATGTATATATACTTACTAATAGATGATACTTTGGTGTATGCATATAGATCTATATACATACGTATTCGAACTTACAGGGACGACGATGAACTTATATATACTTACTATTAGATGTATACTTTGGTGTATGCATAGATCTATATAAGCTTACATACGTACATACGTACATACGAACACTTCCGTTCGGCTATAATTTAAAAGAAACAGCCACTGTCAGAGAGAGCGATACGTGGCAGGGTAGGGGCAACTCCGCAGCCAATGTTTTAGACACCAACTCCTTAATGAAGATGCAATTCGCTTCTATCAACAATCCATTGGTCTTTCCTCCCATTGCCACGAACGGGGGAGGGAGTGTTGCCAACCACAGAACCACAGAGCCCTGTAACCCAATCTTATCTAACTAATT
Source organism: Lumbricus rubellus (assembly GCA_945859605.1). Lineage (NCBI taxonomy): Eukaryota > Metazoa > Annelida > Clitellata > Crassiclitellata > Lumbricidae > Lumbricus > Lumbricus rubellus. The sequence continues at coordinate 44,478,875 of OX243813.1, read as the reverse complement.
CATCAACCTATACTGCTCTCACACCAATGCATCTCACTGAGAAAAAATCGTTTGAATGTGAATTGCTGATTAGTCAAGATAGGAAGTTATAAAGTGTATACTAAGTTGAGACGAGATGTTTGGAAATAATAATTCACCCAACAAAACAACACTTAATAACAGTGGCGCAACTAGGGGGGTGCTGGGGGGTGCTTGAGCACCCCCCAGGCTAAAAAGGTGACCCACGCAATTTTTCCAAATCCGATGAGTTTTTTTGGTGCATGGGGGGGGGGGTAGGGGTCATTCGGTCTTCAAGATTACACAATCAAGCAAGTTCCTTTGGCACTCGCTACTTCGCACCATCGGCGCTTACAATAATAATTCTGAGCACCCCCCAGGAAAATTTTCTGGTTGCGCCCCTGCTTAATAATCTCAGAATTAATTCATAGCGCATGCATGCATTGTAACACTTCTGATTGAGTTACTGGATTAGCTCTGATAATTAACGTTGAAGGCGAGACGTGGCTGACATGCAAAGACTAAGAACCTGCAGCACGTTGCTGCATCTACTGCATCCACACAGAGAAGAATGACAGCAGTTTAGATGGACGTATCCGGCGTGTTTACACACAGCTCTGTAAACATTCCTCAGAAGCGAAACGCCGAGGGTTGAAGGATCCTAGGACGGCGTCAATGGAACAGCAGAAACAGTACCATTCATCTCCCGACTAATGCTGGTACTATGTACCGACTTCGAAGGGAATTGCCGTTGAGTTGGCACAGATGACCTGGCTTTCTTCCGCCGTGGTGGCACTCCCTCCCTCCCTGGACGGCCACCCACTCAAATACGAACATTGCTTAACTTCACTGTATACCTCATGAGCACGCACTTGCCGGCGTAGTACCTGCCACAGCGCCAATCTGGGGTATATACTATAATAATTGCTACTATTGCTACTACAACAATTCCTATAAGACCTACCACTATTACTACTCCCACTATTACCACTACCACCATTGCTGTTTTACTATTACCACTACTGCTGCTCAAATTTATGGTAGGCTAATTATCTATTTCGCAGTGATGTGTTAACTAGTTAGTGTCACACGGGTAAACACCTGTCACTGTCATTCAGGAGTGAACTTATAACTTGTTAGTGTCATTCAGTCACTTCGATATGAAGCTAATACCTGTTGGTGTAATTTAGCACAGCATGAATCCTTGTCATCAATCCAGCTTCCATTAGACAAAAATTCGTTTAATCCAACTTCTATTTAAATAATAATTTTTTTTCATCCAGCTTCAATTTAAGCAAGAATATTTGCGTCAATCCCGGTCCAATTTAGGCAAGAACATTTTCATAAATCCAGTTCCATTTTAAGCAAGAACATTTTCATCAATCTGGCTTTCATTTAAGTGAAATTTATTTTGTATCAACCCGGCTTCTATTTAGCGAGAATTCTTTTCATCAATCCAACTTGCGTACATAGGGCCGCCGTTTTATAGTAAAACCACTTATACGCAATATGTTCCACCAGATTTTTTGTCCTACCCTCAGAGGTGAAATTGTCCGGGGTTTTTGTCCGGGGTTTTTTGTCCGGGGATTTTTGTTCAGAGGGGAGAAATGTCCATGCCCCGATTTCGCAGGTGTGGTAAGCCGAACGAAAAATTCAGTGATGAACTTGAGGTAAATCAGGTATGCATAGGCCTATAATTATAGGCGGAAGAAGTTATCGCGCGAATATTGACTTCGTTAGAAGAGGTGACGAAAACGATTTCAACCATGCAGGGTCGTTAGAGCATGCACATGCAGAATGTACATGTAGATGTAACACCTTTCTCATTATCCGTTCGTTCAGCGTTGCGTGTCTTCAGACCATGCGAGACTAATGTGCTGGACGCATAATTGATCTGACTGTCTTGTGGGTACATGTATATGCGGAAGAAGAGGCGATGCACCATGAAGGATGAGGATGAGGAGGAGGAGGATTCGTGAAGAGATGCGGTCGAGGAGGCTGCAGATGCAGATGGAGTTGCTTGACCATCCGTTGGAAGATGCGTCGGCAACTCGGCATGCAGTGCGGCATCAGATTCTGCGACTGACCGCTTCTCTGATTCTGTGCATGATAAGCGATGAATTAGACCTCAAGGGAACCAGCGTCAATCTGACACGTCATTGACAAACAAGACGCTCAAACACATATTATGTAGCCTATATACAGGGTGCGCCAAAAAGGTAATCTCATACGGTTTTTAGCCCATATCTTGGCCAAACATACGCATTTTTAAATGAAACTTTGCAATCTTAAAGGCAATTCATATTTACGTACAAAGGTCAAATTGCAACAAAATATTTGAAACGGAACAAACGTTATATCACTTTTAGTGAGGCCACCCACCGTTTTTTGACGATTTAATATTATATATATATATATTATATATATATTATATATATATATATATGAGTGCATACTTATGCCATGTGAATGTATACGTGTTTTGCCACACTTTAAAGTCCACTAAGGTATTCGTGCCAGAAACCAAAACTCAAGTAGACGGTCTACTGGCGATCGGACATTTGGGTGCATGGGTGTCTCATGTATGAAGCATGAACCAGTCTTTCCTGCACCAATTTAGAAAAATAGGGCAACATGGAAGTCCACTTCATTTGAAATGAAAAAAACTATTAAAAATAATACTTGCTACGTACAGTATAACTATAGGCCCGTTTTTATTTGTGATGCCAGTTGAAAGTGTATAATGTATATATAAGCTTAGCAGCATGTAAAAGTAGCTTACCACTTACAGCGCTATATAAACTATGGCATTTGACATAGCTATTAATGCCATAACATGTATCTATGTTGGGCTTGTTGGCCTATATTCACTCATTCATTCAATCATTCACTCATTCACTCATTCATTCAATCATTCATTCATTCATTTATTTATTCATTCATTCACTCATTCCCTCATTCATTCATTTATTTATTCATTCATTTATTCATTCATTCATTCAGTCAGTCACTCATTCAATATATTTAGAGCGCCTCTTCAATGCATAAAAGTCTATGTCGTTGATCGTTCAATTCTAGTTTTAAGAATAAATGTGCAATGTTGTACAATGTTGTACAATGTTGTACAATGTTGTACAATGTTGTACAATGTTGCACATTGTTGTGCATAATTCATCTGATGGTTCCGCATTAAATCTGCAATACCTGAATCATTAGAGAGAATAGCTGAATAGATCAACTAACCTGTCGCTGGTTTAATTAATACAAGATCAATTAGGGGTCTAAGAGTTTCCTCTTTGGAGAGTGCCTCTCAGTACTGTAGTCAACTTTTAGAAGCGCTATATCAATTACATGGGTCGACTGATAAAAACCAGTTTGGTGATGGGTCCTTTTTTTAACTGCATGGCGAATCTCATAAACACTCATAATTATTATCAGCTCACTTTTATCAGAACTCAGAAGATTCAACATCGAATTTAATCACGACATCTTTGCTACCAGATCATACATTATTCTGCTTTTTTCGATATTGGATTAGACCACGTACGACGGTTAGAGAGCTGATCACATTTTTAAATTTCATTATATTTTCTCAGATATGAATGATAAGGGTTTTTCTCTGATTATTGATTGAAACATTCTCAATTTCTCATACCATGAGCGTGAATGATACCAGCTGCAAGTCGGCAAACTTCAGACTGCGACTCGAGTAGCATATAGTGCATACTTGTGTATACACAGACTATAGCAATTGCGGGCGATACCAAGAGTCCAAGACGGTTTTATCTCGTGACGAAACGAGACGAAGATAAGAGACATTGTAATATTCTCTGCGATAGAAAGCCACTTGGAATACGTCTCACGGGTTTATTTATGTGAACGCAGGAACAACACAAGAGTCTCGTTAGCGCATGTAGTTGCAAGAACGATAAAAAGATTCTTGATCTGAGGGAGAAATTTTTGGCGAGCAACACGCACGCGTCAGGCGGTAAACATCTTCTAAAGGCTCCACACGCGGATGGAGAGGAGCAGGTTCTAGAGACAATGGCCGTATGGCGGTACATTGTTATTCTTAGAGCAAAGAAGCTGACCTTCAATCTACGAGGACATTTAACGAAGCTGTTTATTTCACTTTTCACAGTTACTTAATTAGACTACACCGATATATAGATCTACACGTAGCCTACTTTGCAAAATTTTCACCTGCGCTTGCTAACTAAGGTTCGATCCGATACGTTCTATCCTGACCTGAAATTATCCCTTTTTACGTGCTTGGGTTGGGAGCACTTTTTAGTAGAGGCATTGAATTGGGCTCTATGCAAATCTCTGTAATCTCTGAATGGATGCACAAATTAAAGGTCATTATATAATATACTGTCATGGGTATATAGTGTGTGACAAAATAATGGAAACTCGGATTAGGTCTATTACTTGCTGCTGCTGCTTAACGACACTGTGTACATATATGATTATTTGTGTCGCCCTCCTCCCTTCTCCAGGCTTGGGACTGGCAATGCCAAAGTGCGAACAGTATACTATTACTAGCCATTGACTCACTGATATTAGCTAAAGTCGCTGGTCAGTGCATGTGCTATACCTGAGTTTGGGCATGTCAAGTTTCAAGCGAGTGGAACTGCGCTGATACCTTAGCGAAATATAATATTTTACACGAAGCCTCAGATCTTGGCCTTTAGGCTACAGGTGTAAATGAGCATTAATGGGATGCAGGCTGCAGGAAGTCGTTACGTGTATAATTATCAGATCGGGAGTATAAAGCCTCTGAGAAGTTTCTCTTGAAGTGGTGCTATATAAATTTCCGACTTCAACAATTTAAAGAGCCGAATTCTGAATTTTTTAAAAATAACTTTGGAGCTACTATAAGAAAGAATTTAACACATGAATTCACACTTGCTTGTCGATTGTCCTCCAAGACTTGCTCCAGGATAGGCACGGTTTTAATGTGCACGATAGCTTAATCGATTTCGAATGTCTGAAATTGTGATTTTGTTGTTCATCATTTTGTTAATTTATCTAATTGTAATTTAATTGATTATCATTTTTTAAATTATTTATTTATTTATTTTATTTATTATTGTTTCAACAAATATTCCAAACAGACAGGCAGAACAAAAGCTGTATCATGTATGAATTTCAAGACTAACTGAATCGATTTGGTTAATTAATCTAATTGTAATTTGATTGTTCATCATTTTGCTAATAAATCTAATTGTAATTTGATTGTTCATCATTTTGTTAATTAATCTAATTGTAGTTTAATTGATAATTAATCTAATTGTAGTTTAATTGATTTAATAGATCGATTTATGAATGGTAATAAAAGATTTTCGTTGACTGGTCGTTGTAGGGTTAATACAGAGCGACCAACCACAAAGTGTCGACAAATGTTTCCCTCGATGCACAGCCGAATACTGTCGAGCACACTCGCGAGCAGTCTGCTCAGCCGTGTAAGACATCTTATCTAATCGGATAGTCTAATCTATGGTATTTAATCTAATAGACCTACAATCTTACCTATAATAATCTAATTAAATCCAATCTAATTAAATCTAATCTAATCTTATCTATTCTGATCTGATCTAATCTAATTTAATCTAATATGATCTAATCTAATCTAATCTAATCTAATCTAATCTGGTATAATCTAATCTAATCTATAGGCCTACGAGATTATCTAATCTAATCTAATCTAGTCTATAATCAAATTTAATCCAATCTAATCTAATCTAATCGAATCTAATCTAATCTAATCTAATCTAATCTAATCTAATCTAATCTAATCTATCCCAATCTAATCTAATATGATCTGAACTAATCTAATCTAATCTAATCTAATCTAATCTAATCTAATCTAATCTAATCTAATCTAATCTAAACTAATCGAATCTAATCTGATCCAATCTAATCTTATCTAATCTGATCCAATCTAAACTAATCTAATCTAATCTAACCTAATCTAATCTAATCTAATCTAATCTAATCTAATCTAATCTAATCTAATCTAATCTAATCTAATCTAATCTAATCTAATCTAATCTAATCTAATCTAATCTAATCTAATCTGATCTAATCTAATCTAATCTAATCTGATCTAATCTGATCTAATCTAATCTAATCTAATCTAATCTAATCTAATCTGATCTAATCTGATCTAATCTGATCAAATCTAATCTAATCTGATCAAATCTAATCTAATCTAATCTAATCTAATCTAATCTAATCTAATCTAATCTAATCTAATCTAATCTAATCTTATCTAATCTAATCTAATCTAATCTAATCTAATCTAATCTAATCTAATCTAATCTAATCTAATCTAATCTAATCTAATCTAATCTAATCTAATCTAATCTAATCTAATCTAATCTAATCTAATCTAATCTGGTATAATCTAATCTAATCTAATCTAATCTAATCTAATCTAATCTAATCTAATCTAATATAGTCTATGATCAAATTTAATCCAAGCTAATCTAGGCCTAATCTAATCGAATCTAATCTCGTTTAGTTCGATCTATCCGGTCTTATCTTGAAGTTTTTGTGCTACTACTCCGAAATAGACTGCAGGCGTTAAATCAAAGTAGAAGCCGACGCCAGTTGCCAGTTGTTATCCATTCTAACATGTTGCTGGAGCAGAAAATCGCGCTTTGGGGGCGGGAAGCGAAAAGCACCCTGCGCTTTTGTAAAAAAAATCGTCGATTTGTTATAACATCGCTGTGGCCGTGTTAGAGTTCGTCGTCTGTTATCAAAATAACAGACCTCAGCCACCAGAATAGATACTAAACAATCATAGGCGTAGGGGACATTTCAGCGTTGGGGGGGCAAAAATCTAATTTTTGCCCGAAAATGTTTTTGTCATCCGGCCGAAATCTTGAGAAAAATTCCCGTTACGTTTGCCCGAAAATTCTGACCACCTTTTTTTAATCATTCGGCCGAAATCTTCTGAAATTTTCCGTTACTTTTTGCCCGAAAGGTCTGACTACCGTTTTTGTTCGGGCAAGTCTGATTTTTCGGGCAAAAAGACCCGGAAAAATAAAAAAAACTAATTTTTTTAAAAAACTTCTTTATTTTTCCGGGTCTGCTTGCCCGAAAAATCAGACTTGCCCGAAATTTGGGGTGGCATTTGCCCCCCCTGGACCCCCGTCTCCTACGCCTATGTAAACAATGCAGCGTTTCTCGTGCGTCTTGTATATACAATATCAAGTGACATGCATGCACGAAGGCGGCGGTGGCTTCTCAGTATATCGTCAATCAGTCGGGGAAAGCGGACGGTGCAAAGCGATGAGTCGTCTGCAGGATTCTTCAATCAATCGGTGTTGGCCGTGTACCCTCGGAACGGCGGCGGTCCCGGACTCCCGGCGGTGGTCTGGGCGGCAGGCGAGAGTAGGGAGAGACCGAGAGGCGTCGGCAATGCAGGCTGCAGAGGGGGGCCTTCGACATGCAGGGAGAGGGAGAGAAAGGGAAATCTAAACTCAGATAAGTTCTGAGACAACTTTGAACAAACAAACTTCCGACGACGCATGCGCACATCGATGAAAACCGCGCGCACTCACGCACTCTTTGCAACAGTTCTTGCAGTTTGAAGTCTTTATGAAATATTTCAACGCGCTGAAAATGCTGTAGCTTGTCGAGATTGATATTGCCTGCAAGCTGCAGGCGGTTTTAGTCCATTCATTAAAAATAATAACAATTGAAATGTTGACTATGACGATGATGATGATGCTGTTGATAATGATGATAATGATGTTGATAGCAGCAACGGCATCAATTATAATAATAGCACTAAACAGAAATGATACTGTCATTTGCCAGAACACTTGAATCACCGATTTTTGAAATCCCGAGGAATCCAATGTAGCCACAATGGACATGCATGACAATAAAAAATCAAAAGCAATTGCACTTATAAAATAATGCAATGAAAACAATAAAAAATAAGGCAATGAAAAGAATCATATAACTTCAAAGCAAAATTAGCAAATATATAACTATGAGAATAAGGATAAATAACATAGGGGCCTAATGATAATCATCGTCGTCGTCGTAACGATCGTCGTCGTCGTCATCATAATCGCTGTTGTCATGATCACTTTCGTCGTCGTCATCATGATTGTAGAATTTGTAGTCATATAGTTGTTTTGATGTCACGTGTGCACGTATAGAGACAATGCGGAAAGGAAGCAGTCATGTCAAGCGGAGTGTCAGCACACGTCATGCGGCGCATGTAGCTTCGTTCGACCAGACACGGAATGTGTCAAATGCAGGAGAGATGATCTCGCCTGCATTCGAAAGTTCGGACGATGTATCCGAAGGCTGCACTGCAACCGAACCAAACAACTATGTCGCCCAGATAAGGTCAGCTGCTCTTAATTTCCCCATTTATGCTTGCGTACGTGTGTATGTGTGCATGCATATGCGCATGTGTGTATGTATGACTTGTATGTATATACGTCTGTACGTGCGTCTGTATGCATGCATGTATGAATGTATGTATGTATGATTGTTTGTATGTATGTATGTATGGATGTATGTATGTATGTATGTATGTATGTATGAATAGAGGAGTCTATACATGTAGAGTATGTATGCATGCATGTCTGAATGTATGTATGTACATATACGTATATGCGTATGTGTGTATGCATGTGTGCATGTGTGTATGTATGCACATGTATGTATGTATGTATGAATTTATGTATGTATGTATGTCTGAATGCATGTATGTATGTACGTAGGTACGTACGTACGCATGTATTCATGTATGTTTGTATTGTATACAATATACATGCAGTGGTGTGCAGTAACGAAGTAAAAGTAACGCGTTACTGTACTTAAGTAAAAGTTTGAGTACTTTCACATGTAACGAAGTATCGAAAAAATAAAATACTTTTACTTTCAACGAAGTAAAATTTTACCCATATTTCAGTACTTTTACTTCGTTACAATTTATGCGACACTCGTTACAATGTTCGTTACTTCAATGCGCTAATTAACAGTTCGTTTCGCTAAGCTAAGACAGCTGATTCAAATTTGCATGCCTAAAAATAGATTTTCGAAGGGTGGTGCACGCTGGATGCACTGCCATTTCTGCAGCAGAATGACTCTTCAGGTGTGCATTGTGCTAAATGAATCAGAAGCGTGCGTACTAGACTCAATGATAACCATTTCGAGAATTTAGTATTTTTGAAGGTTAATAATCAATTGAGTTATAGAAAGGCTCGGTACTTTTACTTTTTACTTTAAAAGTATTATTGGAAGGGGATACTTTTTACTTTTACTTAAGTAAAATTTGTGATGAATACTTTTACTTTTACTTAAGTAATTAAAATCCACTTTACTTTTACTTTTACTTAAGTACATTTTCCCGATACTTTCAACAACACTGTATACATGTATGTATGCATGTATGTATGTATGTATGTATGTATGTATGTATGTATGTATGTATGTATGTATGCACGTATGTATTCATGTATGTATTCATGTATGTATTCATGTATGTATGTATACAATATACATTTATGTACGTACATGTATGTATGCATGTACAATGTATTTGCAGGACGATGCTCGTCTGAAGTTCCAGTGTCTCGTTCCGAGTTGTCTCGCCCCGTGACACGTGACGTGACGTCATCCTCCTTCGGCGCATGCGCATCTGCCGTCCTCCTCTCGCAGCGTTCAACACAAAAGAAGAAACCATCGCCGCACATATCATCAAGCTCCAACTGCAACCAACTAAGACGATTAGCATTCGAGTGGACCGCTGCTGCTACTGACATCTATGAAGTCTTCATCAATGCATCATCCAAGCAGGACCTCACATCATCTATGCATACACCTGAAAGAACTTCCACCTTTGACCTTAGGTGACTGACCCCTTCCCTCACCCAACCAAAGAGAGTTATCAGAGCAGCTCTGCGCATTTCTAGAGTTCATTTTCTTCTGCACCTGCGTGTGAAGATGTTTCTATCTGTTGTGCGGCGGCGCCACGGTCTTTGTGACTCTGTCCAATGAAACTGCGTTGCATCCTCATTCGATATGTCGTCCTCTTCTAAGCCCTATTATAACGGACGCACAGCTGCGGTCTGTTCCGTATAATTATATGCGTTTGGTGTAAAATCCATCGATTGTGGTGGTGAGCTTGCTGAGCGCATTTATGTCGTGTGTTGTCACCTGCGATACTGTTGTCCATTCGCGCCGCTGCTGCTGCTGCTGGTGGTGTGGCATTGCTGTTTCACACCACCTTCGAGTCATGCTGCTTAGTCACTTTGTGCGCACTCAGTATAAGTGCAAGAAATAAAAATCGGCATTGTGTTAGTCGTCGTATAGTAGGATAAGTGTCTGCTTACACATGCATGTGTACAGGGTGGCCCAAAAAAAGTGATAACACGTCGTATAATGTACTATAATTAGTTCAAATCTGGTTAGACTATATCCATAATAGCTGAAAAAGTTCACTAATTTACTTACTTAACTGTTTAGTCATATGACATCATTATTACGACAACTTCTGGTCAACATTTATTATTTTTTATTTGCCAATCGTCAACTTCTGCGTGTTTTGAAGATATTTTAACCAGAATGCCAAAAATCACAACAAGAGACCGTATTCTGATTAAAAATTTGCGAATTGAGAAACATTGGAGTGCAAGGCATATGAAAAATGTGTTTCCACACAAAGCCTATAGAGTCAGTTGGGTTATTAAATAAATTGATAATGACGGTCCAACAGAACGTAAACGCGGAAGTGGTCGGCCAAAGTCTGCTAGAACACGACAGAACATTGAGCGGGTGAGTGAGCTGATCTGCAGTCAAGAAGATGATCCTCACAGTCACAAAGTCCGTGAGAAATTCAAAGAGAAAGGGGTATATCACGGTCGTCGGTGTAACGTATTGTAAAGCAATATTTACAACTGAAAACGAACAAGCGTGTGATCGGGCAGACGCTCAACGAAAATTGCAAATTGAAACGTTTGCAACGTAGTTAGCAGCTACTTGAACAGTTTCCTAATGACAGAAGTGTACGAACCAAAACAAGATATTCACCTTTGTCACGCCAGTTAATTCTCAACATGGTCGTATTTATTCAATTGAATCAAAGAAAAGACAATTAAGTCCCAGAAAGGAGACATACGAGAACGTGAACTTTTCAGCTGCGGTATCATGGTATCAGTTGGTGTTTCTCGCTTACAAAAAAGTTGTTCAGAAGCAAGAGGGACACATTGAACATGTTTTATGAGTAGAGCAATTACTACTTGACATACGACAGTAAATTACAAAACGTTATATTGATTCAATTATACTAAATGACCCTTTGCTAGGTTGTGTTATCACTTTTTTTGGGCCACCCTGTATGTATGTATATTTAACTTTGACAGCGATTCAGACGCATAAAGAGAGAGACAGGCAGACAGACAGACAAGTAGACAGACATGCAGACATGCGGACAGACATACAGACAGAAGGGTATAATTGTTTTGAATCCATGCATAATTTAAATTGAGACGGTCAAATGTTTGCTGGCCTGACAGAATGTCTATTATATGCTGACAAGTGGCATTTCATATACTTTTGCTACATCTATAATTATATTTAACGAATCAGACTTTGTATACTAAGACCATTTTACCTTGTAAGCCCTCTATGGATAGCGATTTAGGCCTAAGCGATTTAAGCAACTCTCGTAATTATTATATCTGAATGGCGGCTATATGATTACGTGTTAATCTTGTCTACATGTGGACATGATCATGTCTGTCTGGCGAATTCTTATAGCGCGGCATTAGCGCCATAAGAACCATGTTTGCATGGAGTGTTGTGATGGGTGTTGTGATGGCACTGGTGGGGTGTTGTGGTGAAGTGATGTGATGGGTGTTGAGGTGGGGCGTTGTGATGGGGCTGCATTGTTCATGAACAATCAAGATTCTTCCACCAATTAAGAGTGTAAAGATCTTCATGAACATCCTGAATGAGTGCTAAGCAGCAAGGTCAAGGATAACTTTCTGCCTATAAATAATGGCAAATGAAGTTGGGTTTAAATTCGATAAGCAATTTTCACACAGCGCATCTGCGGAGTTTCTTTTGAATATGCGGTTTATTTTATTTGTCTTTGTTCACAAATAAGTGCAAACTGTAGTGTGACTGGTGATCTGTTTTTTTAAATTTTATTCCACTTCCTCCGCTGTATCCATGTATAGTTAATTTTCTATGACACAATTGAAGAAAGAGAATGAAGAGAACAGAGGAGAAGGAGGAGATGGAGGAGGAGGAGGAGGAGGAGGAGGAGAAGGGGAGATGGAGAAGAAGAAGGGAAAAGAGGAGGAGAAGGATAAGGAAATAGAAAAGGAAATGGAGAAGGAACACTACACAAGCGACAACTGACTCACAAGCGACGATGAAAAAGATGAATCGCGTCGATTTGTCAAGTCATGGTGAATAATTTATAATCAAATATATAAAGATCTTCTCGTCCTATACATACATGTACTAGACTATACCCTATATAATTATATCCTACATAAGATTATTTCCATTAAATATATATATCTATATAACTATATAGACATGTAGACGAATGATTTATGCAGTTCCTTTGTGTGAGGCCTTCCTGTAGACCTTCTATTCCCCGTCTTCGTATTTGCAGATCGGGCGTTAGGCCGTCCGTCCCCTCTGGAGAAGCCCATAAAGTCTTCTCGTCCCGCAGGCGATGCCTCGAGAGGCCGCCGCAGCGATAAGACGCCCGTCCGCCCTCCCGTTCGTCCGTATTTCCATCGCGTCTTATGACTCAATCGAAGACTGAAAGATTTAGACAGATTTAGACCGCTTGTAATTTAACGCTTTTGCTAAACGATTGGGAGGCAGGGAGAGAGAGAGATACCGACTGGCAAATGAAGTTGACCTCTGTACCCTATCGCAATGTCCGCATATGCACCCTACATCTAAATATATTAAATATCCTATATTTATGGCTGGATATAGTGTTTCTAGACAGCGATGTTTCTGCCATCTGTGCACGGGGCTTGTATGTACATGTATAATGCATATGCATGGTGTTACTGTTAGCAGTGAATAGGTGTCGTGTGACTATTGGTGTAGGACGTTTCTGTGGATAATCTTTCCAACGTCTTTCGTTTGTGCAGTGCTTCAATGCATGCGATGAATTTGATCAATCGGGATAAATAAACACAGGAAGGCAGAAGCAAAGACACAGAGAGGGACACTCAGACGTACAGAAAACTGAACGAAACCACTGGAATGATACACACACGTACACGCACAGGCACACATGCACACAAGACAAAGACTTAGTAAGCCTATACGTATAGAGGAAAAAGAGAGCTTACGTTTCATCATTAATTGGCAATGCACTCAATTGAACCGAACATTTTGACCGAAGAAATCGTCTTAGTACCGAATGACTTAAATAATTTTTTCCCAAAGGTAAAAACATCATTAATCTATCTTGATTTGACAGAAATTCCAAATAATAATTATATGGTACGTGTTCCTGCAAGACTACAGCAATCAAAAATGATTTTAAACTTGATGTAGCGTCCTTTAAAGACATGAAGAGATACAGGTCTAAAAATGTATAAATGTAGTATAGACTTTTGAAATGTTGAAAGAATTCTATCAGTGTCGCCTGCATTTTACAATGCTTTCTGTTGTCATAGGAGTGAGTATTGTTAGAATCAATTTTGCATTGTTCTCTTCCTATTGTTTAAATTAGTTTGGCTGTCGTCATCGTTCTAGAGGTCTATTGTCAGTTTTGTCAGTAATATTGATAGCAAAATGGTTTCCATAGCAACTGCGGACTATAATAATACTATGAATATTTGAACGGCATCTTTTACATGCGATACGTCGAGTGAGAAAAAATGCTTTTCTGTCATTCTCTGTCAATTCTTGTAATTTTGCGAGGTTCTTCCACACTTGAAATGTCTAGACGGATTGGATAAACTATCGTTTGTGTCGTAATGTCGTTTGATATTAATATTAAAAATACTTGAAATTTGAAGCGATTCTTTGGCGTTACATTGTTTTTGGTTAAATCACGCTGCAGTGACATTTCTGACTTCAATCAATCAATCAATAGCTTACATCAATCAGTTAGTCAATCAAAAAAAGCTAAAGAAACTTTTATAGCACCACATTGAATTCTCAAGACATCGACCGACGGCAGCTGCTGCTGAAGTCGATGGCTAACTGGGTAATTGAAAGCAAAAGGAGAGAAATCCGAAGATTTACGGAAGAAGCCGACGGAGAATATGAGCCAACATCTGATATAAGCTTATGACGACTGCAGCGCCAAATATGTGGAGCGGGTGTTGGCGGAAAAAGCGTTTGAATCAATAAATCAGTCAATTAATCAATCAATCAATCAGTCAGTCTGTCAATCAATCAATTAAACCAATCAGTCAATCAATCAAACAATTAATCAATCAGTTGGTCAATCAATAAACCAATCAGTCAATCAATCAGTCAATCAATCAGCCAGTCAGTCAATCAATTAATCAGTCAGTCAATCAATCAGTCAATCAATCAATCAATTTTTTTTAATTTTTTCAGCCGAAAGAAAGAAATCAGGTGTGCATGATTATCATTGTAATAAATCAAACACGACTGCAAAAAGGAAGCCCTAAACGAATAAAGAAATCCCGTGTAAAACTAAGAAACCAAATATTACAAAAATACAAATTAAATCATTAAATACCAATATAGATGGTGGCCTTAGCTATAAAGTATACTGTAACAAACACGGAATGACAAAGCAAAAATGGAGAAATGATTAAACAGCATCTTCAAATTAATGTCTTTATCTACAGGATATAATTATTGGCGATAGTATAAAACACAATCGACAGGGATAGAGACGGGTCACGGGAGTTTAAAAGTTTAAATAAAAGCCGAGGATCTAGGGCCTAGGCCAGGGGTTCTCAAACTGTGGTACGCGTACCCCTAGGGGTACGCCAGGTGCCGGTAAGGGGTACGCGAAAATTTTCGGAAATAGCCTATTAATTTTTCTTTGAGTTTATGGACTTTATGTCCATTTTTTCTTGATTAGAAATGATTTTTAAAAATGCTTCTTGTAACAGCATCGTCATTTCTTTCTTTCACAACATGAAGCTCATGAATATTATAGTGTATGCAATGCAACATGCTTATGTTTAGGCCTGCCACTATAAATTTGAACCAAAATAATGTATAAATGGTTGAAAGAACCTAGGCCAGAAATTCTCAGCGTAGGCTATTAAACATGTAGAACTCAAAAAGGATAGCTGAATTGTTCTAAGGATTAATTTCTGGTCGAGCTTTAAAAGTTGTGATTCATTTCAGCAAGTCATATAGGCCTAATAATTATATACCTGTTTGAAACTAGTTTTAAACTATTCTTGCTATAAAAATAAATATAGAATAAATTTGAGTTTGAAATTGACAAATATTAGACTAAACCAAGTAATTTTTTATATTAAATCTGTGCTAGTCAAAACAAGCACACAGCAATATAACGCTATAGGTTAGATCTTTCTTGCACAGATTATAGACCAATTCCCCTTTTTTGTTGAAAAGATTGCATGATTAAAACTTTGCATATTTTCAAATTTTGCTACCTGTAGGCTCTACGACTCTAATAGTCCACACAATACATGGCATACAATGAATAAAAGGACTTTTTGGTTGTCACTGCAATGGGGAATACGCAATGGCATTTTGTTTCTGATCTGACTTTGCTGGGGGTACGCCACCATTTGTTTTTTTTACTTGGAGGTACAATAAAAATAAAGTTTGAGAACCCCTGGCCTAGGCTATGCAATGTCGAATACATAGGTCTACAGTTTGATCTTTTTCGCTACATTCATATAGCGCTATAAAGAGGCACTTATACGTCGGTCTTCAAACGTGACGATTGCCCCACACGGCTATACCACATATAAACAGATGTGTGTGTGTGTGTGTGTGTGTGTGTGTGTGTGACTGTGTGTGTATTCGTATAGATGTGCAAAAGTGTATACGCCTATGCGTGCATGTGCGTATACCTGTATATTTGCTTGGGTATACGTGTGCAACTGTGCATGTATATGCGTTTGAGTAACGCGTTTGTGTATATATATATATACAGAGTGTGTATATATGTATACAGAGTATGTGTATATGTATATATAGATATACAGAGGGAAAATGCGACACATTCGATCGTTGGATAATGTTTCATTTCAACATCAGATGCTTTGCTGTTGAAAGCCGACCGACCACACAGACATCGCTGGAGTCCAAACACGGAATCAGACAAAACACACTGACTCTCGTATACATACACTGTATACTGTGCGGCCACATATACATTGACTGTGGCCCTACTTTCTATAGCCGCAGTTGTATAGTTGGGCAGCCAGAGAAAGTCCAGGAAATCCTTCAGTCACACATTATATATATGTACGTAACTTCATTATTTATATATGTATATATATATGTATTGTGTGTATTGTATATACATATGTATATGTGTATATATATACAGTCGTCGTGTCAAGCAAGGATTTATTGCACGTCCCTTAGAACACATTACACGGTGGCGAAATCTCTCGAGCACCAAGAGTTGCGTGCGCCATAGCTCCAGTATACACATATATAATCATATATATCTGAGTGCACATAGGTCTGTTTTATATGTATATGCATACAATACATATACATATACATATACAATTTATACATATAGTATAGGGATGTATATTAGGGTGGTTGCAGCTGTAATGGTAAATTTTCAACTTCATTTTTATTATTTCTCCAACCCAGCATTTGGTGCCACTTGGTAAAAGACTGATGTAGCCCAAAAATTATCCCGATGGAAAAATATTTAGGACTAGCACAACGTGTTTGAAGTTTGGAATTTTATGAAATATCATCGTCTTTTTGAGTATAAGGATATTAAGTCACATTTTTTTAACCTATGACTAGTTTGAACAGAAAGACTACGTTATTTTACTCAAGCACAACTGACAAGTATGCCTAACTTCTACAATGTTGATAGTGGTCTATTATATATTCCTATGAACAATTGAACATCACAATAGCATTTGACGCGTGAGTCCCGGAGATCGATGAACAAAAAACTTATACTAGCAAGCCAACACATTGCTATGTTCTTTTGATATGTCTGATTTATATCTACAGGAATCCTTTGCTACACTAAAGGCTCTTTATTACATGCATAACTTTAACACAAATTGTGATATAACATGGACAAGGATCTCAATAATAGGTGAGCTACAGAAAATTACTGACGATATTTTTGTTTACTGTGGCAATCAGAGCAGAATGACACAGCACATCACAGATAAAATCTATAAAGGGCTGCTGTAAAGAAATGAATTAAAATAGATGTTGAAACCATAATTGAGATCACAATTTTTACATATCTATGAATTACACATTACCACATAGGAGTCAAACAGCAGTTTTTAAACAACTCCTAAAGAGAGCATCATAATTGAGTGCCTTCTCACATTATTGTCTATATCATAAGATATAATTTACCCAATTAAAAGAATGCTTTTAGAGTTGACGAATGAACACAGAGTCAAACAATTGACACAGAAAGTGCTCTCAAGAGTGGACTCAAAGTACACTGCCTTAATTAGCTATTGTAAAATGAACTGGCTGTTGTAAAATAACATGAAAGGCGATGGTGTCAAACACGTAAGCTATGTTCAACTAAAATTTCTTCATCATGCTCAGCAATCAGCTGGATCAGCCGAAACTGCAGTGACCACCAGGACATCTCAGACAACCAACCAATCCAAGGGAATAAGTATAGCACCCTCAAGGCAACACCCATGGCTACACTCTTGGTGGGAGATGAGCACCTTTTTTGGGCAACATGCCAGAGATTTCACTTTGAGGGAAATGTATCGTGAAAACTACACATAATCACTTTCTAAAAAGTGCACCATAGCTTAAACCGATGCAAAGACCAAATGCAATTTAACTTGTGACTGTTGTGAGACAGAGTAATAATGTTTCAGACCTATTGAAAGCATATTAGCCTAAATCTGAGAGAAACATTCGCATCTAATATGGGTTGTTACTTTTTATTATTACACCAGTTCCTTGTACCCAGTAGTCTCATATAGGCCCCTACAATGACAGTAGAAAAAGAAATATTTATGAGGAATCTGACCTCATTGGGAATATTCTCATTTTGCAGAATAAATTAATTAGTAGGACACAGATGAAACCACAACACATTTTATATTTATCCTCATTATTTACTATTACTGTTCCATTAGTGTAACAGTCTTAGAATAGTAAGCTATTATTATCAATCAAGACAGGGTAAAACAGGTAAAGACGTATGATATGAGAAAAGTTATCTCTTGCGGTGTGTTATACAAATTTGCTTGTCACTGAGAATTTCCTCTTGAAGTGGCGCTATATAAATTGATGATTATGATGACGATAACCATAGCATCATTATGTTGTAATGTGGACCTACTACAAGTAGTTGAATTGATTCCTGGTTTGAAGATTCCTGGTTGATCACGACTGTATACCTACTGTTTAAGCGTTAGAAGACTTGCTATTATAAGGGTAAAACTTTGATGGGGTTGTGCTAGTCCTAAATATTAATGTTTTCTCTTAAAACTTTTTGTGTGATGTTTCTGGAGAGAATGGAATCAAATGGCGCCTTGGAGAACAGTCAATTCAAACTTTCATTTCTAACGACCACCCTAATGTATATATAGGGTTTTTCGAACGGGTAGCGGGTACATCTGATGGCGATTAGCGCTAGTCAGCAACTCCATCTGTCATTTGTCTATTTGCCACTGCAGCAGCAGCAGCAGCAGCAGCAGCAGCATCTCTTCCACGGCGGCGTTCAATTTGCCACGGAACAGACGCCCTGCTGCTGAAGCTGCAGTGCATCATAGGCATCAGGAAAGCGCCGGGAAAGATAGATGGAGAGCGAGGGGAAAGCAGACAGACAGAGAGACAGACAGAGACAGACAGACAGACAGATTGGGCAGCGTGAGACTTCCCCTCCCCTTGACGAGACCCCACAGAGAAACGTATTTATCACGACGTGGCACTGCCTCGAATTTCGATGTTATCATTGGGGATCCTTTGGTCGGTCGGTGGGTCGGTCGGTGGGTCGGAGGGTCACCTGTCGGCGTGGACGCTAATTGACGATAGACGACCGGTGGTAGTATAAGCGAAGGTTGCAGCAACAGCAGCAGAAGGAAACGACATCAAAGACCTCTCTTCTTCTTCTTCTTCTTCTTCTTCTTCTTCTTTCACTTCTTCTTCTTCTTCTTCTTCTTCTTCTTCCTCCTCCTCCTCTTTTTTTTCTTCTTCTTCTTCTTCTTCTTCTTCTTTCACTTCTTCTTCTTCTTCTTCTTCTTCTTCTTTCACTTCTTCTTCTTCTTCTTCTTCTTCTTCTTCTTTCACTTCTTCTTCTTCTTCTTCTTCTTCTTCTTCTTCCTCCTCCTCCTCTTTTTTTTTTCTTCTTCTTCTTCTTCTTCTTCTTCTTCTTCTTTCACTTCTTCTTCTTCTTCTTCTTCTTCTTCTTTCACTTCTTCTTCTTCTTCTTCTTCTTCTTCTTCTTCTTCTTCCTCCTCCTCCTCCTCCTCTTTTTTTTCTTCTTCTTCTTCTTCTTCTTCTTCTTCTTTCACTTCTTCTTCTTCTTCTTCCTCCTCCTCCTCCTCTTTTTTTCTTCTTCTTCTTCTTCTTCTTCTTTCACTTCTTCTTCTTCTTCTTCTTCTTCTTCTTCTTCTTCTTCTTCTTCCTCCTCCTCCTCCTCCTCTTTTTTTCTTCTTCTTCTTCTTTCACTTCTTCTTCTTCTTCTTCTTCCTCCTCCTCCTCCTCCTCTTTTTTTCTCTTCTTCTTCTTCTTCTTCTTCTTCTTCTTCTTCGTCATCATCTTCTTCTTCTTCTTCCTCTTCTTCTTCGTCATCATCTTCTTCTTCTTCTTCCTCCTCCTCCTCCTTTTTTCCCCTCTTCTTCTTCTTCTGCTTCTTCTTCTTCTTCTTCTTCTTCGTCTGTTTCCAACGTTCCAAATAATGTTTAGACAGAAAACGGAACACCGGATACATGTCCTTCTCATCATCAATCCCCTTTCCATCACGACTGTTCATTCGTCTTTCCAGGTCTTCTCCGTCTCAGGCTCCGTCGTTTCGGTAGGATGGAAATGGTGGTCATAGCGGATGGAATGGATCGCGGAAGAATTAGCAGGTTGCTGTCTTACCCGCATGTGAGGATAAGTGTGTGTGAGGACGGTGAGGTCATGCGCTATGAAGTTCGCTGCAGTTGACCTCTGTGTACTACAGTCTAGTGGTGTATAGACAAAGAGGATTTAGGGGATTAAAAACCCCACTGGCTTAGAAAAAAGTTTTAAAAGGCTATTTGTCCACCTAAATAAGAAAAACAAAACAATTGTTTGTAGTAACTAGCTCAAAAGTGAAAAATTAAAGCACATTGTGCTAAATCTTTACGGCGCTCCCACTGCTCTGAAATAAATTTTTGCTTGCATTCCCGGCCCTTCCGGGCCATTGCTCACAATGCATGGAAACATTGAAGACAGGCATTTCAATAAAACTCTTCACTGCTCACTTTAACCATGCACTGATTTTGGGGCTTCTAGTATTTCCACAAGAGTGCGGTCAGTGAAGTATACCTACATGTAAGTCAAATAGTTGAATACCTCGGATGCCATTTATCACAGGAGGTCTCAAGATGTTGCAGTAAGTTGCCGTTGTGGATACCATGTCAAAGGCGGCAGAGATACAAGAAGGAGTGAGTATTATACTGTGGTAAGTTAAAATCTATCAACAGCAGAGTCGGAAAGTATGGAAAGCATCACAGTTTCAGTATCGCAGCGATGAACCCTGAAGCAGGAACTGATTGCAATAGGGAGCATTGGAGAAGGCCAGACTGCTTTTTTGAAAGACTATATATCTCTTGGGATAAGCTAATGCTTTAAGATTACTAATACTTGGAAACTTATAAATACTTCGAACGAAGTCGAGTCTCTTAGACTAAAAAGTCTCACGTTATAAAGCAAGCAAAGTAGCCTATGATTTGATGGGAATCTCTGCCGTGGTGCTGCTGCTTCAGCCATCGCGTCTTAATTTTTACAGTTCAACTTCTGCGGTAGACTTTCATCGTGGCAATTCCTCTTCGGAATCAGAAGCTCCCATGCAATGACGGAAGAGACTTCTGAGACATCTGCCTCTGAAAAGATGCTTAGCATTCTTCCGTCTAACGTCACAGCACGCGATCACTGGCAGCAGCAGGCGGAGCACCATGCCTGCACGTTGAGGAGGGCTAGGCTTACCGTTGAGATGATGGGGGGGGGGGGGTGAGAAGTGGAGGGTACATGCTGCTTGGTCGCTAGTGTGTGTGTGCTTCCTCTACATGCGCATATTATCATCAATGCAAACTCAAACGCACGGCTTGCAGGAGATTTCATGCATGAAGCATCGTCTGAATTCCTTCGCGGCGTTTAGTGTGGCCAGACCGCCTGCACGTGTCTGGCAGCAATCCACAGTGATCAAAAACAATTCCGTAGCCCCCTGCAGTCTAAGTATGCGGCATAGTTCACATTCATATTTGAACATACATCATACATGTAGAGATCAGTGACCCCCCGTACGTCACACGCGATGGTGAACCGTGTACGTAGCCGTGAGATGCACTACACACACACAGCAGCGTCTGCTCTTCGCAGACATGATCTTTAAAGAGGAACGCGTTTCAGCGACCAATTACTGACTCGCTGGCAACAAGCGGAAGGAAGGAGGAGGCCGTGTCGCCGCCGCCACCGCTGCCGCTCCCTCCGTCGGGTGTGGAACTGATTAGATGGCCTCCGACGGACGACGACGGGGGTGTGGGCCGGGGCCGCCCCTCAAAGCAGGCGAGGCGTCGACGGAAGACCCTCTCCGTGCATGAGAAGGCATCGCATAAAGCAAGCATTGAATGATGCTGTCGCTTTGAATAACTGATGGTTTGCCAGCCTCCGCAGCAGCCGTGCTGATGCGGAGGCGATGGAGATGAGCGTTGCTAGGCAGCGGGGGGCGGGACGAGGGAGGCAGGGTGACGACTGATGCAGAAGGTAGGAGGGACAAGTGTAATTATGATTTCATAAAAATCGACGCCGCTCCTTCTTCTTGCTGAAGCCGTCGTCCGTGGCTCACTCAATGCCATTAGCAGATGGCGCTGCATGCGCACATGCATATGTATACATACATGCCCCTATGTGCAATGTGCATACATATAGATGTGCAGTGCGCACGTGCACACACACACACGCACACACACGCACACCACACGCGCGCACCCACATACTCACGCACACACACGCACATATACACAAACACACAGATACACATCAACACGCACATATACACCGACACACGCACAAACACACACAATCAAAGACACATACACGTGCACACACAAGTTAAAATATTATACCCAGCGCGCGCACAGATACACGTACCTACACATACACATACACGCACATACACACACATACAGACATACAGGCACATATACATATTTATAAACACATTTGTTTACATATATACGTGCATGTTAGGCAACATCTGTTTTCGATGCGCATGTGAAGGTGCGCGTGTCTACTCGTGTATACATTGCTTTGCATGTTTTAACGCTCTCTGCCTCATATACATACATGTGCTCTAATTATATAAACGTTTTCCGTCATGATCTGCAGCCGCACGCACCAACAGACGAACGCACACACGGCAGACATTAACGTTATTACTTACAGTCTTACACGAAGAATTATTGCAATCATTGACTATGAATATCAATAAGTCAGATTGATTTATGCCGCTTGTAGTGCGTATATGTTTAGGTTTTTTGTGTTTAATTAAGGTTTGATGCTACCAGCTTGATATCATTCTGTGTTATAGGCCCTACGTGCGATTCCAATTTTGTTTCGAATTTTTTGGTCAAAATCTTAGAGTATACGGTACAGTGTTTCAATGTTCGTTATTTTGGCAGCCACAGTGGCACCTCTGTCCTAAATGACTTTTCTGAAGCTAACTAGGAGAACTAACACTGCTAAGATATCATGTGTCGAACAGATAGGCCAAGCTTAAATCTCATTCTGAATTAAACATGAAACCAGCGCAGCTGACCGAGTGTAAAAGGGTTAAGGAGTTCGTTTGTGGAAATGCAGCAGCAGCAGCAGCAGCAGCAGCAGCAGCAGCAGCAGCTACAGCATCGCGCCATAATTATATTCACGATGGCAGATAGAATACATGGATACATTGAGACTTGCTGCTGACTTTGAGATCTGATGAGACACTGCAGTGCAGACTGAATTAATGTAATCGAGAGACATCGCATATGATAGAAACATGATTTGCATACATGTTTGTTTACGTTGAATCCTCTAGAGTTGAACCAAGTAAAAGTCTGATAGTTTTTTTTAAATAGATGAAGATCAGTTTCCGGAAGATTTGTTATGCTGCAATGAGAATGGAAATAAACAGATACCGTGAAAACTGTCAAGCTGCCATGGCTGCAATTAATATCTTATCTTATCTGACCATTTATAAAGCGCTTCTTGCAGCAAGAGCTTTTCAGAAGCGCTCCCAGTGCGTTCATCACCGAAAAAAGGCAAGTTTTTAGACGAGAGAAAAACGAGGATACACTACCACACAGGATGGCAGAGCGAACTGATGGGGGGGGGGGAAGCCCATTCCATATGGAGGGACCAATAGAACCGTGGACAGATGCACAGTAATACCGGGCAGTATCATATGTGAAATTAGTAGCTTATACATTATAGTCTATAGACTCTATACTATTATAAGGTATTGTTCGACTTAATCCACTGGCTATATATATGGTGATACCATCATACCACCGGTCCACCACAGAAAGCTCCATGCGGAGAAACTTATTGATATGCGATGTGAAGAAGAATGCCAAACCGTTTCTTGTTTAAGTAAAAAAAAGCATACACTGATCGACATAATAGAGGACTGAAAGACATTTTATAAAGCCTTACCAAACGTATTGAGCTGGAGGACATTTCCCAAAGCACTACCAGACTGTTCAATAATTATATTATTGTGAAATGTGTATAAGAAGCGCTCTTATTTTTGCTGCATGTACAGGCTTGCCTTGTCTATATAATGGACCATTTTGTGCTTCTCCTGATCCAAAGACCGTTTAAACGTTTTGCACCAAAATAATGTCAATTTTGTACAATATCACCGTTTATTTTGCATTAACAAAAGGTCACCTACTTACTTACCTTGAAGACGGCCGTATAGGGCCTACCCCCTCCACCCCCGCACTACAGGAGAATCCGTTGTATTATACAATGTCTCTTTATTTTGGCTTCGGGGAAAGGAGGTTGGGGCGTGCAGATATTTTAGACGCGTAGCAACAAAGGAGGAAATGCAAATTGTTTGGTTGCATAAATATTATTGGGCCGATCAGAGCGACTCGAGTCGGTGAGGCTTTTAAACTTGAAACACGGTAACATCTTAATGGACGCCGCCAGAATTCGGACACATCAGACGCATACACACCATCCTCTCCTCTTCCTCCTCCTCCTCCTCCTCCTCCTCCTCCTCCTCCTCCTCCTCCTCCTCCTCCTCCTCCTCCTCCTCCTCCTCCTCCTCCTCCTCCTCCTCCTCCTCTTCCTCCTCCCCTCTTCATGTGCACCGACTGACTCATTCGTCCTATATATTCCTCATCATATTCATCTACTTCACTCTCTTCAATTCTTCCTCCTTCTCCTCCTTCTCCTCCTTCTCCTCCTCCTCTTCCTCCTCCTCTTCCTTCGGCAAATGTCACTGAGTACAGTGCTTTGTACGATAATGTATACTTGAGACTGTACAGTTGATATAACCACAGAGGCTCCAAGTTAAATCTACAGGAACAGTTACATAGCGGAATGGAAGTAGGCCTAGGAGTTGGAGTATGAGTAGGAGGAAGATAAGGGGACAAGAAATAAAAGGGGGAGGAGAAGGAGGAGAAAGAGGAGATGAGGAGAAGAGGAGGAGAAAGAGATAAAATGAAGGAGAAAGGAAGGTGCAGGGCAGCCGCGTCATTAACGCCACAAGATTATGGCTGATTTGAACCCCAATTGCTAGTTTTAACTGAATGCCTACAGAAGTGCTTCTACAGCTGCACAAATCCATTGAGAATTGCAAATTTTGTGTACATCTGCACGTTAACAAAGTCCTGCCATCGCCAAGTTTGATAGGACGCAAAGAATTAACTGGCGTGGCAACGGTGAATATGTTGTTGTGTATGAACCAGATGGTTCGTACACTTCTGTCATTAGGAAACTGTTCAACTAGCTGCTGCAGACTGCGTTGCAAACGTTTCAATCTGCAATTTTCGTTGAGCGTCTGCCCGATCACACGCTTGTTCGTTTTCAGTTGTAAATATTGCCTTACAATACGTTGCACCGACGTCCGTGATGTACCCGTGTCTCTTTGAATTTCCCACGGATTTTTGTGACTGTGAGGATCATCTTCTTGACTGCAGATCAGCTCACTCACCCGCTCAATGTTCTGTCGTGTTCTAGGAGACTTTGGCCGACCACTTCCGCGTTTACATTCTGTTGTACCGTCATTATCAATTTATTTAATAGCCCGACTGACACTATAGGCCTAGGCTTTGTGTGGAAACTCATTTTTTATTTGCCTTGCACTCCAATGTGTCTCAATTCTCAAATGTTTGATCAGAATAGGTCTTTTGTTGTGATTTTTGTCATTCTGGTTAAAATATCTTCACAACACGCAGAAGTTGATGATAATTGGCAAATAAAAAATAAAAAATGTCGACCGGAAGTTGTCGTAATAATTATGTCATATGACTAAACAGCTAAGTAAGTAAATTAGTGAACTTTTTCAGCTATTATGGATATTATAGTCTAAACAGATTTGAACTAATTATAGTACATTATACAAGGTGTTATCACTTTTTTTGGGCCACCCTGTATATGTATAATATCCAATTCGTTCTTCGAACAGACTTGGTCTTTTTGGAATGCGCTATTTCCATTCACTTGTTCTGAAGCAATTTTGGAGGACGATCTAATATATATATACGTATATATATAAATTTATAATATTATAATATATCGGTGTAGGCCTAGGGCCTATAGATCTTAATCTAGCAATTCTAGCTGTTCTAACTGCAGCTGCTGATATCAATATTCAAATAGAAAACAAATTAATATATGGGCGTGTACGGTAGGCTTCTAATAAATGATCACGATTTTCCTACAAATGCATAATTATTATCTTCATTAATTTCAAGAGAAGTTATATTCATCCATCCGATTTATTACTTCCGTTAAACTTTTGATTCATTTTACGCTGGTACGTCCTCTGCTCCCTCGTCTGGTTCTCTGCCCCATCTTCAACGCATCCATAGAAATAATCGAATACACTAGCGCCACATGGCGAATGCAAAGCACATTACTAGGGAGATGCAGCATTCTGTGGTATGTCCTCGGATGGACAGTTTGGACACGCACCACCAACAGCAGCAGCAGAGTGGCAGAGGTTAATGCTGCTGCTGTTACTACGGCTAGACACGTTGTTGGTCGCTCTAGCGTCTTGTGCTGTCACTAGATAAGAACTGGAAGAGACTGAGAAGTCATTCGATAGGTGGCGTCCCTCGCTCAGAATATAAGTGTAAGGATCGTCGTATTCAGCGGTGGAATGGCGAGTGGAAACGCACTTCCGGTTGACCAATCCCATTCCAGTGTCCGTCATCAGGTCCGGCGCCGACCCGATGACCTGAGGCGACCGACAGGTGGTCAGCAGCAGAGGTGTCCGGCTGTCCACTAAGCCCCCCGGGGTCTGACCACTGGAATGTCTCTCTCCGTCGCATTCCGTCTGTCCGGTGCAGTCCGTGGTCATCGTGGTCGTGTCTCCGACGAGGCAGTTCTTGAAGACTGATCCGTCAAGGCTGCCATCGAGGTCTGGACTGAGGCGCATGAGGGCCATTCGCAGCGGCGCCGGGTGGCCGTGACATCTTGGGATGCGGAAGCAGGTCGATGATCGATCATCTTCAGCGATCGCTGCCGCCTTTTCCGGTTGGATGGATTCCGACACGCTTCGGTAGCTGTTGATCCTCAGGGATGACGGCCAGATGTCATGACTCGACCTACAATTTCAACGCATCAGTCTGCGATTCTGCAACACCCTGTGGCTCATCCATCCGTCTATCCGCCCGTCCATCCATCCATCCATTGCCCTCCTTCTTCATACACATTTGGGACTGGCACTGCCTGGCAGTTGGACACGAAACTGAAGAGGCGGAGTTGTGATTTAGAACCTATAGAAGTCTTTCAAGGGCCTATGCAAGTGTGAGTGTAAGTCTGCGTGTGCCACTTTTCTTGTGTGAGCGTTGGAGTGTGTGTGCGTGCGTGTGTGCGTGTGTGTGTGTGTGGTACATGTGTGTGCAATGTGCATATGTATGTGGTTCGTGTGCACATACGTTTAGCTGTAGGCGGCAGTGTAGGCCTCTGTGACCAATTATTCTGCAGCATTCCGACCATGCTATAAAATTTACAAATAATTATGAATTTTTAAACGCTACATTAAATTGACTTATGTTAAAATCGCCTTTCTGGATCAACTTTATTCTACGAACCGAAGGCATAAAGATTTGAAATTGTACGATCCGAGTCAATAACTCCGCCGCTGTGGTGCCAGTCTCAAGCATCGATAAAGAAGGGGGTACAGTGTTATAAATCAGAAGAAATCAAACCTGCAGAGTCCCTCATCGTCCCCGAGACGACATTTATTGATGACGTTCTTAGTTGGACAGCTGGTGGTGCTGTAAGCGGATTGGTCGAGCGGAAGTTGTGGTCGGCCATTGAGAAGACATTTCAGTCT
The DNA here is from genome assembly GCA_945859605.1 of Lumbricus rubellus. Taxonomy (NCBI): domain Eukaryota; kingdom Metazoa; phylum Annelida; class Clitellata; order Crassiclitellata; family Lumbricidae; genus Lumbricus; species Lumbricus rubellus. Next base: position 44,450,959 of record OX243813.1, on the reverse strand, counting down.
GATGTCACTTCCGGTACCAGATTCAAACCGGAAGTCGTTCACATGGCAACGGTTGGCGTTGCATTTCTGCCTTCTGAGCAAAAAACGACAAAATTATTTTAAACCAAACGTTTTTGTTGACAAATAAAAAAAAGACAATTGAAGACAGTTGATTGTTCGATGTTCGTGGCTAATGCCTTTATGCTTTTAAAATATCTATGAATCTTGTCAGCTTATTCCTCCACGCGTAAATCTTCTTTCCATTAGGTTTTTTCTTCAAATGTTCAGCGCTGCCTATAGTGTCTAAGCCGAAACTAAACGAAATTTACTGTGGTAGCTAATGGCTAGTTATAGACCTATACGATGGTAGAAAGGAAACGTGTTTTGTTTATTTATCCGTCCATCAATCCTGCACACCTCCTGTTGAACACGTTCTCCATCCATCCATCCATCCATCCATCTGTCTATCCTTCCATCCATCGGTTCATCCATTCATCTATCTATCTATCCATCCTTCCATCCATCCATCCATCCATTCACATGTTCGGTCGGGATCGGCCCTGGTTTTCTGCAGTCTATCCATCATTTGGAGCGCCTCTGAGGAGGTACATTGAAGGGGCGCTTTATAAATTCTGATTGATTGATTGATCGTGCATTTATCGTCCAGCTATAATATCAATCTCAATACATTCGTCCGTCTGTCCGTCCGTCCTTGTGTCCGTCCGTCCTTACGTTAGTCCATCCGTCCGTCAGCCTGTTAGTCCGTACAGTCACTCCATGCATCTCAATCCGTCCACCCTCCTTTGACTGCATAAAAAAATATTGTGCCTCAGTTGGACTACAGAACCATTGCACGAAGAGTCTATACATGTAGTTGGTTTGTCTGTCTATATCTGTTTGTCTGCGTCTGCTAGTCTGTGTCTGTTTGTCTATGTCTGTCTGTCTCTCTGTTTGTCTATGTCTGAGTCTGCCTGCGTGTCTATGTCTGTTTCTCTATGTCTGTTTGTCTATTTATGTTTGCCCGTGTGTATGTATATTTGTCTGTGTATATTTGCCTGTCTATTTGTCTAGCATGTCTGTCTATTTATATGTGCCTATGTGCTTGTGTCTTTGTGTGTTTGGTGAATATAATAATCTAATCCTCGTAGGTCGCTGCTGATGTCGCCTCCTGCCTGATCCATCGTTTCGTCAAATTGGTCCAATCTGCCGCGGGTCCATCTTACGGAACCACCGTCGGAAATTGAGTCTCCAGCTTCAGCAGCTAAACCAGGTCTGCTGCTGTTGCTGTTGCTGCTGCTGATGCTGATGCTGCTGCTGCTGCTGCTGCTGCTGTTGCTGCTCATGAGGTCAGCGCATCTCGTTGGCCCCTCTAACCCCAACGCAAAGAGATAAAGAGATCAGAATGCGTCCGACGACTTTCGATGTGGCTCTTAATCTCTCTCGGTTGTCCATGTTGACTGGAGGGCAACGCAGGCCAACACCAACGCCAACACCAACGCCAACATCAACGCCAACAACAGCACGAAAAGCATGTGAAGGATTTTAGACTCGATAAACTGATTCTTGCTTCTCCACTTACTTACTTATCGCCCGCATCTAAGCTAAATGGACGACGTTTACAGACTAATAACGCAATAGAGACACCACTCTACTCTCCAATCATTACTTGCTTCTTATTTGTAAATATATTATGTATAAATTTGTAAATTTATATATTATATATATTGTATATGCTGCATTGTGTTCATATATAATATACTTTCCGACGTGTTTTTCCTCTTTCATCTATAAGATTACTTTGTTCTCGGACGAACATAGTAGTTCTGCCATTGCTCAGAGTTATAAGCTAGCAACCGGTAACAGAAGAGTGGAATTGGAGTGAGTTATAGACCTACATGCGATGGGTATATAAATATATAAATTAATTCTATAGCTTTATAAAGTGCATCTCGAAGAGTAACTATCTAGAGGCGTTCTAAGCACGAAAGCCCACGAGGGGGGGGGGGAAGAAATGCATTTAAAGAATGAGAGACTGATGAGGAAAAACTGTCCATTAGTTTATCCCTCGGCGAGTGAAGAAGGTCATTCAAAATGGAGAGGTCAACCACAGCAAGCGCCCCATGTTTGGCAAGAGCAGTCCTACTGTCCTAGTCTTGGGAACAAAAAGGATCAAGAGCACAAGCATATAGCCTAAGTTTCGTCCAGCACATCACGTAGGCCTACTTGTAGGCTATACTGTAGGCATGAAAATGCCGATTCTCGTATTTTTACCCGCGACACTAATTCTTCGCATCAAACACTTCGCAAGATTGGAAAACTTTTGCTTCGGCCACAAGTCAACGACACAAATCCAATTATTCCTAGATTTTTATCCGCTTAAGAAACGAGTTTTGTGCGACTCTACACCAAGGACTATGCATGGATGGATGGATGGATGGACTGTTGCGAAGGGAAAGTATGCAGCGAGTTCCAAAGCGAACATGTACGAAATGCGTCTTATAGCCTACGAGAAGTATCAAAGCAATTGCGTGGCACTGGGGAGTGTCTAATAACTCAGGCACTTTTTGTGCAGCATAGTCTACCTAACAGGGATGCTGGCACACACAAAAATAAATCTAATTTAAATCTAGGCAGAACTTGTTGAATTTACGGCCTGATTGTATTATTGATGACGCATGAAGCATTTATATCAATTAAGACTCTTTTCAACCTTACATAGAGAGGCTTAGAGCTGAGATAGTTTGCCTCAGATTTATGCATTCGGTTGACTTTCCTAAGAAAATTGCTTTTGCATCAATTGTTACAACTAATTACTTTTTCTAAGAAAAAGTAATTAGTTGTCTACCTCTATGTCATTTCTAATTGATTGCTTGCAATCGGGAGTACTATGCAAGAGGCTTTCTTGAAGATCGAGCATAACCAACACTGTTTGCACTTTGGCAGTGCCAGTCCCAAGTCTCGAGAAAGAAGGAGGGCGACAAAGCCGCGACATTAATATTATTATCTCTTATATTATGAAACAATGTCGTTAATAACCATGCAGGAAAAATGAAAATCCACAAAGTAAATTAGTATTAACTTTGACTATAGGAATACGTTTTCGCTGGCAACAATGTCTTTACGGGGTACGGTGGTGTAGTGGTGGGTTCGGTGCCCTGGAGCCGGAGGGTTCCAGATTCGAATCCACCTCAAGCCGCCACGTAAGGACCTTGAGCAAGTCTTTCACTCGCAATTGCTCGTGCGCTTCGGCATAAATATTATACTATCAAATTCAATATATTCAATAGCTTCAATGACGAGTGTTATGGTATGACTGTATCGGAGGTCTAAGACCATAGCAGCAGGCAATATTTGTATGGAATGAAGAATGAGTAACAGACATACCTGCGATGGAGATAGAGAGCCAGAGTGATGAGCAGCATGACTAGGAATATACCGGAGACGACACTCAACGCTAAGCCAGACATGAACAGACCTAGACATAACAATATTATGACAACATATATATATATATATATATATAATTATATGAACAGACCTAGACATAACAATATTATGACAACATATATATATATATATATAATTATATGAACAGACCTAGACATAACATTATTATGACAACAGACTATATTTATACCGCTAGTAATATTAGTAATAATTACGACAATTTATATGGCGCAGTAACACAGCCATGCCCTTAATTAAAAGGGGCGTCTCACAAAACAGCTAACAGGCGGGATAGAGAGCAATTGTGCTTCTATACAGCAGGAGTCCACTGGGTCATTAGTCTGAACTCTGAAGTATAGTGATGCTGCTGTTTCCACATAATTTTCCGATCAGCAGTATACGGTTCCTCACAGTGAGGTAATAGTGGAACTTTATTCATTACCCCATGCATAAAGGCGCCACAATGTTAAGTCAGTATATTTGCATATTGTAGCTATAGATGAGATTCTCTATGGGTTATACCATACGGTTGGCTGGCTATCAGTTGCGTTCGCATATTTCAATGGATCTTAGGATAATTTTACGCAGTGGACAGTCGCCTATAATGAACTGGCGATTTCCACAGAAGCCAAATAATCTATAAGGCAATATATATATAAGACTATAGTCTATATATAAGACTATAAAATTATATATAGACAGTACCAACCTATAAACGATCCGAATCTGTTTGTGGTCGTTTTATTGGCTGGTATTGACGATGCACGTGTTCCTGTTCTGTCCGTTATTAGATCCGGACCCAGATTCAATTGCACGGACGATGCAGCTGGAAAACAGAAATATATATACATGCACATAAAACGATGGAATCTGCGCGTTGCAAGTCGGCCAATCGCAACTAATAATAATAATAATAATAATAATAATAATAATAATACAAAAAATAATTTTTAAAAAATAAAAAATAAAATAAATAATAATAATAATAATATGTGACTGATAATTAATATGGTACCTAATATTACCTATAGGCCTATATCTTTACGATATCTAGTCTTGCCAATTTCAAATCAATAAAAGCTTTAATGACGTCAGATCTGTCGTTCATCGACTCCGTCGCAAACCCTCAGCATGGGCAGACTTTATCCGGGGCTAGGGGGGGGGGCTAAATCGCTCCAAGATGGTCTAGATTCATATTTTTTACCACGAAAATTAGATCAGATTAACCACTGCCTGCTGTGTGTGCACTTCCGAAATTTGACAGTAAAATCAAATCAAATACAGTACCGGGTAATGCTGTGTTATACCAGAATTGTAATGATTGTTATTATGGGTCTACTGCATAAGGTAGAAAATCAAAAGGCAGAAAATCAAAAGGCAGAAAATCAAAAGGCAGAAAATCAAGCGGCAGTTACTTGCATTAAACAAACACTACCTCTGCCTAGGGACCCGTTCGTATAGTCTGTTTGCTCTCTGGTGGCCTCCAGAACGTTCGAATCGTTTATTTACTGAAAATTACTTTGACCGCAGAAAATTAAAAGGCAGAAACTGAAAAGGCGGACAATAAGAATACATTGATTGAGAATTGAAACAGTGGACACCACCCCACTTTTGTAAATGGATGCCAGGATGCCTTGAACCGGCTGCTTTGAAGTAATTTGTATGAAATCAACAATCAAAATACAGGGTCAGTTACTTGCAATACATAAACAGTAATCGTACCAGACTTTGTCAAAACAGATCCTTTGAAGTAATTTTCAGTTAATAAACGTTTCGAACTTTCTGGAGGGCACCCGAGAGCAAAAAGACTATACGAACGGGGCCCCTGAGCAGAGGTAGGCCTAGGCGGTAACGTATTGATCATGTGATTGGTTGATTGTTTGTTATAATTGAATCAAAATAGAATGTATGTTTTGAAATAGTTGGTGAATCAGGACATTTATAACGCTAATGGCGCTTTATATTTTTTGTGTTCTAACTGTCTAACACTACAGATGAAATATTGAGTTTGTTATGCAACATCTTCATGATTTTCTGCCTTTTGATTTTTCTGCCTTTTGATTTTTCTGCCTTTTGATTTTTCTGCCTTATTATATTTCTGCCTTTTGATTTTCTGCATTTGATTTTCTGCCTTTTGATTTTCTGCCTTTTGATTTTCTGCCTTATGCAGTGCTCCCGTTATTATAGCCTACTGTGTTCTGCCTCTGCCGTCGTTTGAATATATAAGACCTACGTGTTTATGGCATCGCAGTAGTATAGATTCTAGCCTACCTCAATTTTTAATCTACATGCACGGCTGCAGACAGATCTTGCCAATTTTTTAAATAATAATAATTCTGAATAATACCAGTCTAATATTTGTTATTGAAAAATCTTCTCGTAATCCTAATGAAATGTCTGTTTGTTTCTGTTTCAGCAGCAGTTTCAACAGATGAGGAGTTCGTAACTTTGAACGACTCAATAAACTTTTGGAAAGAGTCGGAAGAGGATGATGAGGAGGATGAAGGGAAAGAGGAAGCGGAGGAGGAGGAATAGGCTGAAGAGGAAGAGGAGAAAGAGGAGGAATAAGAAGAGGAAAAAGAGGAGGCAGAGGAGTAGGATGAGAAGAAGGAAGAGAAAAAAGAAGAGGAGGAGGAGGAAGAGGCTGAGGAGGAAGAGGTGAAAGAGGAGGAATAAGAAGAGGAAAAAGAGGAGGCAGAGGAGTAGGATGAGGAGGAGGAAGAGAAAAAAGAAGAGGAGGAGGAGGAAGAGGCTGAGGAGGAAGAGGAGAAAGAGAAGGAATAAGAAGAGGAAGAGGAAGAGGAGGAGGAAGAGAAAGAGGGAGAGGAGAAAGGAGGAAGAGAATGAACAGGAAGAGACAGAGGAGGAGGAGGAAGAAGAAGATGAACAGGAAGAGGACAAACTGTTGAGGCAAACAAAAAGCATTGACTCTCAGAACAGAACGTGCCTTCCTATATTGATCGACAAGAAGCAAGACGGACACAGACACGCACAGACAGACAGACAGACAGACAGACAGACAGACAGACAGACAGACAGATACGCAGTCAGACAAACAGACGGTCGATATTAAATAAACATTGGAAGTCAGAACAACGCCATTTAATCTACTCGGCCATGCATGCCTAAGCAGATGAACAGAGCATGGAAGTAAGACGTCTGGACAGAAAGACATATGAAGAACAGGTAGGTAGACAGACAGACAGGCAGGCAGACAGACAGACAGGCAGACAGACAGACAAAAACAGACAGACAAAAGAACAAGCAGACAAAACAACAGACAGACAAAACAGCAAAACGAGTGAAATATTATAGGTAATAATTAATCTGCAAGTTTTAGGGGCTTATACGTATGCAATAATGCAACAGAGATTTCCAAAACGTTTTGTCGCTGAGTCACCGGGGTGTACTCTACTTCTTTTCGCAAGCGTTGATCAATTTGATCATGCGCAAACGCTAGGCTAACTGGACCAGCTTCTACCGGTTGTGCTCATAAAAAATGACCTAAAAGTATGTAACAGTCTTGCAGTTCTGTTTTAATGTAATAAAATAAATGTAGTCACCAACGGCCGGATGAAAGTGACACTGCTTGCATTGGATACATTACGTGTTGTCCAGATTATTATTGGAATACTGAGACGGAAAACATCAACCCTATAGCAGTTTCATTCATATACCATGCATGCCACTCGGTGAGGGAACATATTATAGCCTACCTGATAGGTGGGCTGCTTTCTATAGTTATAGTCTTATACTCTCGTGTATATTATGGAAGCCATCATCATTGTATGCGTGATCTTTGTGCTTTCTGATCTCGTCTTCTCGACCTAAGACAGACGACTAATGGCTTTCACTTGTCTTATAACAAGCATCTCATACTTTGACATCTACCCCCCGAGGGCAAAGCTCAGTGCTCATGTTCGGAGGTCACAGATCAAGACTCGGCTATAAGAGCTATATAAAATAGTTATTGATTCTGAATCTGTAAACAGCATTATGGGTCGTTAAGCTTATGGATCAATCGGTTCATTACTGATCAATTGATCTATGATTATATATCTTATAGATAGGATAATTATACTGAACTGTAGCAATTTATTTCATTACGTAATCGAAAGACCACCAATAGAAAGTTTCTGGAAATCAAAGAAAGGATAAAAGTAAATGTTGTGGGAATTCAGATATAGGCCTAATTATTGTATAGGCCTACCAATGGCCTATATGGATAATAAATATGATTTATATGAACATAAGTCTTCATAAGAGAAGATTAAATATGTGATAAAACGTAGTAAATATTTAAAAAATTAATAAAAGTGAAAACAAATTGATGCAAAACAAATTAAATAAGCAATTAAAGTTAGTTTGGGCATGACAGTTAGTGACCTACAATACCTAAACAATTTCCAAAGCAAGGTTGTAAATTTAAAACAAATATATAGCATAACAAAGAAATTGATTAGAATATTTACTCAATTTATTGAAAGCAAAGGATCAATATGAAAATAAAAAAATATACATACAACTGAACATAATATAAACACACAAACACATAAACATATAAACATATAAACATATAAACATATAAACATATAAACATATAAACATATAAACATATAAACATCAGATAAATAAATGTTGCTGTTCTTCAAGTTTCATCGAGTGTTAACGCAACTGACAAATAACTATTCACAGCAAGATATCGTAGCTCATACATCTAGAATTATTGTTATTCTTCTTAATCCTTTCACATTTATATAGCGCCATATATCAACCCTGTGAGGCTGTGACGATGTGTTTTCATTGCACTGCAGTCATTATTGATCGTTAAAGAGCTTCACACCCGTGAGCGATCATTCTATGACCTGCAGCAGAGTTCGTGTCAGATCCGACATCCGGGTCTTCGAGCCATTCAATGTGACGACGATGTTATTATAGAACTCCAGTCCAAGTTCAGATTCCTGTCCGGAATCACCTGAAGGCTTTCCATCGGCTCAGAGGTCAAACATCGCTGCAGTAGCCTATATGCAAATTATGCGTGGAAAGCTCGGAATTGAACCGGATTTGAATGTAACGCTGAGAAATCAAGTCATGTTAAATGCAAGGTATCCAATTTATAGGTTATTCATTAATACATGTAGATTAATCCATTCGTTCGATCGATTGCTCAATCAATCAATCAATCAATCAATCAATCAATTAATTAATCAATCAATCATTCATAAATTCTATTAGGCATGTATAGTTCATTCATTCACCCACCCATTCATTCACTTAAGCATGCATGTTCATTGCTTACGCAGTGTGTCAATCGTAGAAAAATAACCGAGGGGTTGGACTATGATCCACGGGTGTGAAAAACAGACTTTAACATGGGGCTCTAAGAAAGACTGGGGAGTTGAAACCCTCAATCCCCCGGCAATTCTCACCCTGTGCTTACCTACAAACATGCCTGACCATTTGCATGTAAATCTACACAGGTGCACACACGCATTCATACAATGCATAGTTGAACACCTATATGACTTATGTTATAGCTGTGATAATTAATTACTACGTGCACATGCAGTGAATATTTCATATATAAAATATTTTATATATATACAGTCAATCAGTCATGACCAAAAGTTTACGACCACTATTATTGTAATAAATAAATTCACTAAAAACATGCAACTTTTGAAAATACTGAGTATTTATACTTTCTGAAGAGCCTATTCGATGTTTAATGTCATCACACACCACTGGGAACAAAAATGATTACTTGCAAACGAATCTTTTATCAGAAATTAAAGTTTAATTGTGTGAAAGTGTCGATTTGGCGAGTTTCCTTCATAACTGGAATGAATCACCGATTGACACTGACACAGTGACACATAGACTAAGACAGTCCCCAAAAATTAAACATTATTTCGATTGTTTTGACTGTCTGTGTGTCATTTAATGTCAGTACAATACGAAATAACACTGAAAGCTAGTATTTTCGGTGATAGCCTGTGTTTTTGATAACAGTTTGAATGTGCAATACGACATCAATTGGGCCATATTGGCAGAACTCAGGTGATATCTCGTGCACCCACACAGTCTTGGTTCAGTTGATCAAGTAAACCTCGAGAGTGAAATTTACGAGTAGAGACCTTCTGTTCCTCACAGTATCGATAATATTCAAGTCTGGACTGCGACCAGGTCATGGTTACAGCAGTGGAATGTCCTTCCCTTCAGCCAGGATTTGCTGGCCTTTTACCAGTGTAGGGTGCCCCAACTGCCCCATCCTGTTGGAAGTTGCTGATGTCATGGATGGTGATTAAGTTTTGCTGTGTCTCTCTTAAAATGTTAAGATACATGTTTTCATTTATCCAGAGTCCATTCTTGCGAGCAACCAATACTGCTCCCCACACCATGACATTCGGTACCTGCTTCGGTATGACATGCCTATGGTTATGGCTTTGATTAGGCGGTCGTCTCACATGCCTGCAGGAACTGTAGAATTGTAGAAACTGTTGAATTGTGTGAATGTGCTTTCATCTGAAAACAACAGCCACTTCCAACAGTATTGGGAACCCTGACATGGCATAAAGGCTGCCAAATCCTGCCTGAAGCAGAAGGGCATTCTACTGCTGGAACCAATGACCTGGTGGCAGTCCAGACTTGAACATTATTGAAAATGTGTGGACAGTAGACGGGATGAAGAAAAATCTCTATGTTCATAATTCATCTTCTGAGGCTGACTTGATCAACTGAATAAAGACTGTGTGGGTGCACGAGAAAACAGCTGAGTTCTGCCAATATGGCCCGATCGATGCGGTAGGCTACAGCACATTCATACTGTTATCAAAACACAAGTTATCACCGAAAATACTAACCCTCAAATGGTGTTATTTCTGATTGTGGTGACACTAAATGACCCACATACGTGAAAGCAATAGAAATGAATCAAATTATGTTTTATTTTGGGCACTGTCTGTGCGTCGGTGCCAATCGGTGACTTATTCCAGTTACGAAGGAAACAGGCCAAAATCGACACTTTCATACCATTAAACTATAATTTCTGAAAACATTCATTTGTAGGTATTAAGTTTTGTTCCCAGTGTTGTGTGATGACATTAGACAGAAAGTATAAATAATCAGTATTTTTCAAAAGTTGCATGTTTTTCAGTGAATTTATTAATTAAAATATAGTGATCGCAAACTTTTGGCCATTACTGTAGGTAGTATTAAGTTTTGTCTGCTGTTGGTATTTTATTTAGATTTTTGCTTTTTATTCTGTTACAAACTCATTTTTTCATGCACCTCTGTAGACGCTCACATAGTATAAATGCATAATTGTACCATTTATTCATTTTGTACATTGCTTAACATGCAATTGATATTTTAGAGTAATCAATTTGATTTGATAATTATGTTGGCTTAAATGTTGGACTTCATTGTAAAAATGCTTTCATTATACTGTAAATATCATTTGCGTTATCTCTTGACTTAGAAAATTTGGGTTCATAACAAGTTATTGATAGGTTGTCAACACTAGTGTTAATGAAGTGCACATTCATGTGTTCTGTTCATAAACACTGAGTGAACATGTGCGATTTTGAAACGCCCCGACGCGTTCTGTAAGTGTTACAATTACGCGTTTCAAATTTTGCGCACGTAATGCGTTTCAAAGTAGAACACCTAACAGGCGTTTAAAATTTTGGCACTAGTGTTCAAAAATATAACACTGGCATTAATATTGGGAACGCAGGACGCGTTCTATTAGTGGAACGCAGGACGCGTTCTATTAGTGACGCGTAGAGTGTTCAATAAGCTTATGCTTGCGTTAACATTAGGAACACCAAGCGCGTTCCATTAGCGACACATAGGTGTTCAAAAATATAACACTAGGGTTAACATTAGAAACGGCGGACGCGTTCTCTTAGACATATAAAGTGTTCAGACACGTAACGCTACCGTTAACATTGGAAACGTCAGACGCGTTTGCTTAGAGACACATAAGGTGTTAAAAAATATAATACTAGTGTTCACATTTGAAACGCCCGGACGCGTTCTGTAAGTGTTACAATTACGCGTTTCAAAATGTGTTCCGATTGTAAACGCCTGGCTTTAGAGTGTACACATTGGAATATGCCATGGCATCGTATATATCGGAGACTTTCGACTATTCAAATGTTTTCCCATTTGAAACGACGTAGTTTCAGTATGCATACATGTACGACCACACTTGCATACATGCTTACATACACTTTCAAATGTCATACTTTGCAGGATGCATATAAATTATTGCATAGGTACTTAAGTTCGTATACAACGATACATGCATCTGTACAGTGTACACTTGTTCAAATATTTTATTTATTTATTTTTATTTCGCGCATTTACTATAGCACCCCTTCAAGCTCACTACTCAGAGGCGCTCCCGACTACAGCGCGGACGCTGCATCGGAGTTTTACGCCGAAACACACGAGCAATTGCAAGTGAAGGACTTGCTCAAGGTCCATACTACATGTAAGCGCATTAGGTGGATTCGAACCTGGAACCTCCGACTCCAAAGCAACGAACCAACCACTACACCACCCCGCCCCACAAATTACCGCAGGGGCAGCGAATTGGATAACAAGCTTTGGTGGATAGTGAGATGTACCGAGATCGCGCCCCGTAGGGTGGACGTGCTTTGTGTTTGCAAATTGTTCTGTTAGTAATTAGGATTTATGTCTTTTGACATTTAATTTGCGTTCTTGTGAATTGTTTCAACTGCATATATTATAATGTACAGTGTAACCTGTTGCGGTCTGTCAACCGGATTGTTTCAATAAAAAAATATTACAAATGGTCAGGTCAGTTCAACGACACTGTGTGGTAATAAAGATCAGTAGCGTCGCCCTCCTCCTTTAGCCAGGCTTGGGACTGGCACTGTCAGAGTGCAAACAGTGGCGGAGTTTTCAGATCGTCGCACACATACACACAGACACACACGCACACACGCACACACGCTGACATACACACGCACCCCTGCACACACGCACACGCTCTCTCTCTCTCTCTCTCTCTCTTTCTCTCTCTCTCTCTATCTCTCTCTTTCTCTCTTTCTCTCTCTCTCTCTCTCTCTCTCTCTCTCTCTCACCTCACACACACGCACACACGCACACACGCACGAACACACACAGGCACACACACCGACAGGCACACGCGCACACACATACACACATATATATCTGTAGATATACATGCAGTTGATACGGTGTGTCCATTGTTTCTTCAATTGAACCGAACGACTAAGTCTTATACAAAATATACAATGTATGTTTGTGAAGAGAAGACACAAAGTTGTTGTTGATTGGATCAATGTTAACCGTCGTTCACGATCGAGGACCGAGAAGAGAAGAGATGGGGGGGGGGGGCATGATTCGATCAGTGAGTGTGATGCAAGTGTGGATCGATCGACAGATATCGATTACACGTCGGAATATATATATATCTATATATATATAATATATATATATATAGAATATGCACACACAAAATATATTTCGATATATATATGTATATATATATATATCGGTGAGTCCTGCAGGACGTCCTCATCGAAATGTCCATAGTCTATGTACTTCCGGTGGACACCTCTTGAGATTCGACGGCTGCGCATGCGTATATAGTCGTCGTTGAAACGGAAGGACTAAATATAAGGACTAACACGCGACCGACGTCATCGATGACGACCAGCAATGAGGACGATATGCACTTCACACACGAGGAGTATATATATATATATATATACATATAAATGCATTTCTGTAGCGCCTTTTGAATTCAATTGCATAATGCAGACATTGAAAGCAGGAGATCTGCCATTCAGGACTTCGCACCGACCTTTGTATATATGTAGACTCCATACATGTGTGTGCTCGATAGGGGTGCTCGATAGTACAGCGGTTAGCGCGCTGGACTGTCGACCGAAAGGTCGGGGGTTCAAATCCCCGCCGGGGCAGAAATTGCAACGAGATTTCTGTTCCACAAGCACCCCCTAGCCGACTCAGCTATGATGAGTACACTGACCTCACGGTCAGTGGATGATGAGACGGCGAGGGAGAGGATTGGCCACCGCCCTCTTATGCCGAGGCCTTGAAAATGAAGGCGCTAACACTTCATCCCCATTGGCTAGCCCTCCGGGCTAGCTAGACGGGATATCATCATCATCATCATAAGGTCAAAGGAAGAAATTTTGAACAAACATTATGACTAACAGATGATAGCTATCTGATTCATGTCCTTTGAACTGAAGTTTCTTCATGTTTTATTAGAATGTATATACAGATTATTAGTAATTTATTACATAAAGTATCGTAGCAATAGGACAGGTTCGTTTTTCCGTTCACCGTGTATAAATTATATAAACTATTCGTTGAGTGAGGTTTGTCTTTGGGATGCATGCGTCGAAATCAGAAACCTTTCGCATAGCGACAGACTCTATAGAAACGTATATATATAATATGTATATATATATATATAATATATATAGAAACGTATATACACCGAGAAGACAAATGTTTGCACAAGTCCAACGTCACATACACGCACGCACGCACGCACGCACACAGGTGCACGCGCGCACACACACGTGCGTGCGCACACACGCACACATTGGGACTGGAATTTCCATAGAAATGGACTTTATGTCCTTAAACATTGTGTATATATCTGCACACATTTCCAATACTAGGCCTTATTATGTTTTGCATATATATATTTATACATATATATGCAAAACATATATATATATATACAAATATATATATATACATGTATATATTATACATATGTATTCATACATGTGTGTCCAGATACACGTGTATATTACATTTTGTGTTTGCCCACACGTCCATGTGCTGTATTATACTGTGTATATGCAGACCCTGTAAGATGTAGTATTGTATATCTGCTGCTGTTGTCTTGTTTTAATGCATATCATGTGGGACATTTGTGGATTGATGGGCGCCGCAGATTATGCACTGCAGAGCTAAGGACGACGAAGACGATGAAAACGATCGCTTCCGTGACAAAGAGATTCCCGCTTCCATTGCAGATAAATGTCTTTTTTATCGCGTGGAAAATAATTCCATCGAGTCATCAAAATCATCTCAAGAGACTTGTTGGTTTTCTTGGTTCTCGTAGCATGCATGCAGGAGGAACACATGCACCGATTCCAGTTCAATATATAGCATATATGGAAGAACAGTAGAAAGCTGTTCTTCCTCGTCCCTATAATGGGCCTAGCATATACTTGTCATTTGCAGGGCGTTGTTTGTGGTTGGAGCTTTTGGGGAAGCATAAATGTATACATCAGCCGGAGAGAAGCGTATAACCTGCTGCAGCCCATGCATGCATGGTATACAAAACATAACATCATCATCATGAACCACACATGACTCATTGCCCGTAGGTGTCCGACGCCATTTTATAAAACACAGCGATATATTATATTTATATGAAACAGGTTTAGGTTTATAATGCTGTAACTGCTATAGTGTGTACATTTATCATTAATAGATAGTTGAGACCAGTGTAGGCCTACATGTAGTCAAATAATGAAATTGAATGCTTGTGGGTTAATCTTTCGCCAATCTGACGGACGCTGAGAAATTTTGATTTTACGTCAACATTACACAGATCCGTGAATGCTTGGAAGTCGCAGAGCAGCTTGGCTATAATAATAATATTATGGTGCTTCCTGGTTGCCTGGAGGTCAAAGCGCATTGAATTGTGTTTGATCATGAAACGCAGCTTAGATAATAGCCTAGGGGTAATTTTACTGTAGGAAGTTTAGCATTCATCATTAAAGAACTTGCGTGAATTACTATAGGTCTAAATTTGACCATTTTTGATACGCTAAATGTACAGTGCATGCATGCGACGTAACATTTTAAAATTACAGTTAATCTTTCGAACGTAACTATCTGTATACACAATACAGTATAAAGTATATTTTGAAATTCAGAATCGTAAGTGCAGCCTTCGCACCTCATTAAGAAATTACTTACTTACTAAACTATGTTAAACCATTTTAACATCGGAAACTTCTATAGCGCCAACTTTTCCACTTGCACACCACCGAGTCCACCTGCTGTCTTGCGCCGTCATCATCCTTGAACTCAAAGGCTTACAATGTTTTAGAGAACGTCAATCAAGCATGTCACGTTCTGCTTCAATGCACTTACCGATACATCCTTGGACAGCGTCGATCCATGTGGATCCGGAGCAACGGATCTGCTCCATGATGGAATAGGATCCGATGACAAGGAAACCCTCGTCACAACTCACGTTCGCATAGAGAACACCATCGTCGATGTAGTACTGAAGTCGGGCGTTATGAGGCGCCTTCATCTCCGTACAACCCGGACCTACAGCTGCAACACAATATCACATTTATTTACTTATTTTTTTATTTCGAAAATCTATATAGCGCCTCTTCAAAGTAGGCTACTCAGAAGCGCTCCCGGCCCAACCACGGCTAAATAAAACAGTTTTTAGGTTCTTAAGGAACAGAGTGAAGTGACCTCTGGGAATTAAGCGCAATGTAACAGGGAGACCATTCCAGGTGGTAGGACCAGCAACATACATGTAATAACCTACCTTATTAGCAATATGCTATTGTATACAGAGTACGAGAATAATTGTAGAAAAATATCGGGGTGGAGGTCAGACGCTGATTTATGTGTGCATGAACTTGGGATGTGCAGTTGTGCACTGATGACTTTATTATGAAGTCCTAAGAAAGACTGGGGGTTGAACCCCACAACAACCCGCAATTCTCACACTGTGTAAGTGTGTATACATGTGCGTATGGTATAATTGTAGCCTACTGCTTCGTATTGTCGTAGTGTAAGATTCTGTAGGCGGCAAGGCCATAGAACTGCTAAAGAAACAAAGTAAAGAGGGATAGATATTCATTCTTTCATTCATTCATTCTGAGAATTTATATAACGCCTCTTCAAGATAACTGCTCAGAGGCGCTCTATATGAACTGGACGATGTTAGGATTCACCCATTGACACTGAACCACCACTGGCTGATTGTTGGGTGACGTTTAAGGGTCACACATACGATATGTCTAGTATAAGTAAAAGACAAAACCAGAAAGCTAAACACTAGACTTCGAACGGCAGAAACTAGAATAGCGCCACATAAATGGACGAATGAGTAAATGGCATCAGAGGAGGAGCAGAGGAAGCGAGCGATGGAGGATGACACTTGCCTTCGAAGTAGAAGAGGAATCCTCTCTGTGCCAGACTTGCCAGACCCGTCTTGAAGCGGACGAGGACCTCGCTGGTATCGACGGACAGAACCTGCTTCCCGAGGGACCCACAGTCCTTGAAGTAGACCCTGCTGTCATCCGCAGACGAGATCTCGAGGAACTCGTGACACTTCCCGGCTCTCTTGACGTCCAGCTCGAAGTCGAAGAGTGTGATCCGGATGGACTGGCTCGACTGGACGGCCAGACGCCAGCGACACTCGGCGTCCATATAGTACTTGCCAGGATAGTTCGGACTCGCCACGTATCCGTTGTCGTAGAGGACTGGATCCCTCTGCCGTGATCCGGAGCATCCGTCCTGGATGCTGGTGGCTGTGATAAATTTAGGACACGTTAATTCCGTTATTTGTTACCAGTATAAAACTGTTATGTATACGTCTTTGTGAGGGTTTTCAATGGACGATATGTAATTGTTCAAATATGTAACAATACACGTTGTAGCACGTGCGGACTGATCCTACTATAGTTCAGTTGAAGTATATGCCAATGTTCTCTACGTGTGCTTGTGCGAGTACGTGTGTTCATATGTTTGTAATTTTTTTATACATGTACATGTATGTGTTAAAGTTTATCTGCTTAGATGCTTTATATAGAGTAGACGGTCTTGTTAATAGCGTTGCCTAGGATGAAAAGGCGCTACATAAAGTCTCACACACAGTGCCTACAAGTACACAAAACGTCCAAATGTGCACATGTAGGCTATATTAAAGGTCTTTGACGTCAGAACGAAATTTTATCAACTGCAGGTGGCCGGAGTTCGGCCTAAACAAGTGAGCGGAGTTCACTCTAAGCAGTGGCCGGAGTTCGGCCTAGGTATCGGTGGCCGTTGACTACGATTGTGCAATGGAACTTCCACAATTGTCTAGTTAGAGTGTGATACGGAACAATTCTTAGATTCCTCGAATTTTACAATGGCAACTGCAGAGTTCGGGTTATGTGCTAGACCCATCTCTATTCTCTACCCTATAATAATTATCTGGTCATCTAGAACTTATCTATATTAGCTGCCATTTTGTTCGCCATATAGGGGGCCTATGGGTTTCTTTCTACAGTAACAAACTGCATGTGAACAATTTTTCATGTGCATAGGCTATATATGTGCGCATGCATGTACTCAGGCTTGCATGTACAAAAACGCATTGTGTGCGTGTGCGTGTGTATTTGGGAGTTTGTGAATGTGTGTGCGCGTTCAAACAGTATGTAGGTTTTATATAAATTTGTGCAAACGTATTTTGATTCATCATTAATTTAGTCTTTGAGAAGCAAGAACAAAATTTATGACCTAATCTCGCTTTGGAGGATTTAGCATTCATCGCTTTGTGCCCTGTATACATACTATACACTTAAGCCTGCTTCACTTGCATATATATATATATATATATATGTATATATGCAAGATAGTGAAAGAATCTCGATAAATATATATAAAACATGCATAAACACATATACATATATACATATACAATACATATATATATATATAGATATACCGACGGTTGACTATTGATTGCTGCAAGAGATTGGACGGACGACGGTGCGCATATAATACCTGATCATCGTAGAGTGCACGTGCACCTATAAAGCACTGCTCCACATACACTGACCAATTCCACAGCTAATTAAGACAATAGCCGACGATTCTCAAGACACATCTGCGCCTCCCATGGTTACACTATAAACTCCACTTGTGCGTATTGCGTATACCCAATCTACATTACAGACTCATATAGGTAGATATAAAAATTGTTCGATTTTCGAATGATTTGTGCAGAAATATGAACTCTAGTAGATGTCTTTTTAATTTTCTGGATGTCTTTTATTATTTCCTGAGGGGGGTGCTCGGTAGTGCAGTGGATAGCTCGGTAGTACCGTGGTTAGTAGTCTTTTATTATTTCCTTCCTGATTCCTCCTCTTCTCCTTTGGGGTATTTTATTATTTTTCCTGATGCATAATTAATTACTTAGCTATTTTTTAAGAAGCCTGATATTGAAGATAAATTAAGTTAAAATGGCGCTAAAGGATAAGCTGGGGGGTGTTTTCCATTGAAGAAAATATCAGCTAATAAACCAGTTAAAACCAGTTAAAAATTAAGGTCGTAAGAATACCGCCGAAAAGTCTCTAGCTAATATATTTAGTGCGATGTGCGAATAAGCGAATATCTCGAGAAAATCGGTATTGGTTACGAAAATTATGCAACTACCGGTTGAATTGTTAAACGCAGCTCCCGTTCCCCCTCCGCCCGCAATTTGCATGTAATTCGCCCCATTTCTATACAGGTAGACGTTACCAGGAGCGGTACTACTGTTACCAAATTCTATGTACGTCGAAACGAAATAGTATCCGGCTTTACCGGGAGTGAAACGGGTCATTCCCGCACTTATAACACCATCGGTTTTGAATCTTACACTATCGAAAGTAACTCTTGTGTGAGTTTTAGCGATTAAGAATTGCCAAGTTAAAGAATGAATGCTAAGCGCGGGACCGATTGAGATAGAATCTACATACTGCTTCGTAGCTGCATCGCTGGCGTTGTTGGGTTCGTGTAGTCCTGTAATGTAAGCATCATGCATAAAGATGGACTTATACACATTTATTTTAGACGGAGGAGTGCCATCGAGTGACTTAACCATCTCTAACATGATTTCATTGTTTATTCTAAAACGAAATCCATCCATCGATTGTAATGTAATAGGATTGTTTAACGAACATTGTAGTTTATTTCGTATACTACCTAAGAAAATAGTGAATTCTTTATTTTCTCCTCTCAAGTCCTTACAACCCATTGAACGCAGACGATCGGAGCCAACGTTTAAGATTAGATCACCAGTCATGGTATCACCAGTTTTAGACACCTTCACTGTAACTTGTTCATCAACGTATTTCTTATTCGTCAAATGATTATCGTTGGACGGAGAATCGTCGTGATTCGTTATCAAATCAATGGCTTGACCCCAACTTAAGGCCTCATCCATTCCTGCTGTCAAAGGCTTCGTTGTGGGCAGTCCTTTAATTTTGTGACCACCCATTTTTAGATTTCCAGTCGCGATGTTTGCTCCATCCAATCGAAGAAAACTAGCATTTACTTGACTAAGAGTGACACCTCCAGCGATTACTCTTTGTGATGAACCAACATCGGTGTGACCGAATTTATCGACAGGCATTTTATATATAATAATAATTTTTAATGCAGATTAGTCATCGTATACATATAATTGCATTACCTGAATCCCTCGTGGAAGATCGTTATCCTTTGCCAGTACTCTAACTCTGTAATATTGATACGCATCCGTAGTAGAAATATTAAAAAATGTCGGAATAGTCTCTGAAGGAGTTGAAGATGTATGTAAGTGTGCAAACACTGCTCCATCATTGCTAGCGGATAAATTCCAATAAGATACAGATACGGTTTTCAACGCAATTCTCCAAATTTTAACTGGCTCAGGACATTTAATTTGTAACCAAACAGTTTCATCTTCACCCGAAACCCAAGCTGCGTTAACATCGTCAGTGAGATTAGTGAAAGCATGGTAGGCTTTGCTTCCGGCAAAACAAGAACTGGCGCTAGCAACGAATCCTGTTACACTTACATCAGCTTCCAAGGGAGGAATATACCCAGCACGACACTTTTTCAGAGATTTATCGACGTACTTTGTAACTTGTTCATCAACGTATTTCTTATTCGTCAAATGATTATCGTTAGACGGAGAATCGTTGTGATTCGTTATCAAATCAATGGCTTGTCCCCTACTTAAAGCTTCATCCATTCCGGCTGTCGAAGTATTCGTTACTGGGAGACCTTTTATCACATGTCCATTCATTTTTAAATTTCCAGTCGGCAGATTTGTCCCATCCAATCGAAGAAAATTAGCATTTACTTGGCTAAGAGTAACACCTCCAGCGATTACTCTTCGTGATGTTCCTCCAGCAGCGGTGTGACCAAATTTATCGATAGGCATTTTATATATATATTTATATATAATAATTTTTAATGCAAGCCGTTTATAACTTCTTGGAAATTCATTCCATCGTTCATCGTCTTCTTTAAGACATACAGACACAAATGGCCGCAAAACACTTCGTTATCCGGCTGTATTCGCTCGCTGTTATATAACACTGGACGGCGTAAATACTTTATCAGTTCCAGAGGGGGAGGAAGGCCGTATCTATCGAAATATATTTTCTCATTACCGCTCTTTAAGAAAGAGACCCAGTGACTTCCCACCCCATTAGAATCATCTAGATTCAATATCCCACATTCATTCCGTCTAGGTTTCTTCGGCAACTCGTCTCTGAGAAATACTCCTTTGAAATTATTGATGTTTAGTTTCCCAGCCGCTTCGATTAGATCCACATTCGACAAAGCAATATTCGGTAGCACTACTCCACAAACATCGATTTGTTTGACGCTCATTTATTTAATATAAACATTAATTAAAAGTTTTCAACGAATAGTGTCCATATGCCAAAGTATGAATGCCATCTTGCATTATTACCCGTTTATCGTCATCTGCAGATAATGCAACTTTATTGATTTCTTCTGTATAAATATCGTGATGATAAGATCTAATAACATTCATCGTTCGTTGTTGTTCTTTTTTGGTAAATAAGCAGTCTCTATAATCTTCGTGAGTAATAGTTTTCTGGACAACATTCTTCTTAATACCTTTACATTTCTTGTGCTCATCTCCAGCAGCCATCTTATAAGAATACAACTTTGCTCGCAACCCGATAAATTCTTTTATCTGTTTCCCACTAGTTTCATCCTTGAACATTCCAATAACTTTTTTATTTACTCCAACCTCAATACCAGATGGATGATCTTTCGAGTATTCACTCGTGTCGAATCGAGCTTTAATATCTTCTGCGATATCTGAGTAAAAGTCTTCAGTTTTAATTTCGTATGTCAAAGAATCTGTATCGGTAAATAATAATTTAGCTCTATTTCCGTATTTATCCTTGATGTAATTGTAATGAAATTCATACATCAACGTTTTGCTCAAGTCTAATATACACATGCCAAGATATATAGGTTTATTATAGTACAATTTAGTTTTTTTCATGTGAACGGCTATTAGATTTTCATCGAAAATAGTACATCTCTCATAATTAGGTTTAGCGGCTAGTTCAATAGCCCTCTCCTCTTGACACACTAACTCTACATCAACACGATTTTCAATGTTCTCACAAGTTTTTCCAAAGACACTGTTATTCATTAACTTGAAAAAGTCTTTCTCAAAGTCATTAGTAGCTTTCGTTCTAAGAGCTGTATTTAAATCGATATACTTTTTCAACCAATCACTTTCTTCGAATAGTACACCTCTATGCACTTTTGTTATTTTCAAACCCAAGCTCTCATACAGCTTCAGATTATCATAGTGTAGCACATACTTCTTTTTATCGTTTAAGTTTGGAATTAACTTTTTGACTTTGTCAATCTCAATGCTTTCAGGAGCTAACGGAAAATCGTTATGCAGGTCGTGTAACTCTTTAGGGTATTCCAAATCAACTTCCAATATGCATGGAATACTTCTCCAATTTTTTAATTCATCTTCGTTCATCCATTTGAACCCGTGAGTAGGTAAAGGTTTGATCATAGCCCATCCATATAGATTATTCGCATCCAGGTAAGTGATAAATGTAGAATTTTCGTTACTATTGAAATCGCTCATATATTTATTATTCGCTTTCCCGTAACGATTTGATATTGTGCTCACTCCTCCTCTCATCCCTTGCCTAAGCATCAGAATCATATCATAATCATTCAATAACTCCAATTTCACGCCTGTCAATTTTAAAGCGGCATCCCAGGCTAAGCCAGGAGATGTATAATACCATGCAGGGTCAAGCGTATAGTTCTTCATACACACATCTCTAAAGTTTTCGAAAACATCGGCAAGCAACAGAACATCCGAAACGTTGTATAAATCGTGATATTCTCTGAATGTTTTGCATCCAAATTCCTTCCATACCGTTTTTGCATGCTCGTAGTCTTCATCGCTAATATTCGAATAATTTAGCTTAGAATAGAAAGCGGATTTTGGTGGTAGTTCGGTTTCATTAAAGGTAGTAAATGAATCGACGTAGTCATAAGGATATATGCCTTTTCTTAGCAAAAGATCGAGCTTCTTTCCAGTATATCGTTTCCCAATATTTTTACACTGGTCTTTGCTTAGGTTCCTCGATAAAGCATCAAGACTAGAAGCCATAAATTTAAAACTGTCGATAAAACGCAGTTGTCGCTTGACGGTAATCTCTTTTCCCTCTTTATTTACAAACTTATCAACAACGACCTCTCTGCTAAAAGATATATACTTTTCCTCGTTATTAGGTATGCAATTAATTTTCTCTCCATTATTACCTCTCAGTTTCTTAATGAACAGATGACAATCGTACCCGGAAAGATTATGAAACACTACAGGAAAAAACTTGGGGATTTTATAGTCTAAATTACAAATGTTATGAGCAGCCCCTCTAAATTTACCGCTAAGATGACAGTGATCTCTCACTCGGTCTTCGCCCAACGGTTTTTCACAGATATGGCATATAGTAGCTCCATCAAAACACTTCTTGTCCTCTTCTGTAAATATCATCTTCTTAGGGAATTTGAATTGATTATATATTTGTTTTATATTCTCTGTGAGTTTATCTACAAATACTTGGCCAACATCATCATCTTCGCTTTCAGCCGTAAACGTCACAGGATCTTGAGAATATACACTATCGTCGAAACATTTTATGTGGTAACAAAAGGAGCTAGGAGTATGCTTTTGATATTTATTAGTGTACGACAACTCTGGATTTGGTTGACAAGTGTCTATTGGCTTCACAAAAGACTCGAAATCTGCGTAGACTATAAACGGAACCCTCATAGAATTGTTATAATTTTTAAAACTTAGCATAGTTCCTGGTGGTGGCATTTCTATTTTTTGTGCGTTATGGAGTTTGCAGTACTCATTATGGTTTTTAAGCGCTCCTGTCGTTGTGAAACCATTCATACACCTTTTACAATAATACATCGAATTAGTCCGAAATCTCATCAATCTGTTAAAATTCTTGATCCAGCAATAATGTTTTTTTTCTCCATCAGATATAAGCAAAAGATCAATACTACTTTCACACTTAGACAGATAAAGCGGGTATACTTCTTTTTCATAACCGAATACATTAACATTAATATTATTATTTCTCTCGAACCTACCTATCACATTAGCATCAACAGCAACTGGAAACTCAATACCACTCCAGTTAAGTTTTTTCGATTGTTCTGTCAAAGCTTTCGTTATTTTTTCCGGATTTTTCACAACCGGATTCAAAGCTCTAGTGATACACCATTTGAAGCATTCTTCATCGTCGTTTTTCATATTTATAATAGCCTTTTTATTAGCTAAAAAGTCGGGAAGCGGAATGTAAGAACTACCTCTTAAGGGTGTATATTTTACCGTATTTATATCTAATTTTACAACGGCTTTAAATCTCCAATTACTTCCTTGCATCTGAAAACTAGCAATAGACTCCATGATTTTGTCTTTCTTTCTGCTGTATATTTCATTCAAGTCGGTTGCTTCTAAAATAACTTCTGCCCTGGAAACGAATGGTATATCCTCAGAAGTCACTATTCCAGATTTCATATCTACTCGTTCCATAGTACAAGTAAGAACTAGATTAACCTTTGTTTGGCGATTACTCGATAACAGATTTACTACCTGCGGTCTGACGAAATTAAGAAACGACGAGGCATCCATTCCATCTATTCTATACTGCTTCGTGAATCCTTTAATAGCCGACGCCGTTTCTAGAATTTTAATTTTATCAAATATCCTGGAAACAGTTGACTTCAACGATTCTAGTTTTTCGTTAACTGCTTTATTATCTCGTTCAGGTACATAACTAAGTAACCAATCCGCAAAATCATTTAATTTAGCTCTAACCCTATTTTTGTATTTTCTCTTAGGCGCTACTGGTTTGTATTTACCAGGTGTGGGGGTAAGCGTAGGAACCTTAATGTCAGGAACCGATGAGTCGAGCAAGTGTTCAACATGGTTCATGTTTCTTAAACTACTTTTCTTTAAATCCATTTTATTTTTACCACGCAAAAATATTAATATCCATATTCGAACACTTCAATTTCATACATGTATCTATCTCTCATACACTTTAATTTCGTATCTATCTCTCCAGACATTTCCGTTATGATAAGCTATTATGCCAGCACTCTGACCATACGCCTTAGCAGCTTTATACATCGATGGATACGAGCTAACAACGCCAGTCTCTCGATCTATAATATCTACTCTTCTCGGTTGTTTCCTGATACTACCCAACGTGTCATGTCGATATGACACAGACTTGTAGTCCGTCGGAAGAATATTCTTTTCAATCAATACAGCTATCATTTGAGGTTTGTTGAGATGCGAAGTGCCTGTAACATCGTGATGCTTGGCTAACATTCTAAGCTCTGGTAGCTTCATAATATATAAGTATTCTTTAAATCAATTTTCCATACACTACACTCATTTTCTGCCCATCCGATTGGAACTGCAGCAACCTATCTGAAATTACGACAGCATACGCTTCGGTGTCGGCTGGCACTGCTGCATTGAAAAGAGCCTTAATTTGTATATCAACGACTGACGATTTCAAACGCTCGGATTGTTTGCTTACATCGAACACGAACAACGGATATAATTCTTTATAATCAACAGGTGTTATATTTCCTTGCGTAATCAACTTATCCATACCATAGAATTTTTGACTAAAGGAGGACGCGTCTCTGTACGCTCTGGAGAATTGTTGATTAGGAAACGACAGGTTATGATCGACAGCTGGATATCTTTCGTGATTCATCATCACATAAATGTTCTTGAGATCGCAGTGATTAAATAGCGATGGATTACTTTCCTGATTACCGCTACGGTCCGTCTGAAATCCTACGATGATATATCTAGGTTTCTCCGGTGATGTTTTAACGCTCAAACGCCAACTAAAACTTGTCGATTGAGGAACTGTTATTGTGTCGCATTGACGAGCTCTATACGCAACTGGTAACGTTAATTTCGATTCAATCGTCTTATACAACTGCATTCGTTCCATATCGGAAGGAATAACGTGCGGAATAAACCATGAAATTTTGTTTATCGCAACTTTTCCAGCAGCTGCAGCGTTATCTCGGAATATGGCATCATCGTCCGCTTTACGAACTAAAGTCAGCGTCTGTTTGAAGCCATAAATAATCTTGTCGTAATCATCGCAAAACCCGAAAATATGCTTCAACGGAACAATAAAGCTGAACATTCCTTTAGTGTTTGGTTTGCGAATGAGAAAGCTTTGTCTAGTGGCAAATCCGGGGTTGTCCGCAATAACAGCAGTCGCCCCAGTGTCTTTATACCACAGCTGATTTAAGCCTTGAGTCAGCTGAAAATCGTTTGGATACGTAAGTAAACCGAGCATCGTTGTAGCTTGACCCGGATGAAATAGCGTTTCGATTTCTTGATTAGATAACTGATAGGATATTTGACTGAATAGATACATAAGCCCATTATTCGTAAGAGCGACTAAATCAGCATTAACGTATGCGGTGTCATCGGCTTTAATTAGTCTTCCTTCGAATTGCAGATATGACTCTGCTGGGTGACTATATAAGTCCTGTAATTCAATATTTATTCTTATTTCACCAGA
Source organism: Lumbricus rubellus (assembly GCA_945859605.1). NCBI lineage: Eukaryota > Metazoa > Annelida > Clitellata > Crassiclitellata > Lumbricidae > Lumbricus > Lumbricus rubellus. The sequence continues at coordinate 44,424,557 of OX243813.1, read as the reverse complement.
ACTGTTAAGGTTAGTTCTCGCTACAGGTTCGTACTCATGCCATTCGTATCGCTCGATACCTTCATCGATCAATGGTTGCTCTGTGAATCTTAGAATATCGGATTGCATTTTATTATACATATATTTTTAAATAAGAAAATAAATTTTTAAGCAAAATAAATTTAAGCTGCCATTTTCAAACCACCTCCGTTTAAGCGTTTTACTAGATCTTGAATTCTAATAGCTTCTCCCGTCATTTGCGGATTCGATCCTAGTAATCTAGCTAGAATGACTTTAGTTTCCTGAGTTATCGGCTGCTGAACGGTGGTTGGTGGGAGTATCTTATTGAGTAATCGTTTTCCAACGTCGATCGCCTTATCCTTAGCAACACCCCCAATCTCTTTGACAGCTGTGCTCGCAATTTGTTTGGCTGCATTCGATGTCAGTAGCCTCTTGAGAAATCCTGCAATGGAATCGAATATTCCTGCTCCACCGACAACGTGTACTTTTTTATAACTTCTTCTCGCAACGACCAGCATTTCTATATCATCAATTTTTAATTAGATCATCAATTTTTAAATTAGATCATCAATTTTTAAATTAGATCATCAATTTTTTATATTCATCTTTGGTTATCACTCCTTGTCTTAGTAACTCATCCGTCATACCTACAATTTCATTTCTTACACCCGTATTTCCCGCTTTGTAGCTATATATTCGCAACTCTAATTGTTTTACTAATTCGTTAGGATCTGAAGGAATGGTAATTATTCCGCTTCCTGTTTTACCTCTTAACTTTATGTAATCGTCCCATATGGGTTTTATTATCTTTGCATATTTTACACTTCTAGACGATTTAGGTTTGTTTGGTTTATTTGGCTGACTCATGGCATTCGTTTTAATTAGAATCTCGGCGTATTCTTCGAGATCACGATTATCATAAATTGAACTGTTTGGACTAGCTAACGTTAACAATTCCCATAATCCTGGAGTTCCTTGATAAGTTGTGGTTCCAACTGTAATATCATTTCCTTGGATTGAGGCTTCGCTGTCACCGATGTAGAATTTTCCATCTCTTGATCTTAATCCGAATGTTGTGTCCACAAGTCTTCTATCAGAAGCATATTTTTTAAGGTATTCAACTGCAATATTTCCTAATTCTAACCTTCTAATGTCTTCTACTGGGTCATCGTCGTCGTATGCCTCTATAGACGGATACTGAGGAAATTGAATGGTTTTCAACGAATCTGGAAGTGCTTTTAGAGCTAGTGATGTTGCTGCAGAATTATCCTTTATTGTCGACAGCAAAGCGTTTTGTTCTTTCGAAATTGCTGATTGAGAGTCGACTATTGGTTTGTAGATTTTCGTTAATTCTCGTTGAAGTCCAAGATCATCTATTCTCTCTGAGAGAAAGTTTTGTTTAATATTTTTTTCGTTTTTAAAAACTCTTCGATAATAAAATCTCTTTTAGCAGGATCGCTAATTTTCAGTAGTGACATTTTTTATTATAAGTATAATGTTTAAAACGTAACGTAAAACGTAACGTAAAACGTAAACATAAAACGTACACGTTATGCATCGTAGTAATTAACATAACATATGGAGTCTTTTTCATTTATAGTAACTGGTGAATCGGAGTTGTTTTGTATTGTAATTATTATATCCTCTGCGTCCTCTAGTACTGTACCATCTTGAAGGCTCAGTCTGAGTTGTTTCAACTTCTGTCTAAGAGAGACTAGACACATTCCACTGGTCATTCGGACTCCAAGGCCTACTTCTACTGTAATATTTGTCTTTGGTTCAATCGTTATCGCTTGCTGAGCAAAAATCTCATATCTGTCGCCTGCTCGTTGTCTTGCAGGAGCGTGAGTGACCACTTTAGGCATCCAAATTATCGGACTCACACGAGGCTTCCGTTTGGTGATAAATTTGTGTATTGGGTGACCGTATCCAGACATTTATATAAGTGGTTTTTTAAAGTAACATTCCAAGAATAGGAATATTTTTAAATGGTGAATTGGGTCCCAAGATAAGACCTTCACCGCTGATATATCCTGCTCCTCTTTTCATAAACAGACCAGACCCGATATCGAACTACCCTTTTTCCACGGAGATAGAAAAAGACCTTCCCCAGCAGGCACTATCTTACAGCATATTCCTCCTTTCTTAACGTAGAGCACGCCAGATCCACTTACCGGGTGTGAGATCGAAGATCCACGTATTTGTGAGATCGAAGATCCACTAATTTTATCGACAATTTTGGAACCAGCTGCAGAACCCAATCCTGTTAAGGCTCCTGTGGCTAAACTCGGAAGAACACTAGACAGTAGAAACTTTCCGGCTGTTGCTAAGAACGGTAGAATAGCGCCAATAAATCCGCCTTCGACTCTCGCATTGTCTTCTAATTGCTTTTTACCCATTTTAATTGTCACACCAGTTCCATTCTGATACGCTTTAGTTAACTTGTTAATTTGCCTCTGGTTTAGAGCTAATACATGCTCACCAGTTATGTCTCCATGAGAAAGTCTTATACTCACTCCAGTTCCTACTTGAACAGCTTGCTTAATCTTCTCTTTTTGCCCTTCAGAAATATTAACTTTGACCTTAGCGTAAGCGCTCATCTTATATTAAATATAAACTTTAAATTAAACCTCTCTTATGTGAAATCGTATCGACAATTCCTCACCTCTTAAATTAATTAGTTTTCCGTTTTGGTCTATTAGTTTTGTTTCCATCGATGAAATAGAGTATAGCGTTATTGGAAGATATACGAGATTATGAGGAGATTCGATTATCTTGTAACCAGGCCCGACCGATGGAAAGAAAGAATAAATTATGTTCTCCGTAGTTCCGTTGGCATACGATGATCCTATTACATCACTCGTAACTCGTAAACTATTCACGCTGTTTATATCGACTATGTGCTCGGATTCGTTATATCCTTCGGAGTATACACGACGCTGAAATCCTAGAACGGTGCTAATTGAATTTTCTACTGTAAAATCAACTTTATAGTTCTCATCAATTTCCAAAACCGCCTTTAACGTGTTGTTATTTGGTCGCAACTTTATACATTGACCATGACCTTCTTCTTTCAAAATTCTTTGTATGTAATCGTTTAAGTCTTCGATTTCATAGCAACCGGTTGGAATGTCTAAATCTTCCCACGTTACACCGTTATCTGACGAATATACGAATTTATTATTTGTTTCGTCTATATTAGGAAAACTGTAGTACGTTTCAAGATTAACAAGGGCCATTTCATATTTTTTACTTTTATCCAGTTCGATTAGTGGATTAAATTTCGTTCGAATTCGTGTGCTCCTTTCGCTCAACAAAATGCAAAAGGATTCTTTAGCCTCTGTGTTGCGTGCAATCGTTTGAGTATTAGATAAAATTTCGTCAAGAAGGGTTTCCATTTTAGATAGCTATTTTTAAACCTAGAATATAAAATCTTAAATTTTGTTATCATTTTATTATTGCTTTTATTTAATGTAAAATGTATCTAATCCAGATCTGTACCTGCCCTTATTTGTTTTACTAGTAAGGTCTATAACCACAAAACCATGCGTTTCATCCCACGCAGTTTTGCATAGTTTTCGAAATTCTTCAATAGTCATATCATCTACGCCTATATGATCGCTGTATATATGATTAATATTCTTGAGGTCTTGAGGGAATAGACATATAAAGTTAGCATTCTCTCTTATAGTTTGTCTAGGTAGCTTGAAATAATTTTGTGCTAGGTAAAAGCAATCTACATTACTATGCCTACCTCTTATATAATACGATTCGCATTTATTTTGCCTCTCTAATTGTAAATCATCAAAAATCATGAGATTCTTTTTATCTCGACTTAAGTCTCGTGGATCTGGAACATCTTCAGAGGTTTCAAAGAACTTGCAGTCAATATCGGATTTCTTTTCCATGTTTTTAGACATCTCTTCGACTACGGCGGTCGGTGATACATTTAATTTCATTATTTCATCTCGATTATCAAAAAGTCTTATAATTGCTTCCTTTGGTAATTTCTCTTCGAATGCTTTCTTAAGTATCTTGTATTCTGATTGAAAAAGACTTTTTCCAAAGATCTGCAGGTTATCGTAGTCTAACCAACCAGGTCTCAGTAATAAATTAAGTAGTAATATTGTCTTGCCGCATTGAGACTTACCGACGATCAAACCTCTGATGCTTCTTGGTAGGAGAGGACTGTTAAAGCGTTTACTTGATTCTTCATTCCACGATAGGTCTTGGACTTCCATTTTAATTATATTATATTAAAATGGAGCACAGCTCGTATTGCGTAAAATGTAAACGAAAAACTGAGTGTAGAGATATTCAACGAGTCGTTAGTAAGAATGGTAGATCTATGCTTAGATGTGTATGCGTTGATTGTGGCGCTAGAAAAACTCAGTTTACTAAAATGTCCACTGCTACAGGTGGTGATTTGGTATCAGCTCTCAATTCTGCTACTTCTAATATTAAACTTCCATGGGCAAAGTACCCGGGTGAAATGCATCTTCCAGGACATTCTTTCACAGGTCCAGGAACTCGACTGGATTTGCGATTGAATCCTGATGGGACGCCAAAAGATTGGAGTAAACCAGTAGATAGAGTTGATCAAGCAGCCTATCGCCATGACATGGCTTATGCTAAACATGCTGATACAGCAGGGAGAAACGTCGCTGACAGAGCTATGATAGATGAATTAAATAATATACCTAATCCTTCGTTCCGCGAACGAATTGAACGATCTATAGTTAAACCGATTTTATCAACGAAAACCCATTTTGGAATGGGGTTGAAAAAAAAACTCTGAGATGGACAGACCAACTTGCTGACGAATTGCATAAACCTATAGTCAGGAAGTTTAGGAAGAGAGTGGTTTATGTTCAGGGAGTGGACAGAATATGGGCGGCTGACTTGATTGACATGCAGGCTTATGCTAAATTTAATTCTGGTGTGAAATATTTGTTAAGCGTCATCGATATATTTTCCAAGTATGCATTTATTCAGCCGTTAAAAGATAAGCGCGGAGAATCTGTGGCAGATGCTTTCGTTAAAATATTTAATACGAGTAAAAGAAGGGGTGAAAAACTTTGGGTCGATAAGGGAACAGAATTTTATAATAAACAGGTAAAATCATTAGGTATGCAGTTGTACTCAACTGAGAATGAAGAGAAATCTTGTATCGTAGAAAGATTTAATAGAACAGTAAAAGAGAAGATGTTTAAATATTTTACAGCAAACTCAACTCAGAGATATATCGATGTTTTAGATAATATGGTTAATTTATACAACAACACAAGACATTCTTCCATAAAAATGACTCCTGTTAAAGCGAGTGTTAAAGCAAACGAATGGGTTGTGTGGATGAATCTGTATGGTGATGCTGTACCTGAAACTGTTAAACCTAAATTTTCGGTAGGAGATAAAGTAAGAATTTCTAAGAAGAAAAAGACATTTGAGAAAGGCTATACAAATCGTTGGACACAAGAAATTTTTACTATAACACAAATCCAATACACAGACCCTATAACCTATAAAATATCTGACTATCATGGAGAAGAAATAAAAGGGACATTTTATGAGCCTGAGCTACAATCGACAACGCAAGATACATTTAAAATAGAAAAGATTATTAGGAAAAGAGGAAATCGGTTGTTGGTGAAATGGTTAGGCTATGATGATTCATTCAATTCATGGATTGATAATAAAGACTTGATATCATTGTGAATTTACTACTACTATTAGCAAATTGTTTCTACTACAGCCCTTGTGCAATCATTACTTCTCTATGAACACGCTTTATTAACAAGTTAAACTGTACATTCGCAGCCTGTTCTAAGAAGAAAAAGACATTCAAGAAAACAAAATTTTTGACTTTTTGGGACGGATGACCAAAAAAAAAAAAGTAGAAAAAAAAAAAAAAACCTAGAAAAAAAAGTTAGAAAAAAAAAAAAAAAAACCTAGAAAAAAAAAAACCTAAAAAAAAAACCTAGAAAAAAAGTTAGAAAAAAACCTAGAAAAAAAAGTTAGAAAAAAACCTAGGAAAAAAAATTAGAAAAAAAACCTAGAAAAAAGTTAGAAAAAAAGTTAGAAAAAAAACCTAGGAAAAAAACTTAGAAAAAAAAACCTAGAAAAAAAACTTAGAAAAAAAACCTAGGAAAAAAACTTAGAAAAAAAAACCTAGAAAAAAAGTTAGAAAAAAAACCTAGGAAAAAAACTTAGAAAAAAAAAACCTAGGAAAAAAACTTAGAAAAAAACCTAGGAAAAAAACCTTAGGAAAAAGTTAGAAAAAAAGTTAGAAAAAACAAGTTAGAAAAATAATATATAATATATATATATATATATATATATATATATATATATAGAATTTTTCTGGGGACTTTTTGGTCATCAACTTTTTGGTCCGTGGACATCAACGCCACCATGGAATGTGTGGAATGCATCGACAAACACGGGCAAATACACGGACAAACACGTAGTCGCTGCATATCGAACAGTATATAATTATTGTAACACGTGCAACTAGCCTACACAGTCCGTGGACATCAGCGCCACTATGGAATGTGTGGAATGCATCGACTAACACGGGCAAATACACGGACAAACACGTAGTCGCTGCATATCGATTATCTAACAGTATATAATTATTGTAACACGTGCAACTAGCCTACACAGTCCGTGGACATCAGCGCCACTATGGAATGTGTGGAATGCATCGACTAACACGGGCAAATACACGGACAAACACGTAGTCGCTGCATATCGATTATCTAACAGTATATAATTATTGTAACACGTGCAACTAGCCTACACAGTCCGTGGACATCAGCGCCACTATGGAATGTGTGGAATGCATCGACTAACACGGGCAAATACACGGACAAACACGTAGTCGCTGCATATCGATTATCTAACAGTATATAATTATTGTAACACGTGCAACTAGCCTACACTGACACACGACCAACAGGCAATGTTTTCTCGCTTTTGTTAGTCCATTGTCCTCTGAAACACGTAGATCCAGTGAGATATAAAACCGATTGATTATAGTTGGATGATGAACACAGTAGTACACAGGTAATCAATGTTGCTGCACAGGTGGTGGCTGTTTCGGCGAGATGATCTGATAAATTAAACGTCGTAACAGCATAGCAACCTGTGCAATTAAGCAACCTGTGCAATTATAGAAACTGGTCAATTTGATGTTCGTCCAGCAGTAACGAAGGTCGCTTTCTATCAATGATATCAGATTCTATGTGAAGAATGTCTGGATCAGTATTTATTGGTTGTAGGTTTAAAGTTGTGGGAATTGACTGAGGCTGAGTTGGATTTATTGTAAAATAGTTATTTTGAAGAGAAACTGCGACGGAAGCTCTCAACCGCTCAGCGAGTTCAATATCAGTTCTGAGATGTTGAAGGATCCGGTTGTGGTGCTTTGATAGTTGAGTAAATGATAATCCGCATATTATCAAACGAGGATAGATGCGTATGAGCATGGCAAACAGAAGGTATCGTTGTACCGTTTTGTAGTTTACACCAAATTCTATAAGATAAAATGTCTTAAGAGGCGAATCATGGGGTGCAAAATTACGTGCGTGAAGGTACATACTACCTCTCTGATATGCCAGGACTTGATGTAGTGCTGTAGCTGTAGTTTCTTCCTCTTTACACTGTGCATGTGCTAGTTTTAACGAAGTAAGATCCATCATTTCAATGGGGTATGTAGGGTTGTCTAAAATCATTGGAAAGTCATTGTCATGATTTAGAATATATTGTTCGTATTCTGCAATCTTCGTCTGTATCTGAGGAAGAATCGAGTCCCGAAAAAGTTTATTATCACGAGATTCAGCGTTTGGTCTTCCATGGGGTCTTTGTCGCTTCGGCGGTTTCTTGAGACGGTTGCTCATAGCGCGTAGATGTTCCTCGAATCGTTGTCTTTCTTCCAAATTATTATCAAACTCGGTATTTGCCGACAGGCGGATTGCATCGTCTGAAAACTTAGCAAGATGCTTAATGTCGTCCTCCATTTTGAACTGATTTATACAGCAACTAAGCTTATCGCAAAATCAAAAGCCACTGTGAGATGTAGCCTACAACAGACCGTGCAATGCTCCAAATTTACCTGTCTTACAACGTATACTATGCATGTAGCCCAGGTCAACGTTGTCGTGACTGAGCGAGCCAGATGGTCATGAATCACACCATCTGCTTTGTCTCGCGCTCTCTCTCGAGCTGCTGCAGCCGCTGGCTTAAAGCGGATGTGTAAACAGAGCACGCTGAGTATGATGCGCCAATGGGATAAAACGGCTTGCATATAAAGGCTTATACAACAGACTGATTTATTAGCTGATATTTTCTTCAATGAAAAACACCCCAGCTTATCCTTTAGCACCATTTAAACTTAATTTATCTTCAATATGAGGCTTCTTCAAAAAAAAGCCAAAGAATCCATTCTGCATCAGGAAAAATAATAAAATACCCCAAAGGAGAAGAGGAGGAATCAGGAAGGAAATAATAAAAGACTACTAACCACGGTACTACCGAGCTATCCACTGCACTACCGAGCACCCCCCTCAGGAAATAATAAAAGACATCCAGAAAATTAAAAAGACATCTACTAACTCTGCAGAAAATTATATCTCTAATGCCTGATAACAGGAAATTGCTTGTAAACTGAAATTTCGGCATATGAAGTTGAAAGATTCATATATTTTTATCCGTTCAACTTTATCACATGAAATTTTGGAATCACATTCGTGGTCCAATTCTCTAAATTTTGGAAAAGTTTAGCGTGATATGTCATCAGGCATTTTTAGAAATATATGAAAAACAGTTTGGCTTACTTTTTGAATCACGTGTATAAAGACGCAGGGGAGAATTATTGCCGGTGGTTAAGGTTTCAACCCCAGTCTTTCTTAATTAGTGCCCCATATAGTAAAATCTGATTTTCACACCCCAATTCCAAATGGATCATACCACCCGAATACCCAGTTATTTTTCCACAATTCTCACACTGTAGGCCTATACACGATGGCTTCAGAAACTGTTTTCTATTATTTGTGTAAAATTTATGTGCTTCTGAGGCTTATTACGGTGGCAGCCGTTGAGTGTGTGGCTAGAAACCGAGTACTCGATCCAGATGCAATTGACGTTTCACTGTCGATACTCAACCGTGAGAGGTATAGGAGGCTTCACTGTATAGAGACTAAGCTATTCCGCATGGCACTTGTGTACTTTACCATTAGCGTCTCTCTTAACATGGGCAAAAAGACATATAAAATGCATCCAATACAAGACATGTGTATCACTTTCATTAGCCATGCTCGATACTGTTAGGCCTATAGTTACTGTCGGCGATCTTTTGAAGTTTCGAATATAGAACGATTGTCCAACTCTTCTCCTCCACCAGAGGGAACTGACCCGCCCCCGGGAACCGGGAGATTTCTCGGTGGGCCTCTGTTCGATCAATTAAACTCGGCTTCTCGCTATGCTCAAGGTCAGCACGTTGAATTTTACTTACTCACTTGCATGTCGTTTGCCGGAAGTCGGGCAATGACGTCATTTGGGGAGGGAGAGGGAACAAATGAGTTTGGTGGAAAATCAACTGTTTACTATAACTATAGTTATGTATGTGCGTCTGTGTATTAGGCATTTGATGAGGAATGGACAGACAAACAAAGAAACGACATCTGTAGTATAATTATAGGTCTACAATGTCTACATAAGAATGAAACTTTACACAGGAAGTAAGATGAACAGACAGCCTTTCAGCCACACACGTACATAATCGGTCTTATATAGTGGCAGTCTGGCAAAGCCCAAAGAGGAACTTGTCAAGGCCTAATATAGATTGATAGCACCCTGACAACGTCGGCACGATGTAGGTTAATGCTAAAGTCTTATTCTGCACTCATATATATATATATATACGTAGGTTAATGCTAAAGTCTTATTCTGCACTCCTATATATAAATTATATATAATTATATACAGGGTGGGCCATAAAAAGTAACCCCCTACGGTGTTTAGCCCATATCTTGGCTAAACATAAGAATTTTTAAATGAAATTTTGCAGTCTGAAAGGCAATTCATATCTACGTACAATGGTCAAATTTTAACAAAATATTTCAAACAGAACCAAAGTTATATCACTTTTAGTGAGGCCACCCACCGTTTTTTGACTATTCAAAAACGAAACGCAACAAAAACTAGGTTTTTTGCCAATATCTTGGCCAAAACTAAGACTTTGGAAATGCAATTTTAAAGTCTTATCGACAATTCATATCTACACATTATGGCCAAATTTTATCAAAATATTTCAAACATAACAAAAGCTATACCACTTTTAGTGAGGCCACCCACCGTTTTTGACGATTCAGAGACAAAACACAACAAAACGTAACAAAAACGTGATTTTATTCAGTCTTATCTCAAATAACTGTTGTCAAATTAACTTGGTAGTGCTTCACAACCTGTTTTCAATGTGCTCACCACCAGTGCCAAAACTTCTTTTGAGTCTCTTTGCAAAGTTCTTGAAGGACCTGTTGATCAATCTGACAGATTCCTTATTTACCAATTTGAATGTCATCTTGCTATGTGACTTCTCAGTGACGTGCAGCTACGCTGGTACTCTGTTTCTTTTCTAAATAGTAATAAAAATGATCATCTGGCAATATCAAGGCTATTTGATAACAAATATTTGAGATGAGACTTAATAAAATTGTGTTTTTTGCTACTTTTTGTTGTGTTACCCTTCTGAATCGTCAAAAACCGGTAGGGGCCTCACTGACTGTGGTATAATTTTTGTTCTGCTTGAAATATTTCTATGAAATCTGGCCATCCTGTGTAGATATGGATTGTCTTTAAGCCTGCGAAATTTCATTTCGATATTCTTACTTCTGACCAAGATATTGGCCCGAATAATTAAATTGGTTTTTTGCAACTTTTTGTTTCGTTGCGTTTCTGAATTGTCAAAAAACGGTGGGTGGCCTCACTAAAAGTGACATAACTTTTGTTCTGTTTGAAATATTTTAATGAAACTTGGCCATCATGTGTAAATATGAATTGTCTTTAAGCCTGTAAAATTTCATGTCGAAATTCTTATTTCTGGCCAACATATGGGCAAACAACCGTAGGGGGTTACTTTTTTATGGCCCACCCTGTATATTATATATATGGGCCAATACATCATGCGCTATATACTTCGCTCTTTAACATCTTCAAATTTAGCATCAGGAAGATGTAGGCTATCCAAGAACTTCTGTATAATCATATTCTTCCTTTTATCTGGGGTTAATTCCGTGATTGTCTCATCAAACTATATCCTCCCGCACACATTCCCATACTCATGCATGACACAAGCGCCGGTGAATAAGCTGATCTCACTGACGTGGCTTTTGTGGGCGCTGAGAAATCCTCGAAGATTTACATTACATTACATTACAAGGGTTTGCAGCATATCAAACTTCTATAGTACTCTTAGCCAAGTGCTTCTAGCTTCTGTAACTATACGCTCTATGCAATTTGGATAGTTCCCAGCAGTTCCCTGCAGTTCCCAGCAGTTCCCAGGAGTTCCCTGCAATCTCTTTTGAATTGACACACACACACACCTGCACTGCCCTGCAGGTGTATAGTCCTGTAGATGTATAAGTTGAGCCTTGTGGATTTAATCTCATTCGATGTTCGTCATCATCAGTTTTACATCATTGATCTCACTTTATTTTATGCATATTTTATTCAAATCTGGCTGAAAAGTATGATTTCTGGTGGCAATATATGACCATGTCCGCAAGTTATTATTTTGTCAGTTAAGTTCTATTTAAGTATTAAATGAATGCTGGCATGAATAATATTCAAGGATATTCAGACAGTATAAGCTATATTAACTTTCTCTGATTCCTGTTGCACGGTAGGCCTACTTAAGTCTCGCAATTGTACCATAATAGACTTCTGTTTGCAATAATAGACTTCTGTTTGCAATAATAGACTTCTGTTTGCAATAATAGACTTCTGTTTGCAATAATAGACTTCTGTTTGCCAAAAACACAAATTAATTCATAACAGAATGAAGAGTCACGAGGTTGTTTTTCATGACTTACACTTGACGCATCGATAGACGATCTTCAGAAACTCATCATAACCACATGGATCTCCGAAGAAAGCCGTGTTGACCGCCATTGAACATCGTTGCTTCCCCGCACACGCTCTGTTCAGTGAGAAGTGGACGTCTATGTCGCAGTTCCTCGTGTACGGAACCTCGCACCTGGCCGCCAGGGCGCTGTCGTTGCGGCCATAGCGAGCACTGTCGAAGACGATGACGCTGTCCACGGAGCAGAGGATCTCGAGGATGGTGTTGAAGCAGACGAACTCGTCGATGATCGAAGATGGAGCAACTCCCTGACCGACGAGCACAGCAGATGGACCAAGCACCAGCGGAGTTCCGCTCACCGGTACGAAGCCTGAACCGGTATAGAGAGAAAAACAAAGTTACCATACAAATCATAATAGCTAAAGCTGTTAGAAACCAAAACGGTTCATGCATGGTACCAGGGTGGGGACTAATTTTGGTAGGCTCTGCCAGTGGTTGTCCAATCGAATTCTTGAGAACCATCAGTTCCCGTGTATGTATAGTATACATTGCACTAGAACCATAATATCATGCACTTTACGTTATCGGTTCCCTCCTTTCCTCCTTTCCTTTTTCTCTCCCCTTTCTTCCTCTCTCCACTCTCTGTTCCTTTCTTTCTCTAGTTATGCCTGTGCCTAACTCTAAATCTACATTATCATATAACAGATCCTCAGTCTAAGACACTAACTCCTAGATAAAGAATAACTCTTGCACATTATATACAATATAATGTGTGTTTGTTTTGGCGCTCCGATATAGTAGCATATAATATTATATGACAGAAGGGAGATGACTCAATTTTGCATGCATGACATGCGCACAAATCTCAGCACCTGAAGATGTCCTCGCATCACGTAATCTACACAATGAAGAAAAACAATAATATTAAAAGTCAGTCACAGATGAGTGATTCTAGAACCGTCCCGATGCATGCACTCCTTGATTTCTGACAGAGGAATCTTATTATAGAACGCACGTCGACTACGTGCCGTCAAATGGTGTCATCAAATTAATCGTCAAGCGTCACAGAGTCAGGTGAGACAATAGATTCAGACAACAAAGTCCTCCTCCTGGCTGCTGCTTCGAGATTGGTTCTCTCTCGTCCACCCTCAGAAGTCCTTCATACCCCTCCTCCTCCTCCTCCTCTTCCGTCTCCTCTTCCTCCTCCATCCTCCTCCTCCTCCTCCCCTCCTTCTCCTCCTCCTCCTTCTTCTCCTCCTCCTCTTCCTCCTCCTCCTCCTCTTCCTTCTCCTCCTCCTTCTCCTCCTCCTCCTCCTCTTCCTCCTCCTCCTCCTCTTCCTTCTCCTCCTCCTTCTCCTCCTCCTCCTCCTCCATCCTCCTTCTCCTCCTACTCCTCGTCCTCTTCCGTCTCCTCTTCCTCCTCCATCCTCCTCCTCCTCCATCCTCCTCCTCCTCCTCCTCCCCTCCTTCTCCTCCTCCTCCTTCTTCTCCTCCTCCTCCTCCTCCTCTTCCTCCTCCTCCTCCTCTTTCTTCTCCTCCTCCTTCTCCTCCTCCTCCTCCTCCATCCTCCTTCTCCTCCTACTCCTCGTCCTCCTCCTACTTTTACTCCTTCTCCTCCTCCTCCTCATCCTCCTCCTCCTCCTCGTCCTCTTCCTTCTCCTCCTCCTCCTCCTCCCCCTCCTCCTCCTCCTCCTCCTCCTCAATATCTAAATCTAATAGGATCCATGAAAAATCATCAGAACATACGGCGCAGCATAAATCGATGGCACATTCATCGTCCTATATAATATATATATATATATATATATATATATATATATATATAGTCGTCCTATTATTATGAGACGGACTTCCTCCTCTTCTGCAGCCGAGATGTTATTTTCCTCTTCAAACAATCTCTCGCCCCTTCAACGAAGTCAACCTCGTTTTCGTCACGTCGATTTCTCCCATATCCATCCGTCGCTGCATGGTCGGGAAAGGATCGGAAAACACTGTGCACGGAAATACCCGAATAGACCCGACTAATTACGAAGCTGTCGTCGAACGTTTGTTCCGATGCGCTTTCATATATCAGCGACGCGGTTTCTGAGTTGTCCGATTGACATTGCTATTGCTATTGACCATCACATGAGCTATAATAGATGAAAATATGCAACTATTGGAAATGCAGACTCAAACAAACGCTAGACCACATTTAACTACATAGGAATTTGTTGATTTCGTAGGCGTCTACTTTATAAAAATATTCACCTGCAGGGTGGACCATATAAAGTACCCATACGGTTGTTTGCCATTATCCTGGTCAAAAGTAATAATTTTCAAACGAAATTTTCCAGGATTAAAGGCAAATCACATTTTCGTACAGTGGCCCATTTTCACCAAAATGTTTCAGACAGAACAAAAGTTATGCCACTTTTAGTGAGACCACCCACTGTTTTTGACGATTCAAAAGAAGTAACACAAACGCTATTTTATTAAGTCATAATTATGTCAAATAATTGTCATCTAATGAACTTGATATTGCCAGATAATCATTATTATTATTATTTAGAAAATAAGCAAGGTACCAGCGTAGCGGCATGTCTATGTGAAGTCACTTAGCAAGATGACGATCAAGTTGATAGCCTAAATAAGAAATGTGTCAGATTAATGATTTTGTTGTTAAAACAATGAAATTCAAACTTATAGGGAGCATTAGCAAACGGATTGTTGGTGATTGTGAAAAGGAATAATTGTAGCGTGAGGATGATTGTGGAAACATTTTCCCCAAAAAGAACAGATAGTTTGAAGTAGAGAGAAAATGTAGAATAGAAGGAGTTGCAGGAGTTACTCGGAGGTGTTTGATTTATGACTATTCACACAAGCAATGCACTTGTAGAGTGAAATCCCTTTTAAGCCGCGGCTAAAAGGCGGATGTATCAAGAGGGAAATTGATGGTCACGAGTGTGTTTGTAAATGCACTCAAAGAAAGATTTGAAGGCGTGAAGATAGGAGTTGCACAAGCATCGTAACAGAAAACGAACAGGATCTGGTAGGCCTAGCTTATAACAGTAGAATCGTCTGCTTTAAGAATCGCGGCAATGAGGCTATAGGCGTATGGGAGATTTAAGCAGTGTTGTAAAAAGAGAGGCTGTAAAGATAAACTGATTGTGATTTGGTGCTATAAGGTCGGGAGCGCCTCTGAGACATTTCTATTGAAGTGGCGCTATATAAACTCATGATTACGATAACGATAATTATGGGCGTATTTATAAAGAACTATAAATAGGAGCAATAATGGAAAGAATCTAAAGACGGATTTCGGAGGTGGAGTAGGTGTCCCCGGATGTTTAGTAAGTAAGTTAGAATATTCTTTACCAGATCAACAGCAGCTTAGAATACATTGGAAGTTAATAACTGCAGAACGATATTATTAATCAAATTTATGTGACATTTTCATAATAATAGCCTACACATACATGTATCTTGAGAAAAGCGTCAACTCTGGGTACGATAAGATCACGTGACCTGATCCGCGTGTACGGAATGACCTTTTGAGGAGGGAACTGGTTATAGAAGAAGTGAAAGAAAAAGAATTAACTATATTGGGCAGAGATCTTCAAAACGAGGCTCATCGACCGGAAGGAAGTCTCTTGAAAGGGTCAATCGATTGACGGCATAGATCTATTATGCGAGTGAAGATCGGATGCATGACGTCACGGAGGGCAGAGGTTGCGTAATAAGGCGATAATCGAAAGAGAGAGCGGTGATAGATAGGACTAGGCCTAATGAGGTGGCGTGCGATCGTGAACGTTGGTTTGTAAACTGACTTTCCGTTGTTAGGCCACGTTCTTCATATACTATCGCAAATTTCCCGATTTGTTTAAAGCGTAGGCCTATATCGAATACAAAAGCAGTCTACTAGGCCTGTAGACTTAAAAGAAATTATTTTACCACCTGTTAAAATGAGAAAACATTGCACACCTCATTTAGCGATAAATCTACTTGTTTTAATTTAGCGATAAATCTACTTGTTTTAATGATATTTGTGGTATCAGTTGAATATCTTTCTTTGCTACAACGTGATCGACAACCAACTTAAAATGCCTAAACGAATGCTATTGCTTAGTTTCAGCGACGCAGTGCTGTGCGCGTTGACTGATTGCCTTGGTCCGATTCGAACACATCGACTAGCAGCCAACTTACAAGACCAGAGCTTTTTTAGCGAGCAGCTGTAGGCCTACAAAAAATGTGCAGGTCTAAATGGATTTGTGCAGATGTAGAAGCACTTCTGTGCCGTTAAGACTAGTTTAAAAGGTAATTTTCCTCCGTCTTGAAGTAATTTACCATGGAGGATGGGAAAAGAAAGAATGGGTTGTGCAGTTTTAAAAATTCCTTAAAAACAGCCCCGTGCAAGACTTGAGAAGCATGTTCAAACTTTAACGTCTTTCTACACAACCATCGCTATTAATTAATTGTAATTGCAATTGTAATTGTAATCGAACATTTATATAGCGCTACTTCAAGAGGACTCTTTTTTAGAGGCGCTCCCGACCTGACACCAAATCATAATCAAAGAGAATGGTTTTCAAACGCTTACCGAAAAATTAATAATCAGGCAAAAATTAGTAATCAGGCAAAAATTAGTAATCAGGCAACACGAAGCATATTATTTTATTTGTAGGCCTACTGGCAAAACCACATAACATGCCATTTGCCGACTCTCCTATATATATAATACTCCAGTGGTTGCTTTCTTCCGCAGTTGGAAAACGGCAAGGTTTAACCCTTTACAGTCTTACAGACTGAGGGTGTAGTATTCCCCATGCCATTTTGTTACACGGTAAAGATTAAACGCAGGGTCACTTACTTTAACTCCGAACTGCAATTTTACATTTGCAAATATTATACGGTTCGTTGTGTCTCAGGCACAGGGACACAACTGACTGAGGTGAAAGAGTAGACACGATGAATCATCTTAGATATCCTCGTTCTATAAAGTTGGCGCTACAGAAGCTCGGAGAGCCAATTTCATTTAAGTATTATTATATCTCTTCCGTGTTTCGCATTGAAAAATACCGGTTTAATGGTGTGTCTGAATGTCATCAGAAAGAGATACACCACATAGAAAAGTGATAGGACAGTGTCATGCAGACAGACACTGATATGCATGCATTCTTGTATGCAGGTATACAGACAGACACACACAGGCACACAAACTCACAGACAGACACACACAGACAGACAGACAGACGGATAGACAGAACGTGGATGAATTAGGTAGGTAAATGTTTAAAAAAAATATCACGTAGGTATAAGTCGTAGTATAATTAGATAGGCAGGTACGACAGAGAATACAGACGGATGTATCATGTGTGTATTTCTGAATGTTTGCATGGATGCCTATAATTACACGTGACGTAGCCTATACGTATTTGGATTGGTAGGAAGGAAGCCAAGGAGACAGGCATGTAGGTAGGCAGACAGGTAGGTGAGTTTTAAGGGCATATAATATATTGTACACTGTATCATGTTTAGCAGAAACAGTTAAAGGGCATAAAGACTCGTGAGTCGTGATTAAGGTACGGTAATTGAAGTAGTAAAGAATACGAATGATGTATCAGGTAAGTATGCAGGCAAGCAAGGTGGTAAGCAGTAGATAAAAAGAAAAGGAATCATGTAGATAATAAATTATGTAGGCAGTCTAAGGCAAATACGTAGGAGCCCATACAGGCATGTGCCTTACATACCTGACAGGTATGGTGTCAGGTCGGGAGCGCCTTGAAGTGGCGCTATGTAAATGTACGATTACAATTACAATTACAATACCTGCCTACCAATCTAACCATCTACATGTAAGTAGGTAAGCTATTCGACAGACGAGCAGGTATAATTAGCTGTGCAGCTACAGGTTGGTATAGGCTAGTTTCGTATTCAAGTGAAGATGAAGCAAAAGATCGATCAATAGAATTTCAGATAAATGTCTAAATAAATTAAACGCTGCTGCCTCCGCGGCAGATGTGTCTGTGTCTGCAACCTACCTGTTCGAAACAGAGCGAAGAAGAATAGCTGAGCCAATAATCGTCTTCCTCCTTTAATTAGGAACCGTTTGTCTCCGATCAGTTGTTGTTTGGCGTCACGACAAGAACTGCGATCAATCGATTCAGACATTATTCTCATTATTATTATTATTATTTCCAGAAGTCCGTTCTCCCAATCGACTTTCGATCCACTGGAGTCGTATTCTATTGACGGATAGATGGATATGTGGATAGATGGATAGGTTGATATGTAGATAGGTTAATAGATGGATAGAATCTCCTTTCGCTATACGCAACTGTTCGACAACTGCTTGCAACTCGCAGACCGTTGGTTGGTTTCCGCTTGATATCTGTTTAATGATATAATGTTATATTATGTTATGTTATATGATATCATATTGTAGGCCAATCTAAAAACTTTATCCAGGTCCAAGGACTCTACGCACGGGAGCCAGAGCACTAGTACTATTTCAAGGCGTGAGTGTCAGTTAATATGACCTTTAAAATGTTTCCTTTCAAGGTCTTTAAACGTCCGACGTTGATGAACGTTGATGAACGTTGATGAACGAAGACAAGATCGATGTTGCATTAACCATTGACATTTCTCTCATTAAAATGGAATAAAACGAGAGCAGAGTTTCCGACAGAAATGTCGTCAATTCAACGAAAGAAAAAATCCGGTCAATTAACTCCTGTGAATCAAGACTTGCAGCTGCTTCATGGACGCTGCAGAACGACGAATAAGACCTATGCTAACATTCTGCATGCGATCTCAATGCTATACTATACCATCCGCCCATCGGCCAACGACCAAAAGCCATGCACGCGACTCTTTAAACTAAGTGAGTGGACGCGTTTAATAACATAGGTTTATATATACATGTACATATATACATATATAGTTATATACATATATATATATATATATACATGTAGGGAGCTGCTGGTGTAGGACACTCGGCGCGTGCTTAGACTCGGTCGGTGAATGCGTTGGAACACAGCAGCGGGAGGGAGACCTGTGTGTGTGTGTGTGTGTTTGATCAGTTCGATGCTCTGTGTGTATACCTGCATGGCATGCATGGCGTCAGGCGCCAATCTTCCACGGGTTGTGCTGTGCGAGGGAGGAAGCGGCAAGTATAGCCTACCCAGCGCAAGACTCGTGGAGTATATAGGGACGGAGCCGGATGCTGATATATAGGAATATTTTAATCACCGTAACGATCTGGCGGCGACCTCGACGATCTGTGACGGTGTGACGACGGTGTGTCGTGACTCGGTAGTGACGTAAGAGTGAGGATGCGCTTGTTTACATGTCTTCTATATATCCGGGAACTTTATACCAAGAAGAAGAAGAAGATGAAGCGTGATATTTTGTAGGTCAGAAGGTCACTCGATCGATCGCAAATACGAACGCAGAAATTAAGAAGCGAAATTATTTCATTCTTGCCTTCAAAATTTCAAATCTGCAACTTAGACGATCATCTGCTGCTCTGACCAGTTATTAAGACTCTTGATTGGTTGAATGAGTGTCAGATGGAAAGAGATCATTTAACGGAGTTTAATCATCCAAATGTTCAGTTTAGCTCATAATAATTTTAACTGCGTAGACTATAGCCGCTATAACACTTTGGACAACCGACCAAAAATTAATGACTGTCGACTTCGTCTTGCTTGCAAGGCAAAAGTTTTTAGTCTGACGATTCGTCGTTTTAGTCGTCATCATCAACGTCATCATCATCGTCGTAATCATCGTCATCATCGTCATCATAGTCTTTTTGTTTCCCAAACTGATGACTGACCTTGTGATTGAGCGATGCAGTTTAATATTTTATCACGTTTATCCAGTCAGCCAGTAGTCTGTCTGTCTATCAAATCTGCAGTCGTAAAATCTCAGGGTGACCCTATGTTAAAATGTCTGCTATAACCGGTTTCATGTATTTCACGCAATTGCTTTAAAACTCTATAAAGCCGATTGGAAATATTTCACTCAGATAATAATTATAAAAACCCTATAATTATATAACTTGTTTCACGTATAATTTTCCCCTCACCATAGAGCGACCAAAATATTATTTTAATTCAGATGACAGAAACCTGTTTCATATAATCATATGTCCCACTGAGGTATCATAACGCATGAATCTGTCGCATTTAATATATCTATAGCACCTTTCGTAATTTCATTGAAATATCCGTGAACGTGTGGGGAACGTGGCGGTGCTTTGCATCCCATAATAGAAAGGTCAGAGGACGACCTTCGACGGTAGCAGGCATTTGTTGGAGTCACACACACGGACGAAACTCTATTGTTTCTGCTAATGAACTGCAGCAGAGAAGCCTGCTGGAGAGAAGGAAGGTTGCAGAGAAGTCTGCTCTACAGAGATGAGGGATCGCCGACTATTGACTTCTTATCACCGGTCGCCGACAAAATCTATTTATCCAATCGATTCATCCAGTGGCCGCATGGTGGCGACCCGACTATTGATAAACTAAACCAATATTTGAATGACCGCATTGATCAGAATTTGCATACACTAGCACAAACCTATATATATATATACATAAATATAAATATGCATATATATATATATATATATATATATATATATATATAAATCTCCCCTCTCTCTTTGTCTGTCTTTTCCTTCTTTTGACTCCATACCTTCAGCACGTCATTCCATCCTCTCTTCCTTCCTTCCTTTCGTTTTTTCATCAGTGTATTGATCCATGCATATATGCATTCGCGTGCATTCGCATGTGTACGTACATGTATGTGCGTGCATGTGCGAAAGTATATAAATATGTATGTTTGTACGTATGTATGTATGTATGTATGTATGTATGTATGTATGTATGTATGTATGTATGTATTCTATTCTATTCTATTCTATTCTATTTTTGGATTTATAAAGCGCCTCTCACAGCACAAACTAATCAGAGGCGCTCCCAGTGCGAAGAACTCCTGGAAAAAGAAAAGTCTTGAGACATCTGGCAGAAAAAGTAAAGCCTCCAGATAAAATTTGAGCACGAATAATAGTAGGAAGGCCATTCCACAGTAAAGGGCAGACAGAGGCAAAGGCGCGGTGTTGGGCTGTGGCAGTCCGAGATCGTGGAACAAGAAGATCATGACGATCTAAAGAGCGGAGAGGACGACCAACGGTAGCTGAGAAAGGAATGTATGTATGTATGTATGTATGTATGTATGTATGTATGTATATAGGCCTATGTATGTATGTATGTATGTATGTATGTATGTATGTATGTATGTATGTATGTATGTATGTATGTATGTATGTATGTATGTATGTATGTATGTATGTATGTATGTATGTATGTATGTATGTATGTATGTATGTATGTATGTAGGCCTATGTATGTATGTATGTATGTATGTATGTATGTATGTATGTATGTATGTATGTATGTATGTATGTATGTATGTATGTATGTATGTATGTATGTATGTATGCAATGCATGCATGCATGTATGTATGTATGTATGTATGTATGTATGTATGTATGTATGTATGTATGTATGTATGTATGTATGTATGTATGTATGCAATGCATGTATATATGTATGTATGTATGTATGTATGTATGTATGTATGTATGTATGTATGCATGTATGTAGGTATGCATGTATGTAAGTATGTATGTATGCATGTATGTATTATGTATTTATGTATGCATGTATGCATGTATGCATGTATGCATGTATGCATGTATGCATGTATGCATGTATGTATGTGCACTAACCCAATGCAACAACTCAACACTCCATTGTCAAGTGCTCTAATCCATTGCAAGCACTAACCCATTGTAATGAATCAATGTAATAGCAAAATGCTCTATATAGTCCAGTGCGTTAACCTTAACCCAATGCAATTTCCCAATGTCCCAACACTCTCAACTCCCTCAATGCACTTTCCCAGTGCACTAACTCCAGGGCTTAAAGTGTGACGGGACGGCCCTGGACGGCGTCCAGGTACTTATTTCTAAATCTATGTGTCGTCCTGCTACTCTTTGGGCTATAGCATAATTATCTTGGAAAGGTAAGGAGTGTACAGTAGCCCTATAATAATACAGTCACATTTTTACAATTTAAGCATCCACTAACTCATTGCAATGCACACTGCACACAATCCGGCACATGCAAGAATTTCAGTTCCATGAAGCAGGTGGAAACTACATCGTATAAGAATAAATAGACTGAGATAATAATTTATAAGTTTTAAGTCTTATAACCGAACTCTTACGTCGAGATTGAAAACACAACGGCAGGATTTGCGATGCGATTGAGAAACTGACTTCTGATTTTACTCAACCTAATCAATCTATTGCGTTACAATTTGATAATTATTTATCTGACAGTCGTTACAGTTACACAATTTCAATACACAACATATCATTTAGTTGGTAAACGAACAGCATACGGGTCGTATTAATAATTTGCATCATGTTTTCCAAGTTTTATAAGTAGACTATACGCGGAATACCCGTAATGCCAGGATCACCTGAGAGCATTAGGTTGAAAGGTGTGCAGTGGCGTCTACCAATGGAGGGGTTGGGAGAACGTTCTCCCACGGCTTCTGAAAGTGGGGGGGGTTTGACGTTTTTCGGGCGTAAATTGGGGGGGGGGGGGGTTTGCTGAATTCCTATTAAATAAAGGCCTGGAATACGAAAATTATTGTCGAAAACACATGTTGCCTCGAACTAACGAACCCACGGTTCGCTTGAAGTCACATATTTGGTAGGGGGTATAACAACTCATAGACATTAGTGTCAGTCAGGTCTCTGGCATACAAGGGTGGATCACAGTCATTCGGAATTGACCTCTTATCACTTGTCATGCTTACTGACGGAGTCACGGAGCCAAGCCGAAGTCCACCCTACGGCAGGTGATGAAGGGAACAAAATTAATGATGCGACGGTCGCACAGCAAGAATCAGACACTTGCTGTGCAAGTGAAGCGCCTGCCTCAGTCTTCTGATACGACGGACAGTGGTCCCTTCTGTAAAGGTAGCCTAAGCCTAATTAAGCTAATAACAGATGTTTCGTATTAGATTCCCAGCCAGCAGAGCGCTGAAATGGATAAGAGCAGGTCTGATGTAGGCCTACAATCCCCTACATGTGAACAGAGTCTTTCCATGCTAGAGATGCAGCAGTAAAGACTTAGTGCTAGAAGCGAGATGATAGTCATTATACTGTAGACAACCGAATTTGACTGTTTATGTGTTAAGTTTTTCTTATTTCGCGAAGAGTTGCATCGACATCAGCAGGAGTTTTCAATAGCGAAAGGTCTGCATACATAGAGAATTTCTGTGGAAAATTCGAATTCTTAATTTCGAGCTTCTAAGCGCATGGACGGAGACTTAAAGGGGGGAAAGAAGGAGATGCTTATATCGTCCCAATGTTTCAGAAATATTTCTTAAATATTATAATTTACTATGTAGCCTACAGTGTTATTCACTATTTATCTATGATGAGAATTCGTATAAGATAGCAGCTTAAAAGCTACCATAACCATTTTACAAATAGAAAATTAAACAATGGGTCAACACTCTAAAGTCTTAAACCATGACTATAGCTATCAGCATTGAAAAATGAAAAATCTTACCATGACACTATGGAAATTTCAATAAGCTTAAGTTAAAAGAAAACTAGGAGTAGGCGATGTCTTTATTGAAGTCTTAAGCCATCTTTTTCAAAAATGAAATTATGAGAACTTTTTGACATGGCGGCTTTAGGCTAAGTGTTAGCCTACCATTACAGTGTGGAAATTTGAAAAATTTTAATAATTGGAGGGGACAGTTTTGAAGTCTCAAGCACTGAAATGATGAACAATTTCGTTAAAATGACAGCCTATTATATGCTACCATTGCAGTGTGGAAATTCAAACTTTTTCAACATTGGAGAGGGAAACATCCTCCCAAACCCTTTCGGCTTCGGCGATCGTCCTTCGGCCGCTCGTTTGTTTCTCCACCCCCCTACCCCCAGATAGGACCCCCAGATAGGACCAAGTCTCCGTCTGTGTTTAAGAGCAGTATTTCTTTTCGGCTACTGCAGCAACAGGATATTTCGCAGTGGTGAGTTTTAATGATTTAGAATTGTACAACTTTTCTATATGTATACGTACTTGCCTATTAAGCATACCATTTTAGGCATATTTAGCCATAGGTAGAGCTGAGCCATACTGCGTCTTGATTTTGCTTAGGCCCTTAATGCTCCTAGTTCCTAAATTCCCTGTTCTTTCCTCAAACATTTGCGTTTGAAATTCATCACAGAATTAAAAGTCAGACAATATGACACGCTATCGGTCTCTTAATGACCATCCATATAATTATTACGTATGCAAACAATCGTATTTTCCACCCCTCCCCGTGCATTTTGTTGACACCCCCATATCCTATTATCTTTGCTGTTATCCTATTAGCCTAATGTATGCGTCATAATCAGACATTTATTTGGCATGCGTACATTCGGCCGCACCCCCTCCCCCGTACGCAAATCGCCTAAATTCCGTGATCCCTCCCCTCCGTGCATACGTAGGCTAATACAAGAACAGATTCTCATAAAAATTTAAGTCGGCGAAAATGGGGGGGGGGGGTTTGTTCTCCCACTCCAAGTGGGGGGGGGGGTTAGACGCCACTGAAGGTGTGTAACGGTCCACTTTTTGTAAGAAGTTAATAATAATCTTCGCTTGATTAGAAAATGAGACACACGTACCGCACCCAGTTACACGTCAAAGCACATTAAACATAAACAACAAAAATAATTAATGTGAACATAACAATGTCATTAACGGGCGGCAAAGAGAACCCTCGGAATAAAGTTCTGGCATCCTTAAATGGTAGAACAAAAGGATGC
The DNA here is from genome assembly GCA_945859605.1 of Lumbricus rubellus. NCBI lineage: Eukaryota > Metazoa > Annelida > Clitellata > Crassiclitellata > Lumbricidae > Lumbricus > Lumbricus rubellus. The sequence continues at coordinate 44,399,591 of OX243813.1, read as the reverse complement.
GGTCAAGAGCATAGAGCATTGATTGGATGTGGTAATGAGGTTCTTCCGCCAAATCTGGTTGCACTTGCATGTTGTCTGTTAGACAGAAAGCTAACCAGCCAGTTGAATATATTGTCAGGAACATCCAGCTGGGAGAGCTTAAAATAATTTCCTTAGTTCTTCTCGCCAAGTTTATATCTCTGTTTTCTGCAACTACAGATCAAGTAATGCGACGTTTTAGACCTATTGTAGGCCTACCCTTACTTAACCAAGTGTAGGCCTGTAAAACTAGAGGCGTGCTACAATGTTAACTCGAAGGAGTGAGCATCCAATATAGGCTAAGTGACACTGTCCTCCAGTGTCCGTGTGGCCTATTGGCTCTCTTCAATACAGCTTTAAATTAACTGGGTTTTTTCTAGACCTCTATTCAAGTTTGTGGGGCGCGGTGGTCTAGTGGTGGCGTCGTTGCCTTGGAGCCGGAAGGTCCGAGGTTCGAATCCACCTCCCCGCGTAAGGATCTTGGGCAAGTCCTTCGCTTACAATTGCTCAGCGCTTCGGCGTGAAACTCCGATGCAGTGTCCGCTCTGCATCGGGAGCGCCTCTGAGTAGAGAGAGAGATCCTGAAGGGGCGCTATAACAAGTGCACATACATACATAAGTTTACGAGCTACAACTTACAATGTAGGCATAGTGAAAACCTGACACAAGGATAGGTTAGTTAATGGTTATCGACTTCTGTCGGCATCTAGCGAATGGTTTGGTACTATAGGTGAAAGCTGGACGAAAATAACTTCTCATAGCAACATCTGGCGATTGCTTTTGTAAATTCGATCACAAACCAACGCATACAGACGTTCGCGACGCATGATTGCCATATGATATGATATGATATGATATGATATGATATGATATGATATGATATGATATGATATGATATGATATGATATGATATGATATGATATGATATGATATGATATGATATGATATGATATGAGAGAATACGATACCATAATACCACGCACGGTTGCACTGCTATACAATGCAATAGAAATACTACATGCAACGCAATGCGATATGATAAGCCGTGCAACAGTGTGCGGTATAAGCAAACAACAGATCGAGAGAACTTTGCCAGTCAGAATGTTGTATAGCCTACATAATTATGCCGACATGCTGACTTGGCAACTGTATTTTCCTTGGTTACAATCTATCTTAGGTGATTCATCCATTCAACATAATTATATAGATGTTTTCTCACTTGAGCGTTGCTTGGCATCTGGTCTACATGTAATAAAGAATTATACTTACTTACTTACTTAGATAACACAGAAAGTATTCAAACGCCTTTAATTATTGACATAGAGAAGTATTTGAATTGTGTTTCTCGCGGCCTTGACCCTTAGAATGGCCATGGCTTGATCTATGGTCCTGAGACCCTTGGTACTCCGCTTGACCTGAATTGATGTAGTCCAGGGTCACGTGATCTGCTCTCTCCCTGGATCCAGACAGACAGACAGACAGAGAGAGAACAGTTCAATGTTCGGTGTCGATCTTATGCAGCGCTTGAAGTTACCAATCCCAGATGGCCGCCGCCGCCGCCGCCGCATCTGTTCCTGTTGCAGCAGCTGGTGGCATTGCTTGTTATGCGGAGGAATCCTCTTCTGAGGACGATGGGTGATGGGGAGTAGCGTGGGAGTAATGGGGAGTGATGTGGAGTGACGGGGAGTGGAGCTGCGTCTTTTGAAGGTCGTTCTTATAAGGATTGTAAGCCGCTAAAACGAATCGCTTTTCAGCTTATTTAAAATGATCAAACGGCGGTAACGAAGGTTACAGAAAATCAGATACTCATACAGACAGACAGACAGACAGACAGACAGACAGACAGACAGACAGACAGACAGACAGACAGACAGACAGACAGACAGACAGACAGACAGATAGACAGACAGATAGACAGACAGACAGACAGACAGACAGACAGACAGACAGGCAGACAGACAGACGTCCATGACCGTCCTGTCGCACTTTAAGCCCTGAACACCGGAATGTGGGAAGACAGATTTCTGATGACATCAGAAGGACTTGAAGAATATCCGACATAATTATAAAGAAATATCTAAATAATCAAAGGCAATCATGATTGCGAGCAAATAATAAAGTTAAACAAAAGCAATCAGCCAGGATACAAAAGTGAGGACATGATGAGAACTAATTTCTTGCAAAGATCAGAGACATGGACCAGTTGAGGAAAGTATAGGCCTACCTTTGGAACAGGGCTGTTTTAAAGGAATTTTTAAAACTGCATAACTCCTTTCTTTCCTTTCCTATCCTCCATAGTAAATTACTTCCAATCGGATGACAATGACCATTTTTTGCTAGTTTTAACTGTACAGAAGTGATTCTACAAGTTACAACTGCACAAATCCGTTTAGAACTGCACATTTTGTATGCAACTGCACTCTAAAAAAGCCCTGCATTGGAACAAGTGGAGAAAAGCGCAAATCACAAGACAGTGAATTTAGAAACGAATAGACGACGATGTGTCAGATTGATTCTGCTAGATGAAGTAGTTTACGGAAGATCTCGGCTGTTCAATGAAGTGGAAAGAACGCACATCCTTTCCGCATGACTGCACCTGCAGCGAAGTCGCAAGACAATGAAAAGCAGGACACAGAGCAGTCTGGTTGGCAGCAAGCCGCAGCATACCAATTACCTAATCCTCCTAAGGATTTTAAATGTTGATGATGTTGCTGCTGCTGCTGATAGTGGTGGTGATGTTGGTTGCAGTGATGATGATGATGATGATGGTGATGACTCGGATGCTGATTGTGATGATGATAGTGATGATTGTGATGACGATGATGATTATGATAACGCTGATTATAATGATGATGACAATGATGATGCTGATTGTGATGATGATAATAATAATAATGATAACGGCGGTATCAGGGGCGCCGTTAGGCGTACGCACTTACGCAAGTGCGTACAGCGCGGAAAGGCTAAAAAATTTTTTTTACAAATTGTAAATTAAAGAATTAAAGCGTGAAATATTATATTTTAGTCCAATTTTGCAGGGGGGTAGTGTTTAGGAGGGGGGTTATAATTTGAAGCCTTTAGAGTTTAGACCTACACCGGTTAGGCTCTATACTTTATAAATAGGTAAAATGTAACTGGCTTGCGGATGAATTTTGAAACGCTTTGTTGGTAGTTAGGCCTGTTTAAACTGAAAAATTACCTGTATGCGTACAGTGGCGGCGCCAGGGGGCTAAGGGGGCTAAGCCCCCCTAAACGTGGCTCAGCCCACCCACCCCCCCCCCCCCAAGGAAAAGCTGAAAATGTCTAAAACGGCTTACTTCGTAATAAGGAAACTAGACAATGACCAACGGCAACGAAATCAACTATATTATCATAGTGTAGATGCTTATGCCATTGGCGGCACCAGATGAGGGGGTTAGGGGCTAAGCCCCTAAATGTGACTCAGCGTCATCCCAAAGCAAAAAGCAATGAATCTCCATGTATCGGCTCAAAAGTTATTATTATCTTGTTTTCGGACCTCAACTGCGGCGGACGGTCATACATGGACTCACATGTGAGACATCAATTGCGACTGAGCTCGACTCCCGAAAATTGATTCTCTCTGCGACTCAATATTAGCAATTTAGCATGAAGAAGAAGAGTTCAAGGCTTAGCGACACTGTTTCATATCGAAGATGATTAGTGTCGGAGGCAGAGAACAACCTCACACTCCACGTTTATATTGCGACCGAGCCACCCGCAGTAAAGATCCGACCGGGAATTGAAACCGGGCCGCCGGCGCGGCGAGCGGGTTACAACCCACTCGACCACGCAGGATCTTCGATTTAGCATGCACACAGTCCTCTTATTTATACCCTAATGGAGCTGCAGGGGACAGAGGGCTGAGGTCCGGGCCGGTCTGAGAACCGGTCTGGCGGGGAGAAGAAGCAGAGATCCGCGATGGCGGACCAGGGGGTTGAGGTACCGACCGGTCTGAGGTCCGGACGGGTCTGGAAGAGGGAAGAGGACTGAAGGGTTGAACTGGCGGGGAAAGGGGCTGAGATCCGGACCAGTCTGAACCCGGGCTAGGGACAGAGGGCTGAGGTCCAGGCCGGTCTGGCGGGGGGGGAAGAAGCAGAGATCCGCGATGGCGGACCAGGGGGTTGAGGTACCGACCGGTCTGAGGTCCGGACGGGTCTGGAAGAGGGAAGAGGACTGGAGGGTTTGAACTGGCGGGTAAAGGGGCTGAGATCCGGACCAGTCTGAACCCGGGCTAGCGGAGGTCCGAGGCGGCGGGGGCTGAGGTCTGCGCGGGGGCAAAGGGACTGAGGTCCGGACCGGCGTGAGTCCGGGCTGGCGGAGGAAGGGTGCCGAGGTTTGGCCCGGTGTGAGTCCTGGCTGGCGGAGGAAGGGGCTGAGGTTCGGCCGGTGTGAGTCCTGGCTGGCGCAGGAAGGGGGCTGAGGTTTGGCCCGGTGTGAGTCCTTGCGGGCGGAGGAAGGGGACTGAAGCTTGGCCCGGTGTGCGTCCGGGCTGGCGGGAGAAGGGTGTTGAGTCCGGGTTGGCGGAGGAAGGGACTGAGGTTCACAAGGACAGCAATTTTGAATATCGCTACAATAGCGCGTCGATGCTTATGCTAATAAAATGCGCCGCAGACCGTGATGAGGTTATGTGCACCATGTCCGGCCGGCCTTCTGAGGGGCTACGCCGGTAGTCCTACACAACTATTCATTGGGAAATGGGTGTTAATTAGCACCAGCAGTCATGGGCGGAGACTTGGGAGCCAGGGGACGGTCCACGAGACCACGAAGTTTGTGGTATTTCAATATTTCAAAAATATCTCAAAAATTTCAGTATAAATTTCTAGAGTGTTATCTACTGTTTAATGTTTAAATTGTTTATCCATCATGAACAATTTTGCTAGGACGACAGCAAAACTGGTATACCCTTGCAGTGTGGCATTCAATAATTTATACAACGTGGAGGACCATTATTGAACTCATAAACCTTTTCTTTCAGTAATAAAATAATTATGAGAAATTTGTTGAGATGACAGCTTAAAATGTTACCATTAAAGTGCTGATATCCAAAATTTAAACAATGGCCTACAAGGGGACACTTTTGAAGTCATAATCCACAACTTTCAGCATTGAAAATAATGATGAGCTAATTAGTAAAAAGATGACAGCCCAAAATGCTATTATTACTATGTGGAAATTCCCAAAATATTTCATGACTTTATAAACAGTTAGCAAACATGAGCCTGAAACGCGCTCCTGTCGATGTCAACAGCGAAAAATGCGCTGGTTTCTGGGGCTCCGCCCCAGACCCCGCTGGGGGAACTTACGACGCTCCCCCAGACCCCCTAGTCGGTATGACCTTCGTGCATTCGGCACTTGCAGCAGCGCATGCAAGATTACCGCCCTTAAGAAAAATATTCTACTTGCGTTCCTGGGAGGAAGGGCTTGGGATTTCAGCCCCAAACCTGAAATCCGGGCGCCGCCACTGATTGTACCCGTAAAACCCCCTACAAACGACATCTTATTTAAGTTTTCATGATTTTATCGTTCATAAATAGCTGGCAAAAAGAGCCTAAAAAGGGCTCAAGTTGAGGTCAACAGAGCTAAAAATGCTTTGGCGGCTGGGGCTCCGCCCCAGACCCCGCTGGGGGAGCTTCCGACGCTCCCCCAGACCCCCTAGTCGGTATGGGCTTCGTGCCTTCGGCACTCGCAACTTGGCGCCTTCGGCGCGACATAAAAATGTTCCACTTGGGCTTGGGGCTTCAGCCCCCCCCAAACTTGAAATCCTGGCGTAGCCACTGTATGCGTATACCCAAAAGGGGACAAAAAGCTTATGCTGGTGATACCTCATAATCGCCAGTAGGCATATACGGTATATACATACATACATACATACATACATACATACATACATACATACATACATACATACATACATACATACATATATAATTATATACATGTATATAAGCTCGTATCGATCGCTGTTCGCTTCATATTATTTTGTGCAAGTTGTGCGTACAGAAAAAAAATCCTGGCGGCGCCGCTGGGCGGTATTACCAGATGAACGTCCTGCCTTATAGATAAGTTAATATACGGTTGGATTATTGTGAAAGGACTCGAACCCGCAACATCGTTGAAAAGAGTAATTGAGATGCGATTTGTTGAACATAATATTATAGCCGCGACACAAAATTAATGAGGAGCGATGCAAAACGATATTAAAAACTCAAACGCATCACGTGATGTACGAGCGACAACGCATGCGCGCATGTTGGATTATATTAAAGTCGTTGAATTGTGTGTATACATTATTGTATACATGTATCAATAATTGTATACATTTTATTGTTGTCAAGCACACGATGTAAATCTTAGGACAATGTCGCATTCGGTGTAGCTTTCAAAAGCGTCGTTGCATAGTATGTATAGGCTCGTCATTGTCTGCTGTTTTGGACCACGAATAAAGGATTGCGCGACATGGATATTATGCGCATGTTGCAATAAAAGTGTATACAATGGCCGCAGTAAGAGTAACAATAACAGTGACAACAATATATAATCGGATAATAATTCATTGTCTATAAAGCGATATCTTTGCAACCCGCATGCAGTATTATTTCCTCTTTTTGCTCCAAACTCCTATAGTTATATATATATATGTATATATATATATACATGTATATACATGTATATACATGTATATACATGTATCCATGCATGTTTCATGCCTGAAGTATAATCTGGTTGACTTTGCAGAACACATCAACCTATAGATCTGTAGTTGTTCTTTCTCATCATTCTGCTACTGCTACTACTATTACTACAACTACTACAATCACTACTACTTTACTTTCAATGCAATCACTACTTCTATACTGACTACAACTGCTACTACTACTACAACTGCTACAACTGCTACTACTACTACTACTACTACTACTACTACTACTACTACTACTACTACTACTACTACTACTACTACTACTACTACTACTACTACTACTACTACTACTACTACTACTACTACTACTACTACTACTATAACTACTACTACTACTACTACTACTACTACTACTACTACTATAACTATAACTACTACTACCACTACCACTACTACAACTACTGCTACCACTATATACTACTACTATAACTACTACTATAACTACCACTACTACTATTACCGCTATATGCGTTTAATGCCAGCACTACTTCCACCACTACCACCGCCGTAACTACTATATGCATTGGTTAATACACACAAACGCAAACATAACCATGCACACACACACACACACACACACAAACACAAACACAAACCATGCACACACATTTGTTTAGTTCACCGACTGTTTCTGTTCTTTCTGTCTTCTCGCGCATACATGTATTGTATTGTATTGTGTGTTCTTATCAATCAAGCGCTTTGTAGAAACTCCTCAAATCCTCTGATCACATGTTTCGAAGCGTCCGCGATGCATTGGTCTATTAATAGCGAGCAGCGACAAACAGGTGGTGCCAATAATAAGCTATAGCTTATATCCTGGTCATCAGTAGACAGAATCTGGCGGCGTCTGTTGAAAGCTGTACAAGAGTAGAATCTATAGTGGATTGGATGAAGGTGATTGGGAAAGAAAGTTGAGAGATCGTTAGTGACGTTTATATTAGAAGAAGAGAGAGAGAGTCTCGTCCTCCGACATCTTTGATGCAACCGAGAAGACATAGCGACATCAATGTCTCGCTCTTGTCCTCCTGTCGTCAATGTTTGCTGCAGCTGTGTACGCGTGAACGAATGTGTCGTGTGTGTGTGTGTGTGTGTGTAAGAGAGAGAGAGAGAGACAGACAGACAGACAGAGACAGAGACAGAGACAGACAGACAGACAGACAAGCAGACAGACAGACACAGACACAGACAGAGGCAGAGACAGGCAGGCAGGCAGACAGACAGACAGACACAGACAGAGACAGAGGCAGAGACAGAGTGGGATATGTAAAGAGAGAAGGAGAGACAGACGCAAAGACAGAGTCATAGACACAGACAGAGATAGTGTGTGTTTGCGCGTGTGTGTGTGTGTGTGTGTGCGCGCGCATGTGCGTGTGTGTGTGTGTGTGTGTGTGTGTGTGTGTGTGTGTGCGTGAGTGCATTCGTCTTCGTTCTCCTGTCTCTGTGGCTGCTTCATCCATCGGTGTCTGACTGACAGAGTGACCCATCATCTGACGATCTGTCTCTCTATCGAAAGATGTCGCTGATGTCTGCTGCTTCTCAATCAGCTTCTGCAACAGCAGCAGCAGCAGCAGAAATCACGCTTCAACGCTTCTGCATCCTCCTCCTCATTATATCTAATTCCTCATTCTATCCTTCCTAATCCCATCCTCTTCTTCTTCTTCTTACACTTCTTCGTCGTTTTCATCCTCCTTCTCGTTTTCTGCTTCTCTTGATCTTCTCGATATTCCTCTCCTTTGCATGACTCTAATTCTTCCTTACTTCTTGTTCTTATTCTTCCTTTTGCTGTTCTTGTTCTTCTCTTTCCTCCTCTTCTTATTCCTCTTCTGCTCTTTGCCTTCACACGCTGCTTCTCCGTAGTCTTTTAAGTTCCTGTTCTTTTCCTCCTCCTCCTTCTCCTTCTCCTCCTCCTCCTCCTCCTCCTCCTTCTTTCCTCTTCTCAACTTCCTCCTGTTTCTCCTCTTCGTAATCTTCCTCCTCTTTCTCCCATCTTCCTCCTCTTCATTCTTCTCTTCCTCCTCCTCTTCTTCCTCCTCCACTTTTCCGCTTCTTCCTGCGCCTCCTTCTTCTCCCCTCCTCCTCCTTCTCCCCTCTTTCTCCTCTTCATTCTTCTCTCCCTCCTCTTCTTCTCTTCCTCCTCTTCATTCTTCTCTTCCTCCTCCTTTTCTTCTTCATCCACTTTTCCGCTTCTTCCTCCTTTTTCTCCACCTCCTTCTTCCCTCTTCCTCCTCTTCATTCTTCTCCTCCCCCTCTTCTTCTTCTTCTTCCTCCTCTTTTCCGCTTCTTCCTACCTGCCGATGTCTTCTGCGTCTGAAATTTAATAATTTTCATTCGTGAAGAGCAATAATTCTTCACGTTTGCCTCACGCAAAGCGAACTCGTGTCTGCTCTGGCAGCAGAGTCTACTGTGGCCACATATCGCATAAGTTGTCTATCAGATACAGTGCTGTATCTAGTGCTGTATTGGAGATCATACAACAAAGAATGCAAGGGTAAATGTCGTTGCCACTCATGATAATGTAGTTCTAACCAATTGCCCACAGTAAAGATATTTAGAAGAATAAATCATGTACTGATCCCAACAGTAGGCTTAGCATAATACTCTTCTAATTCTCCTCTATCCGCTGTAATTCTAAGCAACTATAAAGAATAGCAATAATATTGGTTAATAAATAGTAAAACGTACTTAGGCTACTTACTTCCTAGTCAACTCCACTTAAGTCTATTAATCTATTAAATCTATTAATCTATTAAATCTATTGATCTATTAAATCTATTAAATCTATTAATCTATAAAATATATTAATCTATTAATTCGTTGCTTCAGCGACATTAGCAAAGCCAAAGGTGCAGAAAAAGAAGTGCCTGAAGGACACTCCTTGCCTTTCCATCGCATGCCGGTCTTATAAGTGGCAGGTCGGCGTTTAGATTCGAAAACAAATGCACGCATGGACGCCGTCCATGACCCGTCCAGTCACAATTAAGCCGTGGACATTAGTATCTGATTGTTTCAGTGATGATGGTCTGCCATGTCTACAGAGACCTCGAATGCAGCGATGAAGCATCGGGGGCTGAACCCCGTTCAACTCGACCGACATTCAAGTACACGTGAACTGTGTCAGCATCACCACCAGCATCACCAGCAGCAGCAGCAGCAGCAGCAGCAACCTGGTACGGAGGAGGATGAAATTGCATCACTTGGTTCGATCGAAGCCGATTCCGTCACAATGCCGGTTTCTTATGTCGTTAAGAAATTCAACCCCAGGGGTCGCTGCCTCCGTCGACCTTTTGACCTTCACCCCTCCATCTCCACCTCCGACTCTTCCCTGTGTGCACCTCTCCACGGACCCTGCCGTCGGAAAATGGATTGCTGACACGGTTCCCGCGTATTTAGATGGATGGATGACGTTGCAATGGATTAGCGGTGAACGTGTGCGTGCGTGCGTGCAGTCGTACACATGACAGACAATGTCTAATTCGATTCAGTGACATGCGATGCACGCTGCTGACGCTCACCCACATTATTTTTATTACATTTTTGCGTATAAATTTATCGTTATATTCTGTGTAAGATTCGCTTCACCTTGAGCATACATGTAAATATCGGTGTCTGTAATAACGTAGGCTACTTTTGGGCTTATAACAATATTATTATTAAACCATATCGTGAGACCTAGATCATTTCATAAAAGTCGCAAAATGAACACAAATTGAGCTGTCCAATTAGCTTATAGGTCCAAGTAAAAGTCAACAAAGTCAAAGCATACAGAAAGCTCACAGTTTATAGCCCAGAATTAAGAGCTTAACGTTGAACACGATAATTATACATTATGATTGATGTTTGGCCTACTTGAAAATTTGTCTATCAGTCAAACTCAAAAGGACGAAAATAGTTCCGTGTTTTTGACAATACATGTTGCACACTTAAACAGACCTGTACATAATATGATAGACTAATTAGAGAAAGTCACAATAGCTTACATTTCTAATGCAATGCCCACTTATTTCGAAATGCATGTTTTTTTATTCACACACCAAATCTACATTTTAAATGCAAACCTATACAGTGTGCACAAACAAATAACATTATATCAAACGAGAAACCGTTTAAATGTATATTCACATGTGTTATCTAGATCTACATGTTTTATTAGGTATGCAGCACAGATATAAATCGAAATGCTTTTTGTGGTCGATATTTGATGACCGCAATTGTTGTTGCCGATGGATGAGAGAAATTGGGAGAAATTGGGAGAATGTTGGAGAATGTGGGAGAGGATCGAAGAGGATGAAGAAAGAGAGAAGACGTGAAGATCATCAACGAAGATAAGCTGAGTCGTTTGGACAATTGGAAGTCGTTAGAAGTAAATGGAGATTTAGACGAAGAAGAAGAAGAAGAAGAAGAAGAAGAAGAAGAAGAAAAAGAAGAAGAAGAGAAGAAGACGATATGAAGAAATGGGGCATCGGCGCCAAAGTCTGACACATCGGCAGGAATCAGAAAGGACGAAGAAACGATCGACGATTGCGCAGCTGCAGGATCAGGGCACAACGAAGGACAAACGGACTAGAGGACGAAATGAAGATTGAATGAAGAATGAGTGGAAAAGGTCAAAATAGATGACGGTTGAAGGACGAATGGAGGAAAGGACTAAATGGAAGATGGATTAACAAGGAACGAACGAAAGGACTAAATGGAGGATGGATGAATCAACTCATCGACGGAATAAAAGGACGATAGGACGAAAGGCTGAAATGAAGGACGGATGAAGAACGAATGACCGAAAGGATGAGCAAATGGACAGGACTAAAGCGGACTAAGGACAGACGCAAGGACGCACCACAAGACGCACGAAGGACGTACGAAAGGACTATAAATGGACTTAATGTAGGACTGGTGCAAGGATAACTTAAGAACGAAATACAATAGATCAAAGGACGGAAGGCACGACAAAAGGACGGACAAAGACGTGGATGACAGGACAGAAGGACGAGCGAAAAGATTAACAAAAGAATGGCCGAGACAACGGACGAATGAAGGACAAACGTGGA
>OX243813.1:44335307-44375307 GCA_945859605.1 Lumbricus rubellus | reverse complement strand
AACCCGACGAAACAAAACATTAAAAAATTGGCAAAAACCTAGGAGGGTATTTTTTGGGCCCACCCTGTATATTATATGTATACGCAAGTTTCGTTTTGACGGCGAGAAGAAACACATATTCTGGTGTTCAAGATAAAGCCGACATCTGGCATCGCTGTAACGTGAATACTAATAATAACAATAACAGTATAACGCAGCTGCAAAACCAACAGTCGAGTTGTACCCGATGCTAATACCACACAGAAGTATATATAGAATAGCAGGAGCTGCCGCCAGTTTTCTGTAAGCGTCCATATTATCCATGGTATCTATCCTACAAAATAATGTGGATGCCACCGCTATAGTACTCGTAATTCCGTGCGGTGAAAATGTCTCCCGTTGTGCTGCGATGAGGGTGGGTGGGTGTTGGGGTGGTGTAGCCATCGTATCCATTAGATTAATTGTGTTTATGCCTGGCTTTGTTTACCATTGCATGCTGGTGGTGTTGGTGGTGATGGTGGTGTTGGTGATGTTGGTGGTGATGTTGGTGGTGATGTTGGTGATGTTGGTGGTTGTGGTGATGTTGGTGATGTTGGTGGTGGGGGTGTTGGTGGTGTTGGTGATGTTGGTGGTGATGTTGGTGTTGGTGTTGGTGATGTTGGTGATGTTGGTGATGTTGGTGGTGATGGTGATGTTGCTGGCGATGTTATTGGTGGTGGTGGTGTTGGTGATGGTGGTGGTGATGTTGGTGGTGATGTTGGTGATGGTGATGTTGGTGATGTTGGTGATGGTCATGTTGGTGGTGATGTTGGTGGTGGTAGTGATGTTGGTGGTGATGTTGGTGATGCTGGTGGTGATGTTGGTGGTGATGTTGGTGGTCATGTTGGTGATGTTGGTGGTGATGTTGGTGATGTTGGTGGTGATGTTGGTGCATGGTGACAATGCAGTCGCCAATGCACCTATAGTCACGTGATTAGACTTCTGTATAGGCAGCAGCTGAAGTTCATGATGATGATGATGAAGCTGTTGTCGTGTAGTAATGATGATCCCATGATGCTGGTGGTGGTGCTTGTGTTGTTGGTGGTGGTGGTAGTGGTGGTGGTGGTGTTGGTGGTGGTGTTGGTGGTGTTGGTGGTCGTGGTGGTGATGTTGGTGGTCGTGGTGGTGATGATAATTATGTTGGTGGTCGTAGTGGTGGTGGTGGTGATGGTGGTGGTGGTAGTGGTTGTCATGGTGATGTTGGTGGTGCAGTTTAGGGCGATGGAGCGACAACGATGCTTCTATCTTCCTCTGACTGATGAACGTGATGAAGTTATTTGAATCGCGTGATTTTCATTTGACCATTTTATTATCGTCCGACCTAATTAAGGTTTTCAGGGTCTTTGGAGACGCCACGCATGACCGCCGCAGCTAGAGCTACATAAATGAATGGCCTTCATCAATGTTTTCAAGTCGATCACTGAGGCTATGCACTATTTTTATAACATCCAGATAAACATAATTATATTATGGTCTGACATGATACGTATTTATATGTGGACCTAATAAAAAAAAGAATGTGCACTGTACACAGTGTACAGCCTCAACGATCGATTTGAAAAATCGATTAATCATCGTTGTCCGAAATTCGTAAACGTGATCTCCAAATATCAAAAGCGCCACTCGAAAGCCAAGCGCAGGGCACCAGATTATTCACGAGGGTTGTGTCTTGTTCAAAAGATTGGTCAGAAGGAGGTCGTAGTTCTAAGAACGATATCTGTTAACCTTTAGCAAAACATTTTATGGTCATTTTTTAGATTATTAGTCTCTATTGGGTTAAGGAAAAATAGCGAAGTATGGGACCCTGGCACCGTCGTCACTTGAGGCTGTACAGTGTACAATGCGCAAGTCTATTATAGCATAGGCTGAATAGCATAGCATACACACTGTACACAGATGTACGAACTACACAGTACACACACGCACACAAGGCTACTGCATTCTGTTATGTAACACCAGGCAATCCAAAAAATCGTCAACCTATCTCTATCCCTGTATAATTATTATATGTATAATAGTTTGAATAATATTTATTCATTTTATTTCTTTATTTATTTAGCGCATTTGCAATAGCGCCTCTTCAAGCTGTCTACTCAGAAGCGCTCCCGACTGCAGAAGTTTCACGCCTACGCGCACAAGCAATTACGAGCGAAGACCTTGCTCATGGTCCCTACGCTTAGGCATGAGGTGGATTCGAATCTGGAGCTCTCCCGCTCCATCGAACTGGAGCGGAAAAGTGGAAGTACAGTTGGAAAACTTAATGGAATGAAGGAAAGGAAGCAAGGAGAAGGAAAGAAGAGAATGGGATGCATGTAGCAAAAAACCTGCTGCTGCTGCTGCTTCTGCTGCTGCAACTGTTGCTGCTGCTGCTGTTTTCCATTCATCGTTCATCGGAGAGCCACTCTTCATCCTGATGAGGCCTGGCCAGGAGTCACGTAAATTCTTATTCTATTAATATTCATTAGGCCTATGCCTCATAAATATTCATTCGGCATCGCCGGTAATATGCCCATTCCTTTGCCGAGTAGAGATTATTGGGCACAGAGGAGAAGGAAACTGGAAAGTGGTTAGGGAAGGAGGGAGATGAGCAACAGATGATCAGATGGATGGATAGATGGACGGATGGACGGATGTATGGATAGATGAACGGATGGGTGGGTGGGCGGGCATGCAGATGGGTGGATGGATAAATAGATAGGTGAATGGATGAATGGATGGCCGGATGGATGGATAGGTAGATAGATGGATAATGCATAGGTGGACAGGTGGATGGTTAAGTGGATGTACGGACGGTTGGATGGATGGATGGACGGATGGCTAGACGGTTAGATGGGTGGGTGTATGGGTGGATGGATGGTTAGATGATTACCATAGGGAAATTCAGTGTAAAGAACCAGAGCTGAATTGGCTACATTCTGCTGTGTCATTGGTCTGTCTGTCTGCCTGTCTATCTGTCTGTCTGTCTGTCTGTCTGTCTGTCTGTATTTTTCTACTTGTTCATCTCTTGGTAGGAAATTGATTTGCATTTATAAACGACTGAGTTTAAAAGTCTGATGAAACAGAGAAGCGAACATTTTTTTATTGCCATTCAACGAAGTGAAAAGTCTGCACAACGACGCGATATATCATCATCATTCCATGAAATAAACAATTAATTACACTGGACAACAGTGATTTTGCTTCCTGGACACTTTAATGTGTTTCTTATGCAGTTTCTGCTGCTGATCACGAAAATCACCTTGAAATTGTCCCATCACGTAAGGTTTTTGAGAAATCGTCAAATTTTCGTTACGTTTTGGAATCGTAAAAAAACAGTGGTTTTAGGCATTAGGCATCCATAAAAGTGGTATAACTTTTGTTCTGTTTGAAATATTTTGATGAAATTTGGCCATCTGGTGTAAATATGAATTGTCTTTAAGCTTGTAAAATTTCATGTCGAAATTCGTACTTTTGGCCAAGATATTGGCCAAAAATCTAAGGATCCCCCCTTTTTTTGCTCATCCCGTACATTGTACATGTGCAACTAAACAAGAAATAACTGTAAAACATTAATTTCATGTTTCCAACTTTTCTAAGTGATACAGTCATCATCAGCATCAATATTATGAGGAAGTTCTGTTATAAAGATTTGTTTTCCAATGAAACTAAATTATAGTATATTGTAAATGTGTACAATATAATGTGAGCGTGTAAGTTAAAATGTTGCATGCTGTTTTTTCAAAAACCTTACGTGATACAACAATTCTGAGCACACCATCGTGTTCAGCACGTCACATTCTATAGAAAATAGTGAAGGATTTTCCGGAAATAACAAAAATTAAGTTATAGTATATATTGTAAATTATATGCAATAAATGAGCATTTAAGTTAAAATCTTGCATGCTGTTTTCTCAAAAACCTTACATGATACAATAATTCTGAGCATACCATCGTGTTCAGCACGTCAAATTCTATAGAAAACAGTGACAGATTTTCCGGAAATAAAAAAAATCAAGTTAGGCCTATAGCATATTGTAAATTATATGCAATAAAGTGAATAAATGAGCATTTAAGTTAGAATCTTGCATACTGTTTCTCTCAAAAACCTTACGTGATACAACAATTCTGAGCATACCATCGTGTTCAGCACGTCAAATTCTATAGAAAACCATCAAAGATCTTTTGGAAATAAAAATAAAATAAATTATAGCATATTGTAAATTATATGCAATAAACGAGCATTTAAGTTAAAATCTTGCATACTGTTTTTCTCAAAAACCTTACGTGATACAACAATTCTGAGCACACCATCGTGTTCAGCACGTCAAATTCTATAGAAAACCGTCAAAGATTTTTCGGAAGCAAAAAAAAAGTTAAAATTTGTTGTCCAGTGTTATCCACATCGTTCCAAATCAACACTTTCAACAGTCTATGGTTAAGTCTAGATCTCTATGTGCTGTGCGACGATGACGTACCTTTAACGTCATGATTACGTCATGCTGACACGTTATTATGATCGTTATTAGAAGACATGCGACTCACAAAAAGCTGAAGTTGTTTTACGTATATAACGCAAATATTTAAAATATTATTTTCTTCGGTTTAGGCTTATTGTCATTTATAACGGTGCTTTATGGTCGATAATGCAAACAGTGGCGGCACCAGCTGTAGGCCTACAATTCACCAGGTAACATCAGTGTGATAATTGTGGAAAAATAACTGGGGGTTGGACTATGAAGTCTAGGATCCACTTGAATTAGGGTTGAAAACAGACTTTACTATGCATGTGGAGCTCTAATAAAGATTGGAGGTTGAGTCCCCCCTCCAGCCTCCCAGGCAACTCTCACCCTGGGTAACATCAACGTCATTGGAGCAATATTTATCAGATTGAAAACTTTATGTAGAGAATATAGGCTAGTATCACGCGGTGGTGTAGTGGTGGGTTCAGTGCCTTTGAGCCGGAGGGTTCCAGGTTCGAATTAACCTCAAGGCGCCGCGTAGGAACCTTGAGCAAATCATGCAGTGCAGAAAGAATAGAACCAAGATGGTTCATCTAACAATACCACGTTTTCTTATTGTACCCAGTGTGATTTATTGTTTCCAGCGTTGAAGAATGGTTCTTCAGATGAGCAAGACCTTATTAAGTCTGTTCTAGTACTCAACTCTTGGTGACGCAATTAACTAGATTTTTATGTAGCGCCTTTAATAGTCGCTCACCAGTGATTACTCTGAGAGTCTAAATGGACATGAAGCCACAGCGGAAGGTAACAGCTTTGATCAAGCTGATTAGCTAATAAGTGACCAGAGAAGCGGTGATAACTTATGCCTCCGCTTGTTGATATAGTCTCTTCTTACAGTCAAATTGCACCGAAAGTAAGAGGCATAGATATATACAGGGTGGCGCAGAAAAAACCGGACTATTAGTTTTTGCAATTGCATCGCTTGAATAATCACAGTAATTATCGCCTTTAACTATCATTAGACAGAAATGACACAGAAAAATGGCATTGGTTGGCATTTCACATAACATTAAATGAACTGTAAAATTTCAGAATTTTCTGATTGCGTAAGAAATTTCAGTCAAAGTGATGTTCAATATGTCCTCCGTTTGCTGCGATAACCAATGATAATCGCTGTCCAATAGCCCAGTTGATAGTGTCCTCGTTGATTTCGTCCCAGCATGCGGTCGGAACTTCTTTCAAATGTTCAATATCTCGAATTCTCTGCCTGTAGACAAGCTGCTGAAGAATTCCCCAGATCGAATAGTCTACGGGATTCAAGTCCGGACTGTTCGGTGGCCAATTTTCTGGTTCAATAAAGTCTGGAACGTGAGCAGTGAGAAAAGCAACTGTTTTTCGTGAACGATGAGCAGGTGCTCCATCCTGCTGGAAAGTGAAATTGTCACCAGAGTGAGCTATTATATCTGGCAGTAATCCTTGATGTAGGACGACGTCACAGTAATATAATTACTTTGATTATTCAAGCGATGCAATTGCAAAACCTAATAGTCCGGTTTTTTCTGCGCCACCCTGTACTATAGGGTATATAGGCGACCTATCCATTAATAAATGCATGCTGATTGCTGATAGGCATATATTGCATATAGCCTACGAGTCTTTGTATTATATTACTATAGGAACATGTATAGGTCTATAACAGTCTGAGTATATATATATATTTTATATATATATATATATATATCATATACTTTCAAACGAGAAAAGAACATTTTCAACTTGACTTTGAAATATATAGGCCTACATAAACCAGTTTTTAATCTAGTCCCCGCTTTGTGCTTGGGTTTCGGTTTGGGGGCGGAGGGTGAAGAACGGATGTTTGGGCGGACGGCAGCCACTCAGCCAGTCACACCAACGATACCCTCTGACCGGTAATTTTTTCTGACGGTCTTGTTTAGTCCTTCTGTTAAATTTTCGAAAAACACAACAATTCTTCTCTCAAAAGCTTCGGAAAATAACAATTCCGCCAGTAGATTCGTTAAATTCCATACTTTAAAATCTGATGACCTTTTTTCCATATAAAGAGCACCTCGCGAATTTTTCTGGGGGACATCTCCTTCCTGGGGAACCCCCCTATAGAGACGTCTAGATCAAACACTGGACATATAGGCCTACATTACAAAGAAATCTAGTAGCGTTAAATTTTGACTATAATAGCAAATACGCGTAAAATCATATAGTCTCTGTAAGAACAACAGCGTCATTCTGACGTCATTTTTGTACCCTTGTAAAATGTCCATCAATCAACAATTTATGCTTTTTTGATCTTCAGATATAATTGTAATAGGCCTATTACAATGTATAGTCAGTAAAAACCTTTAGGCATTCGTAAACTCCACTTCAAGTCGAATGCCTTCGTAACATATTGCAACACGACTGGAAATAATATTCTACAACAATATTCTATTTAAAGAATAGCATATTCGCTGCCGTGAAAGATAAATAAGATTAGGCCTAAATCTATTGTTTCCGCGTGGTGCCATATATATATATATATATATATATATATATATATATATATATATATATATATAAGACAGTGCATGCTACTTTTCGTTGTCTCAAAACCATTTTCTCTCTCTTGGTCTCACGCACTGGGAGCGCCTCTGACTGGTGTGCACTGTGAGCGGCGCTATATAAATTTCTAGGTGCAATACAGTACAGCATAGAAGGACTCTAGGTGCTTTAAAGCCTTTGTTGAAGCTGAATGATAACTTCTTGAAAACAAATTATATTTAGCCAATTGGTTTATTACACATCAATGAATCGAATATGTAATTACATAGGCTATTGTGTTAAAATTCATATGTTTTGTACTAAACTAGACAACAACAGTACTTCCATTAACTATAGCCTACTATATGAGAATAATTCTAAAAGTTAATTCCCCCTTCAATTATACACGCTAGTATAATAATAATATCTCTAGGCCTTAGGCCTGCATCACTAGGCCTATTGCCTTTATCCATTCAAATGAGCAACGAATATGCCCTTGACAGAAAACGAAAATATTATATAGAAAATAGGAATCACGTGATAATTAGCCTAAGCGCTACTGTAAAACCACAGAGTTGTTTCTCACCGTAATATAAAGTTAAAGACGATCAAAATAGCTTCTTCGCTGCCGTGCAGTATAACTAATCATATAGGGCCTATTATAACACATAATTTATATATAACATTATATATACAACTATACATTAGATATATACATTATGTATATATATATATATATATATAGTCCACACTGGGGTAAAAGCATTAACCCTAGCGTTGCCACTCAATCAGAATTCTTCCAACTGATGTGTTCATCCGCTTAGCGCTGAGTCTAAGAAACCAGTCACTGCGGCGCTGGATGATGACCAAGCCAAAGATCATTTCGCAGTAACAGGTTGAAGCAATTGCAAAGAAAATTCAATTATAGTTTTAAAAGATTATTTTTCTAAAAATGGCACACTAAACCTATAGCCTATGTTGGCCTATGTTGGCCTATGCGATAGCATTGCCACTCTACGTCGCGTTAAGTAAACAGACAAAATCTACAAGCATAGCCTATATAGGCCTATAGACTAACTGTAGAAATTCATCACTATTGATTCCAGGAGTAAAACAACGATGACTTTACTAGAGTATAGGCTTATTATTCTATATAGACTATGCTGAAAAATTTCTCCAGGCCTTGTCGTACAGACATCGTCATCCTTGCAGCCAATTTCAAGGTTAGGCTAATATTAAAATGTCAAAATTTCTTATATATCTCTTAGTCTACGAATAAGTTCTCTATAATAATTCATCCATTCTTTCAGTGTCCAACAGCGCATTTCAATAGTCAATCAGCCTCTCCTGTCCGCCAACGACCATAAAAGTGGAAGATTTAGCCTTAGTCATAAACTCAAAAAATTGAAAAATTAAACAACGCTAGTAATCAATGCTATATAATAGGCCGCCTACCCTAAGCATAGCATTGATATTTAATCTGTACAAACATATTCACCGTTATGGTAGTCGAGCCTTTTAAATGTTATGAGATCTATATCAACGCCCAAGACGATCAGGACGCAACAGCTATAGCCTCCAACAGATATACAGGGTGAGGGTGGGCCATATGGGTTACTTTTTTGGCCCACCCTGCAGTAGACTTTATGCAACAACAAAATGCTATGACGCCACATAGATATTGCTGACTATATACAGTGCAGCGTGGCTATTATCAATCCAATACAATTGTTGAATGTTTATGTGTGGTAACATTAACTGTATATACTAATAATCTGATTGTTACTATATAGATTGCAGATGATTTGACGCAGACAACGATGAAGCAAGAACCATAATGACATAGAAAAATAAGAGAACGTTCCTATGTACACACACACACACACACACACACACACACACACACACACACACACACACACACACACACACACAGATCAATAAAATATTTTAAGCCGTACACACACATTATTAAACAACAAACGTTGAAAATAAACGCATTTCAGATGCCCAAGAATAACTTCTACGCGTTAAATTAATCTATCAAACTATCAACGTTTACCTCCAAATGTACAATCAGATTCGGTCGGCATCAATATTCGCCATTGCGCTGTAGTTGAAATTGATTTGATTTGAGCGATGTGAGGGCCATCTACATGTAAGTCTACCCCATGGTCAATTACGCAATGCCCAAAAGCCAATGATGAGGCATTCTGTCCGAAAAGCATATCCGTATAATCCGCGCTGACGAATTTCTTCAAAAAACCATAGATGCAATCTCAAAGACCAATGACATCACATCGTACAAAAAAATGAAGCACTCCCAAGACTATAACGAAAAATTTCGAAAATACCAATGACACACATAGCGCCAAATAGAACAGAATTATCATCGCCCAAGACCACGGACGCGTTCCAAAGAGGTTAGTGGTGCATTTCTCTGTGGCCATTGAGTTGCTACACATGAGGCTGTAACGCACCATAGATAGGAAAATGACGCATTACGCCAAAGAAAATGAATTGAACCAAAATGCAGAATTATTCTGCTAATTTCTGAGTGGCGAACTGCTCCGAGCTGTAAAAGTCCAAGAAGGCGCTATAGAAAGGTCAATGATACATTCCCCCTATAGGCCTAGTATAGCCTGATGGCACATTTCTCTAATGCCCGTGCAGTATTCCCCAAGACCATGAGTCACCCTTTAGTCCTGTAACATGCAAGTTATTACTGAAAGTCAACCAGTGACGTCAGAAGTCCACTGAAGCAGAAACAAAAGACCAATGGAAGTTTTTCCATGGACCAGTGAAGCCATGCATGCGCAAGGCCAGCTCCACACTCGGTAAACGCCAGAGAAATATTCTCTAAGGCCCATGACACATTACCCAAGGACCAAAGACTCATCCCCCAATGGGAAACGACGCACTCCCCAATGGCCCATATACAGCACTCCCCAATGGCCCATATACAGGACTCCCCAGTGACCAGTGACGTATTACTCCAAGGCCAACAAGGTATTATTTTCTAAAAGTCCGATGACGCATTCCCAAAAGGCCGATGATGCATTCCAACAAGTGATCAGTGATGCCCCCACCCCCGCAGTGGCAAATGATGCAGTCCTCACAAGTCCGTGACTATACTACATGTATACCTAAGAATTTGTAAATTCAAATATCGTGTTGGAAAATGACTCCATGGTCTGATTCTAAATGAATATAATCTTCAAACAAATTTTGTCGATTGAAATAAATATATAAATTCTATACTCAAAACTTGAGTCATCTTAAATTTTGTTTAGGAAACTGCTCCATTTTGCTGCTTTTTACTCCAGAACATTTCTGTAGCGCAGTTATTACATATAATTTATGTAAAGTGATGCCCGATTATTCAGAATGCCGCGCAAGTTCAATTGGATGCTGTAGCTCTGAAACTTGGCGAGAAAATAGCAGTGCGCATGACAAAATATTCTGCTACTTACCAAGTTAGAGCTTGAACAGAGTCTCATATAATACTACCCGCGTACCTGTGCCTGCTCCTCTGTCTGCGCAGTTACCTCTTTGTCTATCTCTTTTGCTCTGCGTGTCTCATTTACTCTGTCTCTCTCTGAACATGTCTCTCTTCTCGTTTCTATATTTCCATCTTATTCTTTCTCTCTTGCTCTGTCTCCCATGTTCTGATGCTTCATCTGCTGACTCCATCCTCATAAATATACTTGAAGCCTCCTTCAAACCGATATGTGCATGTATGCCTGTCTCACTGCCTGTCTGTCTTCTTACCTCTTCATCTATCTTTCGCCTTACCTGAATAATCTCATCCCGAGCGTCTATTTGCTGATTCTCCTCTTCCCGTTTCCTTTCCTATAGCCTACCTCCCTGCAGTGCAGCAGTCTCTCAGTTCCTTCCATATCCCCTATCTCTGCAGCACTGTCGTTTCTTATCGATCCTGTCAATACAGACAGTCCTTCAATCTGTCTGTCTGTCTGTCTGTGTCTCTTGCCGTCTCTCTGTGTATATGCTTGCGTGGGTCTCTCAGTTTGTCTCGTTTCGTTTTCGAAACTCATTAGCGATGTCATTCGGAATTAATGATCAGGTATTTATCTTTCTAAAATTACACAAAAACGAAAAGTCACGTTCTTTACAGTGGGCCACTAATTAGGCCAAAGGTCAAAAATGTCCAGGTGTAGGATCTGTATGCTTACTGTCACCTGTGCTAAACACCGTAGAAAGCTCAGTTGAAAAGTAAACAGTGTGCATAGCTGTTATGAAATCTAACACATCTATAGCTAATAGCGCACAGTAATCCAACTTTCGGAAAAAATCAAGTATGTTATAGGATATAAAATCAAGTATGTTTTAGGATATAAAATCAAGTACGTTATAGGATATAGGCCTAAAATCAAGTATGTTTTAGGATATAAAATCAAGTATGTTATAGGATATAAAATCAAAAGTATGTTATAGTATATAGGCCTAAAATCAAGTATGTTTTAGGATATAAAATCAAGTACGTTATAGGATGTGAAATCAAGTTTGTTAAAGAATATGAAATCAAGTATGTCATAGAATATAAAATCAAGTATGTTATAGGATATAAAATCAAGTATGTTATAGGATATAGACTTACAATGAGACTGAGCGAAGTAGAGAATTACGTTGTACTGCAAAATAAAACAGTAAATTAACCAGTTAATTTAACGTACGATGCAACAGGAGACTAATGAAATAATAATGATATATTTGCACATGTATAGCTTTTGAAATATAGTTTTCAGCTATTCTTAAAATAGCATCTAGCTTAGCTACATAAATACAGCTGCACAGTCATAATCTTCTGTAAAATATAACAAATTTAACAATCGTGATCGAATTAGTGAAAAAGTAAACGTTTGAAGAAACAGCAGTTTAAAAAAATTGCGCCTGATTAAGCCCATGTATACCCGACAAACAAGTACCGGTAATAAGCAATTCAACAATGATCGAATTTGAAAAATCTTTTGCGATTCATGCAGCTTTCAAGCCACTATTATTGCCAGCTTGCTACATGTTCACTTAGAGTGAGATCAATTAAGCCAGAGTGATATCTTAGAAGCCAGAGCGAGATCTTAGAAGCCAGAGTGAGATCTATAGAAGCCAGAGTGAGATCTTAGAAGCCAGAGTGAGATCTTAGAAGCCAGAGTGAGATCTTAGAAGCCAGAGTGAGATCTTAGAAGCCAGAGTGAGATCTATAGAAGCCAGAGTGAGATCTTAGAAGCCAGAGTGAGATCTTAGAAGCCAGAGTGAGATTTTAGAAGCCAGAGTGAGATCATAGAAGCCAGAGTGAGATCTTAGAAGTCAGAGTGAGATCAATGAAGCCAGAGTGAGATCTTAGAAGCCAGAGTGAGATCTTAGAAGCCAGAGTGAGATCTATAGAAGCCAGAGTGAGATCATAGAAGCCAGAGTGAGATCTATAGAAGCCATAGTGAGATCTTAGAAGTCAGAGTGAGACGAATGAAGCCAGAGTGAGATTAATGGGTTTCTGTATAGCACTAAAGTTTATGAATTATTGATTAGATTTGGGGCCCTGAAAAGTTTGAGCATTAACAAAGTTTCTGATATGTTTGCGTCGCTGAAAAGAGGCAATGCCCGATCATTAGGGCGCGCAATAACCCGAACTCAATTAATCTTCTCTTTAAATATACCATCCCCTGTTGCCTGTTGATACCAGATACCATATCGGATTTTGGTTGCTGGTAGCTGCCATCGGTATATCTATATAGACCGATGTCAAGTTTATACCCACTATTGATGGGCTGTTAAGTTCCAAATCCATGCTATGAGTTGCAAAATCAAATCAATATCATAATCGATAATCTGCTTAATCATAATCGATAATCTGCTTAATCATAATCGATAATATGCTTAATCATAATCGATAATCTGCTTAATCATAGTCGATGGCTTTCACACTGCTGTATCAAAAACAAATCTAAGTAGGCGAATTACGACCTAAAATCGTGTCTAGATTTGCGACGATTAGCTAGTTAGTAAAAGAGAGAGATAGAGATATATCATAATATTTATAATAGACTATGATTATAATGATAAGACCATCGTCAGTTATTCGTAAAGCTTAGTGTTGTATAGAATATCGGCAGACTACGCATGAGTCCTCCTCCTCCTCCTTCTCCTACTCCTACTCCTCCTCCTCCTTCCTTCCTTCCTTTCTCTCATAGTCCTTCACCCCTCCGACTGTACGGATCCGGACCTTCTCCTTGTAGCCGTTTCTTCCTTCCTTCCCTCCTCCTACAGCGTCCGTCACTCCTCCGGCTGAACTACGGATCCAGGAAGAAGAAGCAGCGGAGTCGGAGGAGATGGAGCAGGACTCTATCCGGTTGATCCGGTCGATTCCGTCGGACTGCTTGAAGGACTCCTGGAGGAAGCGCCGCTGCATCCGTACGGAAACCGGGGACCAGTCGCCAGAAGGTCATCTGGGATGAGAGGCGACGACAAAACTGAGATCAACGCCGACGATGATGATGACCCAACAGCCGGATGATGATGATGATATCCGACGGTGTCGTCAGCACCACCGCAATATCCTCCTCCTCCGTCCTGGGGGTCTAGGAAGCACCGGTCCAACAGCGATCCCCCGAGGGACGCCGACCCGGGCCCTGCTGCGTGCATGAGCCCCCCGGCCCCGGTCATCCCCGCCGCCGTCATCTGGTCAAGGTAGCCGCCGGAGATGAGTGATGCCCCACCGTCGAAGAGTAGCATCGATTCGAGCTCCGATATGAGAGCCGAGGCCGAGGAGCATGAGGATGATGATGTGTTGTTGTTGTTGTTGTTGCGGTGAGTGAAGGGAGACAGACGAAGCATCAGAGACGCAAGACTAAAAGTCCCAGACGATGATGACAACGACGACGACGATGATGACGACGACGATGACGGTGATGACGGTGCATAGCAACGACCGGTCTTCAAGTCCAACCACGGAACAATGGAGTTGAAATAATTATTGGACACCGACGATGACGATGACAGTGACGAAATCGGGGCGAATAACTCGGCTGCCGTGATGGGGTCAACATGCACGAGGGGGTGGTCACCCGCCGACATCACCCCGTCGCCACAGCGTGACCTCTTCACGGCTGCACCGTTGACCTCATCCGGGTCGTAGAGGCCAACCGGAAGCGAATGCGGATGCGCATGCGCGTACAGCTGAGATGTGAGATCGCCGTTGATCGCCGGGGGAAAGAGGCGGATTTCCGGTTGAGCTGTTTGCCTGCAACAAGACCGGAAATGGTCGTCGTCGTAGGAGTCGACGAGGAGTCCAGACTGGATCAAGGAACCGAGCAGGACTTCCGGTGTTGCCACTTCCGCCTCCTCTTCCTCCATCGCCCCCGCCGCCGCCATGTTCCTCTGGCAATTACCATCACTGTAGGAGGATGAGGAGGAACCATGGCCAGCCGTTGCCGCGTTCTCGCCATCTCGTTGTTGATGATGCTGAGCATGATGAGGTTGCTGCTGCTGCTGCTGCTGCTGCTGCTGCTGGTTATGGTGGTTTTGGTTTTGCTGTTGGTGTGGGTGATGATGCCTTCGACTTGAGCCTGTTGTATTCGCAGCATCCCTGATGCCACTGCTGCTGCTGCTGCTGTTGATGTGTCCTCCTCCTCCGCTGGTCGTCGATGCTGGACCGATGCGCGTTTCGATGTAGCTCTCGATCTCCAGCCTTGCCTTCTCCACGTTCTCCGTTGACCCGATGACCTCGAAGACGGGGTCCTTGTCTCGCCCTGGAGTCACGATGTACGTCTGCGTCTCCTGCTGGATGCGCTTGATCGTCGCACCCTTCGGACCAACGACCAACCCCACGACGCACACGGGAACCCTGACCCCGATCGTCACCTGATGCTGCCCTCCATGAGCAGCCCCGTTAGGACTGGGTGGTCGATTGACTGCGACCGCCCTCGCTCCTCCTCCTCCTGTCCCTCCCCCACCACCTCCTCCTCCTCCTCCTCCAGATCCGGACCCCCCTCCAGACGCCTGCCTTCGACTGGCCCTGATCTGGCTGAAGTGTTCGGCGGCTGACACGATCTCCCTTCGGGCGGCGGCCACGTCCTCCTTCCGCCCCGTCACGACGAAGACTGGCTCCTCACCACGGACCGGGGTCTTGATGTAGGTGTTCGTCTTGCCTCGCAAAGCCTTGATCTTGCAACCTGCAAACACACACACACACACATACATAATGACACATACAACATCTTCGTCTGAACCGTCTGCAGGCAATCGCTGATTTTTATAGCGCCTCACTAAGTAAATTTGCTCAGATGTATTGGCAGACGACCGTAACTTACGAGAGAGAGACAGACAGACAGAGGCAGAGAGACATAGAGGCAGAGACAGAGAGACAGAGAAAGAGATAGACAAACAGACAGAGATAGACAGATAGACGGACAGACAGACGGACGAACGCCGGACGGACAGAGAGCCAGAGAGAGCAAGAGAGACAGACAGAGGCAGAGAAACAGAGACAGACAGAGGCAGAGAGACAGAGACAGACAAACAGATAGGCAGGGATAGAGACGGGGAATTTTCAGACTGCCGTGATTGAAACATCCCTCGAATCGCGTGACGACTTATTACATAAAATTATTTCAACTGTACACAGTGTACATGCATGTATGTACATGACATTGTGTACATGTGTGCATACATGTATGCGTTAAACTGTTTGCACAGCCGCACATCACTGCAGCTTGCTTCAGCCGAATAGACCTCACAAAACATGTCGTCAAGAGTAACGTGCGTTAAAATTTCTTGCATTGTACACATTATTATACATTACAGAGATATTTCCATTTGCTGCAGTTGTTAAAAACGCTGATGACATTCGATTTGGCGCAGAGCAGCAGCAAGCATTGTTTTATTCAGTTGAGTTTGGCGACGGCGGGTCGTGGTTTGTTTTTTAGAGGAGAGGAGAATCCATTCTCAGCATCGTTGATGATGAAACAATCGATTCGTGACGCAATTAACCTTTGTTCTCGTCAACTCAATGGCACTTCTAGCTCTCTCTCTTCCCCTCTCTCTCTCTCTCTCTTTCTCTCTCTCTCTCTCTCTCTCTCTCTCTCTCTCCCATACAGTCACTTTCCTTCTATGTCCTTCCACGTGTATCTCCGTCTGTCACCGTGTGTTTGCCTCTTAATCGTTTTCTACCACTTCAGTCTGAATCCTCTACCTCGTTCCCTATCCATGCCTTCCTCCTCCTTCTCTTCCTCTTCCTCGCCCCTCCCTCCCTCCCTCCCTCCCGCCATCTTTCTCTCATTTTCTTTGCATTTTCCTCGACGTATTTTCCAAGACATGTCTGCCCTTGGGTCTGTATATCCTACGGTATTCGACCGAAGTTACAAGACGGCTGGGATCGTAAGATTTGCTCTCTTACCACCCAATACCTCTCTGCATGACCTTTGCCTTGTCTGCTACCCTGCGCCATACCTCCTCCTCCCCGTCCCGAATCTGCGCCCGAATGCTCTTCCATGTTTCCAATCACGCGTCCCGCGCGGAGAAACGCCATTAGGAAAAACCGGTGACGACGGGTAAGGGAGAGAGAGAGACGGAGTAGGGAGGAGAAGTGAGAGGAATATAAAAAAATGAGAAGGAGAGAGGAGCAGGAGGAGAAGGAAGAGGAGGAGGATAAGGAGGGCTAAGAAGTCAATAGAACGTCGACCGCAGATTGTCGCATTTGTCACCTGGCCTATGGCTCTAAGAACAATAATACTAAAGAAGCCACTGCTGAATTGAAAGAAAGGGGGCAGTGGCCGCGGAGTAGAGGCAGAGAAACACAGATGAGAAAAGGGACAGACAGACAGGCAGACAGATAGACAGACAGACCGATAGACATACAGAAAGCCGGTGTCGAAACTAAGGAAGAGAGAGGGAGGGAGGAGAAGAAGAAGTGAGAAGAAAACAAAGAAAACGAGACAAAGAAGCCAACAAAAAGTACAATATTGAAAAACAAACGACAACAAAAGGCGCAGAGTGAAACTGTATAGAAAAACGTCAAAAGCAAAGAAACTGAAACTGAAAATCCAATATTAAAGAAACAAAATAATGAATAAGCAGAAATAGTCAAAAATTCGAGAAATTAAGTTTAGAGAGGCGATACTGATTTTGACTCATATTATAATTTTTTGCAAAACTTAATCAGAGTTGGAGAGAGGGAGGAAAGTAAGAGAAATAAGTGGAAATGAAGCAGAGAAAAGGACGACGTAGTTTGTATGTATGTATGTATGTATGTATGTATGTATGTATGTATGTATGTATGTATGTATGTATGTATGTATGTATGTATGTATGTATGTATGTATGTATGTATGTATGTATGTATGTATGTATGTATGTATGTATGTATGTATGTATGTATGCATGCATGCATGCATGCATGCATGCATGCATGCATGCATGCATGCATGCATGTATGTATGTATGTATGTATGTATGTATGTATGTATGTATGTATGTATGTATGTACGTACGTACGTACGTACGTACGTACGTACGTACGTACGTACGTCTGTATGTATGTATGTATGTATGTATGTATGTATGTATGTATGTATGTATGTATGTATGTATGTATGTATGTATGTATGTATGTATGTATGTATGTATGTATGTATGTATGTATGTATGTATGTATGTATGTATGTATGTATGTGTGTATATGTATGTATGTATGTATGTATGTATGTATGTATGTATGTATATGTATGTATGTATGTATGTATGTATGTATGTATGTATGTATGTATGTATGTATGTATTTATGTATGTATGTATGTATGTATGTATGTATGTATGTATGTATGTATGTATGTATGTATGTATGTATGTATGTATGTATGTATGTATGTATGTATATGAACATTTATATAGCGCCTTAAAATAACATCACGAAGACGCATAACGTAGTAGAAAGGACGATAAAGAAGGAGACAAAGAAAGAGAGATGGAAGCAGAGCCATACATATACAGAGGAGGGACAATCTCATTGTGTAAACTACAGATCCACTTTCCCACGCCCTTAAGCAACCCCGGACGTCACCCCTCCCGCCCTCCCACTTTCCCTCCCTCCCTCCATCAATCCATCCATCCTTCCTTCGTTCCTTCCTTCCTCTCTTCCGCCGAATACGGATCAGTTCGATCCGATGCTCAATTGAACGTCAAATACGAAGCTATGACGAGAGAAGATGGCGCAGCTGACTGCCGCATCCAGGAAGAGCAGATAAAGGATGACTATTGATTGCTAGCAGCAGCAGCAGAAGCAGCAGCAAAAGCAGCAGCAGAAGAAGAAGCAGCAGCAGCGGGGTTTTTATGTTCAAGATGGGGTGGCATATAAACTGGATTCAAGAGTCGCCATACTCCTTCTCCTCCTCCTTCTCCTCCTACTCCTTCTCCGTCTCCTCTTTCTCCTTCTCCTCATCTTCCTCCTCCTCCTTCTCCTCCTCCTCTTCCTCCTTATCTTCCTCCTCCTTCTTCTCCTCCTCCTCCTCCTTCACCTCCTCCTTCTCCTCCTCCTTCTTCTCCTCCTTCTCTTCTTCCTCCTCCTCCTCCCTCTCCGGCCGATCCATATCCTATTTCGCCTTCGTTTCCTTCCATTACTCCTCCTTTTCCCGCCAATTCTGTAGTCTCCCTTTCCGCTTTAGTGTGATTCTCCTCTCTTGCTTTTCCAGCTTTTTCCTTCTGTCATAATCTCTTTATTTTCTACCTGTCATTATTCCTCTGTCAATATTCCTCCTCTGTCAGTAGTACAGTATTGTATAGTGTAGCATAGCATAGCATTGTTATGGCATAGTATGGCATAGCATAGTATAGAATGGTATAGTATGGTATGGTATGTTATGGAATGGCATGGAATACCCATTACCTATAGCATAGCATAGTATAGTATTATATAGTATAGTATTATATAGTATAGTGTATTATAGCATAGTATAGTGTAGCATAGCATAGCATGACATGTCACAGCATAGAATAGCAAACTACTGCAACTTCTTCGCATTCTTCTTAATTGTATCTTTCGAATTCTTGCATTCTTCTTCATTTTCTACATCGCAATATAATTCTTCATCTTTACTCTGTTTACATTATTTTCGCATTGATTTTTCTCTTTCTCTCATCGCATTCTGCTTGAAATTCTTTCTTGCATTCCTCTTCGCATTCCTCTTCTTGATGCTTCAAATCAATGCTTCTTCAGTCATCGCGTGTTTCTATGCGCGCTCCCATGCGTGTGTCTACACGTGCATAGATCTATTTTTGGTGCACATGACATGTACTTGTCGTCCCCATTAGCTATTATCATTACCTGTTTGGTCGGCATTTTGTCCTGGAGTTGTGCTTTACAAGTCTTATGTCATGACACGATATATGTTATGTAGAGTTGTAGCGCAACTTGACTTATAGCTTTCAGCAGCTTTTTGTCGAAAATGAGTTATATAAATGGGTGACGAGAAGTTCACTCCTAGCACTCTTTGGCTTTTCACTCGATGTGACTCGATGCTTGGCGCCTAGAAACGGTGATCAATCAATCAATCAATCAGTGAATCAGTCAATCAATCAATCACGCAACTCACATCTGACAAATTCGTTTCCACTTGCGTCGCACTTTTCCCGTCGACCGCCGCGCTAAGTCCCCCAGAATCGACGATTGACGAGAAAGACCCCTCTTCTCCCCATCCCCATCCCCGACAGTCCGACCGACCGTCCGTCCATATATGCATACAGAACAGACTTTTCTTCGCTGACCTCTCTTTCCCTCTCCCGGGATTTCGATTCCCGCTTCCACTGATAATTATTCATATGCTTTTGCCATGGGAACAGATTCTCGTTCGCTGAGGCGTAGCGTTGGCACCGCCACCATCACCACCAGCATCAGCAGCAGCAGCAGCAGCCGGCACGGATGCAGCAGGAGGCGCTGAAGCAGGAGGTTTCCTAATGGATAGGTTAAGACCGGTGAACGAGCGTTGGAGATTCGATGTCCGATTAATCCGTTCGTCTTTCCATCGTCCGACAGGTAAGATGATGGATTGTGACCGCAATCGATCCAGGTCGATTATGACCGCAAGCATAGCGACGCCGCCGAACGTCACCGCACAAGTTACACCCGCACAATAATAACAAGCCCAAACTATGACGACAATCAACCGAGTAAGACATTCGCCAATGGGCTTCGTCGCTTTAATAATATGTCTGTTCATCTGTCCGTCTGTCCATCTCTGTCTGTCTGTGTGTCTTGTCTGCCTGTCTGTCTGTCTGTCTTGTCTGCCTGTCTGTCTGCCTGTCTGTCTGTCTTGTCTGTCTGCTCGTCTGCCTCAGTGATGACAAACTGCTTTTAATCGTTGCAGTTTTACGAGGCATCGTTAAGTATGTACGTACCTACAAAGATGTTTTATATAGCGCATTTAAAGTACCATATAAAGGCGCTGATCAACAAATGGTTAATGACTTGAGCTATATAAATTAACAGACTCCAACTTAATTGCATGGAAACTTCATTATATGCACGAAAACATGATGAAACGAAGCGCGTATGACCCCAGCGTATACGTGAATATCTACATTTCTACATACATACAGACGCACAATTGCACATGCCTACATGCATGCATACATGCATACATACACTTATTTACTGAGAATTTGATATAGCGCTCCTTCAAGGTCCTGCTCAGGAGCGCTCCCAGTCCAACCCCGGTCGAATAAGACAGTCTTAAGAAGAGAAAGAAATGAAGCAGAAAGGCCAAAGTTGGACCCGGGTCATTTGCTTTGAAAATGAATTGTGCAATGGGTTTCAATGGATGTGACCCATTTGCATTTGAATGAAAGTGGTATGTGGACTTTAGAAATGGAAGTGGCACATGGGCTTTAGAACTGAAGTGGACAATTTTCTTAGAGATGGACCCGGGCCATTTGTTATAAAACTGGATTGTGCAATGGCTTTAGAAATCGATGTGGATCATTTGCCTTTGAATGAAAGTGGTCTGTGGACTTTAGAAATGGAAGTGGCACATGGACTCTAAAATTAATGTAGCACATGGGCCGAAAAATTAGAGCGGCACATGGGTTTTAGAAATAAAAGTGTTTCATGGTCTTTAGAATGGAAGCAGCACATGGGCCTAAAAATAGAAATGGCACGTTGGCTTTAGAAAATATGGAAGTGTTTCATGGGCTTTAGAAATGAAAGTGTTTTATGAACTTCAAAAATGAAAGTGGCACATGGGTTTTAGAAAATAATGGAAGTGGTCATTGAGCTTGAAACCATTGAAGGCTCTACCTCGTCCGTTTAAAGGAGAGGTCTATTTGTCGTGCATGCTTGGCCCATTGTTCGCCGTCTCCATTATTAATAGCATTCTTCGTGCAGATCAAATCTCGATACGAACCCATTAACCTTCGATGATCGTTGATCGCCGCTCAGACGCCAACAACTGTCGCCAGGCGGCGGCTACGTGTCGGTTTTTATAGCGCCATTATGTCTGCTCCGTTCTGCTGCTCTATCATTTGCGATCACGGTCTTGTCCTGGCATGGCAGGGCTAGTGAAGCACCTTTGAGAATCTGTCTGAAGAGGCGCTATATAAGTGTCTGTAATGATAATTACGATTAGGCATGCACGCTGTGGATGAGAGCACTGCCATTTCTACAATCCATGTTTCACTTTCATTTTCAAAGCAAATGAGTCACTTCCAATTCAAAAACATATGTTTCACTTTCATTTTCAAAACACTTCCATTTCTAGAGCTCATGAATGGGCGGTGGACACTTCGATTTCAGAGTATATGGAGGTGTTGGTTGTATCCATGCATGAAAAAGTTCCAAGGAGGCTTGGCCTATCTGTCGCATGTTGAATGCGTTTGACACCGTTGTTTCATACTGGGCCAATCAGTAACCAATGTCTAGAACTCTAGACACCAGAGGAACAATAGGTTGCGGGACACGGCTACAAACGTATAGCCAGTCAGAAATAGAAGCATACACTCACTTCCTGACTGCCCTAATACGTACTTGTTTAGGTCTGTGCTATAGGCACATGGGTTTTAGAAATGAAAGTGGCACATGTTAAAAATTAGCCATAGGTGACGAGCCTTTCCGAAATGCTCAAAATGCTCTACATCAAATGCTTTCTTGAATGCATAAGGGACCATCCACAAATGACGTCACGCACGTAGGGGTTAGGGGGTCGCACATTTGTGACGATGTGTGACGGTCCCATACAAGATATCATCATATGACTTTTGTGTTGACGCGTGACGACGGGAGAGATGTCAAAAATCATCCAAAATTACGTGACGTCATTTAGCCTATAGACGGCACATAAATAATTTTTTATATATTAATATCCCTTATTGCATCCAAATCAGTCATTCATAAATATTATATACAATGCCATCAATATTTATATGCGTTCCAAATTCACTGTCTGCACACAAACAAAACACACACTCGCGCTCGCGCGCACACACACACACACACTCGCGCGCGCGCACACAGACGCACACGCACGCACGCACACACATACATGAATGCACATATATATATATAATACATAATGATATCAAACGTAATTAGTATAATATAGATCATATATATATATATACATATATATATATATATAGCCTATAGTTATTATATGTAAACGCTGCGTAAATTTAATATTAGACTTATATGATAGTTGTGCTATATAAATCACGACTAGCAAAGAACTCGAATTGTGAAGTTATTCGAGCCTCGTCTGGCCTTTGTCGGGGTCAATATCCATGGAATACAGACTGATTTAGCGCCTATTCGGGGTAGTAAGCTTATAGCAAGATCGGCTTCACTGATATACCGATGCCCTACACACACATATATATAATATATATATACATATATACAATGTACACACATATATATATATATATATATAGTTTGATATACATAACCCAACAGTGAGCTTCAGAGGGCAAGTCATGCATGAGGTCGTCCAGGGGAAATGCAGTGATATCCATCAAATTTCAGGTTTTACCCGTCTGCGTTATATAGGCGTACATCAAAACGTGTACCGCAGTTTATTTATTTATTTATTTAGGAAGTTTTATATAGCGCCTTTTCAAGATTGTATAGTATACTCAGAAGCGCTCCCGGCGCAACTACGGCTAAATATAGGACAGTTTGAGATTCTTCAGGAACAGTGGATAGTGACCCCTGGGCACTATAGCTGTTGGCTCATCAAAGGGTATCCTCAAATACTTAATTTAATTTCAATTTATACCTAACAGGGTACTGAGAAGTACTGACTAACACAATGTAGTCAGTACTGACGAAGTCGTAACCAGCTACCCATACTACTACACATAAATATTATATGCAGCATCCTTGTTCAGTTTAAGAAAGAGCGTTGCATAGTTTTCAGAACGATACATTTAGTAATGTTTAATGAAGATAGTGCTACATAATATCTCGGTGAGTCTAGATGCATATAGGCCTACGGTACCTAGATACCCGGGTATCGTATGCAAACGATGACAGATCAGTGGCTCTAAATTCTAAAAAAAACGAATGCATGGGAAATTGGAAAATCATTATGAAAGTGCTATTGACAAAGTCTCAAGGGTGGGCCATCTTAATTTGGGTTGATTCATATATATATACATGTATATATTGATATATAGGCATATTCATATATATATATTCATATATATAATTCATATATAATATATACTATAGTATATATGTCTATATAAGAATCAGCATAATATTTATAGACTCTATTATAAATAATTATAATTATCATCAGAGCTCTCCATGGCAAAAATGACGTATACACAATCCCAAAGAGGCATTCAAAAAAGCATATGATACATTCCCAGAATCGTGTGAAACATAATGATATAAGGTCAATGACACATTCAAGAAGCTACAAAAACTTCGGCAATTTACGTATGATTTAAATCATAATCACCTTTTTGTGAATGATACGTCGGAATATTCTTTCCTTCCAAAACCATCGCCGCTTCCCCCCAACCCAACCCAACCTGAAACGTCTATGGTGCATCGTGAAGCATTGCCATCCACGGTTAAACCGCCCCCCCCGACTATAATTGCACACTATAGACCTGCTAGATAACTTTTATTGTGTCGTTCCAAGTCTTTTATACAAGTGCGTCGTGCGCGTGCGTTATTTCCTCTGCCCAAATCCGCCTTGCAGCGCTATTTAGGCCAACATGGTTTTTTTACGCATTGCAGCGCTATATATTTTTTAAATTTTTCTTCATGAGAAGATGATTTTAACTTTTTCTCACATAAAGGAGCAGTGTATGCCTTATGCGACAATAACTTCAGCGGATATTGAGTCACCAGATGCCAAGCAGATAATATTGCAGATAGCATTTCAGAGGAGCACAATTTCATAAGTATTATAGGTCCTAAGTTATTGGCTGCAGTCTTCTTGGTCACCTGGGAATGAATAATAGGGCTTATAGGTTAAAATTGGGAAATGGCATATACATATATTGTATAATAATAAATTGATGAGCATTGCGCTGGAAGCTATTACGATTAGCCCTATTGTATTGTATTGTATTGTATTGTATTGTATTGTATTGTATTATATCTAACCATTTACAAAGCGCTTCTCACAGCATAAGCTCCGAAAAAAGAGCTCCGAGTAGGCCTACGTGCAACGTCGAGAGAAAAGGTAGAAATTTTAAGGCGAGAGAAAGATGAGGAAAGACTATAAAAGAGGATGAGCAGCACCATTTCATGTATACAATATCGTTGAGATCTCTTCTAATTATATGCTTCGCTGTCTCGTGAGACTAATCTAAATTCATATAATTATTATCTCCACCCAAAGTAATTATCCTTTTAGAACTGAAGACAAGACTTATAAATACTAAATAGTAGGCCCCTATCTTTTTTATTAAAACGGTTTTGTTCATCACAGTTATTCATCCAGATACTTTTGAACTTGAAAACTGCATGCATGCCGTATTTAAGCGTGGTTGGACTGGGAGCGCTTCTGCGTAGTTCACCTTGAAGATGCGCTATATAAAAACTCAATAACAGCTATCATTATAACTTACAACGTCATACGCATCGTTTTACGTGTTGTTCTAATTTTATATGGTGTCGTATGGAGAAGCAAATCCAGACATCGTTAGAAGCCTATATCATACTTCTTCTTGGAACATATGCATATTCTACTATAAAACTACATGTACGTATACAGGTTACTCTATACAGTCTACTTGCAGTTTGTATGTGCACTTGTTATAGCACCCCTTCAAGCTCTTTACTGAGAGGCGCTCCCGAATGCAGAGCGGACACTGCTTCGGAGTTTCACGCTGAAGCGCTGAGCAATTGTAAGTGAAGGACTTGCCCAAGGTCCTTACGCGGCGAGGTGGATTCGAACCTTGAACCTTCCGGCTCCAAGGCAACGACGCCACCACTACACCACCGCGCCCCACAGTCATCCCACTCCCTTACGTGATCACTACAGTAACTCACCTTGCCTTCCAACAATTTCCGCGACGTGTTCTGAGCTCGGCACCGCCACTCGTTCCGTCATGTTGGCGCTCTTCTTCGGCACCTGCTGCGCCAACTCTAAAGCCTCATCGAAGTCGAAATATCCTCTGAAGGGAACGACGGGGGGTCCGACACCGACGCCGACGGCCACCGACGAAGCTCCCTTTACAGCAGGAGGAGGCGAAGGCATCCCAACGACGACACCGCCAGCCGAGCAGGACGATCCCACCATCCCCGACCTATGATGGTGTTGTTGGTGATGTTGGTGATGTTGTTGGTGATGGTGATCCAGATTAGGTCCACCTCGTAGTACGTCACCGGGAGACATTGACGATGCCCCTGCGGTGGCGGCGGCGACGGAGATGGCGGAGACCGTAGACACGCTTCCCTGGTCGTCGTCGGCGAAGGGACCACCACTGCCACTGCCGCCTCCAGCTCCAGCACCGGCGCGAATGTCGACGTCTGCCATTGACAGATGGCGACAGTAGAGCAGTCTTCGGACTACGACGACGACGATGAGCGGATATCGTGCGTTGTGTTTGTCGGCGCACAACGCAGTTGGCGCCAAGAGCAATGCGACCCTCCGATGCCTATTTATAGTCTTCGGATGCCTGCTGCTGCCACTGCTGCTGCTGCTGCTGCTTCTGCTGCTGCTGCTGCTGCTGCTGCTGCCACTGCTGCTGCTGCTGCTGCTGTAGCCAGACAATTGCTGTGAAAGCATCATCGTCCGTGTCGGCTGCAGTTTTGGCGCCAATGATCCACGCTCATACCATCGCTGATTCGACGGAACTAAATTCTTAATATCATCTCGGCTACCACCACCACCACCACCACCACCACCACCACCACCACCCCACCCCCACCCCACCCCCACCCCCACCCCCCACCACCACCACCACCACCACCACCACCACCACCATCACCACCACCACACCACCACATCGCCACCACCACCACCACCACCACCATCACCACCACCACACCACCACATCGCCACCACCACCACCACCACCACCACCACCACCACCACCACCACCACCCCACCCCCACCCCACCCCCACCCCCACCCCCCACCACCACCACCACCACCACCATCATCATCATCATCATCATCATCATCACCATCACCACCCCACCCCCACCACCACCACCACCACCACCACCACCACCATCATCATCATCATCATCATCACCATCACCACCACACCCCTACCACCGCCACCACCACCATCACCACCACCACCAACCAGTTCTAATATAAAACCAGATCAATGGCAGAGGTGGCTCCAAAGCCCTCCCTCCTTCCCCTTCCTCCTCTGCCTCCTCCTCACACCCTGAAGCTTAGCCAACTAACCAAACAATTAGCCAACCCTTAAGTACGTCTATCACTTCATTCGCCCGACCGCCGTCTGTCTGTCTGCCTATAGTCTGTCTTTCTGTCTATCTATCTGTCTGCCTGCCTGTCTGTCTGTCTGTCTGCTTGTCTATATGTCTGTCTGTCTGTCTGTCTGTCTTTATGTACCACTTATAGCCAGTCAACCGGCCAACCAAACAATCAAGAAAAACAGACAGTCAACCATGACATGTTATTATCTTTCGGGCAAACTTGGTGCAGTTAGTGTATCAAGAAATGAGTAAGATGGCTATACTTTTGACAGGTTTAATTCAATGATGATGCATGTAAACATTGTAAAATGTACATTTCAGCGTCGTACTATTATGACTTGAAAACGTCAGCATCGTATCACTCGGACTGTGGGACAGGGACCAACGCTCGTGAATAAGCTCTTGCCCTGCTCTTTTTTTGCAGCAGAGCATAATTATAATTATTCATTTATGTATTACTATTTTCATCGTATACCCTCGCTTGCATGAATTGATGCATGCTCAAATTAGATCTAAGGCTCTAAGCCTTTCATTTCCCTTCGAGCCACAAGGGAAGACAATTGTCATTTCATTCGGCAAATGAGTTCAATGTTGGGTTGTCTGCATTTCATATTCAGAATCTTGTTTGCAAGGGCATTTAATTAACTTGATTAAACCTGTATGCTCTATTATCGTCCTGTGAACTGAAACCAGAGGGGCTCATGTGCCATGCCATACAGATTACAGACGCAATGTCCAGTCTGCTACCATGACACATAACCAAGGTACACACATGTATGTATGCGTGCAGATA
The DNA here is from genome assembly GCA_945859605.1 of Lumbricus rubellus. Lineage (NCBI taxonomy): Eukaryota > Metazoa > Annelida > Clitellata > Crassiclitellata > Lumbricidae > Lumbricus > Lumbricus rubellus. The sequence goes on along the minus strand of OX243813.1, from coordinate 44,347,592 downwards.
TTCAAGCGTAAAAAATGCTGTTAATGTGTATAATTCTGAAACAAATAATACCTATTCGCAAAGGCTGTGTACGTTAAAGCTACAGCCGCAGCCACAATGTCATGTAGCCGCAGTGCAAGACTAGTGTGCTTAAGTATGATACGCGTGTACACTGTGAGAGGCGCTTTATAAATTTATAGATACAATACAATACAATGTGTGCTTATGTATGATACGTGTGTACACTGTGAGAGGCGCTTTATAAATTTATAGATAAATACAATACAATGTGTGCCTATGTATGATACGTGTGTACACTGTGAGAGGCGCTTTATAAATTTATAGATACAATACAATACAATGTGTGCCTATGTATGATACGTGTGTAGGATACATGATATTTAGACGAAGAGCATCGTTTCGAATGCTTTGCCTCCTTCTGACACAGGCGTGCATGCAGTGCCAGAATATGCATCCAATGCCGCGTTCGTGCATTGACTTGCATTGCCAGTCATGTTGTGTTGTGGACGCCATGCACAATTGCACAATGTCATGTATAATTCAAACATTGCCGTCGACATGCAATTATTGATAACAACGATAACGACCTGAGTCTGTCGCAACAAGTGGATATCGAGACGAATGAAGAAGTATATGGCTGGGGAGAGAAGGACCGGGCATGGGTTGGGGTGCGGGCAGGGGGTGCGTCCGTGGGGTTAGAGATAAAACCCAGGTTATCCTTTCGGATTCACATCACTCACGCAGTCCCGGATGGCGACACCTACCTCATCGATGTCGAAGGTCAAACGGGGGCCAATCGAGGTTAATCGACGATGATTTGGCGGTGACAGTGAATAGATCTATATTGTTAATGTATGAGACGAATTTAGCATTTTGAAATTTGCAGGCTTCACAAGAAGAGAGAGAGAGACAGAGAAAGCAGGCCTATACCTCTGGAATGCCTGCCTATCATGCAGTTCCTTCTTCTAATTTGTTGAAGATTCGAATCGTGACTTCAATCAATCAATCAATCAATCAATCAATCAATCAATCTTTTACTGAAACCTTTGTCAAAACAACAACAGAATAGACGCAGCGAAAGGGTTAGGGTTAGACTTAAATCTTCCGACCTGTCTTCATGTGTTCATAGATTTCTATGGACTTCGAATTGCGTCGTAAGCGACTCTCAATATAAAATTTGTAAAGTAAGGTAATGTAATGCAACTATAGGTGTTTACTATGCGCCGTACTAGAGGAAGACATTTGTGAGCTGTAATTCAATAATGTAGAAGTGTACAATAAAGATCAGTGTCAGTTGCGAGGTTTCGATGGTTTGCTAAATGGGCGCTATATCAATGTGCGGCCCGACAAAGTGCAGGCGATATGACTATATATAGCCTAGGCAATTATAGGCATATTATGTCTAATTTACAGCCAGATACCTTCATCATAAAAGTTCATATCATAATTGTTACATGTGGCTTAACTTCAACGCTCAAGAGATCTGCCATGTAATATCTTCAGAATCATTAATAGCCTGTTACTTGTTACTATTATTTTTTTCAGTAGCTGTTAACTTCTGTAGCGCTTGTCACGCGGCCTTTGCATAGTGTACAATGCTTATTAGTATTACTTGTTGCCATTATTATTTTACATGTCTTAAAGTTTTTGTATCACCGTGGTTGGACTGGGAGCGCCTCTGAGTGGACTTGCTGAAGAGGACAGAGGTACTATATAAATTCTTGACATGAAAAATGAAAACCAGGTTGTAGCAAGGTCAACACCCTGAAGAAGATCGGTATGAGAAAGTGAGAACATAGAAAGAAATCCTTACGGAATAAATGAATCGTCCATCGAAAACTACCCAAGCAATAAGACAAAGCAGAATAAAAAAAGCGAAGAAAACAATAGTATTGTTCTTGGACATGGAAACAATTCGACTGGAAAAAGTCGATCAGCGAAGACTCCAATGGATCGGTGAAGTGGAAAGAACTCCAGCTGACCGAATACCAAACATTTCGTTGCCTGGACGATTCGACGGGAAAAAGGAAACAGTTCACGACCAAAGAAATTGCGATACATTGAGAAAAAACGTTTTTAAAATGAACTGAACGAATGGATACTACACTGTGTCCACGATAAAGTAGACCACAACAAAGAGTGTCATAACTCGGTCAAAACTTTTAGGATTTGTCTGAAATTTTAAACACAACAACAGTTACCATATTTACACGAGATCCTAAAACCGATTAGAAATATTCCTGAGTTTGTCAAATTTATGAGCGTTTGAGTTGCACCACCAAAAAATGCAACTTTCCAACATGGAAAAGCTGAAAGGAAGCGAAATTCAGCTCTAAATGGTGGTCAAAATGTTATTTTTGTTCACGAACACACAGCCGTAGACACAGACGCTACTGTTTGATGGTCAGGTCGATGATCACCTGGTCAAACAGCTGCCACTCTTCAATCAGACGCGCCCTACGGTTATCGATGTCATGAATACAGGAACGAAAAACGCGCTACGCCGGTAGCCTACATGTACCCGGTTCGAGATCTGGACTGCTAGGCGGCCACAGCTGCGGATATGAAGCCGAGTGTTTTCCGGGACAGCTACTACACTAATACGTCTACGGTCGGGTGTTTGTGAACAAGAATGACATTTTGACCACCATATAGAGCTTAATTTCGCTTCCTTTCCGCTTTTGCATGTTGGAAAGTTCAATTTTCGGTGCTCCATTTTAAACGCTCATAAATTTTACACACTCAGGAATATTTCTAATCGGATTTAGTATCTCGTGTAAATATGGTAACTGTTGTTGTGTTTAAAATTTCAGACAAATCCTAAAAGTTTTGACTGAGTTATGACACTCTTTGTTGTGGTCTACTTTATCGTGGACACAGTGTATTTATTCTCATCTGGAGCTTGATACTGCTGCTGCTGCTGCTGATGATGACGATGATGATGACGATGGTGATGATGATGATGATGATGATGACGACGATGATGATGATGATGATGACGACGACGACAATGATGATGATGATGACACTGGTGTCAGCGATGATCAGGACGCGAACAACAACGATAAGGATGATGCTCATCATCGGTATAATCGTCGCCATCATCATCACCACCAGCACCACCACCACCACCACCACCACCATCATCATCATCATCATCATCGTCAACGTCATCGTCATAGTAAAGTCAGTCAATCTTTGTAGCGCTATAGCAATTATTTGGATTGAAGGTGTGAATTGCGTGAACGAGATGTAAGGTTCTCTCTCATATTACAGACCATCGATAGACTATAATTAATTATTTATTGACAGACGGACGGACAGACGGCAGACTCACAGACACACAGACACACAGACAAACATAGAGAGATACAGAGAGAGACATGTATTAACCGATTATCGTATTTGGTTCATTTGCTTTTTTATAACTGACCGACGACAACGTTGAACGTGATCCTAATGCACTTGTACGTCTTCCTCCTACTACTCTACCACCTTCTCTTTGTTTTCATTCTTCTCCACTTCCACAGTCCTTTGCTGCTTCTCTCTTCCTCATAGTCTCCATCTTACTCTCTGTCACTGTCTGCCTGTTTGACTGTCTGTCTTTCTGCCTGTTTGCCTCTCTCTCTGATCTGTCTGTCTGTCTGTCTCTTTCTCTCTCTCTCTCTCTCTCTCTCTCTCTCTCTCTCTCTCTCTCTCTCTCTCTCTCTCTCTCTCTCTCTCTCTCTTTCTCTCTATCACTCTCTCATTGCGCATGTCCTGATGCCTCTCCGCTGAATGTTCAACCGCAGTTCAGATGTTAGCCAGCAAGTATGCATCTCCTGCACACACGTCTATCGCCTGCCCCACCTTCTCCTCCCCTCCTCTCCCTCCACCTTCACCCACTCCATCAGCAACAAGTCCAGCAACAGTAGCAGCAGCAACAATAGAAGCATCGGACAGTGTGCCAGTAGGTCCCGTGACACTATCCTCTTCACCGACAGCAGCAGCAGCAACAGCAGCAGCAGCATCTGATCCTCGTGAGGACCCAACTCATTCTGATCCGCCCCGCCTGATCTTTGCCCGTGTCCTTCCGGAATCCGAATCCCCGACAGACCCCCAGTGGCCCACCGCTCCTCGATCCATCGGTCGGTCGGTCGGTCAGGGGCAGAGGGGCCAGAGGCCAGGGGGGTCCGACCGACCGACGGACGGGCGGGCAGGCAGGCGGGCTCAGACTCCGACCGAAGACGGGGGGCTAGCAGCGTCAGGCGCCTCCGCTGGCCTCCGTCGCCGTCATTCATCGTTATTTTTTCAACGCTTCTCCGTCTCTAATTAATGTTTACTGTGGGGACCAGCATCCTACTCCTCATCATCAGTATCAGCAGCAGCAGCAGCCACGGGCAGCAGGCAGCCTCCCATCTTCACCTCCACCCCACCCCCCGTCGACCGACTGACTGACTCGGCCCAATTGCATTTCACAAACCGTTTGCCCCGAACACCTAACAGCCCTCCTCTCCATGTCCTCCTCCTCCTCCTCACACCGATTACCAATTGATGTGTATACGTCACAACATCCATGTTTATGGACGAATCGACGTACGCACCTAGATATATTTTATGCATTTAAAAATGATGTATGTAGGTGACTAGGTTAGGGTGACCATACGTCCCGGTTTTCCGGGACATGTCCCGGTTTTTTGTGGTGCGTCCCGGTGTCCCGACGATTTAGGCAAAAGGGCAAAATTGTCCGGGTTTTTACAAGAAGGAAACTTGAACATTGAAAACGTCAATTTTATGTAAATGACAGAACAAAGTGCAGTTTGTAACCCTAAAAGAAGTCGTCAATTGTATGGAGTATTGTTAGCCAAAATCCTTAGGTCTATGCTAGCGAGTTTAGTTAACAGATTTTAAGAATTATCAAAGCGTGACTAAAAAGTTTTCATATTAGGTCTACAATTTTTCCAGTTGAGGGACCAGATCTATCGATTTCGGCATGTCGCGTCAGGGTTGTAGTGGGAGTTATAAGAAGACTCATGTCAGCACTGAATAATAGAGCAATTTCTTTCATGAAGACAATAATAAAAGGCAGTCTTGTAATGTTGAAATTTTAAAACATCTGATGGTGAGAGATTGCAGGTCACATGTCCTTTCCAAACCCCTTTACCTTCTCGTTTGCCACCAGACACCTTAAATCTTCCTCTGGACTTGATTGCACACTGCACGCCGATTGAGAAAGAGAGCTGCACTCAATGCACTGACGACTGGACGGGTCGTAGATTTCCACACTGAGGTCTATCATGCTCATCATCAAATTTAACTGTGATCACTCTGCATCAATAGGCTATGTTGGAAAAAATGCACGCAGAACTGAACTTTAACTAAAAAATTCACTATGTATACAATATAGCGTATGTTCACTGTGGTCATTCGTATAGGTTGATAGTATGTTGTTAAGGAATTAGGCCTGCAATTGGCAGTTTTCCAAAAAGTGTCCCGGTTTTTGATGGCCAGAAAATGGTCAGCCTAGACTAGGTATGTATCCATGTCATATGAGTGCGTGTGTGTATGTATGTGTGTATGTATGTATGTATGTATGTATGTATGTATGTATGTATGTATGTATGTATGTATGTATGTATGTATGTATGTATGTATGTATGTATGTATGTATGTATGTATGTATTCATGCATTTTGCATGTTAGCATAGTGGCATACGTGTATATGAATGCATGCATGTAGGCCTATGTATGCACGTATGTGTGCCTGTATGTATGCATGTATGTATCTATTCATGCATGTTTGCATCTAGGCATATATGATTGTATGCATGTATGTATGTAGCCTATGTATGTGTTGTAAAGGCCAACCCAATTAAAGCAGCCCATTGTGTGTGTGTGTGTGTGTGCGTGGTGTGTGTGTGTGTGCGTGCGTGTGTGTGTGTGTGTGTGTGTGTGTGTGTGTGTGTGCGTGCGTGCGTGCGTGTGTGTGTGTGTGTTGTGAATGGATGACTTCGTGGATGAATGGCTGGATGTATAATATGAAATTACGAATTATAATAAGGTGATAATTATTCAAGGCCAATGCACGTTGCATAAACAACATGCACGAAATGAACACCTCTTTTATGGAATACCTTTATAATATGTATGGCCATGTTGCCGTGATTCAACCCACAATATCAGTCTGGAGTCTCTGGACAATCCTTTGCAACATTGAACGGTTCTAAGGCTACATGCATGTAGCTATTTTCAGACCAATAGCTATGTCGATCTTCAGAAGACCAGTAAAATACTAAAACCAAAGAGGTATACATGTACACTAGGTTGACCGATAAAAGTCGGAATTCGCAAAGTGCAAATACATGTATAACGGTATTATCATCCTCGTCGACGACGCCGTTGTCGTCGTCGTCATCATCATCATCATCATCATCATCGTCGTCGTCGTCGTCGTTCTCGTCGTCATCATCGTCATCATCATCACCATCGTCGTCGTCTTCGTGTTCGTCGTCGTCTTCATCATCGTCGTCGTCTTCATCATCGTCGTCTTCATCATCATCAGCGTATCATCGTGATCATTTTATCGATAATCATTTATCATCATCGTCAAGCCACTTAGCGATGAAATCTTCTCTGGCTCAAAAGCTCTTCCATTTAAACATTTTCAATCGTAAAATTCGATGTTTCGGTGACGTTTTGTTAAAGACTTCCTACGCTCTCCAAGTTTATAAACCTGACGCATAGGACACTATAATTTATATAGGCCCTAAGAGTTAAGAACGCACGAAACAACCTATTACATAGTCCTATACGATATCGCAATATAGATCTACATGTATAGATGAAGGTAAACCTTTTTGAAAAAAGAGGGAAACCGACAACTGAGACGGACAATTCCAGCAATTCCACAGGGAATCCACCTAGGCCTACCTATCGCCAGAGGTTGTGTCCCTATGTGCAGGCCCCTAAAGGTCTCTCTTATTCAGCCTTGTATAAAATTGCATCAGCAAACTTTAATTAGTGGCTCAGCGACTCAGAGAACAGATCAAGCTTCACAGAATATAAACATGGAAGCTTTTTTGCTTCGCTGGACCGTTTCACTAATTGAAATCATATATATATATATATATATATATATATATTTATAAATAATATATATATATTTATATATATGTAGGCTATAGTTATATGGCTTGCATAATAGTAGCTGTATAAACGTAGAAGAGATATATTCTCATACAATTATTTGATCGGTACATAAAGTATAGACCATATGAATGAATATATATAATTTATATATACATACAATACTTGTGTATTATATATGTATATATATACACGCGTGTATATATACGGTGACGATAGATAGAGACGTAGAGTCTCCGTCCATCGACCGCCGTTTCTAATTGACTAGGAACCGATTGACGGCGACACCTAGCGAGACAAAGTGGAAGACGACGGGAGATGTCTACACGTGTACTCTTCTTCTTCTCCAGCGAGCACGGAAAGGCGGAGGAGGAGGAGGGAGATGTGGGGGCGGCGGATGGAGGGATAGGGAAAGAAAGAGGGAGAAGAGACGGAGGGAGGCGGAAAATGAAGCAAAGAGGAGAAGGAATGGAAGGGGATGAAGAGTAGGAGGGCTTTGGGAGAAGGGAAAGGGGAGGGATGATGTTGATGGTCGATAGGCGCTTACTTCCGCTAAGGGGCTTCATCTCTTAATTAGACGGAGCCGTCGTCCATCTGCAGTGAAACGGAAAATGTGGTCAGCAGCAGCAGCGCAGCAGCTGGATAAAGGGCGGAGAGATGCAACCAGCTGGACGAGCAGAAGGCAAAAGGAGGTTACAAAAGGCGAATTATATACAAATATATAGGCTCTATACACTATATATTTTACACAATGTATATATATATATTGAATAATATATATGTAATATTATGTATATATATACCTCCCTCACGCCTCTGACATCCATTCGCATTTCACTAGGAATTCATCTGCTTTTCGCCCTGTCAAAGCTCAATCTAATACTAGGCGCTTTACTATTAAATCTTATGGCACTAAAGTATGGAACACAATACCAATTGACATTCGTCAATCGAGTAGTCTGCAGGTATTTAAAAAGAAACTTCGTCTTCTTCTACTCTCCTCCACTAATGCTACTTGAAGTGCACATGACCATGTGTAGTTAAGATTTTAGTTAAGTACTTAGTTAAGTTTGTTTCTCTATATGCTCTTGACAATATAAGCTTTTCTGCAATCTGTCATCACCTAATTTGTTTTAGTCTCTTTCTTTTAAGCTATCTTGATTAATTTTTCTTGGGACTTTTTTACTTGGGTGACCCTTCCCAGCGGGATGTCCATCCCTTTTGGGCCCCCCTTTGTAGCCAATGCATGCATGTTTTGTACTTTTATTGTTTTCTTGTTTTCTGGTTGCAATAAAGTGAATTGTATTGTATTGTATTGTATATGTCAGGAGTCTGCGCATCTTCTGAATCGCAGCCGCATCAGCTGCATTGGTCAGTCTGCCGCAGCAGCAGCAGCAGGGTGATCAGCGCTGCCTTCTTCTTCATCCTGGGGCAGACGGCATTTACACTATTATTCCATAATATTATCCACGTTCTGTATAATAATAGGTCTCACACAATACGAATTGACGAGTTATTCGGTAGGTGTCGCACATTCAGATCGCAGCATAGTCGCGATAGAAATCGAAATCTCAAAGCTTCTAAAGCGCCACTCGAAAATCAGACGCTGAGCAATTCACGAGCGCTGCGTCGAGTCAGAAGGGTCGTCCTAAAGTTAGTCTGATCGAGAACAAAATGAGGTTTTTCCCAGATGATAGTCAGAGGTGGCAGAGTAAATGCTAAAGTGTGTCGTTTAGGTAAAGAATAATAATTGTTGGAACGTGGAGGATCAGGCGAGTTGGGGTAAGAGTGCATAGAAGGGTGATACTTTAGTTATGTCGAGTCTAAAGTCAGAAAGGTGATAGATAGACAAGCATTAGGAAGGTGATGGTTAGTGAGTGATTGGTGATGATGATGATGGTGGAGGAACCTAAATGTGGGGATGCTGAAGACAGATCGCCTCGTAATCATGATGTTTTTGACTATAGCAATGAGAGAATGAGAATCTGGAGCAGTTAACACAGAAAACGAAAACACTAGACAACTTAGTCATGCATACTGCAAATGTTTTGAATAATCCACCGCTCTACAGTTTGCACATATAAGACAGGCATGGAAATTCCATAATTCCATACAGTAGCCAGAAAAAGCAACAGGCAAGGAACAAATTATCTAATACGAACGAGCAGCAAAACTTCAATTGTTTACAGTCAATGATTCAGTATGTAAACTGTTTTGGAAATTTTGACCATAAGGTTTCAGACCACCTAGACTTTCGAACTAGGTTAGGTATGGTTAGGAAAGAGTAAATCCAATACAACTTAAAGTTTGCATGTCACTCAGTGGTTAAAGTGGCCTGGGTGAGCAGTGGAAACGCCAGCTGTGAGCAGTGGGAACGCTGATGAAGTTTTAATGGGAACGCCCATGTTTCAAGGGTTCCACGCATGGTGAGCAATGGGAACGTAAGCCAAGAAATTCGAGACCAGTGGGAACACCGTTCCCACGCATTCCCACCCACTCTAAACCCTGATGTCACTGTTCTACTGTTTTTCGAAACACAGGACTTTAAAAGGCCATTTTGACTGTAGAAAGCACATATTCAATATTATTCATTCCTTCATTTTAGAATGTACATAGCGCTCCTGACTCTAGCACGGCAAAAAAGCAGCTTTTTTTAGTTTAATAAAAAATACTTTGATAAGAGCCAAGGAAGTAAATGTAGCTCCGGTGGGAGCCCATTTCAGACAATTTATTCCTCAAGGCCTATCCTGCTGTTTAGTTTAGTATGTGAGGCGCCCTTGTAACGGCATGGCTGCGTTACGGCACCATAGAAATCGTCAGCTATTATTAATATTAATTGGACCCACTACATAACCGGCTCTGTTACATATGAAAACCAATGCAAAGCAAGCAGGCAACCTGTGCAATAAAGAACACATTGAACACAACAACCATACCTAAAAAAACAAATAAAAACAAATTGTGCATTTGTATAACACTGACATTCCAGATAAAATGCAATCCCGAATTCCAATAGACGTTAACAAATGCTGACGCAATTTGGTAGAAATAAAAAATACACAACAGATCGTGTATTCGTGCTAAACAAAACTCAAACATGCAAAGAGAAACCGTGCAAAGCTCAAAGAGTTCAAAAATAATTACCATCAAACATGCGAAATAAACTGCTATACAACAGTTGTGTTTAAAAATGTTTCCATTACACACACACACATGCACACAGAAAGTCATAAATAAACAGAGAAAAACAAAAAACACTGAGAGAGAGAGAGACAGAGAGAGATAGAGAAAGAACAAAGCATTTCTACCAACAAAAAGTGATGAGAGAACCGATTGAAAATGGTCATAACTGAAATAAATCCACCAGAACAAGTTCCTTTTGGAGAAACCTTTAAAAAGAACATAATACAACTAAAAGACAATAAGAAAACTAAGATCCCTTTTGGAAACAGAAAGTTCTTCCAAACACAATAAACAAGAAAGTATACTTGCAGTAAAAAATGGCTAAACAATGACAGTACATAAATGATTAAACCACAAACATATATATGCTTACCGGCACATGACATTATATATATATATATATGCATATATATATATAAATTATATATATATATATACATCATGTATATATTGCATACATACACACATCGTATATAACATATATACATAAACATATAAACACATACAATCAAAAACTTTTTACATTCAACCGAACAAGTTTCTGTACTAATCAGCCACAGTGTTAGCACAAACATAAACAACACAGGACACCTAAAGACACCACCACATTTCTATTATTATAATACGCCGTACAATATTCATCATAAGCGTGACATGGCCTAACAGTAGAACTGCGCATCATGCTGAGATCCTCTTGGGTTTTTCCGTCCATGCTGAGATCCTCTTGGGTTTTTCCGTCCATCATCTAAAGCGTCGAAGGCGGAAACATGTCCGAGTGGGCGCGCTTTCGATGCCTGTGCAGCTGCATGTACCAGCGGAACTTTTCCAGGCAGATGTTGCACTGGTAGCGGTCGAGAGCGAGATGCGTGCCTTGGATATGTGCCATCAGATTGTTTGTGCTCGATAATCTCGCCTGGCAGATGCGACAGATGTACTGCTTCTCGACCACCGTTGTCTGCTCCATTGCCGACCGGCACAGCGCGTCTGCCATGCTTTCGTACGGATCCTGTACACACAACATCTACGACAATACAGTCGTACACAACAACCAACCTCCTTCAACACACCCCAAACAAGGCCGTAGCCAGGATTTGATTTGGGGGGGGGTGTTTTGTTGGGGGAGAATTTCTGACTACCATTTTTTTAGTCGTCAAAATTTGTGATGACCATTTTTTTTTCCGTTGGAAATGGTTTTCTTACCATTTTTCGCCTAATTTCATGTTTTTTTCATTATGTGCTAGTGAATGGATGCATTCTATTATTTTTTACACCCAAAACACTCCCTAGCTACGGCCTTGACCCCAAAGGTTTATGTTCAGTAACTGAAAGATTAGCATATTCTTTATTTTAAGGTATTATTTATTCTTTATTTCAGCATATTCTTTATTTTATTTTTTACTTTAAGTTATTGAGCAGGGCGAAGAAATTAAATGTAAAGCAGATAATAAATATTCCCAAGAATTTTAGACAGGTCATAAGATAGGTCAATCTTGAGTAAAACAAGGAGATCAAATGACTATCGTAGTGCCGCCATTGGCAAGTTGATAAAAACCACACTACAGTGTACATAAACAAATGATAACAGTTTAAAGTTTTAATATTTGCGCGCATAAGTCAACATAATAGAAAAGTTCTTCTTATCAGAGTATGAACCTTCAATAGTCAGGTAAAATATTTTTGCAACATTACTGGTATTAACCCTCTACCCGTTCATTTTTCCCGTTAAGCCGGTGTTTTCGACGGATATTCTCGAGGCAAACGGGTAAAGAAAAAGTTGCTAGCAAAGCAACAGTAAAATTGAAACAAAACTGACACTCTACATTGAGCAGTAACTTAGATAGCATGAGAGGATTTTGTCGTCATCCATAATGACAACGTGCAAACGTCTCATATCATGGGTGAAAAGTTGACTTGTAAGAAGCTGTTTAACTCATTCCCGCCCGAATTGTTCCGATACCTATTGGTTTAATCGGGTCA
>OX243813.1:43950307-44330307 GCA_945859605.1 Lumbricus rubellus | reverse complement strand
GCCCTGTAATGTAAGCATCATGCATAAAGATGGACTTATACACATTTATTTTAGACGGAGGAGTGCCATCGAGTGACTTAACCATCTCTAACATGATTTCATTGTTTATTCTAAAACGAAATCCATCCATCGATTGTAATGTAATAGGATTGTTTAACGAACATTGTAGTTTATTTCGTATACTACCTAAGAAAATAGTGAATTCTTTATTATCTCCTCTCAAGTCCTTACAACCCATTGAACGCAGACGATCGGAGCCAACGTTTAAGAATAGATCACCAGTCATTGTATCACCAGTCTTAGCCACCTTCGATGCAACTTGTTCATTAACGTATTTCTTATTCGTCAAATGATTATCGTTGGACGGAGAATCGTCGTGATTCGTTATCAAATCAATGGCTTGACCCCAACTTAAAGCCTCATCCATTGCTGCTGTCAAAGGTTTCGTTGTTGGTAGTCCTTTAATTTTGTGACCACCCATTTTTAAATTTCCAGTCGCGATGTTTGCTCCATCCAATCGAAGAAAACTAGCATTTACTTGACTAAGAGTGACACCTCCAGCGATTACTCTTTGTGATGAACCAACATCGGTGTGACCGAATTTATCGACGGGCATTTTATATATAATAATAATTTTTAATGCAGATTAGTCATCGCATACATATAATTGCATTACCTGAACCTTTCGTATACGATTAGCTTCCATTTCCGTTAATGTAACTCTGTAATATTGATACGCATCCATAGGGCTAGTAATATCAAAATATGTTGGAAAACCCGGTGAATTCGTTGAAGTAGGGTATATGTATAATGGTGTAAACACTACTCCATCTATGCTAGCGGATAAACTCCACATTCTAGATACATATTCGCTTTTAAACGCAATTCTCCAAATTTTAACTGGCTCAGGACATTTAATTTGTAACCAAGTGAACACACCTTTACCTGGAATCCAAGCTGCGTTCACATCATCGGTAAGATTAGTGAAAGCATGGTAGGCTTTGCTTCCGGAAAAACAAAAACCGGCACTAGCAACGAATCCTGTCACACTTACATCAGCTTCCAAGGGAGGAATATACCCAACAGACACTTTTTCAGAGATTTATCGACGTAATTCTTTGTAGCGGCATCTTGAGCTGAAAGAGGATCGCTTAAATCGTTGATATTATTACTATTCATTAGGATATTTTGGTAAACGTCGATTTTTCGATCGTTAGACGCTCTACCGATTCTCATTATATTTTCTGCGCCTATTTTGCATAGAAATCCATCCGTCGATTGTAATGTAATAGGATTGTTTAACGAACATTGTAGTTTATTTCGTATACTACCTAAGAAAATAGAGAATTCTTTATTTTCTCCTCTCAAGTCCTTACAACCCATTGAACGCAGACGATCGGAGCCAACGTTTAAGAACAAGTCGCCAGTCATGGTATCGCCAGTCTTAGACACTTTCGAAGCATCAACGTATTTCTTATTCGTCAAATGATTATCGTTGGACGGAGAATCATTGTGATTCGTTATCAAATCAATGGCTTGCCCCCTACTTAAAGCTTCATCCATTCCGGCAGTCGAAGTATTCGTTACTGGGAGACCTTTTATCACATGTCCATTCATTTTTAAATTTCCAGTCGGCAGATTTGCTCCATCACATCGAAGAAAATTAGCATTTATTTGACTAAGAGTTACACCTCCAGCGATTACTCTTCGTGATGTTCCTCCAAAATCGGTGTGACCAAATTTATCGACAGGCACTTTATATATAAAATAATTTTTAATGCAAGCCGTTTATAACTTCTTGAAAATTCATTCCATCGTTCATCGTCTTCTTTAAGACGTACAAACATAAATGGCCACAAAATACTTCGTTATCGGGTTGTATTCGCTCGCTGTTATATAACACTGGACGGCGTAAATACTTTATCAGTTCCAGAGGGGGGAGGAAGGCCGTAACTATCGAAATATATTTTCTCATTACCGCTCTTTAAGAAAGTGCACCAGTGGGTCCCTCTACCGTTCGAGTCGTCTAGATTAAGAATACCACATTCATTATCTCTCGGACTCATAGGTAATTCGTCTCTGAGAAATACTCCTCTGAAATTATTGATGTTTAGTTTCTTAGCCGCTTCGATTAGATCCACGTTCGATAAAGCAATATTCGGTAGTACTACACCCTCAACATTTATGTCTTTGTAGATCTTAGAACTCATTTTATATTTCATCTAAATGTTTTAAAAAGTAATTCGATTTTACTTCCTGCATTACATATAGCCAGCGATCTATTTTGTTTGCTTTTTGCATATTTTTAACCGGCAGCAATGGACGAATATTCTTCCAATTCATAGCTTTAAGAAGTTCTTCTTCGTCTAGCAAGTTGAACGACGATAATGGCAAAACATGATCGAAATGCCAAACCGAACCGTAATTTTCCATTGTCATTCCTTCTTCTAACTGAAATTCAATCCATTTAGTAAATATTTCAAAGTCAACACCGATAAGTTGGCACGTCGTTTGTGATTTCGATTTACCTCTTAATGATTCACTAAGCCTACTCCTCATATTTTTAAGTATTTTAAACTCAGGATCATATTGCTTTCGAGCTTCAGAATACGAGTGATTATATTTATATTTACATTCCTTACATTCTTTATCAAACCCGTCTTTACAACATCTATTTTTTACAAATTCTAATATGTTCTTCTCTTTCTTACATCGACAGCAAACTTTTTTATCTTTTATTTCCCTAGTCTCTAGTATCGAGTATTTTTGCCTAAGTTCCTTCATTTTGGTCTTTTTACACGTTTTACAAATAGTATAATAACCGCTCTTATTTGATTTATCTTTATGAAATTCGTTTAAGTTTTTTTCCATCCTACATTTGGTACACACTTTAGAGTCATCCATTATATATATATTTTTCTTTAAATAGTTTTCAATGAGTAGTGACCATATGCCAAAGTATGAATTCCATCCTCCATTATTACCCGTTTATCGTCATCTGCAGATAATGCAACTTTATTAATTTCTTCTGTATAAATATCGTGATGATAAGATCTAATAACATTCATCGTTCGTTGTTGTTCTTTTTTGGTAAATAAGCAGTCTCTATAATCTTCGTGAGTAATAGTTTTCTGGACAACATTCTTCTTAATACCTTTACATTTCTTGTGCTCATCTCCAGCAGCCATCTTATAAGAATACAACTTTGCTCTGAGTCCAATAAATTCTTTTATCTGTTTCCCACTAGCTTCATCCTTGAACATTCCAATAACTTTTTTATTTACTCCAACCTCAATACCAGATGGATGATCTCTCGGGTATTCACTCGTGTCGAATCGAGCTGTAATATCTTCTGCGATATCTGAGTAAAAGTCTTCAGTTTTAATTTCGTATGTCAAAGAATCTGTATCGGTAAATAATAATTTAGCTCTATTTCCGTATTTAGTCTTGATGTAATTGTAATGAAATTCATACATCAACGTTTTACTCAAATCTAATATACACATGCCAAGATAGATAGGTTTATTATAGTACAATTTAGTTTTTTTCATGTGAACGGCTATTAGATTTTCATCGAAAATAGTACATCTCTCATAATTAGGTTTAGCGGCTAGTTCAATAGCCCTCTCCTCTTGACACACTAACTCTACATCAACACGATTTTCAATGTTCTCACAAGTTTTTCCAAAGACACTGTTATTCATTAACTTGAAAAAGTCTTTCTCAAAGTCATTAGTAGCTTTCGTTCTAAGAGCTGTATTTAAATCGATATACTTTTTCAACCAATCACTTTCTTCGAATAGTACACCTCTATGCACTTTTGTTATTTTCAAACCCAAGCTCTCATACAGCTTCAGATTATCGTAATGCAGCACATACTTCTTTTTATGGTTTAAGTTTGGAATTAACTTTTTGACTTTGTTAATCTCAATGCTTTCGGGGGCTAACGGAAAATCGTTATGCAGGTCGTGTAACTCTTTAGGATATTCCAAATCAACTTCCAATATGCATGGAATACTTCTCCAATTATTTAATTCATCTTCGTTCATCCATTTGAACCCGTGAGTAGGTAAATTTTTGATCATAGCCCATCCATATAGATTATTCGCATCCAGGTAAGTAATAAATGTAGAATTTTCGTTACTATTGAAATCGCTCATATATTTATTATTCGCTTTCCCGTAACGATTTGATATTGTGCTCACTCCTCCTCTCATCCCTTGCCTAAGCATCAGAATCATATCATAATCATTCAATAACTCCAATTTCACGCCTGTCAATTTTAAAGCGGCATCCCAGGCTAAACCAGGAGATGTAAAATACCATGCAGGGTCAAGCGTATAGTTCTTCATACACACATCTCTAAAGTTTTCGAAAACATCGGCAAGTAACAGAACATCCGAAACGTTGTATAAATCGTGATATTCTCTGAATGTTTTGCATCCAAATTCCTTCCATACCGTTTTTGCATGCTCGTAGTCTTCATCGCTAATATTCGAATCATTTAGCTTAGAATAGAATGCGGATTTTGGTGGTAGTTCGGTTTCATTAAAGGTAGTAAATGAATCGACGTAGTCATAAGGATATATGCCTTTTCTCAGCAAAAGATCGAGCTTCTTTCCAGTATATCGTTTCCCAATATTTTTACACTGGTCTTTGCTTAGGTTCCTCGATAAAGCATCAAGACTAGAAGCCATAAATTTAAAACTGTCGATAAAGCGCAATTCGCGCTTGACGGTAATCTCTTTTCCCTCTTTATTTACAAACTTATCAACAACGACCTCTCTGCTAAAAGATATATACTTTTCCTCGTTATTAGGTATGCAATTAATTTTCTCTCCATTATTACCTCTCAGTTTCTTAATGAACAGATGACAATCGTACCCGGAAAGATTATGAAACACTACAGGGAAAAACTTGGGGACTTTATAGTTTACATTACAAATGTTATGAGCAGCCCCTCTAAATTTACCGCTAAGATGACAGTGATCTCTCACTCAGTCTTCGCCCAACGGTTTTTCACAGATATGGCATATAGTAGCTCCATCAAAACACTTCTTGTCCTCTTCTGTAAATATCATCTTCTTAGGGAATTTAAATTGATTATATATTTGTTTTATATTCTCTTCTAGTTTATCTACAAATATTTGACCAACATCATCATCTTCGCTTTCAGCCGTAAACGTCACAGGATCTTGAGAATATACACTATCGTCGAAACATTTTATGTGGTAACAAAAGGAGCTAGGAATATGCTTTTGATATTTATTAGTGTACGACAACTCTGGATTTGGTTGGCATGTATCGATCGGTTTTACAAAAGACTCAAAATCTGCGTAGACTATAAACGGAACCCTCATAGAATTGTTATAATTTTTAAAACTTAACATAGTTCCTTTTTCTGGCATTTCTATTTTTTGTGCGTTATGGTGTTTGCAGTACTCATTATGGTTGTTAAGCGCTTCTGTCGTTGTGAAACCATTCATACACCTTTTACAATAGTGCGCTGAATAATGCGAATTTGCTGTTCGGAACGTCATCAATCGGTTAAAATTCTTTATCCAGCAATAATGTTTCCGTTCTCCGTTGGAAATAAGCAATAGATCTACACAAATATCGCTTTCACAGTTAGACAGATAAAGCGGATAGACATGTTTTTCGTAACCAAATATATTAACACTAATATTATTATTTCTCTCAAATTTACCTATCACATTAGCATCAGTCGCTACCGGAAACTCAATACCACTCCAATTAAGTTTTTTCGCTTGTTCTTTCAAAGCTTTCGTTATTTTTTCCGGATTTTTCACAACCGGATTCAAAGCTCTAGTAATACACCATTTGAAACATTCTTCGTCGTCGTTTTTCATGTTTATAATAGCCTTTTTATTAGCTAAGAAGCTGGGAAGTGGAATGTAAGAACTACCTCTTAAGGGGGTATATTTTACTGTATTTATATCTAATTTTAAAACAGCTTTAAATCTCCAATTACTTCCTTGCATCTGAAAACTGGCAATAGACTCCATGATTTTATCCTTCTTTCTGCTGTATATTTCATTCAAGTCGGTTGCTTCTAAAATAACTTCTGCCCTGGAAACGAATGGTATATCCTCAGAAGTCACTATTCCAGATTTCATATCTACTCGTTCCATAGTACAAGTAAGAACCAAATTAGTCTTTGTCTGGCGATTACTCGACAACAGATTAACTACCTGCGGCTTGACGAAATTAAGAAACGACGAGGCATCCATTCCATTAATTCCATCTATTCTAAATTGCTTGGTAAATCCTTTAATAGCCGACGCTGTTTCTCGAATTTTAATTTTATCAAATATCCTGGAAACAGTTGACTTCAACGACTCCAGTTTTTCATTTACGACTTTATTGTCTCGTTCAGGCACATAACTAAGTAGCCAATCCGCAAATTCATTTATTTTTGTCCTAACCCTATTTTTGTATTTTCTCTTAGGCGCTACTGGTTTGTACTTACCAGGTGTGGGAGTAAGCGTAGGAACCTTAATGTCAGGAACCGATGAGTCGAGCAAGTGTTCAACATGGTTCATGTTTCTTAAACTACTTTTCTTTAAATCCATTTTATCTTACCACGCAAAAATATTAAAATCCATAATACACTTTAATTTCATACCTTTCTATCTCTCAAACACTTTAATTTCGTATCTATCTCTCCAGACATTTCCGTTATGATAAGCTATTATACCAGCACTCTGACCATACGCCTTAGCAGCTTTATACATCGATGGATACGAGGTAACAACGCCAGTCTCTCGATCTATAATATCTACTCTTCTCGGTTGTTTCCTGATACTACCCAACGTGTCATGTCGATATGACACAGACTTGTAGTCCGTCGGAAGAATATTCTTTTCAATCAGTACAGCTATCATTTGAGGTTTGTTGAGATGTGAAGTGCCTGTAACATTGTTATGCTTGGCCAACATTCTAAGCTCTGGTAGCTTCATAATATATAAGTATTCTTTAAATCAATTTTCCGTACACTACACTCATTTTCTGTCCATCCGATTGGAACTGCAGCAACCTATCTGAAATTACGACAGCATACGCTTCGGTGTCGGCTGGCACTGCTGCATTGAAAAGAGCCTTAATCTGAATATCGACGACTGAAGATTTCAAACGCTCGGATTGTTTGCTTACATCGAACACGAACAGCGGATATAATTCTTTATAATCTATAGGTGTTATATTTCCTTGCGTAATCAACTTATCCATACCATAGAATTTTTGACTAAAGGAGGACGCGTCTCTGTACGCTCTGGAGAATTGTTGATTAGGAAACGACAGGTTATGATCGACAGCTGGATATCTTTCTTGATTCATCATCACATATATGTTCTTGAGATCGCAGTGATTAAATAGCGACGGATTACTTTCCTGATTACCGCTACGGTCCGTCTGAAATCCTACGATGATATATCTAGGTTTCTCCGGTGATGTTTTTACGCTAAGACGCCAACTGAAACTTGTCGACTGAGGAACCGTTATTGTGTCGCATTGACGAGCTCTATACGCAACTGGCAACGTTAATTTTGATTCAATCGTCTTATACAACTGCATTCGTTCCATATCGGAAGGAATAACGTGCGGAATAAACCATGAAATTTTGTTTATCGCAACTTTTCCAGCAGCTGCAGCGTTATCTCGGAATATGGCATCATCGTCAGCTTTACGAACTAAAGTCAGCGTCTGTTTAAAACCGTAAATAATCTTGTCGTAATCGTCGCAAAACCCAAAAATATGCTTCAACGGAACAATAAAGCTGAACATTCCTTTAGTGTTTGGTTTGCGAATGAGAAAGCTTTGTCTAGTGGCAAAGCCGGGGTTGTCCGCAATAACAGCAGTCGCTGCAGTGTCTTTATACCACAGCTGATTTAAGCCTTGAGTCAACTGAAAATCGTTTGGATACGTAAGTAAACCGAGCATCGTTGTAGCTTGACCCGGATGAAATAGCGTTTCGATTTCTTGATTAGATAACTGATAGGATATTTGACTGAATAGATACATAAGCCCATTATTCGTAAGAGCGACTAAATCGGCGTTAACGTATGCGGTGTCATCGGCTTTAATTAGTCTTCCATCGAATTGTAGATATGACTCTGCTGGGTGACTGTATAAGTCTTGTAATTCAATATTTATTCTTATTTCACCAGAACTGTTAAGGTTAGTTCTCGCTACAGGTTCGTACTCGTGCCATTCGTATCGCTCGATACCTTCATCGATCAATGGTTGCTCTGTGAATCTTAGAATATCGGATTGCATTTTATTATACATATATTTTTAAATAAGAAAATAAATTTTTAGACCTAAATAAGAAAATAAACTTAAGCAAAATAAATTTAAACTGCCATTTTCAAACCACCTCCGTTTAAGCGTTTTACGAGATCCTGAATTCTAATAGCTCCTCCCGTCATTTGCGGATTCGACCCGAGTAATCTAGCTAGAATGACTTTAGTTTCCTGAGTTATCGGCTGTTGAACGGTGGTTGGTGGGAGTATCTTATTGAGTAATCGTTTTCCAACGTCGATAGCCTTATCCTTAGCAACACTCCCAATCTCTTTGACAGCTGTGCTCGCAATTTGTTTGGCTGCATTCGATGTCAGTAGTCTCTTGAGAAATCCTGCAATGGAATCGAATATTCCTGCTCCACCGACAACGTGTACTTTTTTATAACTTCTTCTCGCAACGACCAGCATTTCTATATCATCAATTTTTAATTAGATCATCAATTTTTAAATTAGATCGTCAATTTTTTATATTCATCTTTGGTTATCACTCTTTGTCTTAGTAACTCATCCGTCATACCTACAATTTCATTTCTTACACCTGTATTTCCCGCTTTGTAGCTATATATTCGCAACTCTAATTGTTTTACTAATTCGTTAGGATCTGAAGGAATGGTAATTATTCCGCTTCCTGTTTTACCTCTTAACTTCATGTAATCGTCCCATATGGGTTTTATTATCTTTGCATATTTTACACTTCTAGACGATTTAGGTTTGTTTGGTTTATTTGGCTGACTCATGGCATTCGTTTTAATTAGAATCTCGGCGTATTCTTCGAGATCACGATTATCATAAATTGAACTGTTTGGACTAGCTAACGTTAACAATTCCCATAATCCTGGAGTTCCTTGATAAGTTGTGGTTCCAACTGTAATATCATTTCCTTGGATTGAGGCTTCGCTGTCACCGATGTAGAATTTTCCATCTCTTGATCTTAATCCGAATGTTGTATCCACAAGTCTTTTATCAGAAGCATATTTTTTAAGGTATTCAACTGCAATATTTCCTAATTCTAACCTTCTAATGTCTTCTACTGGGTCATCGTCATCGTACACCTCTATAGACGGATACTGGGGAAATTGAATAGTTTTCAACGAATCTGGAAGTGATTTTAGAGCAAGTGATGTTGCTGCAGAATTATCCTTTATTGTCGACAGCAAAGCGTTTTGTTCTTTCGAAATTGCTGATTGAGAGTCGACTATTGGTTTGTAGATTTTCGTTAATTCTCGTTGAAGTCCAAGATCATCTATTCTCTCTGAGAGAAAGTTTTGTTTAATATTTTTTTTCGTTTTTAAAAACTCTTCGATAATAAAATCTCGTTTTGCAGGATCGCTAATTTTCAGTAGTGACATTTTTTATTATAATGTTTAAAACGTAACGTAAAACGTAAACGTAAAACGTAAACATAAAACGTAAACATAAAACGTACAATTTATGCATCGTAGTAATTAACATAACATATGGAGTCTTTTTCGTTTATAGTAACTGGTGAATCGGAGTTGTTTTGTATTGTAATTATTATATCCTCTGCGTCCTCTAGTACTGTACCATCTTGAAGGCTCAGTCTGAGTTGTTTCAACTTCTGTCTAAGAGAGACTAGACACATTCCACTGGTCATTCGGACTCCAAGGCCTACTTCTACTGTAATATTTGTCTTTGGTTCAATCGTTATCGCTTGCTGAGCAAAAATCTCATATCTGTCGCCTGCTCGTTGTCTTGCAGGAGCGTGAGTGACCACTTTAGGCATCCAAATTATCGGACTCACACGAGGCTTCCGTTTGGTGATAAATTTGTGTATTGGGTGACCGTATCCAGACATTTATATAAGTGGTTTT
This sequence comes from Lumbricus rubellus, assembly GCA_945859605.1. Lineage (NCBI taxonomy): Eukaryota > Metazoa > Annelida > Clitellata > Crassiclitellata > Lumbricidae > Lumbricus > Lumbricus rubellus. Next base: position 44,320,154 of record OX243813.1, on the reverse strand, counting down.
TTAAAGTAACATTCCAAGAATAGGAATATTTTTAAATGGTGAATTGGGTCCCAAGATAAGACCTTCACCGCTGATATATCCTGCTCCTCTTTTCATAAACAGACCAGACCCGATATCGAACTACCCTTTTTCCACGGAGATAGAAAAAGACCTTCCCCAGCAGGCACTATCTTACAGCATATTCCTCCTTTCTTAACGTAGAGCACTCCAGATCCACTTATCGGGTGTGAGATCGAAGATCCACTTATCGGGTGTGAGATCGAAGATCCACTAATTTTATCGACAATTTTGGAACCAGCTGCAGAACCCAATCCTGTTAAGGCTCCTGTGGCTAAACTCGGAAGAACACTAGACAGAAGAAACTTTCCGGCTGTTGCTAAGAACGGTAGAATAGCGCCAATAAATCCGCCTTCGACTCTCGCATTGTCTTCTAATTGCTTTTTACCCATTTTAATTGTCACTCCAGTTCCATTCTGATACGCTTTAGTTAACTTGTTGATTTGCCTCTGGTTTAGAGCTAACACATGCTCACCAGTTATGTCTCCATGAGAAAGTCTTATACTCACTCCAGTTCCTACTTGAACAGCTCGCTTAATCTTCTCTTTTTGCCCTTCAGAAATATTAACTTTGACCTTAGCGTAAGCGCTCATCTTATATTAAATATAAACTTTAAATTAAACCTCTCTTATATGAAATCGTATCGACAATTCCTCACCTCTTAAATTAATTAGTTTTCCATTTTGGTCTATTAGTTTTGTTTCCATCGATGAAATAGAGTATAGCGTTATTGGAAGATATACGAGATTGTGAGGAGATTCGATTATCTTATAACCAGGCCCGACCGATGGAAAGAAAGAATAAATTATGTTCTCCGTAGTTCCGTTGGCATACGATGATCCTATTATATCACTGGTAACTCGTAAACTATTCACGCTGTTTATATCGACTATGTGCTCGGATTCGTTATATCCTTCGGAGTATACACGACTCTGAAATCCTAGAACGGTGCTAATTGAATTTGGTACTGTAAAATCAACTTTATAGTTCTCATCAATTTCCAAAACAGCCTTCAAAGTATTGTTATTTGGTTGCAACTTTATACATTGACCATGACCTTCTTCTTTTAGAATTCTCTGTATGTAATCGTTTAAGTCTTCGATTTCATAGCAACCGGTTGGAATGTCTAAATCTTCCCACGTTACACCGTTATCTGACGAATATACGAATTTATTATTTGTTTCGTCTATATTGGGAAAACTGTAGTAAGTTTCAAGATTAACAAGGGCCATTTCATACTTCTTACTTTTGTCCAGTTCGATTAGTGGATTAAATTTCGTTCGAATTCGTGTGCTCCTTTCGCTCAACAAAATGCAAAAGGATTCTTTAGCCTCTGTGTTGCGTGCAATCGTTTGAGTATTAGATAAAATTTCGTCAAGAAGGGTTTCCATTTTAGATAGCTATTTTTAAACCTAGAATATAAAATCTTAAATTTTGTTATCATTTTATTATTGCTTTTATTTAATGTAAAATGTATCTAATCCAGATCTGTACCTGCCCTTATTTGTTTTGCTAGTCAAGTCAATAACCACAAAACCATGCGTTTCATCCCACGCAGTTTTGCATAGTTTTCGAAATTCTTCTATAGTCATATCATCTACACCTATATGATCGCTGTATATGTGGTTAATATTTTTAAGGTCTTGAGGGAACAAACATATAAAGTTGGCATTCTCTCTTATAGTTTGTCTAGGTAGCTTGAAATAATTTTGTGCTAGGTAAAAGCAGTCTACATTACTATGCCTACCTCTTATATAATAGGATTCGCATTTATTTTGTCGCTCTAACTGTAAATCATCAAAAATCATGAGATTCTTCTTATCTCGACTTAAGTCTCGTGGATCTGGAACATCTTCAGAGGTTTCAAAGAACTTGCAGTCTATATCCGATGTTTCCCCATGTTTTTAGACATCTCCTCGACTACGGCGGTCGGTGATACATTTAATTTCATTATCTCATCTCTATTATCGAAAAGTCTTATAATTGCTTCCTTTGGTAATTTCTCTTCGAATGCTTTCTTTAGTATCTTGTATTCTGATTGAAAAAGACTTTTTCCAAAGATCTGCAGGTTATCGTAGTCTAACCAACCAGGTCTCAGTAATAAATTAAGTAGTAAAATCGTTTTACCACATTGAGACTTACCTACGATCAAACCTCTGATGCTTCTTGGTAGGAGAGGACTGTTAAAGCGTTTAGATGTATCTTCATTCCACGATAGGTCTTGGACTTCCATTTTAATTATATTATATTAAAATGGAGCACAACTCGTATTGTGTAAAATGTAAGCGACAAACTGAATCTAAAGATGTTCAACGAGTCGTCAGTAAGAATGGTAGACCTATGCTTAGGGGTGTGTGCGTTGAGTGTGGCGCTAGAAAAACTCAGTTTACTAAAATGTCCACTACTGTACAAGGAGGTGATTTGGTATCAGCTCTCAATTCTGCTACTTCTAACATTAAACTTCCATGGGCAAAGTACCCGGGTGAAATGCATCTTCCAGGACATTCTTTCACGGGTCCAGGAACTCGATTGGATTTGAGATTGAATCCTGATGGAACACCAAAAGATTGGAGTAAACCCGTAGACAGAGTTGATGCAGCGGCTTTTCGTCATGACTTAGCTTATGCTAAACATACTGATACAGCAGGGAGAAACGTCGCTGACAGAGCTATGATAGATGAATTAAATAATATACCTAATCCTTCGTTCCGCGAACGAATTGAACGATCTATAGTTAAACCAATTTTATCAACGAAAACCCATTTTGGAATGGGGTTGAAAAAAAACTCTGAGATGGACAGACCAACTTGCTGACGAATTGCATAAACCTATAGTCAGGAAGTTCAGGAAGCGAGTTGTTTATGTGCAGGGAGTGGACAAAGTTTGGGCGGCTGACTTGATTGACATGCAGGCTTTTGCTAAATTTAATTCTGGGGTGAAATATTTGTTAAGCGTCATTGATATATTTTCAAAATATGGATGGATTATTCCGATAAAAGATAAAACTGGGAAATCTGTGGCAGATGCTTTCGTTAAAATATTTAATACGAGCAAAAGAAGGGGTGATAAACTTTGGGTCGATAAAGGAACAGAATTCTACAATAAACAGGTAAAATCATTAGGTATGGAGTTGTATTCGACTGAAAACGAAGAGAAATCTTGTATCGTGGAAAGATTTAATAGGACAGTAAAAGAGAAGATGTTTAAGTATTTTACAGCAAATTCAACTCAGAGATATATCGATGTTTTAGATAATATGGTTAGTTTATACAACAACACAAGACATTCTTCCATTAAAATGACTCCTGTTAAAGCGAGTGTTAAAGCAAACGAATGGGTTGTGTGGATGAATCTGTATGGTGATGCTGTACCTGAAACTGTTAAACCTAAATTTTCGGTAGGAGATAAAGTAAGAATTTCTAAGAAGAAAAAGACATTTGAGAAAGGCTACACAAATCGTTGGACACAAGAAATTTTTACTATAACACAAATCCAATACACAGACCCTATAACCTATAAAATATCTGACTATCATGGAGAACAAATACAAGGGACATTTTATGAAGCTGAACTACAATCGACAACGCAAGATACATTTAAAATAGAGAAGATTATAAGAAAAAAAGGAAATCGGTCTTTGGTTAAATGGTTAGGCTATGATGATTCTTTCAATTCATGGGTTGATAATAAAGACTTGATATCATTGTGAATTTACTACTACTATTAGCAAATTGTTTCTACTACAGCCCTTGTGCAATCATTACTTCTCTATGAATAAGAACACGCTTTAATAACAAGTTCTACTGTTCATTCGCAGCTTGGTATCATCGATTATGTCGAAAGTAGGTCATGAAGCACGCTGACTAAAAAAAAAGGTCGTTAACTTTCTTGGGCGGTCAAAATCGAAAAACAAAATTCTTGACTTTTTGGGACGGATTACAAAAAAAAAAAAAAGTTAAAAAAAAAAGTTTAAAAAAAAGTAAAAAAAAAAAAAAAAGTTAAAAAAAAACCTAGAAAAAAAACCTAAAAAAAAAGTTAGAAAAAAAACCTAGAAAAAAAGTTAGAAAAAAACCTAGGAAAAAAGTTAGAAAAAAAACCTAGAAAAAAAGTTAGAAAAAAGTTAGAAAAAAAGTAAGAAAAAAATTGGAAAAAAAAGTTAGAAAAAAAAAGTTAGAAAAAAAGTTAGAAAAAAAGGGTGTGTGTGTATTATAAGTCTTGTAAACAGCGATATTCATTTTGCGTCTTCATATTAATGACCGTGACCTATAAACTTGTCGTCATCATCCAGCAGCGACAAGAATTTATCTTAGCGACAAAACCGGAAGTAGAACGACAAGATTTTTGGCCAAGGACGTTTTTTGTTCAAATTGCATTGGATACGATCAGATTTAATCGCATTGTGCCACGTGCGAAGTGTCAACGATGTTATGGATCGGTTGCTACGATAAGGCCTGCTTGCATATTATAATAGCTTATACAAAAGACTAAGACTTTTAACTGGTTTGTAGCACTATTTTAGCTTCAATAGGAAAACACCCCCCAGCTTATCCTTTAGCGCCATTTTAACTTAATTTATCTTCAATATCAGGCTTCTTAAAAAATAGCTAAGTAATTAATTATGCATCAGGGAATAATAAAAGACCCTAAAGGAGAAGAGGAGGAATCAGGGGGAAATAATAAAAGACATCCAAAGGAGAAGAGGAGGAATCAGGGGGGGGGGAGGGGGGAAATAATAAAAGACATCCAAAGGGAAAAAAGACTTCATTTTCAAGGCCTTGGCATATGAAGGCGGTGGTCAATCCCCTCTCTCTCGCCGTCTCATCATCCACTGACCGTGTACTCATCATAGCTGAGTCGACAGTCCAGCGCGCTATCCACTGTACTACCGAGCACCCCCCTCAGGAAATAATAAAAGACATCCAGAGGGCAAATATTACATCTACTTCGGTTAGGGTTAGTGATAGGGTTAGTGCAGTGCTGGGAACAGCTAGTATATAATATATATATATATATATATATATATAATTATATATATATATATATATGATAGGCTATATAATATACTAGCTGTACCCAGCCACGCTTTGCTGTGGCAGAAAAGACCTCCCCCGCCGCTTTCGAAAATTAATTTGCGACTCGCTTATGACGTCACAGTACGCGACCTCATTGATGTTTCGTCTGCTGTGTCTGAAATCTGGCAGCCCTGCTGTTTTGTTGAATTTGCAAATGGCGGTCGAACGGATTGCAAAGTTCACTTTTTGTGGAAACGATTGGGGTTTTTTCGGAAAGAAAAACGTTCTGACCTTGTGCTATTGGAATGGAAGGTTTTGGTAAATTTTCACAACAATCGGTGCGTAAGTTTCGGCGTGATTGTGACCGCACTATTGGAAAGTTTCATTTTTATTTATATAGATATAGCCTATATTAAATAATATATTATATAGGGCCTATAGTATATATATAATTATATATGCAACACATGTATATTACCGCTATTGAACTGATCTCCCTGTCGTGAATTTTGTGACGACTGAGAAATATTCGAAACATTAAATTTTACATTAGGCTACGTAGGTCTACATGATTGTACGTAGGCTACGTGGATAATCTATCGCACCTTGAAAAGAAAGCTCAGCAGATAACACAGGAGAGTACGGTAGGCCTATAGCCTACGATGTAGTAGAATGGTCTTTATGACGATCGTTTTATTAATAAGCAGAAATCACGCGCGTGCGTGCAGAGAAGGTTTTTCTATTGCTATCATGGTCCCTAGACCTATATGGGCCTATGTACACAATGTATGAAGAAACGTACACGCATAAAACTATCTCATGCATGGTGTAGGCTATAATAGGAAAACATTCTTGTCGTGCTGGCACATTTCTTATTACGGTATGTCAGCTGTTTTCTCTCAAGGAATGTCTTGAGTCGTGGGTTTGTCTTTCCTTTAGCAGTCTATTGATACTTTTCGTCCGGGTTATGCATGGCGCATGTTTAATTCTCGTGTTCATCAGAAACGCATATTATGTGGCCTACACGCTCATGAGTCCCTGATGCAAATGATCTCACCGTTTCTGACGCCGTATGTCCCGATGGTCTATTTTCGTTCGCATGCACGCTTGGCTGGCGTCACGCCACAGAGACCTCTATAATCGGGTGCCAGAAGTTGATCAGAGCATTTGAAAGGTAACAGTCGCGCGGCGTATAGCATAAATTATAGCGGTTCGAATTAATTTTTCGTTCATATATATAGCAAACGCGAGTGATAGGCCTATTTCGGGTTTCGACCAGAGAATAGGTCTAGGACTATATAGGTCTGTTCGATCAATAATTGCTGTCTGTGAAACGTTCCTCAAGAATCTGGAACTAAAGTGAAAGTAAGTTTATTACCGTGTTTAAATACTAGTTGAGTAGCCTAGTAGAGTAAGTATTTACATGGGCGCCCGCACATAGGGGCAAGGGGGGGCACTTGCCCCCCCTGGAAAATGGAAATCTATTTTTTCTAACTATTATTTTGAGTTTTTAACAAATTTCTTCGCATTAAGGCACTAATTGTTCAAATAATACACACAGTGAAAGTCAGAAGTCTATTTTTAGAAATCTCAATAAAAATAAAAATGCCTTTAATTTTCTGCCTTCCATTTTCTAGCTCTTGCTAAAAAAAATTAGCAATGAACATAGGTTTTTAACCCTCCAGCGGGTGCTCATGCAAATATAGCCTTCTCGATTGGAACCTGGCTGTAATGCAAGCTTTCACAACCGCACAAAAATTAATTATCAATGAATTACACTAAAACGTTATGTGCAAAATTCTCAACAGGACGCCGAAATTACGTTAGGAGACCTGCATAATTTATTCTTCATCTGATACTCGTTTTCTGTTCATTTATTCATTCATTCTATGGACATATATAGCACCCCGTCAGGTGCCACTTTTTAACATCAACTATTTGATTTAAAAAAAATTTCTTCGCACTAAAGAAACTGTTGATATCAAAAATGATATAGGCCAACAACATGAAACTGAGAAAATTTGCATCAAGAAACCTTTTTGAAAAATGTCCATGTTCTTAAGTTTCAGTTTTGCATTTTTCAACCTACTGCAACAACAAAATTTAATGGTGACCACTGAAAATTTTTGCCCCCCCCCCCCTGCGAAAATTTCTGCGGGCGCCCATGAGTATTTATAATTGCACAATGAAGTGTTTACGAAAACTGAATGGCTGGCAAATGAGCCTCATGTTAAATGATTTAAGTAGGCTAGACGTAGGCCTATAGGCCTACACACTTTTCATGTGGCGAATGTATGGCTTCGACTCTTCAACACTCTTGTCATATTTCAGTGAATTGATCGGGAGGTGGGGTGGTGGGGTGGGTGAGAGCGCTTATCATATCCATTCATTTCAGTGGATTCCATGTCGTTTGAGGTTCATTGGTAATTTGGTAGGTCTATACTCTATAGGGACTGTGTCAGCTCAAGAGTCGAAGCTCTGAAACAAATAAGTGACAATCGGTTTGCAAAAACTGCGACCTGCGCTCCTCACTTTTTCATTATTACGGAGGGCATGGATAATGGATGCGACGTAGGTCTACGCTCTAACCGATGTAGCTATAATTAGGTCAGTTAATTAGGTTCTCCTTAATTGTAGGCTTATGATTGTCTAAAACTAATAACAGACGTTCTTACTGTATGTTGTGTAATAATTGCAAGATGTGGGTTCATGTGAATGGAAACACGAAGAGCAGACGACGCTCACCCTGGCCGCGAAATCGATTCCCGCTGCCACCGTCTCAAAGGCCGATTCAGCCTTCCACTCACTAGGTGGCGTTCATAAAATCAGCAGCAGGACAGATAGACGCCTTGCATGGTTGCCAAACATTTAAATTTGACTCATTGTAATGATGTAGGCCTACTGATTCATGCCATGACTTTCTGGTCATCATACCGCGCGGTGTGTCTGCGCGTCAACAGCTGTATGCCTCGTAATAGGGTCGCCATATTCACGGTATAGTCCTACACTGCACGATGTTAATCTCTCTCTCTCTCTCTCTCTCTCTCTCTCTCTCTCTCTCTCTCTCTCTCTCTCTCTCTCTCTCTCTCTCTCGCTCGCTCTCTCTCTCTCTCTCTCTCTCTCTCTCTCTCGCTCGCTCTCTCTCTCTCTCTCTCTCTCTCTCTCTCTCTCTCTCTCTCTCTCTCTCATCTTGCATCCAGTGTCATCGTCTCTTCGATCGTTTCTCTCTTGTCTTTTGCGAGTCCTATCGACTTATTTCCTATTTTATTGTCATCTCTCACATTGTCTTTTCTCTAGCCTATATATAATTGTCTTCTGGTCCTTTGTTCCTATCTCCCGTTTGCCTTATGTCTTTTGTTTCGAAGTCTTATCTTCTGTCTTTTTTGTATCCTTGTCATTGTCGGCATACTGCCGCATACATCTAATTATGAAGGAGTTTCTTGTCGGGGGATGACCCCTCAACCAATGACTCTACCTGCATGGTCGGTGACTGCATGAGAGTCGAAACTATAGTGGGAGAGAATCCACGTAGGCGAGCACTCGCAAACGTGACTTCAGTTTCTTTGTTTGATGTCGATATTAATTAAACTGATTCATTCAGTGAAGTAATGCAAGTCGAAAACGTGCTTTAATCTCCTGATATTATGATTTATGAATGACGCAAACTTGATCAAATAATGTATAGGCTCTCCGCACATTTTGCTGTAAATGGTGCATTAATAGTCAAAATGATATTGCGGTAGGCCTATGATCCTATTGGTGAGATATGTATGTAGGCTTATCATGATGTAGGCCTATTAGCGTATAAACAAGTTTACAAGGTTATTTTGGCTGAAATTTGGCAGACCATGCGAGATAATAGCCTATGCCTTGTTTTAGATTTAGACAGTTTTCCGGCAATGTTAGTTAGATCCTATGCTGTTTTCATGATAATAGATTCTACATCCTAAGAATTTGGCGGCAGTAGACATAAACCTTTTTATGTTTTGATTATTGCTTTTTTTGCAACTCGCTATGTCAACACAACAGAAATAGGTCTCGATTGACTTTCAACTGAAATCTTGATTAAGATAAAAAAAAGTCTTACAGTCTCACATGCAGTCGTATAATAATTATAGGCCTACAGTCCCTACACTCTAGGCCTATGCTACAGTATGCCTAAGCCTCTTAGCAGGTCTCTTGAAGAGACACTAGACCTATATAAATTCTCAAAATGGATGAATGAATTAAAGAAAATGATGGTAAAGTAAGTTCTGAAGGAAAGTATAGGCCTATACGCGTTCTGCACTGAAGAGTAGCAACTGCATGGACTTCGCCTCGGTAGGCTAATTGCCAATGCTTGACTTCAAAGCACATTTCATGCCTGCAGCACTTCCATAATACTAAATAAGAACCACGTGAACCACTACATGTATAATTGTATATCGTCCCATAATTATGATAATATTATTTGTTTTATATGGGATCCATGTAGATAGGCTATAATTTATGCTGGCAGTATTAGGCCTACAGTAACATTGGTCCGCAATGTCAGTTTCTCCAACGGCAGCTGACCCATTCGGAAATAGTCGGGACATGTTTAAACAGACAAGTTCGGTTTAAGCCTTTGTTCCGAATGACAAGCTTACATTGGGTCCATACTCACAGTACAGTTGCCAGTATACATTATTTTGACATAGAAAATTCCTCAGATACCTGGCGACTCCTGGAGGAAATCTGGCAGCGTGCGTGTATCGGATGAGTGATTGAATCGCGCAGTGACCAATAATTTGGCAAGCCTTTTGATGAGTGTTGTTGGTCGGACATATAATGCTAATGAACCTGTTTTGAACGAAGACGTGAGTGCGAGGAAATGTTGACAAATAGGTCCTCGTTAATTTGCAGATGTTTACATGGGCAATAAACCTTTAGGGCTGTTTTGTTAATGACTTTGTTGACGACATAAACTATTGGGCCTACATGATCATATAAGAAGTTTCTGCCAAATAATCGTTTGTATTCTCACTAAACCTCTATTATAGGGAGTAGAGAATCAATTATATCATGGAACTCTGCCACTGGTTGCACTCTGCTAGTGCCAGTCCCAAGCCTTGATAAAGAAGGAGGGCGACACACGAATTATCTTTGAAATGATAGTGTCGTTAAACGGTGACAAGCCGTCAATAATATTATATCCTCATTGGAGCTGGTTTGCAACAAGCTGAACAGCAGATATGATTGACTATCGTAAGGAATGCTCTCAAACAGAAGCAGAAACTTGATATATTATTATATTATATGTTCCGAGGTTAGTTTAGTTCCCATAGCTGTGAATCACTGCGTGAATGACGTCCAAAAGACCTACACAATCATGGGCGCCCGCAGAAATTTTCGCAGGGGGGGGGGGCAAAAATTTTCAGTGGTCACCATTAAATTTTGTTGTTGCAGTAGGTTGAAAAATGCAAAACTGAAACTTAAGAACATGGACATTTTTCAAAAAGGTTTCTTGATGCAAATTTTCTCAGTTTCATGTTGTTGGCCTATATCATTTTTGATATCAACAGTTTCTTTAGTGCGAAGAAATTTTTTTAAAATCAAATAGTTGATGTTAAAAAGTGGCACCTGACGGGGTGCTATATATGTCCATAGAATGAATGAATGAATGAATAAATGAACAGAAAACGAGTATCAGATGAAGAATAAATTATGCAGGTCTCCTAACGTAATTTCGGCGTCCTGTTGAGAATTTTGCACATAACGTTTTAGTGTAATTCATTGATAATTAATTTTTGTGCGGTTGTGAAAGCTTGCATTACAGCCAGGTTCCAATCGAGAAGGCTATATTTGCATGAGCACCCGCTGGAGGGTTAAAAACCTTTGTTCATTGCTAAATTTTTTTAGCAAGAGCTAGAAAATGGAAGGCAGAAAATTAAAGGCATTTTTATTTTTATTGAGATTTCTAAAAATAGACTTCTGACTTTCACTGTGTGTATTATTTGAACAATTAGTGCCTTAATGCGAAGAAATTTGTTAAAAACTCAAAATAATAGTTAGAAAAAATAGATTTCCATTTTCCAGGGGGGGGGCAAGTGCCCCCCCTTGCCCCTATGTGCGGGCGCCCATGTACACAATCATGAAACCAGCTGCTGCTTTTAACGCGTTGACAGGTATTGAAAGCGATGTAGGCTACCTGGTAGCTCAGGGCGTTAATTTATGGTGCATGTCGTTTAGTAAGTATAGATCCGCGCAATTTTCCGAGCAGTGATTCGAGTTTTAAAATGAACAGACCGGAATCGAACCAAGTTAATTTCTTAAGATCTAAAATTAAATTATTAATTGTGCATGGATATAGGCTATAAGCTTTGATGTGATAAACAACCACTTAGGCCTAGGCTAGGCCTATATATCAATGAATATGCAGTGCTTAAACTTCCTTAAAGTGTGGAAAAATAAGTGCGCTCTTAGCTGTTCAGGCTATGCTGGCCAATAAGTGGCAGGAAGGCGTTCATAGTGTAAAATAAGTGCATGGACGCCGTCCATGACCGTCCAGCCACACTTTAAGCCCCGTGAATATGTAGGCTATAGGCCTAGGTATGCGTATAGGTCTATACGTATGTATGTATATAATGTGAGATACTTGATAATAGGTAGGCCTATATACTAGGCCCTATAGCTAAAGTTGGCGCGCTTGACATGCAACCAAAAGGTCAGGGGTTCAGATTCCCCGGATGGGTAATTTTTCCAGATTTATGCCTCACCTGCGCTTCCCCCCAGCCAACTTAGCCATAATAATTATAATGACTGAATTTACCGTACATGATTGGTGGGTAGATGAGCTAGACGGCAAGGGAGAGAACTGACAACCGCTATAAATCTGCCGAGGCTAAAAAAATTGAAGGTGCCAATTAACACTTCATACCCATAGCTGTCTTGGGGTTAGCTTAGGAAATTGCAATAATGCACATTGTCTTCTTCCAGATCTCTGCACTTGCGAATGTTGACATTCACGAATCCACTTGTGCCACTCTTGTCAATGCAGCACTTCCTCCTTCAGCTTACTATATCCTCTGCAAGTCTGCATATTTAACTTATGCAACGCTTGCAAAGTATACACTGCGATCTGTGTTAAGTCATTAAGCAAACGCAGTGTCACGACTTAGTCGTAAGAACTGATGACGAAGTGTGAAAGAATCTTGGGATTATTGCTAACAGAAGTGGGTACTCATAGGTCAACAATGAGCTCAAGTTTTATGCATTCCAAACATGGGAGTGCTTAAGGGGATTCCGTGTTCAACCTCCCAAATAGAAATTTTCTGATTGATAAAAACTAATTCTGTGTATTTGCTACCTACCATCATACGGTACCATGTCCATTGTTGCAACCCCAACCCGAATTTTTCTTGTATATACATCTCTGATTCCATATGACTATTGTATAATATACATGTATGTAAGCTAATTTAATCAGTGCACGACGATTGTCGTACAGCGACGCAGGTAGGACAGCTGCAAATTGGCGCGCGGCGTCTGGACAGGTGATTGTCTGGACAGTGCGTGATGTCTAGACGAGCGTACGTTGAGTGTACAAGGAGGGAGTGGAAGTGAAGAAGGAGTGTTGTGTGTTGAGAGCCGTTGAGATAGGCTGTAATAGTTGTTGTTGAGTTGCGATAGAGTAGACTGATGAAGGTAGTAGTCGTGTAGTTGTTATGATAACGCAAGTGTAGTCATTGTTGTGTTGTTGCTGATCGTTTTACTTTACATCGGATTTTGGAGTATAATAAGAAGACTTAAACACGTCGTCGTTGTTGGTTACAAAACAGTGAAAGTCTGTAGATTCTTTACCTAGCCATTTAGCTAATGAAACAGTTATCTAGGGATAGGCCTACGCTACCACGAACTTATACGAAGAAGCTTCCGAAGAGACTGAAGGTCACACGTAGAGAAGAAGAGGGAAAAACTTGTGACATTTGGTGGCAGCGGCGGGATTCGATTGTAGGCTTGTCTGTCCCACGTTGACTGCTGTTTATCTTGCGACCACTGCTTTCTCGAGAAATTATCTTTCCTTACATCATTACTCTTGGCTTGGTTTCCGGTGTCTTTGCTATCCTTGTTCCACTTGAATGGCTTTGAGCTATTGTCCCATGCTTCAAATTTCGGTTTGTCTTGGAACATCACACCAATCCGATTGTTTACATGTATGTCTGCGAGGTCTGCAACATTACTAGCTTCCAAGCATTCTGTGCCCTCTTTTGCTAAGACAAACTGCAGTGGACCTGGTGGTAAACATTCTTTCAGCTTATCCGCCACTAACAAATCAAACAGCTTCTCGTAGTCTTTGTCCACTCGTCTACTTCGGACATAATAATTCAACAGGTTCTTCAGCCTAGCCGTGAACACCGTATACGTTTCTTCGGCTGTCTTCTTGGCATCTGCAAACCTGGACCTGTACTCACGAGCTGTTAACTTGAATTCCTTCAACAAGTGCTCTTTCACTGCATCGTATTTATCTAAATTCTCAAATGACAATCGATTCCATACCGTTCGCGCTCTCGGGGTCATCAATGGCAACAACAATTTCACCCAATATTGCTTTTCCACAGCGAAGCTATTGAATGCATTTTCAACTGTTTCAAAATATAATGGCACTTCCATCATATCATACGGCATCTTCGGTAACACATGCTTCATTGCGTCACCTATCTTCTTAATCTTGGACACCATTGTCTCACTTTCTTTGAGCCTATTTCGTTCTGACACTTCTCGGCTCTTACGATCATCTTCGTCTCTCTTCGTCAGTCGAGTTTGATCTTCTACCCTGCGCAGTTCCTCCTGTTCTATCTTTTGCTGCAACAAGTCTAACTGCTTTCTGCGTTCCTCCTTTTCAATAGCCATCTCATGGAGTTGAGCTTCCTTAATAGCAAGTTTCTTTTGTTCTAACTGCATCTGCTCTTCTCTTTCTCTTTCTGCTTTTTCCAAATTGTCTTTTTCGGCTTGGAATTCTTCCTGTCGAATCTCTTCGGCTCTTTGCAGTTCTTGTAAACGCATCTTTTCTTTTTCTTCCTCGCGAGCCTTTTTGTCCTCAATCTGCTGCTTTCGTATTTCTTCATCGCTTTTTCTTGCTTTTTCGTATTAAACAGCAGTCAACGTGGGACAGACAAGCCTACAATCGAACTCCGCCGCTGGGACGCCTAACAGAAAGTAATGCATCATACACGCCGTACAACAAGTGGGAGAACAATGAGCAAAGAAGTTTTATAAAGAAACGTTGCCACAACTGTCAGTCCGACAAACACCTAATAAAACAGTATGCCGGCCAATATAAGAAGGGAAAGCTGAATGTAGTAGCGGACTGCTTATCGAGATTGTAGTATAAGATATTTTGTGATTGCATTTAGTATAGAAATTGTTTGTATTTAGTTTAAGCATTATACGTTCGCTAATTTTTAAGATTAATTAGCTCTCTTCAAAAGAAAGGAAGGAGGTAATGTAAGCTAATTTAATCAGTGCACGACGATTGTCGTACAGCGACGCAGGTAGGACAGCTGCAAATTGGCGCGCGGCGTCTGGACAGGTGATTGTCTGGACAGTGCGTGATGTCTAGACGAGCGTACGTTGAGTGTACAAGGAGGGAGTGGAAGTGAAGAAGGAGTGTTGTGTGTTGAGAGCCGTTGAGATAGGCTGTAATAGTTGTTGTTGAGTTGCGATAGAGTAGACTGATGAAGGTAGTAGTCGTGTAGTTGTTATGATAACGCAAGTGTAGTCATTGTTGTGTTGTTGCTGATCGTTTTACTTTACATCGGATTTTGGAGTATAATAAGAAGACTTAAACACGTCGTCGTTGTTGGTTACAAAACAGTGAAAGTCTGTAGATTCTTTACCTAGCCATTTAGCTAATGAAACAGTTATCTAGGGATAGGCCTACGCTACCACGAACTTATACGAAGAAGCTTCCGAAGAGACTGAAGGTCACACGTAGAGAAGAAGAGGGAAAAGACTTGTGACAATGTATATCCAAAAATGTCTTCTCAAATTCCAGTCTCCTCTGCCCTGCTGCTCCCTCGGAAGCCTCATGTTCTGCCACTGTGTAGAAACAGATCTATGTATTCCTTGGCTTCTTCACAAACCTAGATACATTAATACTGCATTACAGACTATAAATTATACATTGTCCGATTTTCTGCTTCAGCACCAGAAACAGAAGATGACGATGCTCCTCAGAGCGGATGCAGGATATTCCGCGAAGGACAAATCGAGAAGAGATGACGTCCGCAATCACCTTCAATCGCTCAACAGAAGCACCAGCAGGACTGATCCAGAATCATCAAACGTCTGGGACGCCCTGCCCGGATCTAAATGGGGGTCCTGCACGGACCTACTGACCGGTCCAAAGTCCAGACCACTTCCAAAAGCCCTACGACCTAAATCTCCGAAGGACGAACAGCGGAGTCTCTCGTACAGCTATCGAGCCCCAGTGCTGGCCTTGCCTCCTACACTGCCGCTTACCAAGGCACCTAGACAGAGCACTGAGCAGAGGTCTCGTACTAACAGCTTCGGAGGTTTCTCCTCACAGACCCACCTCTCCTCAGCGCCCAGCTGGGACGTAGACAACGCTTTCGTTGGAACGAACAACCATGTCAAAATGTCAAAACACGAAGAGCCGTCGTCACCAGAGAGATGTATGGTCACGCTTCGACGCCCTGAGTCGCCATTGCCAGGCACTGCGCAGGCGCACGCACAAATGCTCTGGATAGAAAAGGTTCGGAGAGGAAGCGAATCATCCGCGGAATACAATACCAAGGAACCACTTTGGAACAGCAAGGCAAAGGAGACATATAGAAATTGCCAAAACGGAGGACAAGCTAGAAACCACATTGAAAAGGAATCATACCCTGCAAATGAATCATACAGACACGACATGCAAGAGGAGCAAGGCAGGAACAACGCAAAAATGGAACCACATCGGAACCACCAAGAAACGGAACAAAGTTGGAAGGACACGAGCAAGAAACTACACTCAAGTAAAACAGACAGCGAACCATATTGCGACACACGTCTTGATTCACGTATGAGCAATACTGAAAAAGTACCAGATTGGAGCAACGTGGAAAATGAACCACGCTGGGGCAACAGAAAAAATGAACCATACAGGAGCAGCCCTGTAAATGAATCATACATGAGTCACGCAGAAATGGAAACAAGGCGGATCAACCCAGAAAAGGAATTAAGATGGAACAGCATTGATCACAGCATGGAAAAGGAATCGCAAAACAACAGTAACACGGAGAGCTACTCATCACGATTCAATCACGTAGATAGTGATGAAGCTTGGAACAAATCAAAATCACAACCAAGTTTGCGCATTTGCGAAACGGAATCACACCGAAATAGCAAAGAAAAACAACCAAGCTGCAACGGCACACAAAAGGAAGAACAGCGGGACAACATAAATTATTCACACTCAAGTCCCACTAAATCGGAATCAGACTGGAATTACACCATAGCAAAAGGACCACACCGCAACGGTGGTGAGACGGTACAGCGCTGGAATAGCACGGATAAGGAACCACATTTGAACGGGAACGAACCGCATTCGAACAACCAAGAAAAAGAATCTAGTTGGAACCAACAGATGAAAGAACCACACTCAGAAGAAACTCAGCGTCAAAGACCAGGCGCAATTCTTCCCTCACGCTACACTCACTCCTTTCCCTCTGCTCCCCGTTCGTGTAATACCCATCAAGGCTCCAGCGTTGAGCCCACATCATCGCCCTACCAACAAAGACCGTCACTGAACGAACCCAGAACTAGCTCTGGAGACGAACTTCGTCTGTCGACGTCTCCGCTTTACAAACTGAGCAGCTTCCGTTATGGGTCCGAAAGAGAGAGTCCGAGTGGGGTCCATCTGAATGATCCTGCTCGTGGAAAAGAACTTCCCAAAACGACACATATCGACGGAAAAACCAGCGATCGGACCTTTCGAGACCGTGCGCTGAGCCAGGGCGCCACCCTTCCTCGCCTGTTGAACAAGTACCTCTCTGGCAGCGTCAATGACCTGTCGCGGGGTTCTGACGACAAGCGAAGGTCTGGCGAAAGAAAGCTTCCGAGGAACACTTCTGAAGGACGCGTCACAAGTGGTGTGACACATCGCGCACCCAACCACGTTCCTTCCAGTACACCACTGATCAGCGATAGATGGAGGACACTCGATCGCGAGGATAGAAATTCAAACAAACACGTCACGGGAAGCTCTGTTCTAACTCCTTCAGCTTTATACAAAACTAGAAACAGGTGGGCGAGCTTGGATAGGGAGGGTCGGAGTCAGAATGAATCCTCAACTCATCGCACTGACCAAATCAGTAGCTCAGGCCTCAACGCTGCTCAACCGAGCACAACCAGAAGGTTCACTTTCGAACCAACTAAAACAGTCACTGAGAGCTCCTTTCGAAAACGTGAAGATTCCTCGAGACCAGCGTCTTGCACTCCGTCCGATCAGACTCGTCGATCATCCGTCGCAACAGGAGGCCAGGATCGGGAAGCAACCTACTCCAACGGCAGAAGTCGTGGTCGAAGTTCTGGAGCTCTTTCACCAAGCAGTCGACGTCTGTACGGCAGCGAAATGAATCTGGCAAGTATCGGAAGCCGACAAGATCCCAGCTACATGGCAATGACATCATCAAGATATCCGTCTGGAAGAAACTACGATCAAGACGGCACCAATGTCACTGGGTCCAAAAGATTCCAGAGCGAGACACTAAGACGTTCTTCTTCACCTGGACAGAATCCCGCGCAACCTTCAGGGATTTCAACGCCGCACTATGGGCCCCCTATCACATCAGTTCAGCTGAAGTTGATGCCCCATCAGTCTAACTTCTATAGCGCCAAGTCGAACGGGCAGTGGGAAGACGCTACGAGGAGCACGACTGACGTGTCCTCGTTCAATCATGCGGAACCAGGGACCGAGTCCAGCTCTGGAACTCTGCGCCAGTTCAATGGTGCGTGCGACTCAATGGAACCCAGCGTCGATTACACACAGCATGGCGTGGGTTCGGAGCCGATGCCACCGTTGGGTAGCACCATGAGGGCCACAGCATACCCTTCGGTGGAGACTAAAACCCAGATGCTGGATGGAAATCGCATTGAAGACAGTGGAATGGGATTTTCTGGCATCAATATCCGCAGCTCATCAGCAAATCCCAGAGCAGGTATGATAATTTGCTGTTTTAAGATGCTTAGACTACTTAGCCTAATTAGGCTAGTACTAGCCTGTAGTATACGTCATTTGGTTGAGCATGGACATTCTAGTGATCACTACCAGAACCAAAACGAGACAAGTAGCCTAAGCACAGTGAGGCACTGTGCGGATATAAAATAAATGAAATTAGTCTTGTGCTGTTTTGAATTATTCGTATACAAGGTCCTGTTATTTTCATTGTTACTGAAAGTCGCTTCTTTCGACACAATTCGTTGCACAAAAGCTGTGACATAACTCGTCTTTCATCCGGGTCTTCGATCGTACCCTTTGACCTCCGTTAGTTTTAGCGTATAGACCGACAGCCTTGAGCTATATGGTTGTCTGAGTTTCAGCCCTTGTAACTGAAGTTGTAAGGCCGCTTACGTGAACCAGACCACAGCATTCTGACAGTGTTGTATCGACTCATTGTTATAATTGTCTGAAAGGCTTTTACTTAGGACTCTTGTGTTCACATTTCTGCAATGCTTTTCAACGCCATCTTTGCCCCTCACCTTCTCCTTTCTCCATTTTCACTGGCTACCAATGTTTGACACAGAACTTCTGCTAAACTTTGAAAGCAAGCAGTGACGCGTAACTGCAGCTCGGTAATGACATGCGCTTCAAAACTCAAAAGGCATCGAGGGGTGTTTCAAATGTTGGTCCACAGTCACTCTGTCCACTTCGAAGAAACCGCGGCCATGGGCGGTCAGTTAAAAACAACCTTAAGTAATCGGACCATCTTCAGTGAAGAACGATCACTATTAACCTATTCCTGTTAACCTATCCCTATCAACCAATCCCAGTATTTGTTGGACTCTAGCCGTGATGAGCTTATACTTATAGGATGGTCCGGTATGTCATTTAGCATACAAGTGTCACCAGATGAAATCCTACACAATGCGTGACATGCAAGGCGTGAAGCAGAGGAGGTATTCCGAGGAAATAATTTCTTTCCACGTACCTCTGACCATAAGTCATCGGATCGTTCGGTAGGATTCGTCTTAACCCTGCAGAGCCACTGCAGTTCCATGGGCCATCACTCACTCTTTCACATGTCTTGCCAGTGTCCTCGTGCGATGTTCTTCTGCTGAGATTTGTTGCCAACGCTGCTTTATAAAACCACCACCACCACCATATAAAATGAGAGCTACAGTATAGGATTTGACAGATCTATGTTGAACTCCGCCACTGCTCGTACGTACTTTGACATTGCCAGTCCAAAGCGTGGAGAACGGAGGGGGGACACTAATCATCATTTGTATGACATACCAAGGTAGTGTCGTAAACCAGCAACAAGTAGAATGTTTGACAAATGGATCGTGAGGGAGAGTAGCCTGAGGACGGTCTTATACAGGTGTCTTCTAAAGCGAATCTGTGCCACCATGCATCAACGGCGTCAGATGGCAGGTGGTTGTCTTTAAACATCTCAGATCCGCATGCTTTGCATTCTTCGCGCTTGTCACGATGAAAATCTCAAACAAGGCATAGTTTGTCTTTGACTGACAGGCGACCAGCGTGACAACTTGCATTAGCATACCACTATAGGTTATAGGACCTATGTGCATGCATTGAGACCACGATAAGCTACTCAAACGTGGCAAATATCTTTTCATTCCTATAGCGAAGGAATCTTGCGAACGTATAGTTACATTTTAAAAATTGAATGGGGACAAATATTTGAAGCCTGTGCCTTTGTGTTTGAATAGGCTACATAACGCATGATTGGGCACCAGGCACAAACAAATGTATACATTAAGCACGTAAAATCGTGGTATTTTTGAATTGCTGGAAGTTTACGCTGAATATTTCAGTGGACTTTGTGAGTAAGAAAGTAAGTTAGCTGTTAGCCTACGAGTTGATCGATGTTTGAACTCATACGATGATATGCTTTGATTGTTTTCCAGAGATCATAACGGATGAACGTAGACTGGTCCGTGGCGCACCAGTTGACTCGATGACAACCTCGGTTGGATCAGCGACGTTGAACAATCCATCTCCAATCGTTGGACATTCCACAGGGGTCTCTTCCTCTGGATATTCAGATAAATATGACGTCAAAGGACTGCGGAAGGATGAAAAGGAAGAAAAGGAAGAAAATATCGCTAAGCAGATTTTCACGAAGGAAGACTGGATAAGCAGCGCAAGGAGAACTGGGAAAAGTCCGACACCTGTGGAGAACAGGGTAATGACGGTGCTCTCTGACGACAGGAAGACGGAAGTGCATGGACGGGAAGCCAATGCACGAAGCAGCGACAGATCAGCGCCACCTGTTGAATGGAGAGAACAGCTGGATAACATGGAAGCCAATACACGAAACGATAAAAGAGCAATGCAAAATACAGAATTGTCTGTTAAAGAGAACTTGACCTCACCACCACGAATATCAACCGCAGCCAAATGGAAAGAATTCCTTAACGGGTCCAATGAAACGGATTCCTCCCACAACGACCACAGCTATAACGAACGACGTAAAGAGGGCGCTATAACAATCGGTGGAAACCTGGGATACTCCAACGGTGGACAGTGGAAAGTGGATCCGGAATGGACGAAGGAAGAAGGAAGTACCCTTCAACTTCCGGTTGTGCACAAGGAAACTTCTAGAACGACCAGGTCGAAGATGTTCGATGCAGACGAAGATATTCCGAGAAGGGCGGGAAACCAAAGGAAAGACTTCATTGTGTCAGAAGCTCCTCTGGAGATTACCTCCACTTTGGAAGGGTCATCCATTTTGGATCGGTCAAATATGGAAGACGGGGTCAAACATGGAGATGAAAAGATGGAAGACGCGTCACAGGTGGAAGCAAAGATGAATGAGAGAAACATGGAAGGCAGCTGCAACGGTGGAGTGGTGCAAGGATTAAAGGAAGTGGAAATCTTCGTTCAGCGGGGAGCGCTTGGAGTTGGGTTCTGCGTCGAAGGGGGACTACAGTCAACCTCAGGGGATAAACCAATCACCATCAAGAGGATTTTCGCAGGTGGGTAGCCTATTTTACCTCTCCAGTTAATATGGACGATCAGCGCAACTAACCAACTATAGAGTTACTAGCCCCAGGGCCGGATCAAGAAATGTGGAGGCGCTGTTCGGAAAATTTTCTGATGACTTTTTAGTCGTTTGGTCGAAATTTCTTTAGAATAAACCGAATTTTTTCAAAAATTTCTTTTTCGCATGTGTGGGGCCCCGTAAAGTGTGGGGCCTCTGTTCGGCCGAACATGTTGAACATGCCGTAATCCGGCCCTGACTAGACCATCATATTCATTATGAGATGAGCATTAAGCTTACAAAGCAACCACATTCATACCTAATTAACTTACCCAGCCATTCATGCATCAACCTGCGTTTCTTTATGCAACAGGAGCGGACGGCTACCTAAGAGGGAAGCTGAGAGCGGGCGATGAAATTCTACGAGTGAACGACAAAGACTTTCGTCAGATGTCGCACTACAAAGCTTGGAACTTCCTCAAGACTCTTCCGGAAGGACCTGCGAAACTGCTTATCTTCTCCAAGTAACACGTACGATCGAAGGACCAAACGCCAACCGCGTTCAAATGGAAACCGTTAAAGAGTAGACCTTTATGTACAGGCCTATGGTGTCTACTGTTTTTCATCTGTATACGATGGTTGCCTGCTTGAGAAGGACGAACTATTGCCAGAAGCTAAACTTTGCTGCTTACTCTCGTTGAAAATAAGATCTAATGGATGTTTGAGAATTTGACAACAGTCTGTTAGCATGGGCACCCGCACAAAGGGGCATGAGGGGTCACTTGCTCCCTCTGGAAATTGACACCTATTTTAAAAACTTTTACTGATTTGGTTTTAACAAATTTCTTTGCACTGATTAGCACTGAGGATAGTAATAAACTTAAAATTAAAGTGAGAATACCCATGTCCTTAATTTCCAGCTTCGCATTTTCATACTCTTGCTAAAATTTTAAATTTTAATCATAGCCAATGTGTTTTGCTACTCCAAGCTCCTGCAAATATACCTGCGGGCGCCCATGTCTGTTAGTTATCATAGTATTACTTAATGTATAGTGATCATAAGCCTACGTTCATAATGCCAGATGAGACGTCTTACGGTCTTGGTGAAGGTCTATCATGTATTGTAATTAAGTCTTAGAGGTTTAGTTGTGCAGTAGAGGACTTTAGAAGCTGAAACACGAGATTAATTTTGATATGCGGATCGTATCTTCGTATCTTTGTATATTCGTATCCTTGTATCGTATTTACGTCATGACTAGCCTACGTGCTTTCCTAAATTATTAAAAAAATCTAGTAGACCTATGCAAGAGGCAACGATGTTGTATCACGCAAGTCACGCTCTGGTGGCTACGCGTACTCTAACAAAGGTCTGTTTAGCAGATCTCAACTGCAGACAGAAACCCAATAAGAAAGATCAAAATAGTTTGTTGATGCGTTTTCATCTCTGATTTAAATTATCACGAAAGTAGTAAACTAAGAGCTTTAGAGTAGGCCTAGGTCCAGGGCTGTAGTCGATGGCGTACGCGGGTATAATAATTATTATATAGGCCTACCGCCTACACTACTGTAACAGTGTAGGTCCTACAGCTCACCTCATAAATATTTGTGTTTAATAGTATAAAGGAAAATTACCTGCAAACAAGCCTATAACAACTGTAGCGTGTATATTCACCTCGAATTGCGCCAATACAGCACTGAGTAGCATAAGCATAATCAATGTAAGGCCTATCATCAACCTTCAAGCCAAAGTGTATTGTATTGTATTTAGAAATTCATATAACGCCTCTAACAGCGCACACCAATCAGAAGCGCTCCCAGTTCGTGAGACCAGGATAGAGAAATGTGGTCTCGAGACAACGAGATGAGTAGGCCTAGGCACTTAATTAGTGCACCAGTTAATGACCCTATAATATTATTAAGGAGGAAGGCGTCGAAGAAGGAAGCTGGTATACCTACCGTAGCAGCAGTTGCTGTCAATGAGAGCAAAGGCGTTATAGCGATGGTGGTTCTAGTTCGCAGGACGAAGAGATCGTGCAAGTCAAAGAATTTCAATCCAATCGCTTTTCTTGGATGTAGGGTGGGCTAGGTCAGTGGTTCCCAAACACTGGGCACCGGTCCGCGGACCACCACTGTGGGAACCACTGGGCTAGGGGTCTATACCACAAATGCGGCAAAGTTTTCTCTCAGTGAACTGGCTGAGACCAGCTTTCATGAATGCCTGTATGTAGCCTATAGGACCTACAATGCATGCACAATGCGCATGCATGCAGCCATGCATATTCGTCCCTTTTATGTATAGGCAAAAGCCTATACTTACAGTGGCGTCGCCAGCTATTTTTTCATGGGGGGGGCAGTGGGGTGGCAGCTTAAAATGATGGGGTGGCTACCGTTGGCAATTAAAGCGCGCATCGGCATCGCGGGGTTCAAAATATTCGGAGAGTCATACGAGGAGTTAGACAGACGGCTATAGGGTGGATGATGCTAATAGGCCTGAAAATACTAAATATTACATACATACGTAGGCCTACCTACATACAGGGTGCGCAGAAAGTAATCCCTGTGGTTTTTAGCCCATATCTTGGCCAAGCATAAGAATTTTTAAATGAAACTTTACAGTCTTAAAGGCAATTCATATTTACGTACAATGCTTCACATTTCAACAAAATATTTCAAACACAACAAAAGTTATACCACTTTTAGTGAGGTCACCCACCGTTTTTTGACGATTCAAAAACGAAACGCAATTTTTAAAAGGTTTTTTTGCTAATATCATGGCCAGAAGTAAGAATTTAAAAATGAATCTTTACAGGTTTAACGACAACTCATATTTACACATGATGGCCAGATTTCATCAAAATATTTCTAACACAACAAAAGTTATACCACTTTTAGTGAAGCCATAGACTATGTATTTTTAGATTTTGGATGTATTACATTATTGGACATAATATGCATGCAAGCGGCAAGCCTCACTAGCCTGTCTGTCCCACAGTGCACTATAGTGGCCTGTCCCACTTTCCCATCACCCACCCTATAAGAAGTTGTACAGGAAGTTGTATAAAAAATAAAATAAGTCAAATTATATAACATTCTTTATCACTCGTAAAAGTAAAAAGTAAAACAAGCGCAGGGATTGGGGGCAGCTGGGGGGGCAACCCTTTAATTTAGAGGGGCGGCTGCCCCCCCCTTGCCACCCCGTAGTTACGCCACTGTATAATTATAATACTATATATGTAGCCATACATAATACATGCATGCATGCGCATTGCCTATACATAAAAGGGACGAATATATAGAGAAAATCAAAGAAAAAGCACAGAACAGACAAGAATGGTGTCGTACATGTACGTTGGAATCTTGGACTGCACGCCTAAAAGCAAAACACTAATTAAAGAAGAAAAAGGAGGAGGAGGAGGAGGAGGAGGAGGAGGAGGAGGAGGAGGAGAAGAAGAAGAAGAAGAAGAAGAAGAAGAAGAAGAAGAAGAAGAAGAAGAAGAAGAAGAAGAAGAAGAAGAAGAAGGCCTATGCCACAGGTGGGGCAAATGGGCATTCGCAAATCAACGCTAACACAGGGTTCTCAAATTCATTTTGCCGGTGACACGAAAAGGATTATCCCCCTGAAAGCTATCCGGGGGGGATGAATTAATCTATCCCCCCCGGATGGAATTAACCGGTATGGACTATCCGGGGGGATAAACCATTCTATCCCATTTTTTGAAAAATGTGTATAGGCCTAATTAAAAAAATTATATTCTAATCAAAATTCAAAGTGACTCTAATTGTTTTAAGTCAAATCAAATCAAATCATTTTATTTGGCAACCAAAATAATCAAGAAAACAAGAACAAATCGAATCAGGCATCAAAGAGAACAGGGTTAACAAATATAAAAAAGCAATACTTAACTAATGATGCCAAAAGTTAGAATTTGATTGCACAGGGGACCCAAAAGGGTCTTGCAACCCCGCTAGGCGAGTCCCCTGGGCGGTAGCATCAAGATGATGATGGCCAATGAGTTGCCATAGAGTGGTTCTGACATAGATTATGAGTCAAAATAACCAACGGAAAAAATAAACAGCAAACACCTTAACTAAAGCACAGTTACACAATCGATGATCAAAGAGCCTGTTGTATGAGGTTTAGGCACGGAGGTCCTTGGATGGTCGAGAAATACACAAGTACATGTAGTAGGGATTTATAATCTAATTTAGGTCGCCACCAAATTAACTCAATGCGGGAGATAGGATAAATTAGTCACAAAATTCAACAGTTAGTGTCGAGTATCAGGGAACGCAAACGTAACTTAAAAAGACCAAGACTAGGCAGCAGTCTAATGGAAATAGGAATAACATTCCATGTTTGAACTCCACTGTATTTAACAGAGAAGCGTCGAGTGTTTGTGTGGGCATAGGGCAAATGGTAGGAATCAGCGTGTCTGGTATGGTATGAATGCACCTCAGTAGTATGGATAAAAAAATTCTTAAACACAGGAGGTAATAGGCTATGGAAATATTTAAACATGAATTCACCTATCTGCATCTGTCTAATTTGGTAAACATTGAGAAGGCTGTATTCGTGGAATTTAGATTCAGTCGAAGTTCCATAGGGCAAGTTTGCAATATATCTAATTGCTCGCTTTTGGAGCTTCATTAAATCCAGAAGACTAGATTTATAGGTAGAGGCCCATATTATGTTACAGCACAGTGGTTACAGTATGTGAGGTAAGGGTATATGAGTGAGTAATACAAAGTAAGACGAATTTGGGGAGGCACTAGCTGGGAGGTACGGGATAATATTCCAAGATTTTTAGCGATTTTATTAGTTACAGTTTTTATGTGGTCTTTCCAGGTTAGGTGTTGATCTACATACACTCCTAAAAATTTGGTTGATATTACCTGGGTGAGTGGGACCCCTTCAATGCACACCCCCAGGTTTCCTGTATGACAACTCTTTCTATGGGATTTAAAAATTATATAATTAGTTTTATCCAGATTTAACGACAGTTTATTAGCATGGAACCATTCGGCTACATTTTTCAATTCAAAGTTGACGTCATTAAATAGAGTTTCAAGAGATGAGCTGGAGTAAAATACATTAGTGTCATCAGCGAAGAGTATAAAGTACAACAGAGAAGATGCATTAGGGAGATCATTGACATAGATCAGGAACAGCAAAGGACCGAGAATTGACCCCTGGGGCACTCCAAAATTAATTTGCCGAAGATTAGATAGAGCACCATTACAGGAAACCAATTGGGATCGATTAGTAAAATAACTTGAGAACCAATTTAATTGGGTGCCCCGGATCCCATAAGTGCTTAGTTTTTTTTAGTAAGATATCATGATTAACAGTGTCAAATGCTTTTGCCAGGTTGAAAAAGATTCCTATTGCGTACTGGTTATTTTCAATTGCATTGGAGATTTTGTCTTGCATACTCATTAGGGGCATGTAGGTAGAGTGCCCGGATTGGAAACCATGTTGAGAAGGGAAGAGAACATTTCCCTTAGAAAAGAAATTATTTAGACGTTCATACATAGCTTTTTCAAAAAAATTTGAGAAAAATGGTAGTACTGAAATAGGTCTATAGTTTGTTACATCGTCTTTAATCCCTTTTTTATAAACTGGAACCACTTTGGCAATTTTTAAAGAATGGGGAACTATCCCAGTGCTAAAAGAACAGTTTATTATACCTGATAAAAGATGGGCAACCGCGGGTAGCGAGTAAAGTGCAATACCAGGATCAATATCATCAACTCCTTTGCCGTGTGAACAATTAATGGAGTGCCCAAGTTGGATAATTTCCTCTGGGGAGGTTTCACTGAGTCCAAATGATTCAATAAGTGATGAAGGCATAAATTTCTCAAAGGAGGTCGTGGCATTGGGGAGTTTAGCTGCAAGTGTCTGGGCTATTTCTGTGAAGTATGAATTAAATTTGTTTGCCATGGACCCAGGGTCAGAAACCTTCACCCCATCGACTGTTAGAGATAAGACATTTTTATCTACGTTATCGTTTGTACCCATAAGAGTTCGCAAGAGGCTCCAGGTTTTTTTCAAATTATTGCTATGCTTACAGAATTCTGAGGCATAATAATTTTTCTCAGCTTGAATTCTCAGTGATTTAAATTTGTTTCTATAAGAAACAAACTTGAGCTTATTACTATCATTTGGGCTTTTTATAAACTTCAGATATAGCGCAGATTTTTTCCTACAGGATTTAAGGAGACCCTTTGTCATCCAAGGTTTTTTGGGAGTAGAATTTCGTCCGTGACCTAAGCAATGCTCAGAGAAACGCAACTCGAATTTATTTAGTGTTTCCGAGTGTTTTTAAGTGTTTTAAATATTTTAAGTGCTATAAAACCAAAGCAAAACAAATTATCTATACCTGTTAGGCTAGTGTCATTGTTCAAAACAAAGCAGATGAAAATTAATTTGGAAAAATAAATGCACGCGAAAGTGTTTTTTCCACTTTTTCTCATTTGGGGGGATACTATTAATACGGGGGATACTCTATTTCGTGACACCGGCAGAGATTGTGAATCTGCGTGAAAGATGCTTTTACTCAAAGCCTTTAATTATAGGCCTAATGGCTTACACGCCATCTGATAAAATTATAGCAGGTGTTTCCAAGCTTTATCCTATCTGTCGTAGAACTATTTTTTCTTATGCGTAAGGCTGCAGCTCATTTTGTGATCTCGCCCAAGGCTAGAAAGCATATAGCATATAGGCCTAATAGGCTTATGGGTCTGATAATTCGTGCACAAATAACTGTATTAGGCCTACTACAGCTTATCATTCTCAATTGTTTATTGCCAACATGATATAGGCCTATTTGCAAATCTCTCCTACTTTCCATTGGGCCTAAATGGAAAGTAGGAGAGGAGCTCAATTTTTCGGCCTCTCAGCCGCAGTATTAGACGAATTCCAAGTTCGTGAACACGGGTCAGTTAACTCCACCACTGGTTGCACTCTGCCAGTGCCAGTCCCAAGCCTGGATAAAGGAGGAAGGCGACGCCAACGGTCTTTGTTACCACAAAGTGTTGTTGAACTACAATACCAGTAGGGCCTACGTAGGCCTACTACGTACATAGGCTAAAAAATAGCCACAGTCCATCGCAGCAAAATTATTACAGTTTACTTTCCAAATTCTACTTCACATTATAGTAGCCTACACAGGTGCATGCATGCGACATTCCAGGGCTGACTTCATAACAGTATTATGCTAGGCCTAGGCCTACACAATAAAAATAAATGTTCAACCCGCCTTGCAGTTCTCCATTCATCTTTAGCCCTATGCAGCTATGCTGGCCTGACCGACGCTTGTATTATGATTTTGCATCGGTGTGAAATGACTGCACGACATTCGACAATTAAGTGACAGATGTTTGCGAGACATGCTCAACTTCTTCTTCTTGAGGTGGTCGACCTGTTCAACGGATCCGACTAAAGCAGAGAACTGATGTGTTCGATAGACATTTAAAAGGTCGATGAATTGCAGCACATGCAGTCGGCTTAATTAGAATCGATCGTCATTGACTTTTCAATAAAATATAATTATATAGTGTAATGTAAATCTTCGAGAATTTCTCAGCGCCCACAAAAGCAACGTCAGGGAGACCAGCTTATTCACCGGCGCTAGGCCTATATCAAATCAAGTCCGCAATAGCCAGAGCTGCCGTTTCCGTTCCGTTAAATAAGTAAAATATCATAATATTTGCATTGTTCCCAGCAACCGAACAAAGTCTGTCCATCAAAACACGCACACTCTCATGCACACACACATACACGCTCACTCGCACGCACACACACACACACAAGTCAACACCCATTCAACATGAAAATCATTCAGAAAATATTAACAAAGGTCCTAACTCAAATCATACATGTATACCCAAGATAGCATCTCTTGATTTAAAAAAACCCACATCAACGGCCTCACAATATATTTCATATTTATCTTGCACACTATAATACACCTTCTGTAGTCACGCTCTTAATAATTCACAAATCATAGATTTTTTATTGGAAGTAGACAACAACATTCAAACAAAAGATATGTTAAATTCCAACGAACCGTCAACATTACTACGATAGTCAAACCCTTTCAGTTGTAAAATTTGCATAGTAAGCTTTACACTTTTACACCTGGCAAATTATTAATATTCAGTATTGTACACGAAAACAAATATCCACTATTGAGATTTAGTTGCAGCATAGAGGAATTTGTAAACGATCACAGGAAACAAAATTAAATTCAAATATACAACAACAAAAGAAGTTGAAACCAGTTCTTAACACATCAAAACTGATAACATATGTTTAAAAGTTAAGCAGGTTAGGAAACCAAAGCTCTAGAATATGTGAGTTAACATATATATCGGCCTATATATGTTATATATAAAATATATATAATCATCTATATATATATATATATTAGACTGGTCCAAATTCGCATGGGAAAAATTTTTTCTTTTGGATTTTTGAGGCATGTTGATACATTTGTTCATTTTGATCTAAAAAGTACCTGTGTGAAATGTTATGCCACAATTGTAATATTAAGGGGTCACTCACGAGCATCAAAGATGGGGTTTTGGGGCTATATATTGATAGTCCATGCAATTTGCAGTTTGACCTGGGAAAAATTATAACACAAGCTTTCTGAACGGTTTCCTTCTCAGGATTTGCTGCTGAATAAAATATCCAAAATCCGATAAGATCTGACCATGGGGTCTCCCCCAAAATGGGGTTCAAAATATAATGGTTTTTCGTTCATTTTTACATTGAATATCGGGCTGCTGACAACCTTAATGTGGCTGGAAACTGATGTTTTCAAGAACAATTTTCATAAATTTGTTGGTTGTCCCTCTCAGAACATTGATAAGTAGGCCTATACTTAAACAGACCTACCCTTAGGAGACTCGAAAGGAGCATTAGGGCACGTGCCCCCATGATGTTCAATAAATTGAGCTGGTTTCAACGCTGGACCGCAGTTATTTTTAACAGGCTTTCTAGTCACATCCTATTGGCAGTCCAATACTGTATGGCCAAAGGTCTATTTCTTAAAACTCACTTAGGCATGCCAGGGTTGACAGACGAACCATTATAGCGTCAATCTGAGAGATTCCTTCATCCACGAAGTCAAGAAAGAAGACGCCCTCTTAGTTCCACTCTGGAATGGTAAGGTAACTGTAGCAGACCTTATAGGAGAAAGAAGAGGGCACATAGGTTGGCCCAGGGTGTGAATTACTGGGCGTTTCAGCCCCCAGTCTTTCTTAGAGCCCCATAGTAAAGTATGTTTTTCACACACCCAATTCCAAGTGAATCATGGTTCAACCCCAGTTATTTTTCCACAATTCTCACACTGAGTTGACCTTTTGTCAATAACTGTTGATTTCAAGCCCAAATATCAAATTCGATGAGTTCATTGCTGTGCCCAAACTTCCATCGGATAGCCTACCGGAACTGCCATGACCAACGTCGCTGTCAAGATCAATGAAGAATGGACATTGGAAAAACCTATTGAAGCTATTTTATTTGACTCTACTGCTTACAACACTGGCATGGGATCCAGTACGGATGTTAGTAACTGTTCAGTGTTGTATTTTGTTGACCTCTCTTGCGTTTAAGTTGTACAGACATCTCACAACAGAGTCTATGTTGGATACAGTCTTCACAGTTGTGATGGACTCATCTTCTGGACCCGATATCCAGCTATTCAAACGTTTATCACCAACAGTGGTCTTTCATCGTAACAGTCCGCTAGTCCGTGCATTTCAGGCTCTAAAATAGACGACTGCAGGAAGTGCCAAGATGCAGCTATCGTGGTCATGAAGATCTCCAGAACTGTGTAAACTGCTTCTGTATTTTCTAACAGGGGATCTTCACATTCCACAATGCACGACAGATAACAAAGTTCATTTACGTATACTCAAACTCGTGATGTTTTCACTTTTTTGAGCCAATGAAACCAGCCAGGATCGGGGAAGCTGTAATCTGAGAAGTGGCTGTTTTCATTGTCCTGATCTAATCCAGTACCTGCAGCGTAGTGGCTCCAAGAGCTTGTGATGCTGCTATGAATGACTTTGCACTCCTGGATGACTTACACAACGCTGTAAATGAGAAGATCACTAAGGCGGCATTTACTACACTTTCATGCATGCTTCATTTCTGGTATTTAGGAATTGACCTTGCTGGGTTCCTATTTTTCTCCACGAAGTAGTTAATGAACGAGAAAAGAGATAATCAAGACACAAGTAAAGAAGAAGAACCTAGACTGCAAGAGGTAGTTTCCTAAGGAAAACAAGGAGAGGAAATAACAGAGAGCCGGAGGTCTATGAAATCTTTTTGTATTAAGGAGACGTTGTTGGATCTTCCTCTTAAGTATAGGCCTACAGACCAAGTCGTGAATGATGGGGCAGAGAGATTTCTGAGATTAGTTGCAACATTCAGCACCTTCAATGACTCGCTGACGAAGAGCGAAGACATTAGCATTACCCCAGGTGGCGGAGCTTCATCGTAATCTTCATGGTCAAATTCGACTTTCGGAACCGACAATGTGACAGCATTCTTGTATATTTTTTTATTCGACACTAGGTAGTCAATTAAACACTAATTGCAGCTGCTTTTCATGCTGGCAATTCACTAATATTGCTAACAGCTAAAATGGAAGGTTCAGTGCTCGTTGATTGGATGCCTGCCAGTTATATTGCACAGTTTACAATGTAGTAAGCATGCTAAAACTTTGACAGCATTGAGGGACCTGAAGATAGAGCCTCAGTGTTTTAATATTTTGCACTGTGGGTTTCTTGTACCAGATGTACAAAAAAAACAACATGCCTTTCAAATATTTCAATGTTCAGTTTTTTGGACCAGTCTAATATATATATATATATATATATATATATATATATATATATATATAGCCTAAAATAGAAAGCAAATGGTATTACTAATTAATCAGCAACTGTACAGTCTCCTTGTCAAATGTCCCAATTCTTTACACCGCAAATTCACACATCAACAAAAAATTCTTCGCTGACACCAAAAGTTCTGCGGCAAAATAATTAGTTTCGTTTACGAAAACCAAATTGCCTCTCACAACATGTCATAAACTCGGCAAAAATAAATGTACACATCAGGAATGTTTGAAAATTAGATCACAACAGCCAAGCATCGAATAATATAAGCAGTAATACTAATCTGTAGTTTTCAAATTTACGATATACATGTATATCCAGCTCGACAAAAATAACCAATAACAGCAGTATTGAATTACTATACAGTGGTAAATGTTCTTGCATTAGTATTTTAAATCAGAAGGAATGAAGTGCTAACAGGTCAGTACAGCATAATGTGTTGTTGTTTATGGCTACCATGACTGTATTCCATTCTTTTCAACTCATGCAACTGGACTATGCATGTTCCCCTCTGCACATTATGTCTGCCTAATTCAGACTATGATAGCTTCAGTCTGTCATAAAATGTATACCGCTCCCTTGACACAATTCTGTCACATATCCCAAGTCACAGAAGGGACACACACACACACACACACACACACACACACACACACACACACACACACACACACACACACACACACACACACACACACTTGCATGTACATAAAGGACTACATTCACTCTCACACATTGCTCTGGAATGGTTGGTAAACGTACGTACTATTCGTTCTAAATCTGCTGAAGATCGTTTTCTTCTTGTGACAAGACACACCTGCATAGATCTTACAGAGATCCTATACAAAAGCCAAGACAGATACATACGTATATACATACATACATACATACATACATACATACATACATACATACATACATACATACATACATACATACATACATACATACATACGACTAATGGTGATAAAGGTAAGTGATTCATGGTTGGATGCAAAGGGGAAGATATGTGGAAACAGTTTTCTGACGAGCATGGTCAAATGTGTGATGGGAAAGTTTACCCCACAAATCAAATATATTCGTAAAATTCAACAGCAGATGTACTACTACCTAACTAGTAATAAAAAATATTAACAATATTTAAGCAGACGATAGTTAAATCAATATTGACAAACCCAGAAGTACTGGTATGTACAAAGTCCTTTCCAAGTCAATTTAATCACAATTTTAATTTTACCACAGTAAATCAACAAGGCCGTACAGTTTGACAGCCACAAGGATAAGTATGTGCCTTTAAGTACTTAGGAGCAGCAATTCAGCATGTTTACTTAAGCCTTAAGTACTCATAAAACAATGATCAGTCCCTGATGTAACAAAATCAAGGATGGTTGTGAAAATCTGTGGGACTGGGTGAAACCACCATATAGTCTGCAGTCAAATGATCAAGCCTTGCTTGCACAAGCATGCATGACCCCGTTGACCCATGCATACTATGGTTCAATATTTTTTTAGTCAATATGAAATAAGCCCACACCGAAAACAAATGCACTTACTGATCAAGAAGACAAATAATGTCTGATCAAAAAGCAACCATAAATTTGTCTATCGCATTTTTGCAATTGTAATTGCAATTGCTAATTTAAATAGCACAAAAGAAATTCGTCATAGGTGCTCCCAACCCAACAACACAACGATTTAATGGTTCTCTATATATAATATGTGAACGACATTCTGTAACAGTATTGACGAAAGCAATGTTCCTTAGTGTCATCTATAGATGTAATTTAAATTCTAAAACAGCAATAAAAAATATTATATCCCACGCTCATCATCATTCACAGATGTCTTCGACTTCAAATCAAGACAGCCGAACCCCAAGGCAAAGATCACCATCAGTTGCCCACCCACAAGTAGTAATAAAGGCCAGGACCAACTCAGCGTCCAGCCATAAAA
Source organism: Lumbricus rubellus (assembly GCA_945859605.1). NCBI lineage: Eukaryota > Metazoa > Annelida > Clitellata > Crassiclitellata > Lumbricidae > Lumbricus > Lumbricus rubellus. The sequence goes on along the minus strand of OX243813.1, from coordinate 44,286,031 downwards.
AATTATTACGACACTACAACCGTTGAGAATTTTCATCGATGTCAACTGGTCAACCTTAGTTTCTCGGCCCAAGCTATTAACTAATACGCTGCTCATTATTGCATTGTATTGTATCTGACCATTGGTAAAGCGCTTCTCGCAGCAAGAGCCTTTCAGAAGCACTCCCAGTGCGTGCAACTTCCGAGGGAAATGGCAGGTTTTGAGGTTAGAGAAAGATGAGGAAAGACTACGAGAGAGGATGACAGAGTGAAATGATGGTGGAAGTCCATTCCATAGAGAAGGACCTATGCAGACAAAATATCTGGATTGAGCCATGGCGGCCCTGATGCAGGGTACAAAAAGGTCAAACCGATCAGATGATCTAAGAGGACGCAGCAAAGTGGCAGAGAGGGGGCAAAGTATAAGATACACAAAGATACTTCAGAGCGACAAGAAATTGAGAATTGAGAACCAAAATAAGAACATTGAATTGTATACATGCAGGAAGTAGAAGCTAGTGAAGTTGTTCAGCCATGACTGTAGAAATGTGAGAGAATCAAGGAAGACAGGCAATGAGCTTAGCAGCAGCAGTATCGAGTACAGACTGTAGAGGAGCTAGCCGAACCTTAGGTGGGCCAACATGGACAGAATTACAGGACACACTACCTGCTACATCACTGGACAGATAAATTTAGCCAGAACATAGTCTTCAAATGTCATCAGATCTTTTGGCTAAGTGTTAAGGTCTCAGCACTCCAATCCAAATAAGAGTGAAGAGTCATATGGCTTGATACCAGAAAATATTATTTGCTAATAGCATGCAATCCATAGTCGCATGAAACTGTCTGTTCTCATATCAATAATGCCTATACTTCATTTGCATAGCACAGTGTGACCTAGGCTCAAGTCTTTTCTAAAAGTAACCATAAATTTATTGAGACTCTAATCTAGTGTGCACAGATGAAGTCACATGAGGACAGTGCCTTCAAGGATTTACTGTTTATTTCCATGCTTATGCCAGTACCAAATTAAAAATCAAACTCAAGAGTCAGAATATGATTCTAAAACAAAAGATGCCAAAGTAACTTTCAAACAGCTCACTTCTAAGGATTAACAACACAAAGAAAACACAACAGAAAATGATAAAATGATCCGAGAACAGAAATGCACCCAGCATAACAATGTTGTTTGGAAAGAAACGGAACAACAGTCACAGAATACAGAAAAAATCTGGAGACTTAAAGAAGCGTAAGTTTAGTTCAGAAAATAATTGTTACTTTAGTTTTTATTTAGTTCTTCGGTAATCATTTTAGTTCAGCTTTATTTCTGATAATCATTTTAGTTTTAGTTTTTATTCATAAAATCGTTTTCAGTTCTCGTTTCCGTGAACTATCAACCAATCTTTTTTGTTTCATTTGCAAAATTAATAGGTGAGTGACATTCTGCAGGTTTCGGCAACAGGTGAATGGGGGGGGGGGGGGGCAGCAAACCAACTGACAAGGATGGGGTCAATTAAACAGGAATTAGAAACTGAGACATAACATTAGGCAACAGTCATGTTGAAAGAATACTCTCTCTCTCTCTTCTAATGCCTTCAAGAGACAAATGGGGTAGGGCGAATGGAGTAGGGTGAATGGGGTAGGGCGAACAGTAATGTTAAATGGGAGCCATTCGTGTGCAATTGGCTGACCCCTTGCCAAAGAGGGATTAATCGAAGTTCAAAGGGAAAGATTCAATAGTGTAATTAAATTGTGGTGCACAAGAGACCTAGCAAGGCAGATAAGATAGAATTTACCAGGGCTGAGGTTAATTAAAGAGAATTTAGCAAGCTGAGTAACAAATGAATTGATGTGGAAAGAGCCCCCTTCCAACAATCGCTTCTTTGTGGCTTAGAAAGATGAGTAAAACGAGTAGGGTGACAGTAATGTAGGGCCCATTCATGCACATCGTTCAACTGCTTGCCCCCCCCCCAAAGTCTAACAAAGTAGATACTTGTATTTTCTATATTTTCAGTTCAAGATTTCAATATTGTAGGGGCACTCATTTTTATTTCGTTCAACATAGTTTTTTTCGTTTTTATTTAGTTTTAGTTAACAATTTTTTCTAGTTATTGATATCGTTTTTTGTGAACAATTGCCTAACCTTTTCGTTTTCGTTTTAATCTTGCTCACGAAATTAACTCTGATTTAAAGTACAGTGGTTATGATCTCCAAAAGCTACATACCTAAGTTTAGGCAGAATTTATCCTTATGGTAATGAATTTGGTAACAAGACAAATTTGAAATAAATAGATACCAAGGAAAAGTAGTAAGGTAATAAAAATCTAACTGATGACATTATAATAACATACCATGCAAAAATTAGAAATAAAATCTGTTAAATGAATTACACCTTTAACCAATCTGTGTTGTCATTCAGTTTTCTTTCCAGCTCACACAGCCGTACCTCTGCTTATAAACCTCAAAGACAAAGAACGATAGAAACCAATTCAACATCACTGGTCAGCAGCGTCTAAACAACATCATTTATTCCCGAAAAAATTACTTTAATCCAGTCAATCACCGAATGTTCCTAAACGCGCAGGAAAGTCATCGCTCCTAGATCGTCTTTCGCTCGCCCGCTTCGTATCACAACAAAATATTATTACACAACCGTACAACAAACGTCGCTATAATAAGGTGAGCTAATATTATCTACAGCTATGTGAAAACACGACCTGTCATACAAAAATATCCCCAAGCAGATTATTACTCAATGACACTGAATAGTTGCGAATAATAAATTGGAACATGAAACCCAGTCACCTGTATGATCCTCCCTCAGAGGAGGAGGCAAACCGAACGTCGCCGTGGCAACCGCCGTGACGCCGCCGACGACGCGTGATCACTTAGTGAAGGCGGTTGCCACCGCCCACAGAAGTTCGTTCGTGCCCTCCTTCGTGCTCTCCTGCTCAAAGTCCAAGTCGAGCAGCTCACGCACTCTCTTCATGGCGACCTCGTAGTCCTCGTCCGAAAGTGGTGAGAAGGCATTTTCCAGGACGTCGGACGCGTGCGCCAGATAGATGAGCATCAGCATGCGCTTCTCGACGCGGTGTGGGTCGTTCACCCAGCGGCTGAGCACCGTGTCCTGCACCTTTTTGACGAGCTTCTGCTTGATGGTCGAGTCGTTGAGAGGGTGAGTTGTCATGTCGAAGAGCACAAAGTTCTGCTTCTCCGTCGTGCAGACGCCCTTCTCGACCAGGTTCTTGGCGAGGCGCTCGCGGACGTTGCGCAGCTGGTACTTCAGTTTCATCGGGTTCCATGTCTCGCCTGAACACAATCACAACCCAAACTGTCATTCATAGGAAACGTCAGAAATCGTAAAATAGAAATTAGTCATATAAAATGGACAAGGTCAGTGGAGTTCTAAAACGTTCGTCCACAGAAGCACTGCCACAGTCACTCATTTGTTCATTCATTACAATAATTTATAATAGTGTCCCTTCAAGATTTCTACTAAGAGCTATCCTATTGATCATGCATGCTTCATTTCCTGATGCCAAGCCTTTTCTTTGTGCTCCAGCACCACATCTTTCATTATCAATTTAGTCTACTTTCGATCTTGTTCTTTCCCTTGTTCCTTCAATATTGGTTACAGTATCACCAAACCATTTCTAAATTGTCAACAAACACACTCCAATATAAATATTTATTAATTTTTTGTATTTCTCACATTTGTTATAGCATCCCTTTAAGCTCTCTACTCAATTGGAATTTCACACCAAAGCAAATACGAGTGAAGGACTTGCTCAAGGTCCCTATATGATGGCTTGATGTGAATTCAAACCTGGAACCCTCCAACTCCAAGGCTCTGAACACACAACTACACCCCACATAAATATGACCATAGCCAACCTTACGGATAACTCCTAAGTTGCAATTACGCTTACAAAAGTTCTAGAAAAACATTTATCTGCACTGATGTCAAGCTCAAAATTTAACCATTGAAGAATAATTAATAGAATAACAAGTTTCCTCGAAGATTTTACCACTGAGATACTCGATCCACGACTGAATCGTCTCTGGTGGCTGCGTCTCTTTGATGTGCTTCAGCGCCTCATCGAGAAGCACGTCTCCCGTTGGCGCATCGGACTTGCACAGCACTTTCCGATTGAGCAGACTGCGCCGGCGCATTCCCGTCTTCTCCAGCTCGATGCGTCCGCGCAGGGATAACTCCGACAGAATGCAGCCACGCAGTCCGGATGATATGCAGTCATTCCAGAATGATGTGTAACCCTGGAAAAATCGATTTTTCGTAAGTAATTCATTCAAAAGCAAGTACAATTTAAAGAAAAATGTTTTATTGATTGAGACACTACAGAAACAGAATTAATCATGAGAGATATGTCAACTGCAGAAACTTCAGCAGCATAATTAGATAAATAAAGTGCTAGATGTTTAAGATGAAACCAAATTTATTATTAAGTGCAAAATCAATTTCCAGAGCAAACATTAAATTGCAAATTGGCAGAATTTTCAAGCATATGCATAATGTGCATTACAACATAAACCATAATTGGAATGGACAAAGAGAGAGATTGCCCCGGCACTGGGTCCAGCAACTGGAAAAAACGTGCACACGAAGAACAATCTTGTTTTCAATATGACCAGAGAAGGATATTCAGACGACCGTGTTGAGCAACAATACGTCTGATAAGAACTGAGTTTATGCATTGTGGCTGGTTATCTAAAACAGTCGGGCAAAGTGCTATTTGTTCAAGTCATATAGATCTGACCTACATTCGCACCATATGGCCCGCATTGGTTTCCAACCAGCTGCCTATAAGCATGTCAATTCTCTCCAACATTGTAGCAGGGCAACGACCAGGAAAAGGCTATTTTACCACTATTGGCATTTGTCCTGTTGTAGCACCACCACTGTAAGACTTGTTATTGATGCAAATATAGTGAGGCAACCGAGGCATATATAATCAAACACCACTTCCCCCGTTTTGGGATGCTAGTAATGATGGCTCAGACTCAGAATCTGAGGTTTGTGGACGCTGCAGCGTCAAATGATAATCTCATCATAAACTCGTAAACCATATATCAGTAAATATTAAACCTAAATCAGTCGGCCATTGCGAGCAAAGAAACACGGAATCTCAATCGCCTGTAGACAGGTCTGCACATTTGAGTGCAGTTTGAACCTATGTAACTGCTGCTTAAATCTATTTTTCATCATTTACATCTATGATGTCGCTTCATTTCTCAGCCTGACTAATGCCAACAGTGGTCAAGTCCCAAACGCCCACGTACATACTACATATATATGCATCGATTTTATGAGTTGGGAATTGTGAGAAATTTGCACAAATTACCAATTCAACGTGTCTTTTATTGCAATTTTTGCCCAGTTATTGAAAAGTCATACAACTGGCTATTAAATCACAGAGACATGTTAATTTCAATCTGTTGCTATAATGTGCATTGTTCAAATACTGTAAATACTGTAACCATATTAAAGTTCTCACTTGGCAAAAAAGGCAAATGATTCATCTAAGCCCAGATCCATCCCACTTCCGAAGCACTCTGTCAAAATCTACATCAATGTCTCTGTGTAATAGTGCGCATGCAGGCAAGTGCAGATCGCGATATTCTAAAACTCTTTGTAGCCGGAAGTTTTACAATTTTTGATACTTATTAGTCGAAAATTAAGCTTTACAGACATTTGGCAAAATACTGGTCATTCAAAGTACCAGTACATAAGAAAGCAAGTGGAAGCAATTTTGCATCATGAATAGTGGCTACACTAGGGTGACCGTTTTCTGGCCATGAAAAACCGGGACACTTTTTGAAAAACTCCCAATTGTAATTCCTTAACTACAGGACAATAGGCGTCCAAAAATTATGTCACATAATCTGGGATAATTTTTTACCCCTTCTCCCCCTTGTCACACGTCGTCACTAAAGTCACACCTCCCTCAACTATGACGTCACAAAGCTCTGCCTCCCCCGAAGAAAATCAGAGTTCCAGAATGTTACATGAAAAATATTCTTGCATTTATCGAATTTAAGTAATTATAACCATAAAAATATTTGAAACTAAGCAGTAGAACGAAAAACATAGAAAGTATGATTAATATATTACAATCATTTATGCATTCTACAAAATGAAAACATTAATAGTGTTGTTGTTGGACCCCTGTAATGCGTTGGATAATACACTGGCATGGAGAGCGAGAGGTACCGAGATCAAGCCACGTAGGGCGGACGTTGCTTTGTATTTGTTTGTATGTGCACTTGTTATAGCGCCCCTTCAAGCCCATTTTTTTCTACTCAGAGGCGCTCCCGATGCAGAGCGGACACTGCATCGGAGTTTCACGCCGAAGCGCTGAGCAATTGTAAGTGAAGGACTTGCCCAAGGTCCTTACGCGGCGAGGTGGATTCGAACCTCGGACCTTCCGGCTCCAAGGCAACGACGCCACCACTAGACCACCGCGCCCCACAAAATAATAAAACTATCTGCTGATATGCACGAAACGGTGATGCGTCATAATAGCCCCGTCATAATCACCCAGCGACAAAATAGCCCCAGTGTAGGCTGCTATTAGCGCCTAGTATTGCAGGCTTTTGTTCTGTTAGTAGTTAAGATTGATGTCAATTAAGATTGTTGCATAACTTGCACATGTGCAGCGGAGCACGTTTGCAGGTATTTCATTAAAGAAAAAATTATTATATTATTATTTACATTGTGGTAACAATTACTGTTAAGTAAGTGAAACTTGCTTTTAAAATTTAGTGATTTTTATAAAGTTAGGCATTTTGATGTTTGATGTGACATCACATTTCTTGAACCTTACCCCCCCCCCCCCCCAGTCACACATCGCCACAAATGTGACGTCATTTACGAACGGTCCATGCGAACGAATATAACTGAAAAATTATGTCAAGGTTGGCCGCTTAAAATACCTCTTTGTCCTTAAGCCCCAAAAGAAGAATTTCTTCCATTAGGGTCAGCCTGGTTTCCTTCGAGTCGTGATCTTCGTCTTCTGCGGATTCTTTGCCATCTGACCAGTTGTCCTCCTTGTCCCTAGAAAAGTCGTCTCCTCGGGTATTAGAAGCGAGCGAGTTAACGTTTCTTCGTTGAATTAAACCGTCTGAACGACTCATGGCAGCCTCAATAGATAACTGGACGGATTGAAAATAATATTAAAAATGAATTTTCTCGAAGCGTTAAAAAATCCACATAAAATGTCCACCATCAGATTATTAAAAGCAAACTTGTAAAGGTAAGACGTCCACCCAACCACAAAGATGGCCGACTGGAACAATATTACGTCGCAACACGAACAACAACGGAAACTACCGAAGCGTACAATCAAGTTTTCGATAAAGGTAAAACGTGTAAGGTAGACCTATTCAGAGTAGGCCTATTCTAAATACACATTATAAGAAAATTACTAACAACTATTGAAGGTAAACCTAGAAAATGTGTAGATAGGCTATAGCCTATATGTGACTGGCAGATACACTAGTAACTCCAAAAATATTTAGAGCATGGAAGTAAGTGTGATGGGGCCCTAAAACTGCACTTTCATATCTATCGAGCAAGCGGCAGGTCTATAGGCCTAGATCTAGGCCTAGCCTAGTTTTAGTTTGTGAATCTAGATTCTGTAGGCCCACCCATGACGATGGGGGACTAGAACTTAGCATCTCCATAGTTTAAATCTAGGCCTATTGGATTGTCAATCTGGCAATTGATAAACTGTTATAACGGGTCTACGATAAATATTTAAATATCCTATCATTATTTTTGTAGGCTACATCGACAGAAGGTCTCAACGCCTTTGGACCAAGTCAATTTCAGGAACGTGTAACGCATAAGAGTAGAATTGTCAAAGATTGTGCAACCTTCTGGTAGATATGCCTTTCCTCTGCTGGAATACCGCCTCCCGACGTGGTTAAATTAGCTTATGAACGTTTCTGATTCCTTCTGTTTTCAATGGCTCAAACCCATTTTATAATGAATTATTGAAATCTAAACAAACCATAGAACCAAGTTTTGTGGTTTTCCTGTCTTCGAAAATAATCAAAGAGGAAAACAACACAACTTTCCCGGGGATAGTCCCCCTCGGTTTAATATGAACTACAGGCAATGTATTTTTGTCCTCTGGCTATTATAGCGCAGGCTTTTGAATTTGTGTCCGGTGCTCGTCTTTCAGGCATAGGCCTATTCACACGGAGCGTTCTCCGAGTCAAGCTCGAGTTATGTTCCATGTATTAGTAAAATTCGCCCGTAGTGTCATCCAATATAATACATATCAATGGTGTCATCTAGCACCCGCCGGAAGTCCTGTGGTTGGCTTTGTTCAATAGCGGCTTTTTTCTGGTATCGCAAAATGGCGGATCAGCGTGAGTAATGTTATTTTATATTTTATTTAATTTGCAAATCTCTTAACTATCTTGAAAACCTCTTGAAGAAAGCCTTTAAAAATGCAGACTTTATTTGAATGCTAAACGTCTTCGGTTAGCATTCATTTTAGTCTTTAGTTTTTGTGCATTACATTTTGTCGTGGTGCACGCGTCTATCCGAATAAGGATGTATCGTTGTGTACAAGAAAATATAAATGAAGGAAAATGTTACATATGACAAACGCTCAGCATCAGTCGAATTGCTGTATTTAGTGTGTTTAACGATTGTAAAGTGCGTATGGGTAAATGCTAAATTTGCCAAAAGTCAGCCAACGGAGAAATAATCTGTATTAACATTAGTATTTCAGAACTGGTCCCAAATGAACGGGGTGAGCCCGAATCCCCGAAACCCGAAAAACGCTGGAAATACACAAACGCCCGATTTCCCGAATGCGGTCGAATTCCCGAAAATTATTCATAGTTAAATTGATATAATAGTGAACCTATTAAGTCAGTGGTTTCCAACTTTTTTTGACCTTAGGGCCACTTTTTCTAAACTTGTTGGAGGACACGAGGGCCACTATTTCTTAGTTAAAGCAAAGAAATAGAGTCGTTAGGGGGCCACAATGCTAAAATTTAATTAACTTAAAGCATATAAAAATTGTTATAATTGATTCAAAATAGAATCTGTGATGTTATTCATAGAGTTAAAAATAAAATAATTTATAATAAACAATAATTATGTGTTCTATCCCGTAAAAATTGTCAATTTTTCATATAGCCTAACTATTTTTGTTAATTCTTTGAGAGACGAGGGCCATTTTTGAGACCTGGCGGGCCATTTCTTGAGGTCTGACGGGCCACGGGTTGGGAACCGCTGTATTAAGTGATGCTCATTTAACACGCTTATTGTAAAAAAAAACAGTCATTATGTTGTGTGTCTCACACTTAATAAATTGATTTCGGGGATCCAGCCGATATTCGTTTCGGGGATTCGGGCAGCATCCTTTTGAACAATGCGAAAACGCGATGAGAAAAGGATAAACGTGTAGTTTAGCATAATAAATTATTCACTAAATTGTATGGGTTTCAGCGTTGGTCAAGTACAAGTCGGGTTGACGAAAAGAATTCTTGATAAGTAGAACTTGGATTGATAAAAATAATTTTTACTGAAATAAAAGTGGTAGATGCGAAAGGATTATTGCTTAAATCGAAGCTGGATTGAAGAACAATAATGTTTGATGCTGAAGTTGTATCGATGAATTATAATTTTTGCATAAGTAGAAGTGGATTGATGAAACAAATTCTTGACTAAGCAGAAGCTGGTTGGCTTGGATCGATCGAGAGCATTCTTGCCAAAGTTGAAGTTTATCGGAAATGATAATGTAGCAATGGGCAAACAATTTGCCGTGCTGAACTGCACGTTTACCGAGGAAAAGGAGCCGAAATGAGTTGGATGTGGAAACTTACAGGGACTTTAAGACTGCAGAAAATATGAAGTGATGACATTAAATAATTATGCGCTATTTCTCTGCTGGCCAAGGCCATTCCACAAAGACTGATTATGTATACATGTAGACTGTAGAGTGCCAGTTGATCGAATTCAACTGGATGTCCTGCATTGGCTCCCTTTCCAACATCAGATTGCCTATAGGGTCTGTGTGTCGGTTTGGCAGTGCATTGAGGGATTGGCTTCTATGTATTTGCGGTGACCAGCGAACCAAACTGAACTTTTTGTTCCCTGCTAGGCACTCCAGAAACTTGTACCAAGAAACAAAATTGGACAGTAAAAACGAAAATTTTAGTGTATTTTGTTGCTGTGAAGTTCTAGAACTTCACTGCAACAAAATGCACTAGTCAGTGTTCTCAAAGCGGTCACACAGGAGCGTGCGTGAATCTTTGCATAATGTCACCATATCGGCTCATAATCGAGCTAGTACTTTCAATAGTTTTCCAGGGCGATTATGTCCAGGTTCAGTGAATTGTGTAGTGTCAACATCTTTCTATGCCTATTTTTCTCGCAAAGTTTCAAACTATCTGCAGTGTTCCTAGATTGTACTGTGCTGAGAAATGCTCACAAACAAGTGCTATATTTTGTTCATGTTTGCAGCAGAATCCGCACTTCAGTTTTGCCTTCAAGCACCATTTTCTGTTTTTGATTGTGACTTATTTCGTAAAATCTGAAGTAACGAGCTATCAAAACTGAAGATGGGTATTAAGTTTAGTTTCTGAAGACAAATATCTAACGGCTGATTTACTTGAAATGCGACATGCATTTCCGGCGTTTAAATACTAGTTGCGCTCTAATTAATACTACACCAGTGACACCACGAAATGAGTAATTTATTTGCGAAACGTGCAAGAACATTTTCATTTTTTCTGAACCGACACACAGATTCCTGGTATTCACAATTCTTGCAATATTTTAATCTGAAAGTTGTGCTTATTTTAAAATTTAATAAATTTTTCCTTCTGAAATTTCATGCAATTTCTGTCGCATAGTACTTGCCACTGAAAGCTAATTTTGCACTCCCTTGGATTGTGACCAGGGAATGTTGCCCCTCTTTGCCCATTCGTTGTGCCACTGATGGAATTCACACAAGTACTCTTGCTATTTTGTCAGTTTCAGAGTGTTTGCAGTACCTGGATGGATTCTCATTTGCATTGTTGATCGACAGATTAAAATTCTACTTGTACAATCATAGTTTTTCAGTTTTAAAATTGCATAAATGGTTCTAATTGATTAAATAGTATCAATGAGTTTTATATTATGCTACATTGTTTTCATTTTGTTTTGCAGAGTACAACTACAGTGCAGCTGGAGGGGGCGCTCAGGCCCAGGGAGGGTGAGTAGAACTTCGGTTTTATTAAAAAAATTATAATTGCGTGTCCCTAGATTGCGAAAAAGCAATTTGAATATATCAAGAGATCGGTTGATGCAAGTCTTCTCCTTTCCCCCTGCATTTCCCTTGTACCTGACCACCCCATCCTTCCCTTGTTCCCTACCTTTCATACCTCTAACCCTCTGTCCGTCCTTGCCTCTTTTGTTCCTCACTTTGTCCATCCTTATCTCCATCCACCCCTTACTATGAGGGAATCACATCCATTTTATCAGATGCCTTGATGTCGCTAGTGAACGACCATCAAAATAGAAGTGTCATTATCGCCCAACAGTGTCATTGCTGTTTTGAACTGCCACGCGTGGCAGTGGTTTTTAAGCCCAATTTAGATAAGTTAGCATGAGTTTGTAAAAAATTCAAAAATTGCGCGCATTGCCAATTGTTGTGTTGTTGCGCGGAACCTGAAAGTTTGCGCTGCGCAAGATCGATAATTTCTGGGGACCTGCTCATATAATTGGTGACCTGTTAATAATTTACAATGATAAATATTTGTAATATTAAAAGAATTTGTATGGTACCATAGAACAGCCATGGTTGTACGAGCGCATGCCTCACATTCAATGATAGTCAAAATTGGACAGAAATGTGTCTTCAGTCCAGATTAGAAGACGTTTAATCAGCTGCTCAGAGGGCCGGAGGAAGACAGATCCAGCATCTGGAGCTGGCCACTGAGAAAGCGCTAATGAAATTGAATTGGAATTGAGTTTGTGACTAGAGTCATGAGGCTTTTTGTCTAAATTGTCATTTATGGTTTCAGGTACAATTATGGGTATGGTGCGTCACAAGATTCCACCAGCTATGGTCAGTCTGGATACGGGCAACAACAGCCGCAACAGGTTTGTTTTTAAATGTGATTTTGTAGCCACCTTCCAGGTAACAGATTTAAATTTGAAATTGGACTCAAATTTATGCATGCAAATTTATAATTGGTTCATGCAATCCAAAGTCTTTATTTTCCTAAATTAATGATAAAGCTGTTTTAGACGTAAAATTGTGAATGACTGTTTTGCTGCGTTTTTTTAGGCCGGACAAGGTTATTCGTACGATAGCCAACAGTACCAGCAGCCGGCATACGCAGGCAGTGGAGCTGGAAGTGGTTCTTACGGCCAGCAAGATTATAGCCAGTCAGGTAAAGATTAATTGCTGATGCTGCTGCTTCTTATCAAAAGATGATGATCTTACTTGGTTTTCACGGCAATTTGATCTTTGGTGCACATAAATAAATATTTTTTAGATCCTGTTGATTGTCTTGGTATTATTCGATGGGTTGCTAAGTGTTGTTTAACCCAGGTGTTCTCAAAGTGGTAGTCCGTGTGCCAGTCGGCAAAGTGCTGATCATGGGTCCAGCCTTTTGTTAACTGTGGGTGAGACTTTGATGGTTTAACCCTTTAATGCCGGAGGGTATAGGATTTCCCATACCATTTACTACCATCTCTGCATTAAAAGGTTAACTCCACTTGATAGTATGTGTGTATATGTGCTGTGTGCTGATAGGCCGTTTCTCGACTTCTAGATTTTGTGATAGGCCGTTTCTCGACTTCTAGATTTTGTGTGATGTTTTGCTTATAATGGACGAAATGTGTATTCTTGATGACATTAACAGCATGTCAAAAAAGTGCAGGCAGTGCTTTGCAATGCACGGATAGGCACTCTTATCGAGAATTCGGTTACAAACGTAATTGATAAATTCTTTTATTCTGTTGTTTAAAATCCAAATAATGAATTATAGGCGGACAGAGCCAAGCAGGTTCCTATGGTCAACAGCAAGGCTATGGTTCCTCTGGACAGGGTTATGGGTCTGGATCTGGATCCTATGGACAGGATCAAGGTCAGGATCAAAATGGTTCGTATATATTGAATCGCATGCAGGCTTTAGCAAGCCTGTATGCCACACACACGCACGCACGTACGATCACATGTATGCACTCTGTGTTTGTGTGTGTATAATGAAGTTCAGTTTAGAATTTGAGCATAGGCTTGTACATGTGCTAAGGTTAAAATCTTCTTCTAGTTTTCTGGCTTTTACATTTTATACAGTTTGCCTTAAAATGAAAACGTAGAAATAAATGGTGCTCCAACGTTTAATATATTTTCACTTGAAACTCTTTGAGATCGAGTTTTGTGTTTAGGTTGAACAACTGGTCTCCCATTTAACCTCTTTATGCCGAGATGGTAGTAAATGGTATGGGAAATCCTATACCCTCGGGCATTAAAGGGTTGGTTAACAAGCACTTCGCTTGATAAACAATGGCATCAGATATATATTCCACTTCCTGTTATGATGTCATTTTTTGTTTATGCTGAGATTGTTTGTGTTTTTTACAGGTTCCGGATATGGGAAGCAGAGCTCAACAGATAGTACGGGAGGCTACGGAGGCGGTAGTAGCCAGGGAGGTGGCTACAGTCAGCCAGGAGGAGGAGGAGGAGGCGGCAGCAGCTATGGAGGTGGTAGTCAGGCAGGAGGAGGTGGCCGGGGATATGACCAAGGAGGCAGTGGCTATGAAATGGGATCTAGCTATAATCAGTCGTCTGGTGGAGGTCCTCAGAGGTCATCCTACAGTGGCGGAGGTCGAGGAAGTCAAGGTCAGACCAACTGGAATGTGTCCGATACTTTTGTTTGCAATAGTTGTGTGATTATGTTGTCTTTAATGAATGGATTGTACATGATTTTTGAGAAGTCTGTTGTTTTTTGATTAGCGGCTAATTGTATAGCACCAGTGTTTAACGTGCAAGACATTGACCAATGACGGCTGGTCAGGTCAAATTGTAGATGTATGATTTTTGTGAAATTTTTCGTATGTTATATTATTTTGTTGCTTTATTTTTGTGGCTAGATATCTGATTTGATTTAGTTATTTTTCTAACCATTTGTTGTTTGTTTTGAATGACAACATTGTTCATTTTGCATTCCTGCATTAACATTTAGAGTTATGTATAATTAAGAGTATGTGTTGGGATGTGCTAGTTGGAAGCATGAAGATCTATGCGCACACCAGCAGTTCTGTTTTTTTTTTAAAGATTGTGATATGGGGGGATAGCTGACTTCATCATATCAGTATCTAGAATGTTGTCTATACCAGTGGTTCTCAAAGTGGTGGTCCGGCACCGGTTCGTGGAGTCCTGGTCACCGGTCCGTGAAGAAGTCTGAGAGTGAAAAATAAATTACAATTATTAATTTATATATTTAAAATTGTGAAATTATTTGAATTGTTATTCCAAATTTATTCAAAATTCTGTCTCAAACTTTAAAAGTACATTAGCAGTGCCTTATGTTAACTTCCCAAATGGCTGTACAAGCAATTTTTATTAATTAAAGACTCCCTAATTATAAATAACCCTATAATTAGTTTTTTACAATGCAGTTCACTTTTGTTTAAGTGCTTGCCATTAAAGTTAGCGAGCTTCTCAAATAAATTATTGCCTGTCTGCAACCTGCAGAAGTTTGAGAACCACTGGTCTCTACGACACACTTGGCTGATGTGGCTTTTATCACTTTTGACATGTGATATTATTGTTTCGCCTTTGTTTGAACGTGCATCATGAAAGATGTATAATTTATATCTTTTTGCATTTATGATAATTTGACTGCATTATTACATGTGGCCTTTTTGGTAATTCATGTGTACTGCTGTAAATGTATTCCATCTGTATTTTTTGTACAGTGTTGTTGGACAGGTATATTTATCCAATAAAAATTGCAGAAATTTTCATAAAATCTTAGTGCATCGAATAATTTGTTAACCTTGCTCCAGCACATTACAGTTTTGCTTGCTCAAAATATACAGCAGTTTAAGAATTAACCTATTCAAAATATGCAGTAGATTAAAAATTGAACCTGAAATTGTTCAGTTTTTAATTATCTGTAGATGACAGTAGAGGTGGTGGACGTGGAGGAGGAGGAGGAGGAGGATTTGGGTAAGTGCTCACAATACTTTGTGTTAGGTGCCATGGTAATCTAAGACACAGCTAAGAAGGTATTGTCTGGTGTGATACATATAACAGTAAATGCAGCATAGGCATCTATAGACAGAAACAAAAAATGCAACAATATAACAGGTGGCAGCTGGGGCCCCTACTGGTGATAAGATGTGCTTGGTGCTAGGATCAGACTTTACCGGTGGAGTTACTGCAGATGGTTTAACAATTCTTCCAAGGTTACTGACAGCTGAATATGGTAGGCTGTCCATCGTTGTGTGATGTGATGTAATTTGAATTGAAAAGTAGGGGTATCCAATGTGTCGTAATGTAATGTAAGTCAGCAAGCTTGGTATAGTTGCAAGTGCGTGCGTGTGTTCAGTTTTCTGGTGTAAGGTGATATAGTGAAGGTAAGGTAGCATGAGGGTAAAGACAGTGTGAAGGTAAGGCAGCATGAGGGTAAGACAGTGTGAAGGTAAGGCAGTGTACGGTTGTGGGCCATGTATATAGGTGTAGCAGCGTAGCTAGCTGTCAAGTGTAAATCGCGTTCAGCTTTGCAATTGAGCAAACAAGGTTCTAGGCATCCACAGTGACTGTGGCATTTTAACTAACCTGGTGCTAGGCAGCTTGCTGGGTTTCTGTTGCAAGTTGCTCTATTAAAGGAGCAACATAATAGCGTTCAAGTAATTAGAATCAAGTGTAAACCATGCTACACAGAGTGTTACTGATTATTTGTGTGTTCAAAGGTTGTTTGTTATACAGGTTTCTGACAGAGATTGGAAACAAATCGAGATTTAAAAATTTAAAGATTAAAATATCCGGGTGGAAATGGTTCTTATAACCTAGCGTGTGCATGTAAATTGACCCAATCAAATTGAGTAATGTTGAAATAAAAGGTATATTGCACAACGGACAGCTCGCGAACCTGCATAAATTGAAAATTTGTACTCGGGTGTTAAAAACTGAATTGAAATCTGACACGTGTTTGTTGGTTCGCATAAAGGGAGCAATAGCATATATACGTGGAACCAGAGTTTACTTAATCTGACACTAAATTTAGGTGTGCAAAGGTAAAGACCTTCCGTGGTCTGCATGTAACAGGTTCATTAGCGTGTGTCACTTTTTGTGATGATCACGGTGACGCAAATGGTGCCTTGAAAATTGAAAGGCCTTTCATGGTGGTCTGAAAATCGCAGGTTCATAAGCGTGCGCCATTTTTTGTGATAATCGCAGTGATGCAAATGGTGTCTTGAAAATTGAAAGGCCTTTCATGGTGGTCTGAAAATAGCAGGTTCATAAGCGTGCGCCATTTTTTGTGATAATCGCAGTGATGCAAATGGTGCCTTAAAAATTGAAAGGCCTTTCTTGGTGGTCTGAAAATAGCAGGTTCATAAGCGTGTGTAATTTTTTGATAATCGCAGTAATTATGCAAATGGTGCCTTGAAAATTGACAGGTGTGAATTCATTGCATAGGACAAATGAAGTTTTTTGATCTGTAAATAAAACAATTTAAAATAAAATCTGGTGTAGGTTGAAAATATTTGAAGTTATGGTGCAGGTGGTTATGAAAAATTCACTAGCAAACATACACAAGTATGCAATGCGCCAATCTTCATTCAGTTGGGTGTTAGCAGTTGATATTGACAGTATTGGGTTACCAATGAAAAGAAGTAGGTAGGGAGCATGCTGCAAGAGCGGTTGCAGCAGTGGAAAATCTGTATCCAAGAGACTGTCCGCCATTTGAAGAAAGCCGAAAAAGACGGTCGTATGTGTCAACGCAACATGATGAAGGGTTCTGTTAGACCCATGAGACATCACCATGCGCTTGCTCATATGCCAGGCCGACACAGTTTGCCAGGTTACTTGAGAGAACGGCCAAGATTGGTTCTGGTTGCATTCTGTGTCGGCTTGGTTGTATGGCAGTGCTTGTTTCTTTACAGCAGAGGTAGAGGCAGCGGAGGTGGTGGTCCTAGAGGAGGTTTTGGTGGTAAGTGGGTGTTCAGTGTAAAAAAATTTCTAGGGCACAGTTCTGTGTTTGTTATTAAATCTGTTGATTGCAACGTGTAAATCGTCAACGAACGTGGCTCTAATGCAACGATTCATTGTTAAAGTTTATTATCTCGTAGTTGGTTCTTATGTTGCTAATTGCTGCAGTTGTGGCGCTGGAAATCTCAATGGGTTGTCTGTAATGGGATGTAGTAGGTTGATGACTGATTGTGTAATCATGAGGCTGGTGTGTTTGTTATGGTGGTCTTTGCAAATTATGCATTGTTTAAGGTTTTGTGTTGTACGGTCATTATGCTAGATTTGTCAGGTGTTGTTTAGGAAATAATTCTTCTGTGGTTGGGCGTATTGGATTTGATTTTAAGATTTCAGGCATTTTTAATTTGGATATGTTGGCTCATTTTGAGGAACTGACTGAATTGTCAGTTTAATTAAGGATCTGGTTTCCTACTTTCCTTGTTCTGTGGGTTGTCATGGTTTTTGTGATCAATATAAGTTTTTAATCAATGTTCGGTTGTTGTAGGATTTTAATTAGAGTTGGATTTTGGTGATGTAACCGGTGTCTAGAAGCATTTTGTCTTGGTGAAACAACGTTGATGTAGTAGCTATTCTGTGATAATTGATATATTTTGTGAGATGTGACAGTTGTTAGCTGACTTGTTGGTGTTCTCAAAAGAGAATGTGAAATGTGTGAATGTGTAAATGAGTGAGTGTTATCATATGCAAACATTGCAAAGGGGAGAAACATAACTGAGAGAGTTACCCGAGGCCTATGTAACGTATAATTGTATATATTATACCAGTGGTTCCCAACCTTTTTGGACCTTAGGGCCACTTTTTCTAAGTTGGAGGACAAGCGGGCCACTTTTTCATAGTTAAAGAACATTAGGGGCCACAATGCTAAAATTTACTTAACTAAAAGCATATAGCCTAAAATTGTTATAATTGATTCAAAATAAAATGTTTGATGTTATTTATAGACGTCAAAGTAAAATAATTTGTAATATAAAATAATTATGTGTTCTATCCTGACAAAACTGTCAATTATTTCATATATTTTGTTAATTCTTCGAGAGATGAGGGCCGTTTTTGAGGCCTGGCGGGCCATTTTTTATAGGCGTGTCGGGCCACTTTTGGCCCGCGGGCCACGGGTTGGGAACCGCTGTATTATACGTATGTATGTATGTATGTATGTATGTATGTATGTATGTATGTATGTATGTATGTATGTATGTATGAGTTCTGTGTCTGAAGACTGGTTCATTGGCTTTTATGCCATCAGGGGATGAGAGGAGTGACATGGTTTCCATTGTCATCGTCACAGACGGTTATAGGTGAATATTGAACAACTTGTTCGAGGACAATACACAGTGGGTTTGAGGTCGATTCGAACCTGTAACCTTCCTATTACTAGGCGTAGAATATACCATTACGTGCATCCAATATATCCATATGTACAATTGTACATGTATATATACATTTAAATGCACACATGTGCAATTTCCGAGCAGACATCGACTGTAATGTGAGATGTTTTAATATGATATCCTGAGCAAAAAATAAATGCTATGGTTATCTTTAGGATGTGTTTTACTATCAGTACTTTCATTCATTTTGGTCATGAAACTTGCAGTTTTGCACATTTGCATCTGCGGTTTTGTGGCCTGATGTAAGTTGGTTACGGGTTGGTAAAATTCTGATTTCTTGCAGATATATCTTCAGATCAGATCTGCAGTTATACACTCTCTTGTATCCATATGACAAAGGTTGAGTGCTTTTGAAAGTTAGGGAGTGAGTTTCCTGTGGGTGGTGTATAGAAACGATGATAGATTCTAAATGTTGTGTAACTCAATTGGCAACTTAAATGTAGAAGCCCTTATTGATATCTTTAATAAATCTAACAAATAAAAACCTATTCAAAACATGCAATGGCTGTAGTCCTAGTTTGTAAGTGGATAATACATCTTGTTATGTGAATAGTAGTAGTAGTAGTAGTAGTAGCAGCAGCAGCCGTTTATTGACAAAGCATCAACCACATACAAAATAACAGCTATCGGTACAAACACAATGACTTTCGAGTTATCTGTGCATAAGTCAAAGGATCAATCCAAAAAGGTCGTACGGACCCGCTGAGGCTGGATTGACCTCTCCTTTCTCGATAACATTTGGCTGAATACAGCCTGACCTGGTCATTTGCTTGCACCCATCATGCTATTTATTTTGGGGTAATGCAGTTGGGGCAATGCAATGATACTTATGTATAATTTCATTGTGCATTTGTTCTGTTGTTTTGTCTTTGTTTTTTTAATATCTAGTCTGTGTTAGTTTTTCAGCATTTTTTATATTTTTTTCATCTTTTATATTGGGTCGAGCTAGCGTACTGTGTGATGGGATATGGTTATGTGTCTTCATAAAGTATTGCATGATGCAGCTCAGAGAAGCGAGC
Source organism: Lumbricus rubellus (assembly GCA_945859605.1). Lineage (NCBI taxonomy): Eukaryota > Metazoa > Annelida > Clitellata > Crassiclitellata > Lumbricidae > Lumbricus > Lumbricus rubellus. Next base: position 44,266,394 of record OX243813.1, on the reverse strand, counting down.
TCTAGTGTCGTGTTTTTTGTTGTGTTTATCAGTTGTATCATTGTGAGTTGAATCCATTTGTTTTTTAAGTTTAAATGGCCTGGTTATAAGTTTTTGTAATCATTTTCAGCCTTACAGCATTATAAATTCAAAATTGTATGCCATAGCAATATGTGGTTTATCCTGGTTTAGCCAGTCAGTTGGCATGTAAGTAATGTAAGTAGTTTCTGTTATTTGTGTGTACAATCATCCAGTTTAGTTCATTCATTCATTATTTATATAGCACCCCTTCAAGAAACCTAATCAGAGGTGCTCCCAATATATTAGTGTCCTTCTGTATGGTCGGCTAGTAAGGAGACAACATACAAACCAGTTTAGTGTTATGATATATTCATTTCACTGATAAAGTAGCGTGTGATAATGCAGCGGTTAGTAAGCGCCAAGGTATCATAAGTGGATCGAGTTACGTGATATGAAGCACATAATAATGTGTGCTATGGGTGAAGTTCTGTGTGGTTTCTGTACGAGCAGTTAGTAAGGTAACAATCACTAGTATCTGTTAAAGACTTGTGGGGCTTTCAAGTAATGTAAGCAGTTTCTGTTTGGTTATGATTTTATTAGTAAGTAAGCAAACGGTCACCATAACCAGTGTGGCTAATGTGACCATGTACACAAAAACCCATTAATCTGGAATGTAATTAGCTATATATTTAGCAGATATATACAGAACTATAATATATATATATTTATAGTTCTGTTTATGTCTGCTAAATGAAATGTTGCAGATCTATGTAAAAAGAACCATTTTGCCCTTCTTTGGTAATTTGGTGCTTCTCAGCAGTCAGAAATAATTACCTGACAAAATACCATCCAGTTCAAGGTGTGTTTAGTGAGTCTCTGTATGGTCGTTATCTGATCAGTTAGTAAGCAAGCTATCTGCCGTCAGAGCCACTGTGTTATTTTCTGGTTCCTTTATAGTTCTAAAGAAAAACAGTACATGTTCTAGTCCTTAGACAGTGAATATTGGGTCATGGTTGTGTCTGGAAAAGATATTCAATCAATTGGGCTTGTAGAGTGTATTTAGACGTTGATGTTGGAACAAAAATCATACCAAGTGTTTAGTTGGTTTTTACTGACCTACAGTCTAGAATAGACTTGCCATTTTGAATTGTTCACTTTTCTGATATTAACATGTGCTTTTACTTTATACTTTTATATACATATAATGTCGGTACTACTGCTATCTAGATATCATAATTTCAGTTAACTTAGGCTTCATCTAAAAGAAATCTTCATGTGCTGAATGCAATGTTTGAATTATTGCTAGATACGATCACATTGATCAGTTGTATTTTGTTTTTGTTATTTATTTATTTATAAAAATGAAAATAATTGGATGGTTCTTGAAGCCACTGGTGAGAGAACAGTAGAAGTGTGTGCTAGTATCTAGTCAATAGAAAAACTGGCATTCACTACTTTTCAAGTAGTTCCAAATTTACTTTAATTTTGACTTCAGATTAAAATAAGTACGTAGAGAGTAAGTATGTAGAGGATAAATTTGTAGGGAATAAGTATGTAGAGAATAAGTATGTAAAAATAAGTATGTAGAGAATAAGTATGTAAGAAGTATGTAGGGAATAAGTATGTAAAAAGTAAGTGTGTAGAGAATAAGTATGTAAACAGTAAGTATGTAGGTGTGTAGGGAATAAGTATGTAGATGTACTAGCAAAGATGCTAAGGCAAACCAGTGGATTAATTCTTGACGCTCTGCTTCAGGTGATCGTGGAGGAGATCGAGGCGGTGACCGATACGGAGGCGGAGGTGGGGGTAGCAGCGTCGGCAGTGGAGGAGGAGGCTCGAGTTTCTATAGCAGCGGAGGCGATGAGATGCAGACGCAACCTGATACGATATTTGTACAGAATCTCCCGCTTGATGTCTCCGAGCAAGACCTCATATCACAGTTCGGTTCCATTGGTATGATCAAGGTGAGCGCCATTCTTGTAAATTGATTTTGCTTGGTGTCATGTGACGTGGGTGGTATTAAAGAAATAGTGCGTTGCAGCATAATTCAGGTGATGCCTTTAAATGCTTCTGATAAGGCCAAAAAAAAATATGTTGTGTTTCCGGTAACAGAGCTAAAAAAAATTGGGTAGGTAGGTCGGAAAATATTTTTGTTTTGGAAAATATTTTTATGCAGTGACTATCCGAAAAAGTATACCCCACTAGTCTTTTTTGCACGCTGAAACAAAGTACGTGTTCTAAGCAAGTATAAACTGCCTATTTCCCGACTGTCTGCACCTAAAACTGCTCTAGAAACAGTCCTATTAATTTCATTTTGTTGACGTCTCTTATGTTATGTCAATACAAATGTAAAAAAGAAATTTAAAAAAAAAAAAAAAAAATTTTTTGAAATTTTTTTTTTTTTTGAAAATTTTTTTTTTTAAAATAAAATTTTTTAACAAAAATATTTGGGTCGCGGCCCTAAAAATGGGTCGGTCGCGTTACCGGAAACACAACACTTTTTATTTTACGCCTAAGGTTCATTTTGACACTAGACTCAAAGAAGGACTTTCAGTCATTTTACCTGGGAAAGATCCAGTCGGGTTGGGTTTGCAGCAGGCCCCTTTTTGAAATATATGGTTTTTTACACATGTGAACACATGTAATGTTCTATTTGATTTGCTGGTAACTATATTATCTTCTTGAAATGACTGTATTTCAGTTTTTACTTGTGTGTTAGGCAAAAGCATGAAAATCGCATCACTATTCTAATTGTCACTGTTGAAAAAATAGACAATTTATTTGTGATACAGTCTAGTGTAATATTATAAAAGTGTATTCTGTTACTACTCGTGGGAAAAAATTCTTCATTCCTTGATCAATTTTTTCTTTCTGGTCTTACTACAGAATAGTCACGGCTAAGTTGTAGAACATTTTTGTTTCCAGTGTCATTGTTAGAGTCTCTACCTTGCTTGGCAGTTCTACTACTGTCTGCTAAAATATATTAAAAGTTTAAATTCTGAGTCATTGGTTTAGCAAGAGCTACAGTGCTCTTTGCTTTCAACAACTCCTTGCTTTGTCTTATTAAAGAGGTCTGCTTCATACTGGAGTGTTGTCAACAGGTTGAGCTTGGACTATATTATAATTAAAGCCCTAATTACAGAATAATTTTAGCATTGATCATCATTGAACATCAATTTGGTCAATTGTATGGTGTTTAGGCTGCACGCCTACAAAAATCTGCTTGGCTTTGTAAGTCCAATCCCAAGGATATGTGTTATGTATTAACTTCTCGTTAGGTATTTTTAAGTCCATTTTAAAGTATTTAGATGTTTATGTAATTTTCCATGGTGAGTTGTCCTTTATAAATTAGAATGTAGCTTTGTATTAATTATATATCAGTGTTGCATAAATTTGTAAATTGATTTCTGGCAGATTGACAAAAAGACAAATAAGCCAAAGGTTTGGATTTACACGGACAAAATATCCGGACGACCAAAGGGAGAAGCGACGATAACATACGACGACCAGCAGGCGGCCCAGGCGGCAATTGATTGGTTCAACAGTACGTGTTCTAGAATATTATTCATCTGTACTTCATATTTTCTCTTATTATTTGCATATTTCTTGCTTTGTGAATCTTGATATTTAGTGCATAAATTGTGACTTAAAATTCTGTTTTCTTGGAGGTAGCATACATGTCAGTGTGGCAGCACTGAGTTTGTCCAGTTCCTGCGTGCTTGTGTGCACCTTAAGGCATTTTCCTGTTGGTGCCTTAGCTGAAATATTATGATTATTAATATTTGAGGATCTCAGACTGTTTATTAATGACTGAAAAATATATGGCATAGATCTGCTTTACATGGAGTGGAAGTATTTAAGTGCCATTGATGAATTTTATTGGAGAATCTTCTGGCTTTGTTAAATTTAATCGACCGTATCTTTCGAAGACTGTTTGTAAAGAGTCTTTGAAAGATACAGTACACTTGGAGATATACTTAATTAAAGTTCAGATATTCTCATAACTTCATGTTAGGATTTTGTTATGCACTCTTGTTGTGGCAGGATAGAATGGGTTCTGAATAAATTCCACGATGAATATCGTTCAGAATGGTTCCTGTCACTTTTTCAGATAAAGAATTCCAGGGAAATGTTATCCATGTCGAAACGGCATCTCGGAAGGTTCCTGCTGGAGGCTTTGGACGGAAAGGAGGTAAATTCAGGTTTTATAGCTATGTATTGCATGTTTTTACATGTATAAATGCCTAAATGGAGGCACCTCAATGGTTTCCAGACAATACAGTGCAGTTCAGATGCTTTGTTGATATTTGGGTGTCTTTTCTATTCTGTCACAAATTCGATAATTGGTGTTCTGCAGTGGAGCACAGTCATTACTGTACAGTTGGTAAATATCAGTAAATATCCTGATGACCATCTGTCTGGTACAAACTGGTATATTCTGCATGTGTGATGGAAATGTAACACTGCAGGAACTGTTTACTTAAGACTTTAAATGTGTTTTGCTAAAACAGCAGTGCTTGTATTAATTAGTTTTCTTAAGCAGTAAAGCTGCAATTAAAGGTTTTATGGTGAAGTCCTGTACACACTACACAGTTGCTGTGTGTTGATTTCAGGTGGTGATCGTGGACGAGGTGGCGGAAGAGGTGGTGGAGGAGGCCGAGGTGGTGGTGGCGGTGGACGTGGTGGCGGCGGCAGCAGTAGTGGCAGCGGCGATGGTAATCATACATAGCTTATATTTATTTATAAAAAACTTTTTGTTTTCGTTTGCAAACAATGATTGTGTTTTCACATGATACCTTTTTTTAAAGAAATGCGGGAAGTGATATATTGAGCTGCTTAATTCTCTATTAAATAGTTTCATGGTTAAAATGAATACTGATGCAAAACCCATTCATCTGAGGAATAATGGCGTCGCTATATATTAGATATGCTTGGTTTTGATTGTTTTTTGCTTACGAGCGTAAATTGTTGGTTTTTATTTTCTAGGTCGTTCGGGCGATTGGACGTGTTCGAATCCGTAAGTAGATTGGTTTATTTTGTTGTTGTATTGATTTGTTGTAACGTGATGTTATGCTAGTTTGACGGTGTATTGTTTTACATTTTATTAACTGAATAGGATTGGTATGTGTATGTGGTTGTTAATAAATCTAATGTTAGTTACTGAGCTAATGGTTGGCTAACTTAATTTTTTTACTATAACTGAGATACTGACTGAAGCTCAAACATTTGGAAGTTAATTTTTCATGTCTGGCGGTATGTGGTCTTTAACCCCTTCGTTGGTGAATTTATTTGACTTAAGCCTGTTTTTATGTGTTTCTAATCTAATATAGCATTTGTAAAGCGCTTCTCACAGCAGAGCTATTCAGAAGCGCTCTCATGTATGTACTGTATATATGCCTCTTCCCCTTTGGAAGGGGTTATTACGGTGAGTTTCTTGATTGAGGCAATATTTTGACACGGGGAAATTCAGCATTTAGAACAATGCAATTCTAACTAGACTTGCCAGCTGAAATGAATTCTACATAGGCTTTGTCAGCTCATTGTTACAGCGGCATTGCTATCATGGCAGCAGATTAAAAAGACCGTCGATTGTTCTTTGTGTTTTATATTGTTTTTATTGATTTGTAAATTGTCTCATGACATCTCCATTGTTTTTCCAGTGACTGTGGTAACACGAATTTTGCATGGAGAAATGAATGCAATCGCTGTCATGAAGCGAGGAGTGATGGTGGTGGTAGCTCAGGAGGTGGAGGAGGAGGAGGTAAGTGGAACATTTTTCCAGGTGGCACCTGGTTTAAATACATGTATAAATTGTTTGACTATATCCCTACGCTAAAACATCGAAGCAGGTCTATTTTATAAGGTTTACTGTTGCATCTCTGGTTAAATCAACATGAAAAATTACTCTAGCAAAGTTCAGTTTAGTACAAGTTTATATTAAAAATGCTGAAATCTGAAGAAAATCCGCTTCCTAAGTTTGCATAGTTGCACACACGGCTTCGTTCATTGTACACTGTGTACACTGCATTTAAAAGTGTGTTTTTTCTTGTAATTCTGAACACTGATGTAATTGGTGTTTTTTTGGTTGATTTCAGGCCGAGGTGGTGGTGGAGGATATGGTGGCGGAGGTAGAGGTGGCGGTGGTGGAATGGATCGTGGAGGAAGAGGTGGTGGTGGAGGATATGGTGGAGGACGTGGGGGTGGCGGCGGCGGTGGTGGCTTCCGTGGAGGATCTGGAGGAGGAGGAAGAGGTGGAAGAGGAGGTGACATGGGAGGGTAAGACGAATTTTAGAATATCTTTTAGAAATTTGTTTCTTTTATTGCAATAATTGTTTGCCAAATTTCAGTTTATGATATTTAAGAGGTTGTCAGCTTTGTAAAATTTTAATTGCGCTTTGCTGCATTTCTTCATGTCAGAAGCTAATGTTTTTTGTAAAAACGTCATACTTTTCTACAATATTTTTTTGACCATGTTGGCAAAGATACTCCTGAAATAGAAATTGTTAGATATTCTCAAAATTAGGAATTTCAGACAAGTGTTGCTGTTCTTTGTGTGAGTTTTAAGTTCATGTTCAATGATTGTTCATACCAATTTCCAGTGAACTAGAAATGGACTAAGAAAGATTTAGCCTATAAGTTAACAAGAAATGCCTGATAGTAATATGAATTAAATTGTGATTTATCATTGCAGTGATCGAGACCAACGAAGAAGTCGGCCGTACTAGCTGAAGGTTCTGCGATATTTGAGATGTTTGTTGAGCGTTTACACGGCCGAAGTACGACACTAAGCTTATGTACAACGTGGCCAAAAATTGACTGCTTTTAAGCGATGACAGTTTTCTTGTTTTTACTAGGGATTTGTGTCAACGAACATTGATGTGTGTGTGTTGAGTTTGGAGAGTATATAATTGCTTTAAGTTCATTGTTCTTGATGAATTTAAGTGATCACAAGTAACTTGTCTTTGTTTTGTCGAGGGTACATGATTTAACTTGGGCAAACGTGACTGTACACCTGTTGAAATGAAAATGAAGTCTGCGAAGATGACTTATGTATGTTTTCTTGATAATTTAAACAAGTTCAGATTCTGCTATTCAAGTTCAGATCCCGATAAAGATCTGTAATTCTGAAGTGCAAGCAATACGTGACAAATGCCGATGCAAGACCAGTAACTCCAGTTGAACTGTGGGCTTTTTTGATAGGCGTCGATGGTCACCTTCATGAGATTATTGTTAAGGCACTATATAAATGGCCATATACATACATAAATACATGCATGCGTGGTATGGTGCTGTATTGTAGCACTGCCATGCTTTGCTAGTTTGACCGTTAAGATCGAGTTTTTTGTACACACGGGCAATTTGTCCAAGATAAATGCATGCTTTTTTTACTCGATGCATCAAGTCATCAACCATTGAATTTTTGTGCTGAGAGCACCTCTGAATAGTTATTCTGTGAGAGGTGCTATATAAATTCATCGATACAATACAATTGAATTTGCTTTCAATGACTGTCTTGTGCCAATGCTGAGAACAGTTTAACCCTTTAATGCCGAAGGGTATATGATTTCCCATACCATTTGCTACCATCTCGGCATTAAAGGGTTAAGGCTGGTAGTCAAATGGTCTCAATTCATCCCTCGAAGAAAGAGTGAGCAACTTCAGTTTCCTAGCTTTGCATGTATGAGGACTCTCTAAGTGTATTCGTTTTAACTTGGTCGCATTGCTTCAGTAATGCAGGGATTTGAACCCAAACTCTCGATCGAGAGTCCTCCTCCGCTATCCAAACTGGTAAAAAATGTGAATCTAAACGTAAATAACCACATCTTACACAGCCTGGCACACACCTTTCTTCTCTGAGATGATTTGCGTTTGGTAGAAATTTCAGGAAGGTACAGCCTGGGACAGGGTGGCCTGGCTAAGACTTCCTGGCATCATGGGTAGGGTTGCTACATTCTGTCACTAGACAAATGTGAGGAACTACAATATGCAGTTGATACTGTTCTTTATTGCCATAATGAAACATTCGAAAAAGAAGTTTTGGTGAAACAATAAAATATTGGAGAATATGTTCTCCAAGTTAAGAATATTGAGGGACATGTTATGAATACCAAACACAATACACCAATGGAGACTTGGTTTTTTGTCAGCATATATTTAGCCAAAACAATGTGTAATTATACCCTGTAAATGTCTCAAAAACTCTCTCCCTCAATCTAGTGCAAGTCTACATCACCAATTGAAAAGCAAGAAATAAAACACGGTTGCTTAAATTGACATCATCTGATTTCTTCAGAAATGGATTCCAAGTTAGTTGCTGTAGGGAATTCAATTGACAAAAAACTTTCAAATCAGCCTTTATGTTTAAGGAAACATGGTGCTAAAGCTTGAATGGCAAGGTTCAAGAGAAAGTTTGAAAGTTTATGAAGCTTTGAGGTCTTATTGTGCAGCATTTAAAGAGATTCAAGCATGATGTTGAGGTGTTACTAAAGTTGGTAATTTAAGAATTATTCTTTGCTAAATACAAACAAGCATAAAATACGTAAATTTTTCTGCATGCCTATGGACAAGTTTCAAATTGTGCCGTCTTAAACCCATTGGAAACAACCAACAAGAGAAGTCAAAAAGTGTAGCTCCTTGCTTGGCAAATACAAGACAGTTTAAGCCATTTTTTAGCCTAAGTAAGTCTTGAAGAACTTCATTTACTGATGCAAAATGTGCAGGTACCAAGACTTAGAGGTGAACAAATCAAGCCTTATGGGTACAGAAATTGTGTCATCTTAGTCACACGTATACTTGTACAAAATGCCACCAGTTTAATTTAATTGCAAACTGCAATAATAAAAAAAACTAGCAGACAAACCTTAGAAGCTTTCAACACCTTGAAAACAGCACAATGGCCTTAATGTTTAGGAATTTTGTGAAGGAGCTTTCCAATTAAGTGAATAAATATGTTGCTGATTATAATAGATACACATTATCAGCAAGTGTGCGAGTATTTTGAACCTGTGGCCCCATTTCCCATGTACAGTCTTCCACCAAAAGCCTTGTTTGCTGTTTAGCCACAAAGAACCTTTAACCATTATGTGCTATAACACATAGACGAATACATAAGATAATACAACAAAACTGACTGGTGATATCCCATGCTGCATCAATGCAGTATCTGACAATCTTGTGTACAAAGATATTTTTAGATGACCCGCCCAGGATTTATGTTGAATCAGAAATTCTACAGGTCTACCTTTGATCAGATTTCATTGTACAAATACCATTTTACGGCAAACATACACAGTAGTCAAATTTTGATTCTAACCACAAACGTGAGAAATGAAAATTTCAGAAATCCAGTCAATTTGACAAGATGCCTAAAAGTGCTTAGAGAAATGTCAAGTGTGGACGTGAGAGGCTATGGACAGGTTTTCTCGGTCAATAACAAGATGGTCAACCATTCCAGTCTAATGAAGATATCTTACTTCTAACTGAAGTTAGCCTATGTGTGCTTGATTCTTTCATTACTTCAAAATGATAAAATCTCAAAATATTTCCGAATATTCAAAGTGATAAACTGTAATTTTGCTGGGCGATAAAGGAATTTATTCTGAATCAAATAACGCAAATGGCATCAAAATCTGTTTCCTACTTTGCAAAAGTATGGCAAATTCATGGACATCTGCTGATTTGAAGAATATTCTACATTCTCAACCACTCTCGCAAATTTCAGCTTCTAGTGCAATATCCACGAAGCGACGGATGTTGGTGGTGTTGAACCCAGGCGTCACACATATGACAAAACTGAGCAATGAGCATCATGCATAATCAAACTGACTGCTGCCATTCTGGAGCCTTGCCATTTCAATCAATGTAAGGGGAGCAGACATTGAGAACATAGAATTCATCATATGTATTTATCTCAACCGATTCGTGGGGCATCAAAATAACAGGGATAGACAGACCCACGTAAAAAATCACCAGTCAGTTAACATTTCAGTTGTAACAATAATAATTTATAACCATGATAGAATGAAGCTTGTATGATGTGAATACATTCAACGACAACAAGAAGACAACCAACAATGATAAAAAGTGCTTTTGTTTCATGATATGGACATTGCATACTCAAATTCTGCGGTCAGACCATTGCCTTTCAATATTAATTAATTCAATTTGTAAAACAGTAATTCAAGATCTTATCCCATTGAAAAAACACTGCACATTACTTGCAGCAGAGGAGCACGTAATACAACATGCATGCATCTCGTGCCACGGCATGAAAACAATAAACTGATATAATATTACCGGTACATGTTATGCACTAGAAAAATTTGATGCCGTAAACTCTTGTCTAACGTTATACAACACAGTAGAAAATCAGACCTTCAGGTGCGCACTTTGTTCTGCCTTTTGCTTCACATCTTCACAACTAGTGCTAAAAACTATTATTGCGTAAGTGCTGCTTCTGTGCTTCTTCATTTGTGCTAAACCCTCAATAAAAACATTTTCTTCCAGAACACATCGGAAGCAGCAACAGCCTGCAAAAATCTCTGGCCGTAATTCATGAAACGAAGAGTTACACTCGGTCAACATAAATCTTAATCATCGTATAATCGAGGGTTCAGCATAATACTCCAATCTCTTAAGCAGTATATAGTCAAAAAACAAGAACAACAAACTTCAACAATATTAAAAGCAGGTCGAGAGCTGATGAAGCTGATCAAACACTTTAAAAACAGCCAAGTGCTTCGTCAAATCAACCTCTGAAGCACTAAATGGAAGAAGATTTTGGTCACCAGTCAAACTTTCAAGTGAATCAAAATCTTCAGACAAGATAAATAACAATCCAAAAAGACAATGAAACCATTGTTCAAATGTCGCGCATAAGAGACAAACAACTTCAATAGAAATAAAGGACAAGATGGAAATTAATTCAGAATTAACCATGATGTGCATCACAGTGGTGGCAGTGGCAGTTGTGAAGAACCAAATGTAACAGTAACCAAAGCACAAAAATGTTCTACAAGGTAGTCAGAAGTCCAAATTATAATGCCTTGAGGAAATCTGACAATTGTCAAAATTCTGCATTACAGGCAGTACAGTATCTCACTTTATGTTAGATTCATACAATTAGCAGGATCTTGAACTCTTTTCGATGCATCTGGTAGCACATCCCTACACGTACAACCTTTACAACAGACAATAATAGAAACCCGCTACTTCAAAATACAGTACCGGTAAGCCTTTACTAATTGCTACGATGTCAGCAGAAGAGAGATTAAATCTGGCCAGTGAGCCACTCTGCAAGTCTCCAACAAGGATACATAGAGTTCCTCGTATACTGAAGCTTTGATGGAGAGTAATAAAGTCAGCAAATATAAATATCACGGAACCATAGAACTCCCTGGTATTGAAACGCCGCGTGAATAAGGCAGACGTGCTGCGTTAGATCATTAGATCGGGAAGACAGATAGATGCCCTCTGGTTATTTTCGTCAATAACTGCTGTGGCTACTACAAGTCGTATATGTACCACTTGAGATGGTTCTTGTCCATAAAATTAGCAGTTAACAAGTCAAGAGAAAAGACAGTCAATTCTTGTATATGGTGACTTACTGTAACGGAACATACTGGAGAGTAAAATAAATTTTATCAAGTGTTTTTTGATAGCCTTTCAACACTACTCAAAGGCGAAAAAAATTAATCAGACATTAAGTTAACTTCACGACAAAAGCTCAAACAAGCAAATAGACGTAACCAACCGTCTCTTACACGATTACATAAAACCGAAAGAAATCCCAAGAGTATAATACGACAGAAATGAAGAGTATTAAGAAGTTTGAAAAATAATCCGATGAATGCACAAACTACAAGATGATGCATGTTATAAAACACAACTTCACTGAATTAAAATCGTAATTGGAAACTATGATTGATTCATTTTACAAAACAAACCACCTACACGAATAAACAACTCACGCAATGATCACACAGAGAACCAAAGATATACAAATGCATATCTACAGCCTTATCTGGAAGTGACAATATTTACAAGTGATTAAATACGCGCATACAAGTGTACACATGTATGCAATCGCATGTGTACATACAAATTCACATATACAAATATGTGTCTGCTTTCTTAGAAGTTATATATAAACACATAACTTGCGTACACATGCATATATATAATATATATATAATTATATATACCGTATGTATAAATAGATGACAAAAGATTATTTACAGGTTTGTATTTATACATTTCATATATCAATTATTGGTAATATTGAACAAAAACCAAGAAATATGATACAGTGTATAAATAATAGAAATGTAGACTTACATAAGTTACATAAGTTAGGATAAAAATGCGAAAAAAATAGCCGACTTAAAGCAAGGTAACTGCTAACACCACCACCTTTGGCAATAACATATGCAGAAGCCTCGTAAAGATTGTGTAAAACAGAAGCAGACGTAAATTTGAACAAAGGTTTACACCGTAACGACGACGGCATGACGACCAGTCCATCAACGAGACAATGAAGTTGGTGAAAAGATCACAATTTATTGTTGTTGTTCGTATTATTACTGCGCTTGTAGGTTATAGTCCTCCTCCTCCTCCTCGATTTCTCTTGTTGCATTCTCCTGCCTCCAAAATTTGATGCAGACATCCTAGAAAAAGGAAGAGCAGTCTTCTACAACTTGTATCATAGCCCTCAAAGTGATGTATGTCGTTTCCACAAAAATGCAGAACCGAAAAAACACACAAAAGAATAACAGAGTTTACTATCTGCATTTAAACTCCCTCAGCTGCAATATATTGCCTTTAAAAAGTGGAAATTGTCTGAAAGACAGAAATCTCTCTGAACAATCAAAACCAGACATTAGTTAAGGTGCAGTAACACTTCAATGATGAACATGTACCAATAATATGCATGAAAACTGGCCGTCTCATCACAAAGGGTTATTAGTTTTATGGCAAGTTTTCGTATATACCACTGAGTTGAGACTAACTGGGAACCAATGCAAACCAGTCCTGATATAATCATTTTACTGAATAGGCAACGATTTAACTCAGTCGTATATGTATATATATATATATATATATATAATTATTTATATATATATATATATATAATATAGTCTATATACACATTTAGTAAATAAATAACCACTACTGCTATTGAACCGTTAATCAGCAGGATCTTCTGCCCGTGGCAAAACTGATAAACAACGCGTAAAAAGCCGACAGCGCGGATGAAAGCAGAAAGCCATTACGACGAGCCATTAAGAATGCTATGCCTGAATGGACAGGACCGCCATACAGTCTCCTCCAGCATATCACGTCTTCGTTGGAAGACGGGGAAAATAACATCACGTGGTACGTCTTTTCCAGGGAATGGCAGCCGCAACAATTAATGGCAGTGCTCAAGGAGTCCATATCAATGCAACATCATACGGATACCAACAGCTGTGGAACAGCCAGTGGCTGGCAAGATGGTCTAGTGTTAAGGCATTCAACTGCTGCGTAAGGTCATAATTATTCAAAGAGATGTAAATAAGTAATAGTTACTGAAAACTTAAGAGATACCGTAACATGGAGACTGCTATTTAGCTAAATTTTAAACTGAGATTACGAATTCAAAATACTTAATAATCTACACTGCCACGCATAAATCAACAGCCAACAATTGTTCGTGCGTAGAAATTTAACACTGTAACGATGAGAAATTTTGAGCACGCACTAAATTTTTAGTAATGAGAAAGCCAATACAGCCCATCGTCAATGAGGTGTTAAAGAGATCAGTGAAAGCAATCTTGCAAATCTTACGTTAGGCAGAGCAATGAAGGGAGTCTAGTGAATTCCATTCTGGAAAGCTGCCGGTATCAGAGTTCCCTACAAAATAAACACAGAAAATCATAGAAAATCATGTGAGGAACGTATCAAACCAAAGCAAATAATAAGAAAAACAATTATCTTCATTCATTTTTCAAACTGACACAATGCAGTACGATCACAATCAGTAATGAACGCATGATCGCAAGTTATTACAGGAGTCGAATCTAACTGTCGGCCGCCATTCAAGGCACCATCACGACCTACTGCTCAATTTACCAACACCAACTGTCGAATAAAAGACTGAGTGGACCTTTGGGAGGGTAGCGGGAGGCAATGCCGCGCATCCCTGCACTCTTCAAGCCATAGTGTTTACCATTACCCTAAGCCCCCTTACAAATACCTCCTAAACCCAAATGCCTGTCTGTCTCCTGTCCTATCTGAATGCCAAAAGCAGAGATGTAAAGTCTCACCCCAAAGTTGATGGCAAACCCAGTCGGCTGTGGACTGTTCGCCTGGACATAACCGAGTCCATCGGAGTTGGGGCTGTACAGATCGAGGCCTGGTCCCGCTCCTCCGTTCAACGCAGCAAAGCTCTGACTGTTCGTTGGTGAAGTCGGAGTTCCATATGACGAAAGAAAGCCGTTCATCACCGACATTAATCCACCAGATGTCATCACTAATAAAGCACAGACATCGTTGTCAGTATGTTGTATAGTATTGTATTGTATTGTATTATATTATATTGCATTGTATTGTATTGTATTGCATTGTATAGTATTGCATTGTAATGTATTGCATTGTACTGCATTGTATTGAATAGCATTGTATTGTATCTATAAAGTTACATCGGACAATTATTGCTAGAATATGCACCGACATAACACAAGATGTGCGTAAAACACAGGCAGAAGTTCATTTGTCTGTTTGTTTGTTTGTATGTGCACTTGTTATAGCGCCCCTTCAAGCTATATCTACTCAGAGGCGCTCCCGAATGCAGAGCGGACACTGCATCGGAGTTTCACGCTGAAGCGCTGAGCAATTGCGAGTGAAGGACTTGCCCAAGGTCCTTACGCGGCGAGGTGGATTCGAACCTCGAACCTTCCGGCCCCATGGCAATGATGCCACCACTACACCACCGCGACCCACAAGATAGGCGTCAAACACAGGCAGAAGTTCATCGTACATAATGTCAGCAGACAATGAAAGCAAAACACAAAGCAATCAGCAAAAAATTAAATGAAAATCACTTCCATTCCAAAATGTAATTTGGATTATTAAATGGAATTGCTTAGCAGATTCCCCAGGACCAATGATATAGCAAGTATCATTGGAGATTCTATTTTTGTGACAATACCAAGTCCTAATGCCATCCTTGGCATACAACAACCAGCAAATACACATCTACCGGTATACAGACATGTACAATTGTACATGGTCGCAAATCATTACTTCGATTGAAAGCGGTCCACAGCATTAACAAGACACTTGATATGGATCTATGGCATTGTCTGGTGCTAATATGTCACAATGACTACAACTGCACACTAAGGTATGGTAATTTATGGAATTTTGCCAACAATAGATGACACTGATACAACTACAAATGCAAAGCTATTACAAAGGCCATTATAAAAGTCATTATAAAAGTCATTTTAAGAGTCATTTCAAAAACACTTAATTCCAACCGTGATTGAAACACATTCTGCTATCTCCTGCCACATTTGCCACTTCCCTACAAAGTATTTTTTTATTAAAACAAAACACACACACATGCCTACCTGCTGTTTAATACAGACTATTCAATTCTAATTCAGACTCATTACACTATTCATAACAAAGAGCGATTAAATAAAGTAAAATGAAACAACGGCAATTTACCGACGACGTTCTTGCTTCCTCAGGATACGGAAAGACAAAATCGTCTGTCTCTACTTTCATAGATACTTAAAGTGGAAATTCTGTCATAATATTTCAAAAGGAAGAATTGGCTGCTGACCAAACCGCAGTTATAACACAGTAAAAATGGCTTGTGATCATCGCTTTAAATCTATGCATTATTAACCCTTTAATCTCCCACTCTTAGATCCGGTGGACAAGTGGACATGTATGAATTCTACAACCTTCCTGTTCAGCAGTAAAACCGCAGTCACAGAATTCTTTGAAGTCAACCACTGAACAAGATTGCACTTGACTAGTAATTTTCTTGTCTTAGACTGATTCTCTGTTGTTTTTCTTTATTCCTGTTCGTGAACAGGTACTCATGCATGCAATGACGTGTATATTTCAGGAGTACACTCGTTATGAATATAGAGATGTGGGCTTTGTTGTAAAACTCAGCACTGCATTCATGCATAATTGCATATATTCTGGTGGTGTGGATACCTGCCTGCATCCAGATATGCCTTCCCAAAAATAAATTGTATCTACTTGTAAACTAATATTTGTGCACAATTACTAATTTATTCGTTATTCAATATATGGAGATTTATATAGTTACTACTCAGGAGTGCTCCCAACCCAACCTCTTAGTCACGATGCTGACAGTAACAGTGGACTAGAGACCTTTCTGTGGAAACAGTCGAAAAACCAAGTTTAAAACTTCACGAAAAGTGTTAACCAAAGAACAATGTGTCCATTGTGCTGCCGCCTACCTTTGCATTGTTGTCCAAGGTTCAGGTAAGGGTTTGCTGCCAGAGTTCGACTTTCCGCTGTAGGCATAGTGCGCGACGCACCGGGCATCATTGATGACGGATGACCAATCGGGGTCAAACCAAAACCTAAACAATGAGACACAGTATATATGAAGCACACATTCTGATTGGCTCCTATATATAGATTACGTATGTTTATTAATATGTCATGTCTGTACACCAAAATGCGAATAGCAATTGGTCATAGATTAAAGAATATTCTTATCTAAACTTAATATTCTTCATGTATATTTAAATCCAAAAGTCAGTCAGAAATGCCTCTTTGCAAGGTTTCTACGAGGTGTGCTCAATGTATTGTATACCCACGAGCATACCTACATTAAATGCATATTTTTCGCTAGATTAGATCAAAACCTGAAGCACACCAGCCCTGCAGTAGTGGGCAACTTCAAGCCTTGCTTTAGCACTTCCGTAGTACGCAGTCCTCATAGCCATTGGCAACTGCCAGTTGTTTTTAAAGTGGCACCACATGAACAAAGCAGAGCTGTTCTGAGACAACTTGTTTCTGAAATCGATTGCCAAAATTTTGTATCTTAAGGTTATAATTTTCATGGAAAAAGGAACATTATTATTGCATCCATAAATGCAAAGGAGAGGACTAGAGATTAACGGCTGGAATGGAGGATCATATACATGAGTGACGTCAGTCAAAACTCAAACGCCACCATTTTGGAAATGCAGAAGAGGCGAGATGATGATGATGATGATGATGATGATGGAACACTTGGCAAACAGACGCCAGCTTTTTATGAAGACCATTGCCTGAAAGCAGTTCGCACTTCAAACTGACGCAGCCTGTCAAGAGTCAACTCTGTAGTCCATCTAGAATATATCTTCACTCGCAAACAATAACCTACAGGGTGGGCCAAAAAAAAAGACCCCCCTAAGATTTTTGCCGATATCTTGACCAAAAGTAAGAATTTCGGAATGAAATTTTACAGTCTTAAAGACAATTCATATTTACACTAGATGGCTGGATTTCATTAAAATATTTCAAACAGAACAAAAGTTATGCCACTTTTAGTGAGGCCACCCACCGTTTTTTGACGATTCAAAAACGCGACGCGACAAAAATTAATAAAAATTCAATCTAATTATTCTGGCCAATATCTTGGCCAAAAGTAAGAATATCGAAATGAAATTTTACAGGCTTAAAGACAATTCATATCTGCGTATGATGTAAAGATTTCATCAAAATATTTCCAAAGCAACAAAAGTTATACCACTTTTAGGGAGGCCACCCCCCAATTTTTGACAATTCAAAGACGTAACGCAGCAAAAACACGATTTTATTAAGTCTCATCTCAAATAATTATTATCAAATAGCCTTGATATTGACAGATGATCATTACTATTACTATTTAAAAAAGAAACAGGGTACCAGCGTAGCTGCACGACACTGAGAAGTCACTTAGCAAGATGACAATCAAATTGGTAAATAAGGAATCTGTCAGATTAATCAGAGGTCCATCAAGAACTTTGCAAAGAGACTCAAAAGAAGTGTTGGCACTGGTGTTGGGTACATTGAACACAAGTTGTGAAGCACTACCAAGTTCATTTGACAACAGTTACTTCAGATGAGATTTAATGAAATCGTGTTTTTGCTACTTTTTGTTGCGTTTCGTTTTTGAATCGTCAAAAACGGTGGGTGGTCCCGCTAAATGTGGTATAACTTGTGTTGTGTTTGAAATATTTTGATGAAATCCGGTCATAATGTGTAAATATGAATTGCCTTTAAGCATGTAAAATTTCATTTCAAAATTCTTATTTTTTGTCAAGATATTGGCAAAAAACCTAATTTTTGGCGTTTCGTTTTTGAATCGTCAAAAAACGGGGGGTGGCCTCACTAAAACTGATATAACGTTTGTTCTGTTTGATATATTTAGATGAAATCTGGCCATCATGTGTAAATATGAATTGCCTTTAAGACTGCAAAATTTCATTTCAAAATTCTTACTTCTGGCCAAAATATTGGCAAAAAACCTAGGGGGGGTCTTTTTTTTTGGCCCACCCTGTATATTACACGAGCGCTGCAATTGAGTGTCACGCATTAGGCACGATAATCACTCTTCTATTCATTCTTATAACCTAACCAATATATTTTTATTTTGAAGACTTCTTATCATAATGCATCAGGCGTAAAAACGATTGCTTAACTTCGTTGAAAAGCATGGTCAGAAGTTGTAGAACATTTGGGAAGTCCTGTTGATATATGAGATACCGTAATTCACGAAAGTGATGAATGAGGCTAAGATTGGCAAATAAGATGTGACAGATGAGTTTTAAGCTCAGAGACTGGAATGATATTAAGACCTGACAGAACTGGAACCAAAGTAAACACCCAAAGCTTAGGACCAGCCACCGAGACCCAATATCAGCAATAAGTAAGTCAACTGTCTATTGACGGATTGTCAATCTCACTCTGGTGTACAGACATCAAATAAACACAATTTAAAAAGAATATAACGTCCCATCGCTAAATGTTTTGCACATCAGGATGTCGGTTGGGGGGGAGGGGGTGGGTGGGGGGATTATACAGTCAAGGTCACTAGGACAGAGGGTGCAGCGAGTGGGTTTGGATGTTAAGAGCCGATAGAGTAGGAGAGCTTATTCATAGCCGAGACATTCAAATGAGCTTCTAAAGATACAACTCAAGCATCAGAGTTTTGGCATTAAAACAATTCATGGCTTTGTTTGTTTGTTTGTATGTGCACTTGTCATAGCGCCCCTTCAAGCTTTCAAAACTCAGAGGCGCTCCCAAAAGAAGAACAGACAAAGCATCGGAGTTTCACGCCGAAGTGCAGAGCACTTGTGAGTGAGAGACTTGCCCAAGGACCTTACACGGCGAGGTGGATTCGAACCTTCCAGCTCCAGGGCAACGACGCCACCACTATGGCTGAAGAAGAACAGAATAGCAGCTAACAAGTGGATGGCATTTTTTAAAAAGAGGATCATTGTTCCTTTTGAGTTTACCTTTTGACACCCATGAAGATGCTCCAACAAATAAAATGAATTTCTCTTTTTGGTGATCAACAAAATAAAGCTTATGAATTCATGCAACTGAATTGAAAGAGAACAATTCCATTTAAGAGAAACCACGATTCCAGACCAGTTGGAAGTCAAACCCGAGGACAACTGGTCTTAATTATATCAGACAATTTAACAGATTTACATTAAAAAATCGGTCCCAACCAAGGCAGTAAGAAAGTTAAAACTTTTTATTTAGCACAATTCCATATGACAACTAAAGTCTGATATCGATCTTTGTTTTTTTTTTCTCAGTCGACTTACCGGATAGAACAGACAAGCTTATTTGAAGCATGGCATCAATGAAGTTGTTGTCATAACTTAAGCACATTATAAAGAAATAAATATAATATATAAATATATATATATATATAATATTTAAAAATATAATTAAAATAAACATTAAAGAGCTACAACAGTCATTAATGTGACTAGAACACCCACACACATAAACTAGACATAATTATATTTCTCGTACAAGAACCAAGTTACCGTATCAAGCTGCCCGACAATTACGTCTCAGAGCCGTAAGACGCTAAATCATCAGCTGAATGTATTTCGAAGTAACTGATTTTTATAACCAGATAGCCGAAGTCTAATGCAATTCTGTGCCACCGCACCATAGCTGATATCAGACATTAATTTTACCAACACATATGCCTTAAGGAAGATGGTATCTCTCTCTTCATTTCATTGATTGGCCGAGCAGTGTATAAAGGCAATCTGTGCTTTATCTGATTTCCACAGAAATACATATAATACTGGTGCAGAAATCACAGAAACAAGTCCAAATCTAGCCGAAAAAAATCCACAAACATCTCACGTGATCACACAGACCTCATTTCACGTGTTTGCGCATGAAAATTTTTCAGAAGTCAAGTAAAATTTAAAAAATAAAGAAAGAATTTCAATAGCAGCGCGCATATGCTGAACAGTGCATAGGTATGATTGCTTTTGCTATATCAATGTGAGCAAGTACAGAGTGATTCTGATTGAAACTAGACTTCATGCAGCAATTTTGTTGTTGCTCAGCTTTACTGCTATTATATTTATGAAACATTTCAAGAGTGAACTCGATTTTAAAACCGAAGATGTTTTGCAGGAGAGTAGAAGGAGACTTCAACATGGAGTAAAACATATCATCAAAGTTATGTAGGTCTAACTCATTGATTGGATCATCGTTAAGTCCACAACATGGTTATTAGAAAGCAGCGTTGTGACATGGTGGCAGCTCACATTAAAGTCAGAAAGGAAAGAACGTAACAGTGGGTCTACACGATTTAAACAAATTTATTCATTTCATCCTGCCTCTTCCAAACCTTCTTTTCCCGCATCCCTCATTTCCAATCTCGACTCTCTCAAATTGCAATCTCTTCGCAAATCGAAACGTGTAAGTCACGACATTAAATAGAGAATGAATTACGTTCAATGGCATGATGTATCATACTGTAATGAAGCTGATTAAAAGAAGTAGAATGGGGATTGAACCAGTCCTAGTAAATGGTCTGATGCATCTTATGCATCACTGTCAGACTACTTTAGTCATATACAGCCCCAAGCTATACTAAACTGCTCTTCACACAAACCTGACTGTGGTCCTATAACTGGGCTACAATGCCACTGGCATCAAATGTAGCTTCAACTACTGAAAGATTGACCTATTTTAGTAAATGCACCCATTGAATGTGCACATTAAATGTTTCCAAATTTTTAAATATCACTAGATATGCACTACTATACACAATGCTACACATATACAAATATACTTCATAAAAATAAATACATATAAAAATATGCGTATTAAGCAGTGCAAATGTTTCCAAATTTTACAGTATAACTAGATATGCTACTATACACAATGCTACACATATGTATACTTTATAAAAAATAAATACATAAAAAATCTATACATATTAAGCAGTGCAAAGGATGAGAAACTGTGCTACCTGGAATATAGTAGCTGGGCAGACTGGCGAGTGAATAGCCACGGCCATACGCTGAAGCAAATGCTGTCGGAATGCTCATTGACACCAGCGCTAATCAACAAAAAAATAACACACACTGGAATCGTTCACCTTTAACCCTTTAACGACCAGCACGCACTAAAATGCACTAAATACATATGTAGCTGGTCGTTAAAGGGTTAACGAATATATGTCTGAACATCATTTAAGGATGGCACTACCCAGTGCACAATTTCCTAAAATGAAGCTACAATGCTACATGTATATATGGTATATCCCATCACAACATGAATGTTTTTCTTCCTAGACAGTCATTTGACCGTTAGTTTGCTACTGTATTGGCAATATGTATAATATTGTATATGAATATATAAAAGATATACATGTATATAATTATATATCTTATATATATATATATTTTATATATATCTTAAATATATAATTTTTTTAATATTTGCAATGTGCATATATTCTTTGGAAATGCCATCAGCCTGCTCAAGCAATGAAGGCAATATTCATTCGTTCATTCATTCATTCATTCGTTCATTCATTCATTCATTCGTTCATTAAAAAAAACTGTATAGTGCCCCTGCTCAGAAGCGCTCCCAGTCCAACCATGACGATATAAATTACCGGTAGATTTCAGCAATTTGTAAAAGTATCAATTGGCATCATTTCTAGAGAGTAGACACATCTCTGATGGAAGTTGACAGTTCCAGTGCACACTGCCCAGCGTCGTCAGTGATCATGTGATCGATCGTTAATCAGAGAGAAAACATGGCAGACTGATTTGATTAGGACAGAAAGATTTGATTAGGACTGACTGATTTGATTAGGATTTGGTGCATTGACTCAAGGCTGGCATCATTGATGTACAGATGATTTGATTAGGATTTGGTGCATTGACTCAAGGCTGGCATCATTGATGTACAGATGATTTGATTAGGATTCGGTGCATTGACTCAAGGCTGGCATCATTGATGTACAGATGATTTGATTAGGATTTGGTGCATTGACTCAAGGCTGGCATCATTGATGTACAGATGATTTGATTAGGATTTGGTGCATTGACTCAAGGCTGGCATCATTGATGTACAGATGATTTGATTAGGATTTGGTGCATTGACTCAAGGCTGGCATCATCGATGTACAGATGATTTGATTAGGACTTGATGCATTGACTCAAGGCCGGCATCATTGATGTACAGCTATTCTAGTTCCGACTTCATAATTCAACTGTCACTCAAGTTTTATCTCAGACGGGACACAGCCAAAGTCTGTTCCATGGCAGATTTATTGAACAGAAATTAATCTTTCTGATGTGTTATGCAAAAGCAGGACGACGGTTCTTTGGTTCAACGTCTCGTTCTGTATTAAAGCAGATCTGATTGACGTCTTCAGAAAACAACGACTGATTAACTTGAATTTTCATCTGATTAACTTGATTTCTCATCGTCTATTTGCTCTCACAGTTATTAGGTAGCACTTTATTCATCTTTCAATAGTTGGTCAAGGTCTTAGATGACACACAATTCATCTCATGTAAAAAGAAGATGATTCGCCATTCAGTCTGATGAGAACACTGGATTCATTAAGCAATAAACCTCAAGACAATAACAATTGATTGAAGTCCTCTTCTGTGTCGTTACCATAAGATGTCAGAACGCTAAAGTAGGAGTTAGCTGGCAATTACTAATCACAGGCAGACGCAACCATGATCAGCCAGAGCTTGTAGAGCTTGAAGTTACTGACCGGAGTTTATCAGGGGTTGGGGGGGGGGGGGGGCTAAGCCCCTCCAAGAAGGCCCAAATTCAACTTTTTTAACCATGAAAACGGTATTCTTTTTCTGGGTTGGCCCTCCCAATAAGACCCAGACTCGGGGTGTTAGCCCCCCCAAGAACGGAAACCAAACTCCGCCCATGCTGACGACACCAGCACAACACAAAAAGGTTTTAATTGATAAACTGGGATCACACTGTAGGACCAAACTCACAGAAATCCATACTTCAAAATTCAATTGAATTACTCAAAAACAACAACTCGAGCTGGCAGCCACTCTGAATCTTCTGGCAATGTCTGACTCTTTAGGATAATTCTGCTCAAACGTTCATCCAACCCAATCAATAATATTATTTCTTTACTCAAAAGCCCACCATCTTCAGAATCCTCCTCATTTGTGCAGCCTGTACACACCCCTACTTACCCCCCCCCACATCAGTCTCTCTAAACTCAGACACTGATATCTCTAATTAATTCTCCTTCGTTGCTCATTCTCCTTCAACAGATTACGAATTCTCTGAAAAATCAAAATAATATGCCTCTGACAGACCCTCTGTGTGGGCGCAGTAATTGCCATCTAATCCCTACTCTGCAAGCGCTCTGATTCTGAATCCATAATGTGCTCATTAGGCTTTGACTCCTGTTTGCCCTGAGCTCTTTAAGAAAAACTGTGCTGTCCTCTTAATCCTCTCCATTTTTTTTAAAGTCCTATTTCTACAATTAACTGGTTATAAAAAAACCATTTTCTATTCTGTCGCCCTACTATAACGAGTTAAATTATAACTGCAATAATTATATTTATTCTACTTCTCCAGCAGAGTCTCAGTGGCTATATCAATTTCGAGAGACCTTCCAATGTGCTACATATTTCCCAGTTATTCTCTCATTACCCAGAGTCATCAATAATTAATAGAATTAAAAGATGCAATCATTTCAACTCAGCATACACAAACATAAACAGCAACAATGACAGTGCACTGAAAGAGACGGAGAAAACAATGCAGTTCCTATGTTCAAGTGAGCTCTAGTCTAATAAAACTGTGCCAATAATGAAAGACTTTGAATTAGCCATTTCACATAATTATTAATTAATACGTTTGTGCTGACCTCTGTTGGTCATCTGCGGTGTCATAACTTCCTTTGGTTGAGCCTTCTTGCACTCTACCTTTGTAAATTAACAAAAAAAATACCAAAAGTAAACTTACAGGCATTTTCTGCTGCAGAAAGCATGTAACAACCTACACAATTGATTGAAGTTGAACTCAATTCATGAAGACAAATCAATCTCCAGAACTTTAACTCAGTCCGTTAGGTATCAGTTCTTCAATACCATGAATATTTAAATATTCACTGAAATTAAAAAGGCCAAATCACCTGACACAGCAAACCATCAATAATACGAGTTTGAACAATGTCAATAGCACACGATGACTGTTTTGAATGATAACCCATTGCTTTAGTGTTCTAAATTACTCAACCGGCGTAACCTAACTATTTTTCATCAATCCAACTTTAATTTTGACAAGAATTTGTTTCATCAATCCAGAGCTCTCCTATTTGAGCAACAACCATATTTTATCATTCCAACTTCTATTTATACAACAATTATTTATCGTCATTCCAGAGCCACAACTTCAGCAAAAGAATCTTTTCATCGATTACACTTCAACTTAAAGCAAGAATTCTTCTTCACAATCCAACTTGTGTGCTACCAACGCCAGCACACACGCATTGGCGAATGATTTAGAAGGCTAAAGCATTAGATTGCCACTTTGAAGAGTATCCTACGAGTGGCTGCAATATCAAACCCGTGCTTTTGGTTAGCAGAAAACTGTAGCCGTAAGCACACCCTCGTGAATGGAATCTGTCAAAAATGCGAGTCCTACAAGCTTCCAATTTATAGGTGCGATGTCAAAAGAGCAATTAAAAAATTAATAGCCAAATGACGTTCATCCACTGCGGAACCGACCAGATCACGAACGCCTCAGCGAGAGATGGCCGCCACGCATTCGGATTTTATTCTGCAGCCGCAGCAGCGGTCGCTTTCATGATCGAAAGCCAATTTTTTGAAGGCTTCGCGTTGGCCGGCGACTATCGGACGGCGCAGTCGTGACGTGGATTAGCTTCCATTTGATGTCCGTGCCTGCACCACCTCGGTTTATTGCGCACTTATTCGAGCGCTGATGAATGGATGAGCCACTTAACGACCGCCCGTCATATTCAGTTCTCACCGAACTCGTCCGCCAGTCCAGGGCTGACACTCTGAATTTTCCAAAAAGGTCAGATTCGATCGAAAAAAGGCTAGAAAAGGCTAGATTAACAATTTATCTGAAAAAAATGCAGGGATTTTTCCAGTTTTTCCGGCTTGAAACTTCTGACGACCTTTTTATAGCCATCCTTGTCTTGTCTTGTCGTTAACCATCCTCGATCCGAGGGTTGGTCGCTCCATGAGCAAGTTTTATCCATCTCCTCCTGTCTCTTGTCTCCATCGAAGTCCGATCGAAAGATGTTCCCATCCATTATCCGATGTTGACAACCCATCCCATCATCGGCCTCCCTCGTATCCTTGCTCCGGGTACATTTCCCTGCATGATCTCTTTTTCCAGACAATATCCAGTTTTTCTCATCAGGTGGCCAAAGTATGTGAGTTTCCTTCTTTTAATTGAATTAAGAAGACTTCTCTCTACTCCCATTGTCTCCATTACCCACTGGTTTGTTTTCCTTTCCCCCCATGATACTCTCAGGATTTGCCTTAGGCCTTTCATCTCAAAAGCCTCTATTCTTTCCTCGTCCAATGATGTTAGTCGTCCGATGATTAAAATTTGCTCTCTTTTCCTTCCCGATAAAATTTCTGATGACCTGTTTTAGTCCTTCGCTCCAAAATTTACAATTTTTGGTCCAAATTTACAGAATTTTCGACTTTATCCATGTCTTTTGTGCATTTTCACTTTTTAAATAAAAAAAAGCAAAAAAACCAACGGGTGAAAAAAATCAAGATCCTGACCAAAAGAACCCGAGAAACCTAGACAAAGACCAAAACACCTAGATCTAGGTGGAAAAAGCTATGAGTGGCATCCCTGGCGTCGGTGATGCAGCGAATATCAACAAACTGTGTCGGCATCAGACTACGTCCGAGGTGGACGCCAATGGCCGACGACGGATCGCCCGCTCGTTTGGCGTCCTTGTTTGATTAGCGGCCTGTCGTTTTCCATCAGCCGTTTCCGTCTCGAATTTGATGCGCCTCCGAGGACTAGATTTACCTCAAAGCGGTGTTATAAAAATCTCTGATCACATTAATAGGACGTTACTCGAATAACCGAGACCTCCACTGCAAGAGCTGCAAGAGCGCGACGGTGCTGGCCGGCATAATTATATAGCGCACGCACGATACGATGTCATAAGTTAACGTCCGACATTTATTCAGATTAGCGTCTCTTCTGGTTGGATGGTTGAAAGCGAAACACGTTTTTATGTGATCATATTGTTCTACGTTATTACTTCAGCACCATTTCGTAAAATCTGTGGCTGCCGTTAAAATGATCAGACTGGCGTTGTCAGATATCAATAAAAACTCGCATGTAAAGTCTCGCTGATATTAAACGTTAAGGTATGGCTACACCAAGAATCTGAGATAGTAACAAGTACATAGAACGTATTTCAGGGCGGGGCAAAATTACTCACTGCCTAGCACGCCCAACCTTGCTGACTTATAAAATATGTCCTTAGAACATTTTTTCGGGTTAATGTGACTCTTCAATTTTAAATTTTAAGTTTCTCGGTGTTTAGGCATCGTATCAAAATAAAATTGATTTGACTTTATTTAATTTCGTCCAGTCACTCTGTAGTTCATTTGGTAGCCTACATTGTTTATAAATGGAGAGTGAACGAAAAGTTTCAACGCTTTATTCCTAAGTTTTCATTTGGAGCCACCCACGAGAAATAGGAAGACCATGGTGACCTGGTGTATCAAATTGCCAATTTGTTTTACCAAGAAATCAACGAAAAACGATTTGTGATTTTTATGCCACTAATTTGATGCATGTACTTCACTGTTTCCAGTGATCAAGCCTACATGGCTATACTGTCTGGCCCTGACCTTTAGCTCACCTTGGCAGCTCAGCTGTATTGCTTTGTGTGCCAACACACAAGTCATCTTGTGTACTCAAGCGGTTTTGTGTGCTAATTCTTGATGATTTCACAGTGTTTTTGATACCATACAAGGAAAGCCTAAAGTAGCCTAATACACTTTGTTCGACCTACAGCTCAATATATACCATACACCATTCACTCTAAAAATCACTGATCACAATCCTAATGAACAGCATTTCTTCATGCCTCTTAAGAACCTTACAAAGGAGCAGAAACTAACTCAGTACTAATAAATCCAAAGACGTGGTGCTTCTTAAGATACGCTTAAATGTTTCTTGAGCTATTTCTGGCAGTTAAGTTCTAAGGTTTCAGTAGAATAGATCAATGTTGTTTAATGTTGACTGATGAAATACTTTCTTTGCAGTAGTAGCTTACCATCTTGTTATTAATTTCATGAAAGTGAATCTCGCACACTTTGTCAACGCTTGTTTCGTTTTCAAACGTCACGAAGGCAAAACCTGAAAAACAGAAACAATCACAGTTCAAGTCACCTTCACAGAAATCTAATTGAAAATGAAAAAGTTTTTAAAATATACAACTGGAATTTAATCATAAACAATTTCAGATTTGAATATTTCAACAAAATCAATTCATAGTCGATGACATCATTTAAAACCCAAGGGAATCTGTTCCTTTAATTTATGTAATAGTCCAAGGTTGTTACATTAAACAAATCCAAGGCTGTTACATGAAAATTAAACAATATCCATGTTAAATATTCTTAATTAAATTTGAACAGCATCTGCAAAACAATCCCAAACATCCCCCGCAAATAAGCAGTGAATAAAATTTCCAACATGATTACTTTTATTGGTGCCATTTTTCATGGTCAGTGACCAGATAAAGAAAGATGCTGGAGTCTTTTCAGAGAAGCAGAACAATTGATAAAAAAGTGATAATCCGCATAATAAAGAACTAAAATAATGTCTCTGTCAGTTCTAAGAATGCTGAGATCATCCGTGCAATGAAAGAGGGATCAGCGCCACCATACAGACCCCTTGTCTCATTAATATTCATTACAGCTTACAGAAATAAAAGCATGCCTTTCTTCGCATAGAATCTGACGACTTTCAAAAGCAAACAGCAACTGGATATCAGTATCTCTCAAAATAAGTAACTACGTAATATATATAGTCCGTGCATTCATTGTACTATGATAAAATATCATTACTGTGTATTCCACAATAAGAACAAGTAATTAGGCTAAATTCATGGTCATTGGTCACGTTTTGAGAATCTGTTCTGGGAAGTTTGTGCTGTCACTGTGAGAGAAATTGAATTTCTCAGGAGTTGCATGCCAGAAGTTAAAAGCCCAATTATGGAACACAAGGTGTACTGATGAGTGATGATTGATTGTCAATGCAGCAGAAGAAGAGGTATACAAAACCTTGCCATTTAAATTGATGCATTAAGCCCAGAATAACAATACGCACAATTAACACACATCTATAATTAGCTTATACAGAAATCTTCACAAACATCACGTAACAAATAATATCACTTAAAAAGTACATTATTATTGTTGGAGCATGCCAAGCACAGCGCACACACTGCATACATATATTCAATTCAATTTTCATTTATTCAAACTTCAGGTGACCAAACGCAGCCCGTATATAATATCGAATATGATGAAACAAGTCTGACCAGACCGAATGCTGAAATATCCTTTTCAAAATCACGGCCAGCAACAAGGTTCCTACTACCGTCAAAACTGCTGCTTACAGCTTCTTAAATTGTTGTTAAGGTTACCGGAAACTGCACCAATTTAAGCTGATTGCTTGCTCATCCTATATATGCAGCCAATAACTACCCAGGTAACAGATGTTCTCGGAAAAGCACAGAGTCTGAAAAGGCGCATTGACTGATCCACCAGAGTCGAACGCAATTAAAGCAAGATCCGTCATCATCATCGTCGTCGTCGTTATCATCATCATCATCATCATCATCATCATCATCATCATCATCATTATCATCATCATCATCATCATCATCATCCTCATCATCATCATCAGTTCAACAGACCACATGCAGTGCACATCTATAGCAGGTATCTCTGGTCATCGGAATCAGCGAAATAAACTAAATACAGTAAATATCCCCAAAGCTTCAAGTTTGAAATTGGTTTAGACAAATTGTCTAGAGCATAATGTCAAGCATCCATCCAGATCCTCTTACATAGTCTTTATACCAGAACTGGCTACCAAAGACTAGAGTAGTTTTAAATGGTGTACACTGTACAGTTTATGATGACGGCTTCTCTGCTAATATAAGTGATGATAAATATGAGACTATGGCTTCATGCTTTTTTGCTTTCCTTCATGAAAGCACCTCGAAAGGTTATTCTTTGACAGAAATCGACATCATGAGGTTCTGATTTGAATTCTGTCTGCCAGCTAAGTAAGTTATTAAAGACTTCAAAAGTATTCTCGGTTACGCTTAAATTTTCTAATTTATCTTTAAACGACAACTGATTCTTCAGTGTATATTTTACATCGTCCCACGTATATTTTACATCGTCCCCCGTATGTGTTACATCGTCCCCCGTATATTTTACACCGTCCCCCGTAATTCTCGATCCTTGATCAGAGAGTGAGTGCACAGTTAATCAGCTTCAGCGTTTGTTTCCAGCCATTTATTTATTCCTCTCAAACAACAAGAATTGCAAGCACAACTTGGCCGTGTACCAAAACCAATCTTGAGTAAAACCAGAGGCAGAGTGCTTAAACACGTCAACAACAAGAGCTTAGAAGCTGCAGCCTCAGACATCAAAGCGAAAAAGGATAAACAATCTTATCAACAGGAAAAATGCTCTCAAAAAAAGATTTTAAAAACATGCACACGGCGGATCTCCTCTCCAGCCGTAAACATCTCATTTTATCAACCGCACGTTGACCTGAATAATTCGTCACCATTCAATATAACAATATTCTCAAAATGTTCCAAAATCAACGAAAATAAAACCAGTTTTGGGACGACCAGTAGACTGTATGTAGGGCCTACTGACATGTGTAGCTCTACAGTGGAGTTTAGAGGCCAAAGACAGCACAAATGAACCGTTCCATAACAATTACACACCACTTTTTAAATTATCTTCTTCTAAATAAAACCCCAAATTCTATAAAGTCCATTTTAACACTTTAATGACCAGAGTGCACTAAAAACCACTGAGAACCAATGCATTGTTAAAGTGTTAATTAATGCTAATGAAATTTGGTATGAACCAAACATCAATGTTGTGATTCTACTTTTAAGCCGTTACCACTGGCACCGATGTATAACAAAAACATCGTATGCATGTATCAGAAATATTTGTGCTTTCTGAAACCATTTATACGACAGCATAAATTGAACAGAGGTCAAAGATTCAAAACAAGAGGAGGACATTCCCTGCATGCATGGGCGGAGTTTATCAGGGGCTAGGGGGAGCTAGGCCCTCCCAAGAAGGCCCAGATTCAGCTTTTTCACCATGAAAATGATATCTTTTTCCGGGCTTAGACCCCCCCCCCCCTAAGAAGGCATTAGCCCCTCCAAGAACGAAAGCCAAACTCCGCCCATGCCTGCATGGACATGATTGCCATATAACTTGATACAAGCAGAAACTAAGATCAACAGATGACTGTGTAATCAAGTAACAGAAAACACTGAAAGACCAGTATTCAGCTCCATGTGCATGTAAAGTTAAAAAAAGAAGTAAAGACATCCCAGGGCCGAAGGCCTGTTGGTGAGGTGCTCATCTCCTTTTCTAGGCCCTTGAGCCGGCAATGGACGAATCCCAAGGTTCTGGACACGGGGCCAGTGCATCACAGGACTTACCATTTACTTCCTAGCTTACGCCGGTACCAAATTATACTGCTTGGTGACAGAGGAACGTGTGCGTAAGCAACTTGACCAAGGTCGTTACCCGGATTCGAACCGCAACCGCCCGCTCCATGAGCGAGCGCGTTACCGCTCAGCCACCAGGTCGCGCCCCCATGTGCATGTAGTTATTGCTTAATGGCTACTGATCACTGATGTAAACCATTGATGTAAACCATTGATGTAAACCATTGATGCAAACCATTGATGCAAACCATTGACGCAATACCAATGATGTAAACCAATGATCAATATAAACCCCTAATGCAAACCACTGACGCAAACCTCTCGCCAGGCTACTCCACAACACAACCTCCTCTCGTTCCGGCCATGAACAGTCCAAACATAATGCCCTTGGCAAGTCTATAATGACCTTGATGACCTGGAACGCAACGCACACGACGCAATGAGCAAATTTAGCTAAATTTTGGCAAAGACCAAATAATCGGTTTCGACGACGACGAGCGGAAGGAAGAGGAGAGAGGAGATAATTGCGGTGGAATCATGGGATCACATGACCAGCGGGAAAGTAGTTTGTCAGATCGAAAATCCCCATCAGCACACAACCACACACACACACACACACACACACACACACACACACACACACACACACACACACACACGCACCCAGCTTCCAATCTGACCATTTGCAATTATGAGAGAGAAGAGACAGCAAACTGCAGACAGTGACACACAGAAGTACAGACAGGTACACACAGAAGTACAGACAGGTACATAGAAAGGAACACAGATGATTACGGGTCAGACAGGTACAGAACTTGGGAGAAGTGAGGAGTCTGACAAAACTGACAGCTAAGCAAATGGTGGAAGATGGATGGGCAGCAGGGAGTATGGAAGAGCTTAACAGACAGGAAGTGAGGAAAACAGTTGCAAAGAAACAACTAAAGGTACAGACCATGAGACAGAGACAGACAGAGACAAACAAAGACACAGATAGCGTGGGCAAACCGGAAATAGAAGCCAAATGATAAAGATAGAAATATGCCCTCTGGCATAGAAAAAGCGGACAGTCAGTCAGCGCGAAAAAAAAAGCATCCAGCAAGAATGCCAAGTCGGCTGATGACTGCCATGATACAGAATTGCTGTCTAGGATTGTCACAAGGACTTGGACTACTTGAAGAAATCTCTAAACCAGTGGAGAATGTCTCTTAAAATTAATTTTAGCTACATTTCAAAGTTCTGCATGGTAACAAGACAGAAAAATTGACCTACATGAACAGAGAAAGACACACAAATACACACAAAGGGAGAGAGACACACAGACAGAGACAGCTATAGAGACAGACAGACAGACAGAGAGACAGAGAGAAAGAGAGAGATACAAAGAAGGAGAGAGAAGAAAGTTCAAGTTGGCTACCATCTAGTACAGCAGTACCATGATAAACATGAAACATAATTAACATCTCTGGCACATTGTATACGCCTCTAATTAAAATTTCCAAAGTTATAAACCCATTCACACGAAATTCCACAGTGGCATCAACCTTGTAGACAATGCACATTAACGACGATGCGGCAAGCCTTCCTAACAGCCAACAATAAAAGGCCTTTAATTGCCACAACAATAAAAGCGCTGAATTGCCAACCTCCTCCAGTCGTTCCCAGAAACCCCACAGCAGCAGCAGCAGCAGCAGCAGTAGCAGCAGTAGCAGCAGCAGCAACAGCAGCAGCAGCATCAGCAGCAGCAACAGCAGCAGCAGCAGTGGCATGTCGTCCAGTGCTCATGCACTGTATCTCTTCCTGACCTCGCCTGGTCAGTGAGCGCTGCTGGCACTCCCGTTCCAAACCAGCTGCTGTCACCGTGGTGGACCGTAAAGCCGAGCAGTTTGCTCAAATTATAAAGCGTGCAATGTGTCAACCGATTCCCCAAAATCCCCAGCGAAGTCCCTCCGAATGATTTATCGTAAACGTGGGAAGCGCGGATATCCATCCATCCATCGGTCCGTTCGTCAGCGAGTGGGATAACCAACCCCACGCTTTATGGAGCAGCATAAACCGCTCCACGCTACTACGCTCTCGCGGAACGTTACACAACGCGCTCCTCGGTGGTGACATGGATTTAGCATATCAACACTTGTGACATGAAGGCAAACACAGACAATTCTCTGCCGAACTATAGTCACCGTCACAGTGGTGGTGGTGGTCATTATCGTTGTACCAAAACTAATTACGAAAGGTAATCGACACATTTGCAATTCAATCTCAACAATTTCTCGTCGGTAATCAGCGGTAATGGAAAAGCTGATCAAGAAGATTGTGAGAGAGAGAGACTAGCTGCAGTCCTCTCTCTCTCTCCGTCTCCTCCACCACAGACCACGAGATGATATATCGACAGGTACTCGAGTCGCTTAGCATAATATGCTAAACTGCAAAATCATTCCAGACCTCCTCAAAGTCCTCGAGATTAGTCACTGATCGAAACGACCTAAATCGTTCTTTCGCACCTAAACCGTTTGGCTGGGAGCCTAATGATGATGATGATGATGATGATGATTACAATGATGATGATGCTGCTGATGATGATTACACTGATGATTATGATGATGATGATTACACTAATGATGATGATGATGATGATGACGACAATGATGATGATGACACTGATGATTATGATGATGATTACACCAATGATGATGACGACGATGATGATTATGATGATGACAATGATGATGATTACACTGATGATGATGATGATTACAATGATGCTGATGCTGATGATTACATTGAATGACTATGATGATGATGATTATGATGCTTATGATTACAATGATGATGATGATGATGATTACAATGATGATGATGATGATTACAATGATGATGATTACACTGATGATTATGATGCTGATGATTACAATGATGATGATGATGATGATGATTACAATGATGATGATGATGATTACAATGATGATGATTACAATGATGATGATTACACTGATGATTATGATGCTGATGATTACAATGATGATGATGATGATGATGATTACACTGATGATTATGATGCTGATGATTACAATGATGATGATGATGATTACAATGATGATTACAATGATGATGATTACACTGATGATTATGATGCTGATGATTACAATGATGATGATGATGATGATGATTACACTGATGATTATGATGCTGATGAATACAATGATGATGATGATGATTACAATGATGATGATGATGATGATGATTACACTGATGATTATGATGCTGATGATTTGGCGTATCATTCAAATAGATCTTTTTATTCTATCATTAGAATGAGCTACGTTAACGAAGCGACACAACCAGTGATATTAAACTCAGCAACATAAAATTTAGATAAAAATCGATCATACAGAGATGCGGACTTTTCCTCAAACTATCATTGAAGGCGATGCAGACGGATATCATGATAGAAGCTCGTCATATCAACAAGACGAAATATTGAACCCAACTACAAGACAGGAATTTTGGGGGGAACTAAGAAGGAGTAGACATGAAAAATGAGAATACAGGTGACTGACTCATCAAATTTAAACTACCAATTGGATTACCATTAACTCCACCATCTGGACATTAGAAAGCCATACCGTGATATACGCAAAAAAGAAATTATTAAGGAAAAAAGAACCAAAAATGAAACTGTATTCGACATTTGTCACTACAGTCGTGATGTATGGATCTGATTGTTGATGATGTCTATGGAAAGACGATGAAAAGAAAGGAATAAGAATGGCGGGAAGGACGAGACGCGATAGGATTCGCAATGAGGTGATCCGGAAGTAGTTGGGACAGAAGGAAAGACTGGATCAGAAAAAGAAGACTGACATCGTTTCGTCATTATTTTAGTAAGAATAGATAACAGGAAATTACCAGCAAGGACATCATAATATATATATATAATTTTATATATATATTATATATATTTATATATATATATATTTATTGTCAGGTGGAGGGAACACGGAGTCTCGACAAAGACAATAAAACATGGACGGAAAATTTGAGACACGATCCCGCAGTAAAAGAAACAGAGAACAGGAATGTATCGAATAGGTTATTATCACTATTCGGCCGAATATGAATAATTGAACCAACTATTCTGCCAACTACGAATGGCGCACAAAATAGGTCTACGGACAACATTCAATCACTACACACAAACAATGAGACTACTGAGACTGTGCTATAACGTGGTTCAGGCAGTTGGGCAAGGCTTGGTTGCAAATATATTATACAGCACATATCATGCTAATGATTGAGCTACTTCAGTCCACTTACTATAGCAGATGCATATGCAGAAACAGATGTCACGTGACCACTATTCGTATCAGGTCTGACCATTAATATTCAGCCGAATACCGAATAGCCATTTGGTACCGAAGCGAATACGGTTTAAGCTTCATCAGGCACTTCAGCAATTAAATATACAGATGCAGAATTGATAAGTGCAACCAGTGCTAGAGAAATCCTTCGTGCAACTTTGCACTCTCAGACACCGCTGCTGTGCAAGGGCAGACCCGGCAGAGTGTCTGATGGCAGTCCACAACACCAGGAGACCCCAAAAGCTAATAAAGGCAAGTTCCTGTTTGCAATCATCCGCATGAGTTCCCACGATGTTTAGAGGAGAACATGGAAAAGCAGTGAAGCCTGCATATCGTTGTCTTCGAACAAGTCCAAGTCAATATTCCCGGATAGATATTATTTCTTCAGAGCACTCACATGAACTCCGTTATATCAAAACAAACAAAATTCCAAAAGACCCCATGACATAAATGACCCTACACCCTAACAAACCAGTGGAAATTATTTCCGTACAAATAAGCACAGACAGACAGACAGACAGACGAACAGACAGATACAGATGCAAAAACAGAGACAAAGACACATTCAAAGGCACATGGAAACATACAAGAACACATATTGAATGTATAGAAAGAGCCACAGTCCATTATTCCCAGAAACATACATATTAAATAATTTTCCATTCACAATGACACAGTTTTAAATATCCAAGACCTGTCTGGTAAAGAAGAAGAATAAGGTCCTAAGCTAGCCCTGCGGCAGCCATGCACATGAAGTTTAGCAGTCTTATTCTTAGCCTCAGCATACGAAGATAGGTGGTCTCAATCATCTCCCTTGCTGTATCCTCTTCCCACCTACATTGTACACTGTACAGTCATGCACTCATTATAGTTGAGTTGGCCAGAAGGCACATGTTGGACAGAAATCTCAAAGCAAATCTCTGCCCAGAAACCACTCTGACCTGTCAAATGATCATCCACCAACTTAACCACACAACATTATCGTGCATGGATCCGTCAAAAGCAGCTGACGAATTCTCATATAATCATCTGATAAAAAATCACCCAAGAGAGAGAGAGCTTTATGAAATGCACACTGCCTTCCACAGACAAAAACAATTTCCCTTCAGCGAATGACCTTCACTGAATGACCTTCATTGAGCAGATGTCAGAGTCATCAACGGCAGCAATGTCTAACTGTATACGCTGAAGAAGCAAAGGACGCACGATGATGAAAGATGATGAAACTGACATCAAACACACACACAACACCCACGCACTACTTATTATGGTTCGGTGTCAGGTCGGGAGCGCCTCTGAGGAGTTCTCTTGAAGTGGCGCTATATAAATGTTCGATTAAAAAATTACAATTACTACTACTAAACAAATCTCAGCTCACGACAACCTCGTCTAAATCATCACAATCACAACAGATAAATTATATTCGCCTCTACTTGTGCTGCTATTTATTCTAAAGCAATATCACTTCCTTTACACAAACCATGCCACATATTACACCCCGGCTTCTAAGATGCAAATACAAGCAGAAGCCGTTCGCTTTGATCCGAATGCTAACAACGTCTCCGAAAGATAAGCTGAAACGGTTTCTTGAACCACATCGTTGCCTAATAGCAGACAAATTCTGCTGTAGATAGTTTTTCTTTATGACTCTCGCACACAAGCAACTGTAATATATAATCAGCGAGCATTAATATTAAACTAAGCACAGCGAACAACGATAATAATAATACACTGCTGCATGAAAATACATATGATGAACATTTCTCTCTCTTTCTACTTGACAAAGCGTGGCATCACACACGCGCGCGCACACACACACACACACACACACACACACACACAAACACACACACACACATCCTTTGGACAGGAAGAGGAGGCAGCACCATTTATCTTCAGCGGACCATAAAAGGACCCCTTACAAAAGGAGGCTCGGCAGCAATAGCGTGAGATGCAAATCTATGAAATATAGTTACAATGGGATTTCCATCCAACGCTGTTCTCTGACATGCAGAGCAGATCATCCAAGGAACAACATCGCGAGACCATTCGTCATGTTTGTCCTACTACGGGGAGGGGGGGGGGGTGAGAGGGGGCAGAAGGGGGTTAACACATCCTTCAACGCTTTGACCACACTTCTTGATTGCAACTGTTGAAAGAAGCGCATATAAAACTGGTCCAGCTCACCTTACTCGTTATACTCATATACTACTCATACTAACGTACTCGTATAACACCTACTGCAGCTATCAGTGTCATCAGTAGTTCATGAAATGTCGTGAGTGCTCAATGTGTGCATTAAATGCAATGAGCAATATACTGTGATATCCTATATAGCCTCCATTCTACATTTCTACTCATACATATCCAATCATCCAATCATCCATCCAATATAATCTATCCAATCATTCATCCATCCACCTATCAATCCATCCATCTATGGGCCCATCGATCTCCCTCCCTCCATCCCTTCCTCCCTCCCTCCCACTCTCCCTCCTCCTTCTCTCCCTCTACCTCCCTCCATCCCTCCCTCCCTCTCTACCTCCCTCCATCCATCCCTCCCTCCCTCCATCCATCCATTCATCCATCCAAATAATCCATCCATTCATCCATCCAATCATCCATCCATCCAATCATCCATCCATCAAATCATCCACCCATCCGTTCATCCATCCACCCAATCAATCATCTATCCATCCATCCATCCATCCACCCACCCACCCATCCATCCACCCATCCATCTATCCATCCATCCATCCATCCACCCATCCATCCACCCATCCATCCACCCATCCATCCACCCATCCATCCATCCATTCATCCATCCAAACATCCATCCGTTCATCCATCCAAATAATCCATCCAAATAATCCATCCATCCACCCATCCATCCACCCATCCATCCACCCATCCACCCAATCAATCATCTATCCATCCATCCATCCATCCATCCACCCACCCACCCATCCATCCACCCATCCATCTATCCATCCATCCATCCATCCATCCATCCATCCATCTATCCATCCATCCACCCACCCACCCATCCATCCATCCATCCATCCATCCATCAGCTGCATGTTCTCTTCTTATCGCTGATCAAAGGATACACGCTAATACATCTGAAATCGTTTCCTACGCTGTTAGCACTTCCCTTCTTTCGTTCGTACATTTTAAAATTCCTACATTTCCACACAACACTTGACATGTCTCGACAGGGAAGTGGAAGACAGAAATGTATGCAATGTATGCATGGAAACAGGCATGACATAGTTTCAGCCTTTGCAGAACACTCTAACCTAACACTCTAACTTTAATCTACCCTAACTTTCTAAAACTCTAGCCCACTCTACTTGCTCTACTCTAAAACTCTAACTCAATCTACCACAAAACTCTAACCCACTCCACTCCGAACCTCATATCTACATATGTACGATGAAACTTCAAACTCCACTCTAAAACCATAACTCAGTCTACTCTTAAACTCTAACTCAATTTTAGTCAAAAACTCTATTAACCCACGCTACTTTAAAACTTCTATAAAGTTGCGCTGTACAACATAAGCAGCAATCAAGAAGACGATTGCTGTGGATCATTGCAGCCAACCAAAAACAAACAGATATTCAGATTAGTTATTTTAAGGCTACGAACTACAAAACAACTTTCCTGTTTCAAATATATAAAGATCTTGAATGTTACAAGCGTGTGGCATGTGCACATGTATGCAAGCGTACGTGTGCGTGACCGTGCATTTGTGCTTGTGTGAGTGTGTGCATACATGTGTGCGCACGAGTGTGTGTGTGTGTGTGTGGGTGTGTGTGAGCGTGTGCATGCATGTGCATGCATGTGTGTGTGTGTGTGCAAGTGTGTGCCTGTATGTGTGTGTATGTGCTTGTGTGTATGCGCAATTGCGCATGCGTATGCGTGGATCAATAAACATAAACCAAAAAACATAAACAAACTGACGGTCTGTAGTAGGGTTTAGTATCGCAAATCATTATTCCACGGTATACTTCCAACAAACAACGAGCCTCTCCTTCAGAAGATCCATGAACCCAAACAGGAAGTCACAGCCACGGCAACCAATCAGGAACCGGATAACAAACAGATCCAGAGTGGAGAATGTTCTGGAGAACAGAGCTGAAGAAGAACTAAATAACCTTCAGTGGCTACAGCCAAAATGTTTTCACGGCAAGGTCAAATCTGGTTTCTATCACATTGGACCAAATCGATAAAAGGTGCTGCGTAACTGCATTACAAGAGTAAGGAAAGTAACAAGCATTGCTGCAAGAGTAAATGTTTTCAACATGAACATAGGGTGACGTGTTTAAGGCTTAAGCAAGGTGAGAAGAAATTGGACGTATACGTGGAATGAGTGGGCAGAATTTCCCAGACAAGTTCAGGGTTTGAATCCTGGTACTTTGTCAAATTTATTATTTTTAGTACTGTAACTAATGAGAAGTTGTTGTTGGATTATAATATTTTTTAAAAGTTCTGTACACTTAAGCAAGAGTTCAAACATTAGTTCTTTTCCATGCACAAAATACATAATTCACTCAGTAATTCAAATTTTTTTAGCACACCTCCAAGGATCCTACTCAAAGGTGCTCCCAGTCCAACCACAGCAAAACAAATGCAGTTATTAAAATAATTACACGTTCCTATTTATGTCTCTCAAACATGCAAATGAGCTTAAGAAGTCACGAAAAACAAATGCAATGCATAATTGCATATCCTAGAAAACACGTAAAAATCGATGAACAACGATAGACTTTCGTGTCAACGCTAGAGTCATGGCATGCCACTCAAAAAAGCGACAGCCGACAAAATCAAATCTTCCAGGAATTCTACGCTTACAGAGAAACAGTCAAACGTTTGTTCATGTGTCATTCAAGTTTCTTCCGTGAAAAGGCAAATCAGAACAGAATATACGTCGAAAGTGGCTTCGAAGCAGAAATCTCAGCCATTCGTTCGCTAGACGTACAGCCCTCAAAAGTTACCCTCGTGCACGATGTAACC
The DNA here is from genome assembly GCA_945859605.1 of Lumbricus rubellus. NCBI lineage: Eukaryota > Metazoa > Annelida > Clitellata > Crassiclitellata > Lumbricidae > Lumbricus > Lumbricus rubellus. The sequence continues at coordinate 44,225,729 of OX243813.1, read as the reverse complement.
GAGGGCAATGCTAAATATGCCAAGTTCCATGCTAACGAGAAGACTATAATAATTAATCAGAGCATAATTTTGCTGAATCAGACAAAAATGTGTAACTGAGGGCAATGCTAATTATGCCAAGTTCCCTGCCAGCAAGACCATAATCAGAGATATTGCTGAAAGATAAAAATCAGGTTAAGGACTTTGCAGAAAACTATAAACAAAATGAAAGCAGATTCTTGCGAATAAAGTTTCTCAAACCATAGAAAACTCACCACTACCAAACTGTTAGCATCAAATTGATGTGTCTACAGCCGTCTACTTGGACAAGGATCCACATTGAGAACCTGCTCGATATTTAGATTCATGAATTTCCAGACTGGAACAATTTTCAAATGGACTCACCACGGAATTTGGGCCGCACAACAATTCTGCATATCAGCAACCACTAACTGATACTTCACATGCACATGATTACATTAGCAAAAGCGAAATTCTATGCACTTAGTTTAGTCTACATTTGTAAAGCATAGATCTCTCAAAAGCTGCCTTCACCGCAATCTAACAGGCTAACTGATCAAACGCATGCAACTTAAATGCAATCAAGCAGCACGACGACGTTACTTCAATGCAAATTCTGCGATGTTTTTCAATCGTGACAATACAAAGCAGAGACAGAATGATGTCACATCACGCACAATGGTCTCACATCATCCTTTGTAATGCTAAACGCTGCCAAGTCAGGTTTTATCGTAAAACACTATGCTTCTCTACATCATGAGCGATGCTCATCAATTGTATTGCATCGTATTGTATTATATTGTATTGTATCTGACCATTTATAAAGCGCTTCTCTCAGCAAAAACCTTTCAGAAGCGCTCCCTGTGCGATTGACTCCGAGAGAAAAGGCTGGATTTGAGGTGAGAAAAAGATGGGCAAAAACTATCGTAGAGAAAGGCAGAGCGAACTGATGGAGGAAGTCCATTCCATAGAGAGGGATGTATGCAGGCAAAGCATCTGGATTGAGTCATGGCAATCCTGACGCAGGGAACAAAGAAGTCAAGCTGATCAGAAGATGCAGTGAAGTGGCAGAGAAAGGACGAAGCACGATATCACAAGGATGCTTTGGAGCAAGGCCCTCCTATTGAGACATAAGAACCAAAACAAAAACCTTAAATTGTATATGGCGGAGTAAGGAAGCCAGTGAAGGTGTTTGATCATTAATATAGACATGTGAAAGAATAGAGGCTATCAGTCTAGCAGCAGCATTGAGCACAGACTGTAGAGAAGATAGACGAACCTTAGGAAGGCCAAAAAAGAAGGAATTACATTATTATCTATCCGTGTCAGAACAGATAAATGCATGAAAAATTGAGGTAAACATCGAAGTTGAAACAGATTTACGAATCCACAAAGAGCCCTGATAGGCCTTAGCTGGAATTAGGATGAACAAGTAGCTTGGAAATGAGTTCAGCAAAGGTTGGACAACTATTTAGTGTAAAGCCTAGACCTCGGACATAAGACGAAAAGGCAGAAAGATGAAACCTTTTCAGAGAGTAATGAATAGTCAAGTTTTTAGCGCTGATGGGGAGTCCCAAACCAAATCAGTTGGGTGTTGGAAGAGTTTAAGGAATGGCGATTAGAATTCGCCTCAATTTGACTAGCCAGAAGGAGTTGAGCAGAAGGGGGGGGGGGTAATGAACATAAGCATGGACATCACCAGTAAAATGGAAAAACTGAATGTACAAAAAATCTGTGCCACATCACAACATTTGTAAATCCACTATATGCACAAGATGCACCGTACTCTATAAGTCACAACCTTCGTAGCCTACACATTTCAGTGATGTGTTCAAGCAATGATTCGAAAGAATCACAGAATCATCCATGGCAGTACAGACATGCAATGGGATAGAAGAATCGCACAGACAAACTCCACCACTACCGATATAATTTCACACATCATTTCACAATTTCAGTGATATCAACGTAACCATAATATGAATCATCACATTCAAGGCAACATAGCTCAGAAATCTCTGCATGTAAAAGTTAAACTCAATGTTGACACATCATCGATATCATATCATCGATATATGATCCATTGATCGATATGTCTCAACCTCGTTGCTGAAGCTTTCATGTCAGATTGCAAGTCACTGATTGTTTTCATGACTTGCACCCATTGCCCTTCTCACGTTTGATCTGACTCAACCTAGATCTAGATCTGCCAGTAAGTATATCACAATAGCCTGTGAAGAGTGGCAACATTGGTCATATACAGAAGTTTCAGCTTTGATTTAATACGTAAACTGGATGACTCATTTTATATTAAACTTCACAGCATTTGACCTTTCCATCCACAAAGTGTTTTTACAGGCAATACTGCACTACAAACCAATCTTCTATTTTTGCCTGCACTACACTTCCAATTATTGCAATTGTCACAAGTCTTTTCCCTCTTCTTCTCTACGTGTGACCTTCAGTCTCTTCGGAAGCTTCTTCGTATAAGTTCGTGGTAGCATAGGCCTATCCCTAGATAACTGTTTCATTAGCTAAATGGCTAGGTAAAGAATCTACAGACTTTCACTGTTTTGTAACCAACAACGACGACGTGTTTAAGTCTTCTTATTATACTCCAAAATCCGATGTAAAGTAAAACGATCAGCAACAACACAACAATGACTACACTTGCGTTATCATAACAACTACACGACTACTACCTTCATCAGTCTACTCTATCGCAACTCAACAACAACTATTACAGCCTATCTCAACGGCTCTCAACACGCAACTCTCCTTCTTCACTTCCACTCCCTTCTTGTACAATTAACGTACGCTCGTCTAGACGTCACGTGCTGTCCAGACAATCACCTGTGCAGACGCCGCGCGGCAATTTGCACCTGGCCTACTTACGTCGCTGTACGACAATCGGCGTGCACTGATTAAATTAGCTGACATTACCTCCTTCATTTCTTTTGAAGAGAGCTAATTAATCTTAAAAATTAGCGAACGTATAATGCTTAAACTAAATACAAACAATTCTTATACTAAATGCAATCACAAAATACCTTATACTACAATCTCGATAAGCAGTCTGCTACTACATTCAACTTTCCTTTCTTATAGTTCAACAGAATGTCAAAATTTTGCAATGATAAAGACCATCTGACTAACTTAGCAGACTTCGACATTGACTCAGTCAAATAAACTAAAGGATTATGATCAGTGAACACATTAATCTTGGAACCAATAATGATTTCTTTCAATTTGTTTAAAGCCCATATGATTGCATAGGCTTCCTTCTCAATCGTCGCCCATCTCCTCTGGGTATCTGTCAGCTTCTGGCTGATAAATGAAACGGGACGTTCTATCCCCTCATCGTCCACTTGTGACAGCACAGCCCCCACAGCAAAATCACTGCTATCACAGTACAAATTAAATGGTTTGCCAACCTCGAACATGTACAGAATAACATTCGATAAAACAATTTCTTTAAGAGAATCAAAAGATTTCTGGTGGTCCTCAGTCCAAATAATGTTCTCAGGTGTCTGCTTGCTAGTTAAATCTGTCAATGGTTTAGCAATCTCAGCAAAATTACAAATAAATTGTCTGTAGAAACCAAAGAATCCTAACATTTGCTTCACTTGCTTCTTCGTTTCAGGGTTTTTTAAATTAATCAAACTGTCAATCCTATCTGGATTCATCATCTTCTTCCCTGAACCTATGAGGTGACCGATGAATTTCACCTCACTCTTACCAAACACACATTTCTTCAAGTTCAAGGTTACATTATGCAGTCTTATTTGTTTCAAAAACAATTCTAAATGTTTCAAATGAATGTTCCAATCATCAGAATGTACTGCAATGTCATCAACATAGGGTTCAGTAAATGTATTAATCGGTTGCAAAATCATGTTTTTTGCTTTTACAAAAGTCCGTCCAGAGTTAATCATGCCAAAAGGGACACGTGTAAATTCGTACAGTCCATTATGGGTAACGAATGCGGTTTTCCATTGGTCGGATTTCTTCACAGGACAAGTCCAGTAAGCACTGCGACAGTCCAAAACGGAAATGAACTTGGATTTCCCGACTTTGCTCAGCACATCGTTGACGATCGGCATGGGATATCGACAATTTTCAGTATATGAATTCACGTACCTGTAGTCGCACGCGAGTCTCAAGGATCCGTCCTTCTTCTTGACGATGACCAGCGGACTTGCCATTCTGCTCGACGACGGTTGAATGATGTTTGCTTTCAGCATCTCTTGTATTTGTTTGTCCACTTCTGCGCGGTATATCAGCGGTATTCGATAAGCCATGAACTCCTTCTCTCGAAAGTCCGGTCTCAGCACCACTTCGTGTTCTACCAATGTACATAATCCAGGTTTGTCCGAAAATCTGTCTGCATAACGGTTCAGTACATCCAGTAGCTGTTTCTGTTGCTCGCTCGTAAGATGTCCAATCTGTTCATAGTCCAATTGCAGCGATTTCTGTGTCGTCTCTGCATGGTCTTCTTTCAATGGTAGCTCTACCACTGATCCGAATTCGTCGTCCTCTTCCACGATGAGACCACACGATAATGTTCTTGCGATGAACTTCCTCATTTTGTTGGCATGGACGATTCGTCGGCCGTTTTCATTCATGTCCACCAGATACGAATACTTGGATCTTCTTTGTAGCACTGTACATGGACCATGCCATCGTGAGATCAATTTATTGGTTGACGTTGGATACAGGACGATGACGTTTTCTCCTGGTTCGAATTCTTTATCCTTGGCCCTCTTGTTGTATTGACTGGCGTATTGTTTTTGCTTTTCCTCTGCACAATTCTCAGCAAATATCAAAGCTTTCTCCATGTCTGCTCTTAAGTTCTTCAGGTACTTTGCTGGTTGTACTCCAATGTTTGGCGGTAGATTTATTTCTTTGGTCCAGCTTTCCTTTAGGATAGTTAATGGTCCTCTTGGCATTTTTCCATACACCAGCAGATATGGTGCCACTCCTGTCGTTGCGTTAGGAACTTCTCTCAATGCCCATACGGTAAACGGAATGATTTTATGCCACTGTCTTGGATTTTCCACAATGACATGATGCACCATCTTCTTGAACGTCTGATTCCATCTCTCAACTAATCCAGCTGCCTCAGGATGCCCTGGTGAATCGAATCGTGGACAGCATCCCATCAATTTCAAAAATTCTCTTGTGAGACTGGCTGTAAAATTTGTGCCTCTGTCGCTGGTGATCACAGACGGCACCCCCACGTCAATGAATAGCTTCATCAAAGCTTCGCACACAGCCTTAGCAGTCAATGACTTCAGCAAAAAGATTGTCGGCCATCTTGTACATGAATCCACTATGCACAAGCAATACTTATGCCCAGCTGCTGACTTCGGTTCTATTGGGCCTACCACGTCCATAGTCATCCGTCGGAATGGTACATCTTCCCTTGGAATTGGTGTAATCGGCACTCGATCCATCACCAAACTTCGTGCCTTCAGCTGACACTTCTCACAGGACTTACAAAATTTCACCACGTCTCGACGCATCTTTGGCCAGACAAAGGACAACTTGATTCTCTCTCGTGTCTTCTCTTCTCCCAAGTGTCCGCCAAATACTGACTCGTGAGCTAATTCCATTACTTGAATTCTTCTCTCTTTCGGTAACACCAACTGATACACAAGCTGATCCAGCATTTGATGTTTCTTATACATCAATCCATTCACCACGCTAAACTCTGATCCTTTGTCTTCAGCGATCCTCCACCACGATTTCAGTGACTCGTCATTTCTCTGCTGCTCCTCGAATTTCTTCGCATCTTCCAGCTGTCTTTCATCGTTCGAATTCTCTGTGAACAAGTCCCTCATACTTGTCTCCAGTTCAGCGTCGCTTTCGGAATCTTCACTATCATTTCGTTCACATGCAGCCATCTCTTCTTCAGTTTCATTGTTCTCAGATGTTGTTCTTTCGTCATCTTGAATGCTGAGTTCATCTTCGCTGTCCGTGTCATCTTCTTGCGAACTTTCGTTTATCGTTTCATCTTCTCCGCCTTCGACTTCTGCTCTCCGACTTTGTGCTCTTGTAGTCACATTCGCTTGTAGTTCCCCTTGCAATACACTCACTGGTGGAATCTCTTTCAATTCTGCAATTATCTCCGGATGTAGCAAGAACTTTTCTCTGTTTTCTTTGCACAGATCCGCTGGAATGCTGGCACACACTAAAGTTAAATATGGCGCGATATTTATTGTCCTGTCCTCTGTAACTGCTCCTTCGTTACGACCGCTCATCCGCACTTCGATTTTCACCAACTTAGCTGGAATCGGCTCTCCAGCTACACATTGCAAATGAACTCTGCCGATTTCTTCTACTGTCGTTCCTTTCAGTAGTTCCTCGTTGATTACTGGTATCTCGGTCCCCGAGTCAATCAACGCCTCGACTTGCACAGGCTGCCCATCAGTCCCACGTATCTCCACATTTACATGCTGCAACGATATCTTCTTTATGCGTTGACACTCCTCTTTACTTTTTGTTTCTCGACAAATTTCTGCAATGGAAGTAGTCTTTATCGCTTCTTTCTGTATGGTGAACTGCGGCGTACACTTCATTACCGACTTCACTTCTGTTTCACGATCGTCCGATTCTTCAAACTGGTCTGGTGCATTCATCACTTGTATCTGGTTTACTCGAAGATTTTCTGCACTTCTGCTAAAGTTCTTCCTCAGATTTGCCGCTCCTGGTGCTTGGCAATGTTTTATTAGGTGTTTATCAGAATTGCAATTGTGGCAACGCTTCTTGATAAAACTTCTTTGCTCCTTGTTCTCCCACTTGTTGTACGGCGTGTAAGATGCATTACTTTCTGTTGGGCGTCCCAGCGGCGGAGTTCGATTGTAGGCTTGTCTGTCCCACGTTGACTGTTGTTTATCTTGCGACCACTGCTTTCCAGAATAATCATCTTTCTTTGCATCATTACTCTTGGCTTGGCTTCCGGTGTCTTTGCTATCCTTGTTCCACTTGGGTTGCTTTGGACTATTGTCCCATGCTTCAAATTTCGGTTTGTCTTGGAACATCACACCAATCCGATTGTTTACATGTATATCTGCGAGATCTGCAACATTACTAGCTTCCAAGCATTCTGTGCCCTCTTTTGCTAAGACAAACTGCAGTGGACCTGGTGGTAAACATTCTTTCAGCTTATCCACCACTAACAAATCAAACAGCTTCTCGTAGTCTTTGTCCACTCGTCTACTTCGGACATAATAATTCAACAGGTTCTTCAGCCTAGCCGTGAACATCGTATACGTTTCTTCGGCTGTCTTCTTGGCATCTGCAAACCTTGACCTGTACTCACGAGCTGTTAACTTGAATTCCTTCAACAAGTGCTCTTTCACTGCATCGTATTTATCTAAATTCTCAAATGATAATCGATTCAATACCGTTCGTGCTCTCGGGGTCATCAATGGCAACAACAATTTCACCCAGTACTGCTTTTCCACAGCGAAGCTATTGAATGCATTCTCCACGGTCTCAAAATATAATGGCACTTCCATCATATCATACGGCATCTTAGGCAATACATGCTTCATGGCATCACCAATCTTCTTAATCTTGGACACCATTGTCTCACTTTCTTTGAGCCTAATCTGTTCTGATACTTCCCGGCTCTTACGATCATCTTCGTCCCTCTTCTTCAGTCGATCTTGATCTTCGATTCTCCGCAGTTCTTCTTGTTCAATCTTCTGCTGCAACAGTTCTAACTGCTTTCTGCGTTCTTCTTTTTCAATGGCCATTTCTTTAAGTTGAGCCTCCTTGATAGCAAGTTTCTTTTGTTCTAACTGCATCTGCTCTTCTCTTTCTCTTTCTGCTTTTGCCAAATTGTCTTTTCCGGCTTGAAATTCTTCCTGACGAATTTCTTCTGCTCTCTCCAGTTCTTGTAAACGCATCTTTTCTTTTTCTTCCTCGCGAGCCTTTTTGTCCTCAATCTGCTGCTTTCGTATTTCTTCATCGCTTTTTCTTGCTTTTTCGTACTCTATCATTAACTCCATCCTTCGTCGTTCTGCTTCGTCACGATCTAATTTCATTTGTTCTAACTGAAGCTGGAACTGCTGCTTCTGCATATCTATCTCTTGCTGTCTCATCCTTTCTGCTTTTTCTATCTCTTGTTGTCGCAGTTCTTTCTCTTCTTGCTTACGTTCTTTCTCTTCTTGCTTACGTTCTTTCTCCTCTTGTCTGCGCTGCTCTTCTTTCTGCTTCTCTTCTTGTCTACTCATCATCATGAATTGTAGCAACGCCTCTATAGACATCGGTGCCTCAGGCTTCTCCACTGGCTTCTCCGCAACGCCTCCGACAGCACCTTCTTCTTCTTCTTCTTTCTTAGCCCAAACCTCGGCTAAATTTCTCATCAAACTTTCCCTCGACATCTGTTCGACTTCTTCTGCGTCTAGATCTGCTTCAATTAGCAGTTTTATCAGTCTATCAGTAGACATCTTCTTAATATTTGCTTGCTTTTTCTCCGAAAGTTTCTCCATCTTACTTCTTTACTTTACTGATGCTAGTCGATAAATAGTAGGCTACTCTTCAAATGTTTGCAATTGACTGACTTCAATTCTTTATGCACACTTCAATAGACAAGCAAGTTTTTCTACCTTGTAGTCGTTGTGTTGTCGTTTCTCACTGACGTACGGATGCTCGATGTATCGTTGCTTCTCCCGTGTGCTCGGCTCCTCGATAAATTCACAGCGTCCGTTCCTCCACAACGTCTGTTGATTGAATAGAATCCCTCCGTTCGTAACTACGATCGTTCTCCTGCAACTTGGATCGTTATCCTGCAACTTGGATCGTTATCCTGCAACTTGGATCGTTATCCCACCGCAACGACACCAAATGTCACAAGTCTTTTCCCTCTTCTTCTCTACGTGTGACCTTCAGTCTCTTCGGAAGCTTCTTCGTATAAGTTCGTGGTAGCATAGGCCTATCCCTAGATAACTGTTTCATTAGCTAAATGGCTAGGTAAAGAATCTACAGACTTTCACTGTTTTGTAACCAACAACGACGACGTGTTTAAGTCTTCTTATTATACTCCAAAATCCGATGTAAAGTAAAACGATCAGCAACAACACAACAATGACTACACTTGCGTTATCATAACAACTACACGACTACTACCTTCATCAGTCTACTCTATCGCAACTCAACAACAACTATTACAGCCTATCTCAACGGCTCTCAACACGCAACTCTCCTTCTTCACTTCCACTCCCTTCTTGTACAATTAACGTACGCTCGTCTAGACGTCACGTGCTGTCCAGACAATCACCTGTGCAGACGCCGCGCGGCAATTTGCACCTGGCCTACTTACGTCGCTGTACGACAATCGGCGTGCACTGATTAAATTAGCTGACAGCAATTATTATTTAATATCTGTTACTTCTGCTGCTGCTGCTACTACTACAAGTACACATAACTTACGTGGCAGTACAAAGTAAGGCAAGACATCCCTGCATAGTGCATACAACCTTGAGTAACTAATTGGAATGGGTGTAAGTCCTAAATTGGCAACCCCAGATAAAACTCATCTCTTTCATCTACATGCAATCATTTTCATCAGCATATTCCTAATCATCGGTATTTCAAGTTCAGATCACCTGAGTCTATATACTAAGTTCTACATGTTCCATGTAAGCATTAAATGAAATTACATCATGAAAACTCCCAGTCATTACAAAAATACATTGGCCACAACCGAAATCCAACAGAACAACGTTCACTGGAGATTGTGAGTGATGGGAGTGGCTATTTTCATTTCGCGCATTCCTTCATGGAGGAGCACTACACAACACGGGGTCAACTGCATGGAAAGACAACGAACAAAAACTGAAAAAGATGGACTACCACCACCCGCTCTTCTTTACACTCACCCCACTCTTCTTTCCACCCACCCCGCTCTTCTTTACACTCACCCCGCTCTTCTTTTACCCTCCCCCCGCTCTTCTCTCCAGTCACCCCCTCCCCTCCGCTCTTCTTTCCACTCACCCGCACCGACTTAGGACGACGTCGGCAATCCCGCTGCTTCACTGGACAGAAACGACAAGCGCCGCAAAATCAATTCGCCCGTCTCGCCATCGATCTCGTCGTCGTCCTCCGAAATTCTAAGCGGGTCTGCGAACATCGGAGAAAAAAGATGTTTACCGTGCAATCGTGTGGCCTACTGCATGCCATCGCCACCGCCGCCGCCATGCGAGGGGAGGTAGGGAGGGACAAGGGGCACTTGAAAATAACTACTATTCGTGCAATACGATTGGCAATTACGGGAGCTATTTGTTCTGCATGAAATGCCTTCGATTCGTGCATAGGTAATGTCTGCTGCTATCGGCCAATCATGACCCTAGAAACTGACTAAGCCCAAGAGGACACACCACCACCACCACCGATAGCAGCCACCGCCATTGCAGCAGCAGCAGCAGCAGCGGTTCTAACATTGATTTATGCAATATTTCCACAGCAAACAAGACGGAATAATGGCTGAATGATTATTATTCGCACTCAAGTATATACAACCAAAGAATTCGCCATTCACACGTGAAACGGGAACGTAGAAAAATCTTTGCCACAGAAATGACAGGCAATAAGAAGACAGTGCAATCAGAAAGTGCAATCAGAAAGTGCAATCAGAAAGTGCAATCAGAAGGTGCAATCAGAAAGTGCAATCAGAAAGTGCAATCAGAAAGTGCAATCAGAAAGTGCAATCAGAAAGTGCAATCAGAAAGTGCAATCAGAAAGTGCAATCAGAAAGTGCAATCAGAAAGTGCAATCAGAAAGTGCAATCAGAAGGTGCAATCAGAAAGTGCAATCAGAAAGTTCAATCAGAAAGTGCAATCAGAAAGCGCAATCAGAAAGTGCAATCAAACAACAAACAATAACTCTAACCAAACAACAATATGACCCACATTTCTCTGCCAACTTTCCTTTTCTCTTTCCGTTACACACTTTGAAATCTTCTTTAATTCTACTTATTCCTCTTATTATTATTAATTAAATTCGTGCCGAACGCACAGTCACACCGAAATGTGAGACATGGCTTGCCAGTTTAACCCGTCCTTCACCTTTTCAGTAAATTACTGAGATTCCTTGACACCAAACATAGAGATGCATGAGGGAAATCAGCTTATTCACTGCGGCTCAGTTAATCTTATTAAGCATGAACGAGAATTTTAAGTCAGTTTGGTATAACTATGCCAAGTCAAAATGCGGAGAGGTCATGAATGCCAGAAGAGTGAGGTGCAAAGGCAGAGAAAGTTTATGGAGCATGGTTAATAGAAGAATGAAAACAGGAAAAGCAAATGCAGGTGAGAATGAAAGGAAATCAGTTTTTGTCTTTTTGAGTATCGAGTGAAAAGTACTAGACGATGAAACGGTTGAAGAAGAATAGCAGATTTGCTTTCGTAATCGTAATCGTAAACTCGAAATTTCTAAAGCGCTACTTGAAAGCCAAGCGCGGGGCACCAGCTTATTCACGAGCGCTTTCTACAAGTCGGGTTCTTATGAGTTTGCTCTGTGAGTTTCTACATGAATATTTTTACTGTTTTGATCAGTTCGATCGATAATGTATGTTCAAATATGTACAGAAGACATAGTGGTGTAGTGGTATGTTCTGTGTCTTGTAACTATAGGGTCACAGGTTTGAATCGGTCACAAGCACAAGTTGCTCACCCCAATAACAACGGTCTGTGAGGAAGGCAATGGGAAACCAACTCGCTCATCTAATACCCAATGGCTTAAAACCAATGGGTAGAGAACACATCATCACGCAGATCAAAGAATGAAGCAGACTATGATCTGGTTGAATGGGCAAAGTGAAACAGATTATCACCTTGTACAGCTGGTGAAGTGAACTATCATCTCGTTCAGTCATTAAAGGTGTAAGGCATAGGTATCATCATCAATATCTATATAACAGATATCGATGGGTATCATAAGCAATCTTTCGACCTGATGATTGCTTTAATATGATAGGCTACCCATCAATATCTATATAATAGATATGGATGGGTATCATAAGCAATCATCCGGTTGAAAGAAGAGAAGTAAAACAGACTACAATCTGATAAATTAATAGGTAAGATGAAACAGACTATTTTCGATGAAGAAAAGGGAAGCAGATTACCATCCGGTCCAACGACGAAACCCGGGAACCTACAATAATTCATCCAGTGTGGATGAAGAAGAAGAAAGTCCATAAAGCACTCAATAAACAGAGCCCCGATGAAAGACAGTAAGGAACTTTACTGCCCTATTATCCGTCGGCCAGTTCGGCAATTTTACATCATGAACAGGGTCGCGCCGCGCCGAGGTGGTGACACTTCTTCTGTTTAATGTGGCGGATTTGTGATATTTCTGGACCGGTCGGTGGGTCGTGTAGAAAGGAAAGAACCGCTGAGGAGGACAGGAATACCATTGACGCACACACGATCCAATGGAGTCACGGCTTTTTCCAACCAATGGCCGCCCAGATAGACAGTCAGCCCGAGGCAGATAACTCATCGGGCAAGCGGTCTATAAATTTGCAGACGTCGATGCGGGAACGTGGGGGGGGGGGGTTGGATAGGGGGGGGGGGGTTAGGTCGTATGGCCGCAGGTTGGGGGTGTGGTCGTATGGCGGTGGTGGTGCTTAAGCACGGTGTACATTCGACGGGGGTTGTCTGAGACCAGTTATTGTCTGCGCCGCCAAGACAAGCAATACATCTAATACGGCGGCGGCGGCTAAGTCAGACGCTGCCGCTACGTGGCGCCAGAGGGGTTACAGCGCATGGTCAATCATCATTAACTGCCACATTACAGGGCGAACGCAGGCCACTCCACGTCCGTCCTCCCACCCCCGGGTATTGAAAAATACAACAACCCACGCTGCAGCAGCACTACACTTTCAAAATCTTAAATAAATTACCCATAAAATAGACCCAGGAGAGGGATATATCGTCATTACAGGAATTTACAGCCGATGTGGATTCGAAATCAATATCCTAGAACAACCTTCACACTGACTCCACGCAGCAGCGCTCGTGAGTAAGCTAGTGCCCTGCGCTTGGCGTTTGGGTGGCAATCTTGAAGCTTTGATTACGATTAGATTAATAAGATTATGCAGATCAGGATCAAGGTGTGCATATGTCTTGTATACATGTTAATTCAGCATTTAATGACATTTAATTTAGTCTAATGACATTTAACATCATGAGACTGGTTTTATTTTTTTCCCTTTATTTTTATACTGTTTTCGTTATTTTTCTGCAACACACTTCCGTGCAAGATTTCTATTTTGCTCAAGTGCGCTAGAAATGAGTTTAATAATAATAATAATTAATAATAATAATAATAATAATAATAATAATTTAAAAGAATTTTATTCCTGTTCTTTATTATTACATAGTTCACAGGCTTCTACAACGAGTCTCCTCAGGCCTCTTCCTTGCCTATACTGTATACACGGCCGATCTGACAGGAATCAGTGATACCGCTCCAAAATTTAAGAAAAGCCAAGATGGGGTCTTAAAAAAAGCCAAGAAAAGCCAAGTTTATAATTATGGTCTATATGTCACCTATTTTCTTTCAACAGAAGCTATTTTATCCGATAAATTGTGATGTTTATGAAATTATGTATAATTAATCCTTAAATTAATGTATGTTAAATTGTTAATAATTGGTTCCGTTCGCTGATTTTCTAACATACTAACGACATTTTGGAACATAGTGCGCTAGTTTTGAGAAATAAACGTTCAGAGAATATTAATAAGTCGGATAAATCCTAGTCAGTAGATGGAGCCGCTGCCATAGTTGTATTATTGCTGCTAAGATTATTGTTATTTAGTGGATTATTGCTTAAATTATTGCTATTTCGTGGATTATTGCTAAGATTATTGTCATTTAGTTGGCAGAAAAAAAGCCAAGTAAAAAAGCCAAGGTCCTTTGAAAAAAAGCCAATATCCCAAGATACGATTGAAAAAGCCAAGATCTTGGGAAAAAAGCCAAGGAGCGGTATCACTGACAAGGATTATCTCTACTCATATTATACACTGTGTCCGGAAAAAAAGGGACCCATTTTGTAAATATGAAAATAAATAGTAAATATTCATCGATTTTTACAATTCAAACGCCATTTTAATCCTGACATATTTGTCTAACATTGGTGAAAATATAAAAGTTTCAGTCACAACAATGACGTCATAATGACGTCATTTGCATAAAAATGCATTTATCCGGCTATTCATGCATGTTTTCGGTTGATATTAGCTTATTAGCATATTAATTAGTAAAACAGAAATCCATGTAAGGAATGAAAATAAATGCAGCTTATTAAAGGGATTGTCCGCTCTATAAAAAAAGTCGTGCCTGATATCCTGGAATATTCGGAACAATAGCCTACACATTTCAACAAAATGGTGCTTCAGCTCACCGAGTTCGTCAAAATGTTGAACTGTTGACTAATGAGACTCGGATTTCATTCCTCTTAATTCTTTGGCCGCTAAACGGCTGCCCGCTTAAAACCCGCTGATAATAAGATTTGGAGACTGATGGAGAAGGTGTAGGCTACAGGACAAGGATAAGAGACATTGAAGAACTCCGTGAGCGAGTTGTTAATGCCTGCTGAGGAGGATTTTGATGCGCTGGTTATCGATGCTGCTGTTGGCTATTAACGCGACCGTTTTGAAGCTTACGTTGAGGCCAAATGTGTACACTTTGACCACAAATTAATTCAGATATAAAAATTAAATTAAGCTTACATTTATTATTGATAAATTACATCATTAAAAATATTGAAATTTTTGATGATTTTGCGCATTTATCTCTTAAATTTGACTTTTTGTGCAAATGACGTCATAATGACGTCATTATTTGGACTGGAACTTTTATATTTTTACAATTGTTAGACAAATATGTTAGGATAAAAACGGTATTTGAATTGTGAAAATCGATTAATATTTACTATTTATTTTGATATTTAGAAAATGGGTCCCTTTTTTTCCGGACACAGTGTATATAGCCCGAGTTCATTAGTATGCTGATGACGTCCAGATGTACGTCACGTGCCACCTGTCTGGCACACACACACACACACACACACGCACGCACGCACGCACATAAGCCTGTGTGTCTAAAATGCTGACAATTGCAATGAAAGCGCAGGCTTTGAAGTCTTCAACTCGGCTGAGAGGTTGAACCCAAGGAATACGAAATTCAAAGGCTGGGAACGAGGCAGGAGCCGGGATAAGCACAGCAGTGGTAGTGGTGGTATTTCCAGGCTGATGGGGGAAATGGGTTGACCAGGACCTTGATGTTCTTCTGGACAATGGCATCTCCATGGAGGAGCAGGTTAGACCCCTCTACAGAATCCCCCTATATACTCAGAGGGATAAAACACCAATGACGAAATTTTAAAAATTCAAAATTGTATGCCACTGCATTCCTTTTCCGCTCTTTTATTCTCAGACATCTACACACCTCTGGACCAATGTAAGGAAAAATTATAATGCTGTCTTTGAAGGTCTCCCAAAGTTCAGTTATTAACAGCCAAAAGCTCACAATTTTTCAATTCATAGGCAAAAGACGCTGCACTGGTTTCCCGTTGGAAATTAGATCAAGTTCAAGATCTTCCTCAGGCAGTGACTCAGACTGTCCTCATGGAAGTTTTCTCACTAAAAAAATACCCACCCATTACCTTAAGCCTCCGTCCTACAGCTTAAGACAGTGGCAGAGCCAGGAATTTATGACTGGAATTATATGGCCGGATGCTTATTTTTTTCTTATATCAGTAGACAAATAACCTTTAAAAACGTTTTTTCCTATAATACAATGGGGGGGGGGGTTCTCTTGTCTACGCCACCAGCTTAAGAAACACTGTAAAGCTATATGCTAGCTGCACAGATTTTAAATCAGTTTAGCACAATTGTGAGGCCATGAAATGGCCCGATAAATAATATATGCACAATACATAACCACCACCACATTATTAACAGATCTCTCCTTACATCTGAAATTCAAAAATAATTTCTAAATTCTCAGCAAATCAAACGAGAATTACTTCTGCAGCGGAGGAATCAGAAGTGCCAAACAACCGGGCGCACGCACTTCCACATCTCACGCGTATACTGTCTGCACTTTGGCACCAGAAGCAAAGGTCGCAAGCAACGCAAATTCCCAGAACAGGATTTCTCGTTGCACTCGTGCGTCCTGCACGTAATTAAATCCAGTCAACCGGGACCTGAACGTCCACAAGAAAAAGCAATCGGTGTGATCTCCCTCTCTGTACCCCTCTCTCTGCCTCTCCCTCTGTACCGCTCTGTCTGCCTCTCCCTCTTTACCACTCTCTCTGCCTCTCCCTCTGTACCACTCTCTCTGTCTCTCCCTCTGTACCCCTCTCTCTGCCTCTCCCTCTGTACCACTCTCTCTGCCTCTCCCTCTGTACCCCTCTCTCTGCCTCTCCCTCTGTACCCCTCTCTCTGCCTCTCCCTCTGTACCACTCTCTCTGCCTCTCCCTCTGTACCACTCTCTCTGCCTCTCCCTCTGTACCCCTCTCTCTGTCTCTCCCTCTATACCCCTCTGTCTGCCTCTCCCCTCACTCCCGTCCTCCCTTCCTTAATCTATGTGCCCGCGTGTCTAGCTGTCCTTACAGCCACATCTCTCAGTGTCTGTCTGTTTGCCCATGTCTGTCCGTATCTATCAACCTGTCTATGTGTGTCTGCACATGTCTGTTATTATTATTGTTAATTAGTAACCGCTAGCATGTCAGGAAGGGAGCGGTGGTGTAGGGCTATGTTCTGTGCCGTAAGCCACTGCATACTGCATAGTGACCTGGAAAAGCTGCTCACCCCAAAAAGAACACTTCACTCATCAAGCCCAGGAGCATAAAGGCCAATGGACCTGTTTTAGGGGCAGAGAAATCATCATCATCATCATCAGCGTTGTCATCGTCATCATTATCATCATCATCATCATCATCTCATGTCAGTGTTTATTTAGCAGGGCATATTATGGCAGACCAGAATCACGATGTATAACCAGCTTAGAATCCAAAAGTCCTAAAACAATAAGACAGAAGAAGGACAGCTATTGGACCCCATGATCAGCAATGGGAAAGGCAAGTCCTACATTGCGGATAACAATACATATCATATCATTGCAACCGTAACATGTTGCAACATATTAAGCAGATCACATCCATTCATTCACTCACTTCGAGAATTTATATAGCACCACTTCAGTAAACCTATTCAGAGGCGCTCCCAGCCCAGCCACAGCTAAAAAAAGTAGGATTTAGCGACACATCATTGGAAGAGCATCACAACATGTGACAACACACAACGCACAGCACAACACACGCAACACTTCTGTCTCGTGTACATGTACAACAGCCCATCATATACAGGGCAATTCACACAACAATGCACTCAGAATTCTCTAATGAAACACAACAAAATTGCCATCAGTTACAGAGCAAGTGAACCGCCACTTCACAGGAAATGATGCAATTACAGCAGAGAACCAGCGTGCCACATCCGGAGTGGGAGAGAGACACACAGAGAGAGAGAGACAGACGGACACACAACGGCATACACAGATAGAAAGACAGGGACAGAGAAAGAGACAGGCTTCAGGAAATACCCATAAATGCCGTGCAAACTGATACACAGGGAATTATGAGATGACTAACAGCAGAACGCCTGCTATAGGCGGCTGCTAATAATTATTAATGATATTCGGAGAATAAATTTGCATAAATTAACCCAGGCATCTTGGTTGAAGAACCGTATAATAATCTATGTGCATTAGCATAGTGCTTGAGTGGTTTAATTTGACGTCAGCAGTGGTTCCAGAAAAATAAGCAAAATTATAAACTAATAATAATAATTATAAAATATTAGCATCAGCGCTAAACAGTAATAGAGAACAAATAACCTCGTATTACTGCAATGCCAGTGAGAATTAAATATATTAATTATTAATCCATAATAATAATAACCAGTAAGATACATAGGGGAGTGAAAACTGAGAGATCAGCACACAACCACAGAAAGCACAAATAAAAAGTAGGGGAGCGGATTTTAGTATTATTCGATTAATCATTAAGATTTTTCATCAATTAAATTTGACAGGTCGGATTAATTTTTTTTAACCTATTTCATGATGTCAAGTGAAAATTCTTTTCTAGAGCAAACAGTTTATGGTGAAGGATGATAATGTGACACGTTTGAGTGGAAACTAAGCAGTCATCTTTTTGCATAAATTATGGTAATTTATGCTGATGAGCAAGGTGAAGATGGCGAAATTGCACAAACATCGCTGACGAATCACCTTCAGCATGCGGAGTGATTTACACTTTTTGCAGAAAGTAGTACCGGAATTGGTGACTACTTTTCATGCTTTACATTGCAAATACTAAGTTAACAGAATTTAATTTGATTAATTGAAGCTACATTTTGAAGAGTAATTGATTAATTTTCAAAAATTCAGTAATGATAAAAACATTGCTTGCGGTGGTGTAGGGGTGTGTTCGGTGCCTTGGACTCGGAAGGTTGCAGGTTTGAATCCCCCTCAAGCGTCATATAGGGATCCTGAGAAAGTCCTTAACTTGCAATTGCTCATGCAGCGGTGATGTCTACAATGCCATGTATATTGTATTGTATTGTATGTAGCATTTCCAGTCATGTTTCGCTAAAGTTGACATTGTGGAAGATGTGACCTGATTTTCAAGATATACCCGTCCGCAATTCCCAGTGCAATTTTTACTGAAATAATAATAATCCTAATAATAATAGCAATTACACGATTTTGGACATTACTTCTCTACGGCTATATTCCGGGTGCCTTCAGGTCGAGATTAATTGAAAATAAAACTAATTATTGCACAGTATATATTTCATAAAACTATTAGCAGCCAAATGAATTCATACATTTCTACATATTAATATAATATTTATGGATAAAATGATAAGTATATACATAAACATGAGTGTATATATATGTATTTTTATGCAATCTATATGTGCATATATGTATTGTATACCACATGTAAATATAAAATTGTATGTATAGGCAATTCATGCATACCATTAAACAGGATGACTCTATGCAGCTCTAATTTCATGCGACCTTTCTATGCAACGTAAAATGTTTCCATTAGGAATCCATCAGGTCATGCATTAAATAATTAAAACCTTAATTCCGACCGTTTTCCGTCCATAACTCCAGCGTATGTTAAACAACAATAAGCTGAAGCCATTAAGAAGAATCTATGGCACACAGACCTCCAACACAATGGTAGGGCCTATATTTTTAATTCTCATGTCTCAATGGTGCCTTGACCACCACTTATTATGCAGCACAATCAATTTAATGAAAACACGAAAACGCATAATATATTTAATATGAGAAACCAACTTTCCATAGTGCTCAAATAAACCGACCTTAGTTTCTGCAACATACATAATTCATAATAGATATCAGGTATACTGGTTCGAAAAACCAAAACAGTTGATTTCATTTCCATTGAACTACAAGAAGCAAATAAAAACTGAATACAATTTTCCCCCTTCCTACGCACTATGCAGTGCACGCCCGAGACCAGCTCCATGCTAATAAGGGGCATGTGACAACGCAGAAAATAAGGATGTGTTTGACACCCATTCCTCATCAATGCACCTCGGACTGTTTTTCCCACGGACCGAGCGAAGGGAAGCACCGGAAGTACCTTCCCTTCACAGGAAGTACGTAGGTTGAAGCCAGAGGAAGGTAATACCTGGAATCATCAGCCACATCACAACTGAACTGTTCAAGGCTGCGTAGGAGGAGGAGTGGCAGGCATGACATGTGGCTGACATATGTTGTTTACGGTCATCATCTACCTGAGCCACACATATACCCTCCTCCCCTACATTCTACACACACACACACATACCCTCCTCCCCTACATTCTACACACACACACACACACACACACACATACCCTCCTCCCCTACATTCTACACACACACACATACCCTCCTCCCCTACATTCTACACACACACACACACACACACACACATACCCTCCTCCCCTACATTCTACACACACACACACACACATACCCTCCTCCCCACATTCTGAACGAGTATAAAGGAAGCCGCCGCGGAGATTGTAAAAACTACCATAACTCCGCCACTGTTCGTTCTCTGGCAGTGCTAGTCCCAAGCCTGCATAAAGGAGGAGGGCGACACTAATCATCTTTGATATGACACAGTGTTGTTAAACAGCAACAAGCATGTAATAACTACTGCTCTTCTATCCGTATACCTGGGAAAGTCTTAATTTACTCTACAACAAGTGTAGAGACCGTCTATTACTGCTAACTCTACAGCTGTCAAATCAATAGTCGAAGGTCTTTTCAAGCTAAACAGCCTTAGAACTCAATGCTGTGAAGCCACTGTATATTATTTAATGTTTAGTGAGTTTGGCGAAAGTTACCTAATTTTGATACTATGTTGCATCGTTGATATTGTAAAGCATAACTCTTTGAAATGCTGTTTGCAGGCAGGGAGAGTGGCCGGAGGAAGGCCACAGCTGTCACTAAACCAAAGTTCCAGCATGCAAGGGTCAAACCACCACCACCACCACCACCACCACCACCACCACCAGTACATATATATCTGTCCGACAGACCAAATAAATTCACTCCTAACCTACTGCAGCAGTCGCCTCCTCCGCCGCCACACAAAGTGAATTAGCCAGAGATGGAGAAAGGAGGAAGACACACACACAGCGGTCGCCGATCGGTGGTGGCTGGCCGGCTGCAGCAGTCTGCCCGGCCACTCTGCAGCGACCGACCGATGGACCGATGGACCGGCCTCCTCATAATGCCAGAGAAATAACGACGGCAATTTGTTCTGCTGACGAATAGGAACCACCCGATGGGTTGACAAGAAATTACAAGCAATCTCTGAAGCAATATTACCGAGTATGCATCGCCGTCGTCGTCTTCGTCGGCCTGCGGCGACGAGGAGACCAGGTCGACGGGGAAGAAGGTCAAGTGAGATAGCCGCCATTGTAGCCGTGCGCCGCCAGACCAGCGACGGCGACGATGGTGAGGCGCAGGGTTATTGATTAGGGCGTTGAAGCTCTCTCTGTCTCTGTCTGTCTGTCTATCTGTCTGTCTCTCTGTCTGTCTCTGTGTGTCTCTGTCTGCCTGTCTCTCTCTGTCTCTATCTCTGTCTGTCTCTCCCTCCTCTCACTCTCTCTCACTCTCTCTCCTCTCACCACCATCATCGATCCTTCTTCAAATGCTTCAGCAGCAGCAGCAGCAGCATTCAATTCGCTGACCACTCAAGATGGCTGTCGCCTGGAATTTACAGCGATGGTCAGATCGACCACCGTCCATCGTCCATGCTTAACTATAATTTCTCATCCAATTTCAAATGCAAGTCAACCAAGAGACGACGCCAACCGGCTCAGCCTTCTTCCCTCCAACGTCGGCGCCGTCACAAGACGGTACGGGGGGGGGGGGGGGGTGGTTTGGGGGGTTGGGAGGGGGGGTGATGAAGATACCAAAGACGAGATCAGTGATGCAGTAGTATAGGAGATCGAATCGTTTGGTTGTGGGTTCAAAACCCAGTCACCGCTTAAATTTAATTCGTAGAAAAGCTTCTCAACTGTATTGCGCTCTGTTAATCTATTATCTATCAAACTATCAATGGAATTTATATAGCACCCTTCAAGACAACTATTCAGAGGTGCTCCCGATCTAGGTGACGAGACCAGGTCTCTATGGAGGAAGTTCAGCATGCCAACCACAAGGTTCTATATGCTAACACACATCATCAACCACTACGCAATCACAAATCATCAACCAGATTTTTTTTTAAATTAACCATACACATTCCTATTTCATCCCAGCAGTGCTTAAAGTGGTAGCCTATATTAAGTGAGTGGTGGGAACGCCAAAGAAGACTTTTATTGGCACGCATACACGTTTCCACGTCACTCATGTGTTTCCACAGTTCCATGTGTGGTGAGCAGTGGGAACGCAAGCAAAGAATTTCGACAGCAATGGAAGAAAAACGCCGACGTTCCCGTGCGTTCCCACCCACTTTAAACCCTTAAATCCCAGCGCCATATGGGATTAACCCTTCAAGCGCCAAGACTGTACCAAGATAGACTGGAAAATCAATGCAGCTTGCCGTCGTCATAGTCGTCGTCGTTAAAAAGTTAATGACATTGAAAGTTCTGGTAAAAGGTTATCGACGAAGCGCAAGAGAAGTAAACACGGAAATGGGTGCGTTTTTTTCTTACCTCGATGGCGTTGTGTAACCTTGTCAAACATGAGCATTGCATCTTCAATCTGAAACGCACAGAAAGTAGAAGCTCAAGTCAACAGAGGATCTTGTTTTCACAACAGATAGCAGCAGTTCGCTGGCCAAGATGGCCTCAATTCAAAAGACGTTTGCCTACATAGGCTGCTGCATGCCTTTCGTAATCCATACCACAGGTCAGTGAGTACAGTTGTGACGATGCCAATGAGCAAACTGAGGCGTTGAGCGCCAAAACGGTCTAACCATATTGATAAACTACCCACATATATGAGAGGCCATTCTGGCGCTCAACCTCTCAGTTATAAACAGAATAATGTTCCTCAGGCAAACTCATACAACAGATTTGCTCATTCACTCATTCAAGAGCACTTATGTACCACATCTATAGCAAGATATCAACTCAGATATGCATTCTGCACCCAACCAAAATCCCAATGAAAGAGAACAGTTTTCAAATGCTTGAACATTAAAGGTGCATCCAGAATCTCTGCTTAACAGAGTATTCAGATCCGAAGGAAGGAAGTTCATTCCAAGTGGGCGGAGAAGGGACTGCACAGAAAAATGGAATTGTATACAGATAGGGAAGGAACAAGAAGTTCACCTCAATCATTTCCATGGCCAGCCAATCCTGAGATGTGATGGCAGAGCTCTCATAAGTAGCTGGGGCGTATGAGGGCATACCCCAACTGGCTGGCCCCTGCAATTGCTCAGAGAAGGCCGGTCCCAAGCCTTGATAAAGAAGGAGGGCAATAATACAAAGCAGTGCACTAAAAACAACGAACCGACCAATCGCCTAATCAATCAATCCAAATTTATAATCAATCAGGCAGCCAACTATTAAATCAACCAACTAATCAATCAAATAATCAATCAGCCAACCAACTTGCCCCACCATAACCTATATAACCAGAAAAATCTTATATTAAACAATGTTGAGAAAAAACGAGCCAGTGCTGCATTAATACCTGACACAACCACTAAGTACTGCTGACTGGTGGTTTTCTTATTAATCAACAGCATCGCATAAAATATACGTTGTTAAATACATCAACTAAAACGAATCAACATAGAAATCCACCATGTCAAATAAATATCATATAAATACTATTATGACGTGGCTAAGCTTTGAAGGTACGATTTATCCGCTGAAGAAAACAGCAAACGCTGTACATAAAACATTGTTTAGCCCACAGGAAGCAAAAATAAATGGATGCAGAGATGATGTCAGATATCCCATAAGACCGACAAAGAATGAGATGAAGTCTCAAAAGTTGGCAGGCGAGTCTAAAGAAAATTAGATAACGATAAACATCAAAAGCTGCGCTGAATGCAAATCGGCAGGGAATAAAAAAATCCCGACGCTGCGCAAGAAGCGGTATAAATGGATGCAAAAATCCTACCGACGATGGAAAGAGCAGAGTACTGGAAGGAAAGTAGAAGATAAATGTCCACAGGATAAGATGGTATTTTACGTAAGAATTGCAAAGAACTTCCACGGATAAAGAACTATAGGGTCTTGAAACGATTTACGAGGAAATGTTCATCATAAACTTAAAATCGTTGCAACACAAGTTAAAGCTCTGTGTAAATCAGAAACTTTGTCAAAATGAGAAGCAATTGTCTGATATATATTAACAACACTAAATGCAGGAATTGTGACTTGTATACAACTCTTTCTACTTCTACTTCATTTCTTTCTCTTCTCAAGACTGTCTTATTCGACAGGGGTTGGACTGGGAGCGCTCTTGAGTAGTAACCTTGAAGGAGCGCTATATCAAATTCTCAGTAAATAAATAAAATAAACTCTGACTGCAATATTTTCATATGCTTCTGCCTGTTGCAGTGTCATGTCAAGCATTGGTTAGTGTAGCCCTCCTGCTTTCTCCACGCTTGGGACTGACACTGCCAAAGTATGAGCGTGGCGGAATTCGCATTTTCATATGGCCTTCAGACTATTATTATTATTGATATTATTATTAATATTATATTACTACTATTACATAAATTTGCAATGCTTGCAAGGCCACACCGAAATGTGAATAATTCTGAGGCAGGGAATGTGAATCTGAGGCTTGGATGTTCTACATATGATCCCCATCATAATAAGGAAGGGGGGAACAGAAGCAATTGGAGAAACAAAGGATGAAGACAAAGCCATGAGGAAGGTCAGTCCACCTATTGTTCACGGGTGGAACATTTGCACCTGCATAACCTCATGCGAGAACAAACACAATGACATGGAATGCCCCAAACAATACTATTCTCCAAACAATACAATTCACACTGACACTTGATATCTTAACTGAACAAGGCCACACGGAATCCATCAGCTGAGCTGGAAACAGTCCCTATACTTAATGATCTGTTAATGGCATGTAATAGTCTGTAGAGGGCTTTTATACCCTCGTTGTCCTTCCCCTCCTACTCCTAAGTGAGGCTTAAACATTCAGCACTGACGACAAATCCTCCAGCAATAATCACCCATGCAGTGCACATGCCGGAAAAGCTTCAGTGCCAGTTAATGACAAAATCATTACAACACACAACTGAGACCAGTTGCTAATAATAAAAATAGAGAACAATAGAATCGTAGCGAACAATGAATTGCTATGGCAGAAATAAACATGCCATAGCAGTTTTGTTCTTCGACTCGTGTTCTGTTAGAAATGTTGTTTTTACTCTCTGCTCTACTGCTACACGCTTAAAAATAAGCTTGTTCTTCAATTTGGAATAGTCTCCCAATCCAACTTAGAAATGTCAACAGATACATTTTGTTAAAAACTTAACTACATACTTATTTCTTTTCCCAGGTTGCTTATGTTTGCCTCGTGTGCACACGATTTAACTATAGTTAAGCTTTGATCTGTAGAAAATGTTCTCATAAATTATCTGTGCATTCAAACCTAAAGATTCAGTTACGGTATATCCTGATTACCTTCTTGTTACTGCTTAATTCAATGTTTATTCTAGGATGACACAGTTTGTTAACAGGGTTTATGCCCTTTTAAGACTCTTAAGACATTTGAAAAGATGACCTGAATAAATTGCATGGGAAGAAAATAAATAAATAATGCTTGAATAAAAGAATGAGTGAATTATTTTAAAGAAAGAATGAATAAAAATCAACGAGTAAAAGAATTAATGATTAAATACATGAAAGAATAACTGTATTAATAAGGAATCCTTTAGTAAAAGAATTAAGTATTGAAGATCGGTAATGTAATCTAAATGAACATTTCTTGGGACAAAAGATCTTTTGGTTGAAACAAGAGGACAACAGCAACATGACAACTGCTTCTCAGCAGTTTCACAAATTGACAACAGTCACCTTCAGTATATAAAGTAAACGCACATGTGTGCAGTGCACTGCTTTCTGCCCACGTGAAGAAGCATTTCCCTTCTGGTGTATGCATCACAGATATCCTGTCATGGCAGAGTATTTAAGTCTGCTATCAAACGTTCTTTTTTATAAGTATGAAGTTCTGCATTTGGAAGTGCTTAAAAAGAATCGCTTTTTGCTGCTTCTGCATGTAGCACGTGCTTGCGTATAAATTCAAAGCAGCGGTGAAAGAGGAGAAAGGCAAGTTGCCTGCGCTCAACTTCCGATGCTTTTACGTCACAATTGCCCACACACACACACGCGCGCACGCACACACACACACATGCACACATACACACACACACACACGCGCGCGTGCACACACACACACACACGCACACACACACATCCACACACACACACATGCAGATGAATGACGAAAGTAACATTCAACAGATATGAGAAGAGCCGTCTTCTGGCAAAGAGAAATAAAGAGCGCACCCGCTACCATTGCCAGGCACTTTACAGGCATCATATCAAATGCACCAAACTAATTACCTACAACAATTACCAACAATTGAGATCAATAGCTAAATGGAAAGACAAAGACATGATATTGCCTCCCTAATGCAATCCATATATCCATAATGTCCAACTGCACCCTGAACATCAATCGAACCCTTACCCCCACCCCCACCCCACCCACCAAAAAAGTTAAGCCTAAGGAACAAAAGCATTCAACTGGCTAAACCTAGAAAAGCAGGGGAGGGTTAAGTTTCTGCCTAACGCTGACTTCAACATAATTGATACCAAATTTCCGCTCTTTAAAAATTAAGCAGCTTTAAAACAAGAAGTCAAACCAGAGGAAGTAGACCCTCAACAAAAGAGAGAACTCAAACAAAAACGGGGGTTCGAATGAACGGGGCTGATTTGTCCCAGCAGCAGCACGTGATTTTCAGGCTGTTCCCACGCCTCTCATTATTTCTTGTTTGCCAAAGGTGCGGCTCATGTGCTGCTACCGAAAAGAACAGATGTGGACGGGTAAACATCGGTGCGGCTCAAATGTCAGCCATGATGATGATGGTGTGCGGACGACGAGATCGTCTGCTCCTCCGTCTGCTCTCCTCCTCCTCATGTCACGGCGGTACGCGCACTGTCGGTGCAAAACGCACGCACTTCATATTGTTTTACGCCAGAAACATGCAACAACTACAACTGCGCAAACACAGCAGCACTTCTCAACAACGGCGGCCCTCTCTCTCTCTCTCTCTCCTCTCTCAACAGCCGCGGAACACATAATATTATTACTACGCTGGATTAGAATACAAATATTTAAAATACCGGATTATTTTACCTATGCGCAGCGCAAATAAATACTATTGATGTTGTTATCGACCGACGACAGAATTTTCTGCTCAGACCTAGACATTGCCAAGCAGGCAATAATACATAATTGGGTCTCAATACATAATTGGGTAAATGATTGAACATGATTATAATCATGTCTGGTAAAGCATGTTTGCTCTAGTCTTCGGTAACTCTGCAAAGGTGCCTCTGTAGGTGTAGTGCTGTCGCAGAAAGTTGTGCGTTGACATCGGTGCCGCGTGGAACTGGAGAGAAATGGGAAGGCAATGTTAATTCCGAGTCATGAAACTTTGCAATGTTAATTCCAAGTCATGGAACTTTGCAATGTTAATTCCAAGTCATGGAACTTTGCAATGTTAATTCTAAGTCATGGAACTTTGCAATGTTAATTCCAAGTCATGAAACTTTGCAATGTTAATTCCAAGTCATGGAACTTTGCAATGTTAATTCCAAGTCATGGAACTTTGCAATGTTAATTCCAAGTCATGGAACTTTGCAATGTTAATTCTAAGTCATGGAACTTTGCAATGTTAATTCCAAGTCATGAAACTTTGCAATGTTAATTCCAAGTCATGGAACTTTGCAATGTTAATTCCAAGTCATGGAACTTTGCAATGTTAATTCCAAGTCATGGAACTTTGCAATGTTAATTCCAAGTCATGGAACTTTGCAATGTTAATTCCAAGTCATGGAATTTTGCAATGTTAATTCCAAGTCATGGAACTTTGCAATGTTAATTCCAAGTCATGGAACTTTGCTGCAATGTTTTCAAAATTTGCATATACATCCACTGGTCAGGGCCGTTTTAAGGAATTTTGGGGCCCTAGGCACAAACACTAATTCTAAACGTAACTCTGAGCCTCATCTAGTTCCCCCTTCTCTGGGGGGGGGGATCAAACTTTCAGGGGAACGGAAAACGAGTATCTGCCGGTCGATCGCTGAGACGCTTAGCGCCGAGCGGGGATGGGCAAGGGGAGGGAACGTGCACCTCCCCACCGGAAAATTTTTAATTTCTACATTGCAATGGCCGCATTTTAAACTGCCATCTTATCAAAATTTCTCAGCTATATTGCAGTGCTGATCTGAATAGTCTAAGACTTCAATAAAAGTTCTTACAATTGTAGTTATTTCTTTATCAGTTTCCACAATGTAATGGTAGCATTGTAAGCTGCGATCCAAACAAAATTACTAAGCTTATATTAATTTCAGTGCTGACAAAAGGAGTGGTTGAAAATTTCAATTAGTATAGGCCTATTAGAGCTCGGGTAAAACACTAATGTAAACGGCAACTAAAAACTATTATTTGATCAATGCCTGAGTAGTCACTTCTAGGTGGAGTTCCCCATGAAAATGCCCAGATTAAACACTGAACGTAATCCGATTTCCGCCTCAAACTCTCAGTCTCAGATATAGCCTACAGTATTGCATTCATTCCTTCTATGTGCATGTAGGCCTGTGCCATTTTTTAAAATTTGTTAATAATATTATTATAGTATACTACTGAGTCAGTGCTGACACAGCTAGCATAGCAATATTTGTATTAAAAGTGTAAAATAAATGCATACATCAAAGTTCGTGTAGCATGTTGCTCATTATTTTGTTATGTGATTTAGTCTATTATTTTGGGTCGCCGCGAGGCCCCCCTGTTGCGCGGGGCCCTAGGCACGTGCCTCGCGTGCCTAGGCGTTAAATCATGGAACTTTGCTGCAATGTTTTCAAAATTTGCATATACATCCACTGGTGTCCAATTGTTCAGTGGTGTATCACTCAGCACTATCTCTAGGAACTATTTCGATGTTGGCATTTAACTGAAATTTGTGAGGTGAAACTATCCCCGCCCATCAGGGCAACTGCCCCCAAACAGCCTTTCAGAGGCACTCCCAGCGCCTGCAACCCGGAGAGAAAAGGCATGATTTGAGAAAGATGAGCAAAGACCACCAGAGGCTGACAGAGGAAACTGATGGTGGAAGTCCATTCCACAGGGAGGGACCTATGCAGGCAAACAATCTGGATTCCTGAAGAGGAAACATGTTTGTTGGTTTCTACTATGTCCACATGTTGTGACATATCACAATTTTATTTTTATGCAAATGCTCAAAACTCTTTCATTCAATCACCGTTCATCTTGTCATGTTGACAACACCGTTGAGATGCTTCATCTCACGCGTGGCTCTATATAAATTTGCAATTATAGATTACATCTATCAGATGAACTTAAGCCGATCGTTGCTGGAACCTTTTTTCTCGATGTTATTTATCATTCCGTACGATGCGCTCTAGAAAGTTTAAGGCAATTTCCTAGCTGTCCTCGAAATTCTTGACAACCGCTTCGGCTGCCATTGCATGAGCGTTTGTGCTTCTTTATCTTTTGACATCTATTGTTCGAGATGACTACAACAACATCGACATTTCCTGATAATGCTCTCTCAATCTGACAGTCCAGTTCTTTTGTTTTCGGATCATTGCGTGCACATGTCTTCATTCATTTGTCGTTCTTACAGTCCATCAAACATCTCATTATATCAGTCTCTGATTTTATTTACATATATATGTATATATGTTATAATTACATATATATATATATATATATATTATGTATATATGTTATATATATATATATTATGTATATATGTTATATATATATTATATATATATATTATGTATATACGCTATATATATATATATATATATTATATATACACAGCATCCTCAATACTAGTCCATTTATAGCTTCCACCCACATCAAAATTTCTGTACTTTAAGCCAATAATACCCAGAGTACCATACCAGTATCCAGAGTGTACTCGTTTGATTGCCTGCATATGGATTTCTCCCATATTTCAACTTTAGTGACTTATTAGCTTCCCTTTAACTGCTCCGACTCAGTTTAAAATCTCTTTATTATATAACCCTGTTACCTCATATACCATGTTATCTCTAAAACGTTGTTGGATCAAGTTTCCAGAAACAGAACAATTTTATAGAACCTAGATTTCACACCACTCTGCTCCCTTCTCGCTTTAAAACTGCCTTATTTAGCTCTGTGGTTGGACTGGGAGCGCTTCTGAGTGGATCGCCTTGAAGATGTGCTCACTGTCATCCACTCAGTCGTCAAAAACAGCAGAAGAGGGAAGAAGCGAGACAGCCGACACAGGACAAAAGAAACAGACTAGAATATAGGGTGGTGCGATACCATAGTACGTTGGTGTGATATCAAAGCAAACTGGTGTGATATCATAATAGATTGGTGTGATACCATACCATAGTAGATCGGTGTTAAAATAAAGTAGACTGATGTGTAGATGATGTGACACCATTGTAGACTGGTATGATACCAGAGTCGATTGGTGTAACACATAGTGAATTGGTGATACCATGGTACGTTGGCATGAAACCATAGCAGATTGGTGTGACGCCAAAGCAGATTGGTGTGATACCATAGCAGATTGGTGTGATACCATAGCAGATTGGTGTGACACCATAGCAGATTGGTGTGACACCATAGCAGATTGGTGTGATACCATAGCAGATTGGTGTGATACCATAGCAGCTTGGTGTGATACCATAGCAGCTTGGTGTGACACCATAGCAGATTGGTGTGACACCATAGCAGATTGGTGTGATACCATAGCAGATTGGTGTGACACCATAGCAGATTGGTGTGACACCATAGCAGATTGGTGTGATACCATAGCAGATTGGTGTGACACCATAGCAGATTGGTGTGACACCATAGCAGATTGGTGTGATACCACACCAGATTAAGGTGTAACACAAAGCGTGCAGTACTCGCCTTCCATGAGTCAACTACAGTCTAAGAACTTAGGACTAAGGACAGTTCTTCACGCACGAATGCCTCTATGAATAAACAGCACGATTGGTACTGGCTTTGGCTGGGTCAAAGGTGCTTGTGCATCTACAGAATGTTAGGGAAGAATGTTGTAGTAGTAGTAGCGGGAGAGGGCAGATCAATCACCAGGTGGCCGTCGTAGTGCATGGTCCTAGCTTAAGCCTGTATGTCTCTCCCCATTGTAAATCAAGTACTTACTTATTCAGTACTGAGTACTTCCTCCACTATGGGTCTGCACAACAGGAGAAGCAGTTTCTCCATTCGTCTCTATATCCATTGCAAGTCTTCCAACCTTATTCCATGACATTGTGAAGCACCTCATGTCATTCCTGATAGATTCAAATCGATTCTTCCACATGTGGTCTTCTTCCACTTCTCCTTTTCCATTCAGATACCCAGAGCCTCACTAGCAAATTAGGATTTGGGTGTTTAAGATGGAAACAGTAAGAACAGTTATAAGTATACATACTAATAGCATTACTAGGAACTACAATGAGATCCTACTAACCTAATTTTTCATCCCTAAAGGATCTATTTCCAGTAGTAGTAGTAGTAGTAGTAATAGCAGCAGCAATAGTAAGTGCTACTGCTGCAGGGGTAATATTTGAAGCAAATAGTAGTAGTATTAGTAATAGCAGCAGCAATAGTAAGTGCTACTGCTGCAGTGGTAATATTAGAAGCAAATAGTAGTAGCATGTCATGTCATTTTGCCATTGTCGCAGAGTGTGACGGTTGGCTGCACGAATGGATGAGCATCTTCCACAGTTGTCTATCCCTGCCATGTTCATTAGTAGAATAGCAGCAGGCCAGCAGCAATAAAAAATATCCCTGATACCATTCATGGGTAGACAGAATAATAACAGCATCCACAGATTTCAAAGGTCTGTTATTGTCTTTTATAGCTTCATCCTGGCAGCAGCAGCTATATAGAGATACCCAGGTATATACACACACACACACAGACACATATAGAGATACCCAGGTACATACACACACACACACAGAGACACACAGACAGACAGAGAGATCATGCAACCATAGTATTATCAGTGGATCTATTATAGGAGTCTCTAATATTGATCGGGAAGTTACAGGGATAGAGAAGCACGAGAGGCACACAGCCTATTTTAACTGTGCAATTTAGTATATCACAGATATCTGCGCCATCTTTCAAAGCATACCAACACACGTGAATCTGTGGATGTGTGTGTATGTGTGTATTTAAGCATGTGTTTGGTGTGTGTATACATTCTCAAGTGTGTGTGCATGCTGTGCATATGTTTTGAAGTGTAAATGTGCGTTTTCGAGTGCTTTCAAGTGTGTGCATTGTGGACATATGTTTCATGTGTGTTTGGCATGCGCATTTCAAGCGTGTGTGACACTGTGTGTGACACTGTGTGTGCATGGTGTGCATATGTTTTCAAGTGTGTGTTTGGTGTGTGTGTCTTCAAGTGTGTGGAATCTGCATGGTATGCAAATAAAAAAGTGTTTGTTTGTGTTTATTTATGTGCATTTTTGACGCATGTGTGCACTGCTTGTGCGTGTTTTTCAAGTGTGTGTGTACTGTGCATGGTGCACATGTTTCTAACTGTGTGTTTGATGTGTACGTGTTTTCAAAGCTTAGTTGTAACAAACGTTTTATCCGTTTTTTATTCTATCTCAAAAAACGTCGTTTTTTCGTGTTTTTTTTCCCATCGTTTTTTATCGGTTTTTTTATTTTTTTATGTAACTATATTTATTTATTTGCTGTCTATAATTACTTTCCTTAATTTAATTTTTGTCTGATATTCCACAAGTTTTCACCATACTCTCAAAGATTCAGCTAACTATAGTGTCATTATGTAATTGTTTAAGTCATCATTTAGGAAATACATATTTGCAGATTAAGATAAACTTAGATAAGGAAGGTTTTTGAGTTTAAGATGAAGTTTCGCATGTACCAAAGGCAAATTATTTTCCGTTTCCGTTTTTTATCGTTTTTTTATCGTTTTTTTATTATTTTGAAAAACGTCATTTTTTACCGTTTTTTATTTTATTTTCATCGTTTTTTACATCTATGTTTCAAAGTGTGCGCATGATATGTGTGCACGGTATGTGCATGTGCATGTGTGTGTATGTGCATATGTGTGTACGTGTGTGTTTAAAATGACTGTGTGTGTGAGTGTATGTTTTCAAGTGTGTGCTCAATGCATGCTTATGTGTGTGTGTGTGTGTGTGTGTGTGTGCGCGCGTGCGTATGTGTGTTTCTGTATCTGTGCACATCGTCTTCGTCGTCTGTTCTTGAGGGTCGGTCGGTCGTGGCTTGCTTCGTGAGAACTGTGGTGGATCGAATGAATGCGAAATAATGCTGCAACGTAGAAGAAGAAGAAACGAAGAAACGAACGACGACGATGGCATTGATCATCAGACGACGATGGCAAACACAAGCG
This sequence comes from Lumbricus rubellus, assembly GCA_945859605.1. Classification (NCBI taxonomy): domain Eukaryota; kingdom Metazoa; phylum Annelida; class Clitellata; order Crassiclitellata; family Lumbricidae; genus Lumbricus; species Lumbricus rubellus. Next base: position 44,192,461 of record OX243813.1, on the reverse strand, counting down.
GTGCAGAACGACAACGACGACGACGACCGACGACGATGGGGCATTCATTAAACGAACCAATTCATTCACCAATGAAAGACTTCTTCTTCTTCTTCTTCTTTTTTCTTCTTTTTCTTCATCTTCTTCTTCTTCTTCTTCTTCTTCTTTCTTCTTCTTCTTCTTTCCGACGAACGAACAACGACCAACGACACCGACGCATCACACGACAGAAGCTGAAAGCAGACTTAAAACGCACGGCGAGGAGCCACTCCAAGCAGCCTCTCCTCCTCGCCCTCCTATTCCTCCTCCTCCTCTTCTCCTCATCTTCTCCTCTTCCTCTCCTCGTCCTTCTCCCCATCCTCCTCGTCCATCTCCTCTCCCTTTTTCTCTTCCTCGTCCTCCTCGCCCATCTCCCCGTCCTCCTGCTCCTCCTTCTCATCCTCCTCTCCCTCCATCTCCTGCTCCTCCATCTCCTCCTCCTCGTACTCCTCCTAATTCTCCTGCTCCTCCCTCTCCTCCTCCTTCTCCTACTCTTCCTCTTCCTTCTATTCCTCCTCCTCCTCCTTCTCCTCTTCATATTCCTCCTCCTTTTCCTCTTCCTTCTTCTCCTCCTCCTCCTCCTTCTCCTCCTTCTCTTCCTCCTCCTCCTCCTCTTCATATTCCTCCTCCTCCTCCTTCTCCTGCTGCTCCTCATTCCATTCAATAGCCCTCGTACGCGGTTCAATCCGACGTCACGAAGCAAAGGCGAATGAAACGTGACATGAAGGAATCCGTGGTCGCGAAGTGCAACGCTGTGTTGTAACTGTGTCACCTTTGCTGCTGCGGTGGAAAATGAATGTTAAGTATCGTGCATTGAAATGCGGCTTTTGTGGCAGAATATGAATGTGAAATAACTTGCATTAAATGAGAAGCATAATTATCATTGGAATGCTATGAAATCTGCATTCAAATGGAGCTTAGTGACACATTCATTCATTCATTCATTATGGAGATTTTATATAGGCTATCCCCCTCCCTTCAAGATCACTACTCAGGAGTACTCCCGACACAACACACAATATGAATGTCACAAGTAGCTCACACTGAAATGAACTTTGTCATATAATATGAATGTCAAGTAATTTTCACAGATGTTTAAAATGACAAATGAAAACGAAAAACCCCGAACTAAAACGTAATTTTTTCAACAACAACAAAACCAACAAAATAAAACGCGAGAAAAAAACGGAAAAAGACAAATAATTGGACTAGAGCTGTTACCATCTTGTACAGTTGTACTACAGTTTAGAAGTAAAAACCTAATTTAATTTTAATCATCAAACAACACAACTTCATTAGTAAATGCTAAATAAAACGGTAAAATAGTGACCTGAATTAGCAGGGGTCAGTATACAGTTTAAAGGCAAGTACAGTAGGGGTGGGGAGATAGAAATAAAACTGCGTGCTTTAGTTGGAATATGAATCATCAACCACAGTCAAAGTCTGACAGTCAAAAAAGCTAAGCACTAGAGGAGCTATATAAGTCTGAATGTTGTCCAACAATCTGTGGCTGAACCCACTTCCTCTGGCCCGGTAGTCATCCATGGGTAGATCTGGAAAAATTGATCTACCTACACTGTAGTTTGCAGTTCATCATTTGCGTGGGTTTCCTGTTTTCTAGCACTGAGCATGATTCTGGAATGAACTTTAATCAGGAATTGACCTTTTCGGTTTCAAAGTATGTGGGAAGATTATGTCAAGCGTGCTTTCATATCACCTGTTCTGTGTGGCTTTCAACATCTCCAGCTGTCATGAAATGACCACCATTCTTGCATTCATAAGCTCATTCGGCTGCTTATTGCAATGCTGCATATGCAGAGCTTGCTCTCTCTCCACCGTTACATAACTGCAGTCTATCTTAAATGCAGCTGCCTATCTTTATATGACTGCGGTCTACCTAGACATGGGCATAAATCCAACTTCGTGTATGAGGAAATGCCCAAACACATCGAGTATAATAAGATCCTATAAATGCTGGTGAGTATTTGTCTTTAATAAACTTGGTCCCATTCATTCCCAGCAATAAATTTCCTCGTTCTGCTGTGCAGAGTCACTTGGTCGCCTCCCCATCCCCAACCCCCCCCCCCCGACCTCCAAATCAGAGCATCCAAGGTACATCATAGAAGCGTCACAGTGGTTGTTTGTTAAAATTTGTGGAGTAGGCTATCCAAGCATATCTTTCTGAGTCCTTCTTTATCTATACGCTGTAAATCCATTTTATCTGATACTGGTTTTCCATCATAAGGTCAAGAGCGCCTCTGAAGTGTTTCTCTCTTGAGGTGCTATATAAATCTATAATCACATTACTTAACAAAGAATCATAAAACTGACAGATTCATTTTTTCAGGAGAAGATTTGCTGCGTAGACAATAAATAAAGATGAATAACTCAAAAGAAATACAGAAAGAAATCTGTAAACTGAGTAATGCAGTTCAAATGTTTTTATCGTGGTCAGAAATAAGCAATTGAAAAACGTTTCATTCTGCCAATTTTGTTCCAAAATACAGCTCCTACGGTTGTCTCTCTGTCTCTGTCTGAGTCTGTCTGTCTGTCTCTGTCTGTCTGACTCTGTCTCTCTAATTAACGAGAGGACAGGAAGGAAAGCTGGGTACTTAGTCAACGAAGAAAAAACAGAAGACGAAACATTCATCAGTTAAATGAAGACTAATGACTCGATAAAGATTACTAGGCTTTGAAGTCTTGAAGAGTCGACAGACAGACAGACACAGACAGACAGGCAGACAGACAGACAGCCAGACAGACAGGCAGACAGACAGACAGCCAGACAGACAGACCGAGACTGACTGACAGACAGACCGAGACAAATGGGCACACTAAGACAGAGGAAACCTAGCGAGCTAAATGCAAAGTGGCAAGCACAGAGATATATGTAAATTATCTATAGAGCTATATAAATTATCAGAATGAATGAATGAATGAATGAATATGAAGAGAAACAGCAGGATCGATAATTTACAGAAACAGATGAGCACAGAAAGACAAAGATGACTCAAAAATAGAAAGACAAAGGCACAGAGATAGAAAGACAAAGGCACAGAGATAGAAAGACAAAGGCACAGAGATTCAAAGACAGACGACCACCGAGAACCGAAGGAAGACTCAACGTAGAGTAATTTGCTACGTATAATACATGTATAGTACGTATCAGGTCAAGAAGCTTCAAAGCTCGAGCAATATATATCTGACCACCACTGAAACCAAGCTTCTCCCCCTAGGCCTACTGCTTAGGTTTTGTACTATAGGATGAGTTCCACCCCTGGGCCGAAGTTTCCTCCAAGGCCTAGGTCTCTTCCTAGACTTAGTCTCCAGGCCTATGTCTCCTCCAAGGTCTCCTCCCAGGTCTCCTTCTAGCCCCAGCCGTTAACAGAATCTTAACCCAGCCAGATAAACAGAGAAACGACAATAACAGCCGAGTGAGAATTGAAAGAATGACGCGAGACAACAAAGCACAGCAGCAGAACAGAAAAACCCATAATAGCCATAATGCTGTAACAACTTGGAAATTGGACCACGACGACGATGATGATAATGACGACGACGATGATGACAGTAGCCAAGGGCCGACGGACGAACCAACGGACGAACGGACGCACGGACGGACGCACGGACGGACGAACGCACGGACGGACGCACGGACGGACGAACGCACGGACGTGACACACCGGCCACAGAAGACACACAGCTGCACTGCGAACTGCAAAGCGTCTAATTCCATCCGTCAACTTTATGAGAGGATCATTTCCTTGGCATGGTATCTGTACGTGTGAGCGCCTGTTTACATGTGCAAGTGTGCATGTATTTGTGCATGTGTGCATGTGTCTGTGCATGTGTGCATGTGTCTATGCATGTGTTTTTTTGCACATATGTGCATTTGTACATGTGTGCATGTATTTGTGCTTGCGCGTATGTGTCTGTGCATGTGTTTGTGCATGTATTTGTGCATGCGTGCATGTGTTTGTGCATGTGTTTGTGCATGTGTGTTTGCGCATATGTGCATTTGTGCATTTGTGTATGTGTGCATGCACAAATACACAGATACACACAGTCGTGTGTGTATCATGAGTGTTCGTGTGCATGTGTGTAAATTATTTCTGGATGTGCATTTGCATTTCTGCATGTGTGTCTGCATGTGTATGTTCGTGTGTTTGCACGTGTGTTTGTGTATGCATCTGCGTGTGTGTTGAGTGTTTGCGTTGAAATGGCGCTCCAATATGGTGCGTATGGTATAAATTACTTGCGTGTAATCTCTTGTAACGCACAAGCAATACACCATCGTCTTAAATTACAACTTGTAAGATGGTTTATGGACAAACACACACACCTATCCACGCTTCTACATGACATTCTAGACCCCTACACCCTCAAATACACGAAGATAAATTTTTATATAAACGATAAAGTTTATGCGTGAAGTTGGCTGACAGTGTTGCTTGGAATGAAACAACCAGGCACGACCCGTACTCTCCCCCTACTTCCCCCCCCCACCCACGAGCGGCGGTTAATTCGAGGAATGGGATTGGAGTCAGAAAGGGCATTCCACCATAAAATGCGGACTCTACTGGATTCAGTGGATCAGGACAAAGGGCGGATAAGGGACAGTGGACAACGGAAACCTGCAAAGCCAACGACCGACGGTGGGGGGATATCCCCTGGTATAATTTAATTAATAATATATATATTCACTTATTTCCACATGAAACACAAATAATTCATGCATATTCACACATGTGCATATATAATATATACATACATATAATATATATATAATATATACATACAATATATAATAAACAATCATAGATAGACACATATAATATATATTAAATATATAATTATATATATATATATATATATGCACCGACAGCAGTTGATGTAATTTGCTGAGGGTATACCTTGAGAATATGACAATGTTCCCATATAGGCTGTTTGTGTCGAAAAATGGGTCACATGAAACCCATATCTGGAACAAATGTCACATCCCAACATATCCTAAACGCATGATGTTGCTGAAATTGCGTGGGTGTGTGAATGTATGCGTGTGAAAACTGTACGCTCTTAGGTGTATTCTCTGGTTACAGCAGACACAGTTGTGGCCTAAAGATGAACCTCCCTCCCTCTCCCTCTCTCTATCTATAAATTTATATATATATATATACATACATATATATATATATATCTGTCTCTCTCTCTCTTCTAGGTAGGGTTAGATCATGTGGTCTGGATCGAGTATTGTATGGAGTGACCTTACGTAGAGGGAGGAGGTCATGAAGAATGTGACAAGGATTTAAGAGGATAGAGTGGAAAAGAGCAGATTCAGCTCTATAGAACAGAGTTCATCAAAACTAGGAAAATCGGTATTAAAGGAGGACGCCTGGCCTGAACGGATCAATTATTTTCTCTGAAAACCGTTTTAAAAGTTGTTTACGCTCGATGATAAAGCATTTTGAAAAAGATCCGACCACCTTTGAAAACAGTACACGACAAAACTGGGAGTATACGAGACACAGAATGTATTTCGATACCAGACAATTTGTTGCACAAGGAAAGGGTGGGTGGGTGGGGGTGGGGCGGGACGGACAGTGAAGGGAATTGATCTGCTGTAACGTTAACCCACTCTGACGACTCATAACTCACAGGGCACCACCAATCAATAGCTTTCTTTTAACACTTCACTGACGAGCTGCTTTGGTTCTTCTCAGCCGCTGTTGGTACTCTCGTCGTCAAAGGGTTAAGCCATACAAAAGTCCGAACTCGTTCTGCTATCCATTAGGAAATTCCAGCGGACTTCCGGATAGTCCGACAGACCAGACAGGACGCTCAGCTACACATACAGCTGGATTAGAAGGGTTTGGAGTTCAGACCCACACATAGCAGATCTATTCCGAAAATATTCAATCCACCACGATGAAGTCCATAGGCACAGAACATGATAGATTCAGGTTATAACAAGAGTTGAAGTGGTCAAACAGAATGGGAAACGGACATTATCCCCCCGGACATTATCCCCCCCGGACATTATCCCCCCGGACAAAAGCCCCCCCGGACATTATCCCCCCGGGGTAGGACATTATCCCCCCCGGTCTATGATAACATTACCTAAAAATGATGCAAAAAATAAAAGAATAGGCCTATGTTAAGGTGAGCATGCATACATTAGACATAGGCCTACAGTTGAATATGTATGTATGCATGTATGCATGCATGCATGCATGCATGCATGTATGTATGTATGTATGTTTGTATGTATGTATGTATGTATGTATGTATGTATGTATGTATGTATGTATGTATGTATGTATGTATGTATGTATGTATGTATCGGTGACGGCATTAACAAGTTTACACAGCGGACAAAACCAGAACGATTAATCTTTATCAATTAAATGAAGAAACAGACTAATTGCACAGAGGGGGGATAATGTCCGGGGGGGATAATGTCCTAGTCAAAATCGGGGGGGGGGGGATAATGTCCGGGGGGCTTTTGTCCGGGGGGGATAATGTCCGGGGGGATAATGTCCGGGGGGGCTTTTGTCCGGGGGGGATAATGTCCGGGGGGGATAATGTCCTACAATCAAACAGAATGCATGCTGATGAACCATCATATCAAGATACTAGCTGTACCCGGCCGCATATAGGCATTCCGTACCCGATTTCGTAGCATTGTCAGCCTTAAGCGCCTTCTCATTGGCCGATCCCATATTATGAATATTCATAACCAGTGACATCATTAAGCACGTTTTGTTTACAGACTTTGAGGCTTGCGTTGGCAATATCAATAATCTTAGGCTATTATGTTTAATAACTCGCAGCCTTTGCGACCATTAGGCCTAGTAGGCTGTATGGCAGTTACATGCTAAGATTTATAAAGTGCTCTAATAAATAGATAGCCTACACCAAGCAGTTTTGCATATAATGGGATAAAGCTGCGTTGCGTGATTTAGGCGAATATGCTTTGTATGCTGCTATTAGCTCCGTGTATTGCAGGCTGTCTGTTCAGCTAGCATAGTTCAGATATACGGTATGTATTCTGTAATCTGAGTTCCTGCAAACTGTTTCAACTGCATAATATTATTGTACATTGTAACGGATTGCGATCTTTCAACCGGATTGTTGAATAGACGAAAATTATTATTATACTGCATCGCCCAAAAATCTAAACACCCGATTTTAGTTTATAATAATTGTATTTAAAATGTAAGCAATTGGCATGCAGGTCAAGCTGTAAATGTTGGGACTTCACTATGTCTGAATCGTGACAAGTTGTCATTAGACTATAGGTTGCGGCCTGTCAACCGTATTGTTGAACAAAGATAATATTATTTACTGATGAGCAATGATTACAGAGTAGGCTAACACTGATGTTGTTAGTAAATGCCTTTCTATTATGTAAAGCCATAAGGCTACTTGCATTCATATTAATGCTTTTATTGGCAGGCCTACTTACATGTAGGCTATTCGTAATTCAGCAGTGCTGCAGGCTAACGTTCACTCTTACAGGGCTGTTTTAAGGAATTTTAGAACTGCATAACGATACAACCCCTTCTTTCCTTTCCCATCCTCCACGGTAAATTACTTGCAATCGGAGGACAATGACCTTTTTGCTAGTTTTTAACTGTGCTGTACAGAAGTGTTTCTACAAATCTATTCCTGTCAGGAAGTCAGAACGTTGAATTCGAAGGTCTGTGAACGTGGATGCAAATGGTTCTGATTCATTATTCAAAATAATCAAATTTGAATAATTTGAATGAAGATAACCGTCACACATCTTAATAAAACGTATTTAGGCCTAGGCCTATATGCAATTGCGCATAGACTACACATAGGTTTAAAATTTAGGATGATTTTCACTAGGCCTAGAACTGAGATTGACATGAACTACTGTACTTAAGCTTGAAATATTACTGGTTGTCGAACAGTGGGGTAGGCCTAGGCATGGAAAGTGAGACAGTTCACGAAAACTGAATAAACCTAGAGCTTCTAAAGCTACAATTGGAAATGTGTGGAACACGAATTTCAATGGTGCGAATTTAGGCAACTGAAGTCTAGTAAAATCTAATGTAGCCTAATGACTTCTGTAGCGCAGTTTTGATTTTTGGTATCGCAGGAGGCGGTTGATTCAACGAAGCAGATGCCTGATGCATCACATATAGCTGTTGACCTCAGCGTATTACTGAAGCGATGAGTTGGTGGATGCTATATTCGCTGGCGCGCACGTAACAACGCGCAACCTTTGCATTTTATGTTTGCTCTGATTAGAAGTCTGCCTTCACACTTTCGATTACTTCACTATCGAATGGAAACTTCTTATAGATAACTTTATGCGCACCGCAATCGGCCATTCCCCCCCCCCCCCCCGTATGTCAACAACAGCAGCAACCACAGCGCACGAGAAGGCACTAGACGCGTCATTGTTTATGAATATTCATAATCTGGAACCGGCCAATGAAAAAGCGTTATGGCTTGCAATGCTACCAAATCGGGTACGGAATGCCTATATGCTACCCGGCCACGCGTTGCTGTGGCAGAAAAGACTCTCCCCTCCCTCTCCCCTCCTCCCCTCCTCCCCCTCCCCTCCCCTCCCCTCCCTCCGTCCCGCTCCCTCCGCTCCTTTCCTCCTTCAATGTTGAAGGCCGCAAAATAATTATGCGAATCGCTTATGACGTCACGGCACGCGACCATCATTCATGTTTCGTCTGCATGGTCGCAGTCACTGTCAAGGCGTTTCTGAAATCGGTTTTGAATTTGCAAATGGCGGTCGAGCGGAATGCAAACTTCACTTTTTGTGGAAAATATTGCGTTTTTTTGGATAAAAAGAAAAATGGACACTCTCAGATAGGAATGGAAGGTTTTGTGAAATTTTCAAAACAATCTGTGCAGTACGTTTCGAGAACACTTTACACAAACTATTGGAAAGTTTCATTTTTATATATATATAAATTATTACAAACAGAACTTCAGTTGATAGGAATTGTAAGTATAAGACGCGATTAAGACACAGAGGACATCCCAATAAATGAATATCGATACGCTGATACGCTGTGAGGATATTTTAAAGCGTTTTCCTGAGGTTATTGCCATTGTCAACAACTGTTCCATAACCTATGCTCTGCCAGACCTTTTAAGTAGTGCCAGAAACATCTCTGTTATATGTTGCTCAATGCTTATAGCCATTTCTCTGTATCTCTCTATCTGTCTCATTCTGTCATTCTCAATCTCCGTCTCTCATTATCTGTCTCTCTGTCTGACAGTGTCTGTCTCTCCATCTGTCTCTCTCTCTATTTGTCTCTCTCTATCTGTCTCTCTCTCTATCTATCTCTCTGTCTCTCTATCTGTCTCTCTTTATCTGTCTGTCTGTCTGTCTGTCTGTCTCTCTCTCTCTCATTCTCCGTCTCTGTGTCTCTCCGACTCTACTCTCTCTCATTCTCTGTCTCTGTGTCTCTGTGTCTCTCCGTTTCTGTCTCTCTCTCTTCTGTCAAAATCAGAACTCGTCCAATTGTCCTCTCTGCTTCAGCATTCTTTCAATCCTGAAAACATTCAAAACAAAACTTTCCTCCATCTATCCCCATACTGCACTGCTCCTGCACCAATTCGTGACCTCACCGCTATGATTTACTGGACTGACCCCAGACTCGGTCCAGAGGTTCTGACCTGGAACAAATGCCACCAAACAAAATGGCCATTGTACATTGCGGATTTGTCTTTTTTTATGAGCTGTTTTCTCTAGCGTGGCACCGAGAAAGTTCTCAGATTCGAAACTGCATACCGTATACAACATTTATTTATATACATGCCATAGGACGTAATATATCTATAATCTATTATGCTCGTAATGTTAACTTACTTCATATACACAATTATATATGTATGTCGATAAAAAAGTATAAAATACATGCATGTGTATAATATAATGGAAAAAATGCTAATTTGAAAACAACAGTGCTTTAAATATCTCATGCAGTCAGTACATATGCAGAAGTCATGTTCCTGATATAAAATTGTAATGACATACACAATAAAGCCTGGATGTGGCATGAAAATTGGCCAGCATGAAACCTGTCTCATTATAAGGGGCTCCCTTTATAACAAGGCTACTTAACAGCAGCCCCCCCTGCCCCCCCCCCCCCCCCCCCGTTGATCGAGAGAGGAAGCTTGGCAGAGAGGCACTGCATGTTGCAAAATTGGTCTTCTCTATGTAGGCCTGAATCTGCCTGGAATCTGTCTGTCCGTATCTCTCTCCCTCTGTGATAAATTCTGTGCCTGATAAATTCTGGAGGCCCGCAGTTATACCAAGTATTCTGAAGAATAATTTTCAGCATACGTACTGACTATACTGCCTTACATGTATGTATATAACCAAAGTGTTAGTAATTATATGAACGTACTTTGATTCTGTGATCAATATACAGACATATACATATATTAAAAATTCACATACATTTATACATGCAAATCAACAAATCACAGTACATATAAGTATTCATATAACATTCAATACATACAATCCCCATATATTTTCCACATATACATGCATATAACATGTATATTAAGACATGCATAATTGCATATACATGTGTATCCAGTATATTATGATTTTAAACATACACACAAACACGTACATCTACACACCTACACCGTGAGGCATAAAAAAGAAAACCCCTAGCAAAATCGTTATTATTTTAACAATTTTCAAACAATGTCAATGAAATTCAGGAAAATTATAGCTAAGTGGCAAGCAATGTAAATACATTTACAGTTTTTACTCTAACTGTCCGCCTTTAGCTTCTACGCATGCGCGAAGTCGCTTGCGCCATTCACGCACCGCCGATTCAATAATTCGCTGGTCAAGATCGTTCCAAGCTTGCATGATTTGCTTCCGAAGACCTTCAACATCACGGACCTTTGTTGTGTACACCATTTCCTGCATGAATCTCCATATTTTATAATTGACGGGATTAAGATATGGGCTGTTAGGGGGCCATAGAGTAGGAATTATGAAGTCAGAACTTTCATGCGTCAGAAGTGCAATCGTTTCTCGAGCTCTGTGCGTTGCAGCACTATCTTGCTGGAGAATGTAAAATTCAGTGAGTTCTCGAATTTTAGGTGGAAGGCCTTCCATGAGTAAAACATCTCGGTAGTATTGGCCGTTGATTTTTACCCCAGGTTCAACAAAATGAATTGACGTGCGCCTCAGAGAAGAAACACCGACGGACAATATCAGGGATTTGCTAAACGCCGGACGTGTGCGTACAAGGCGGTCGCCTGCAGCATCTCTCTTTCGAGTTCCAACTGCTACATACAGACGATCATTTTGAGTATTGCTATATAGGAGAAGCAGGAAATGGTGTACAGAACAAAGGTCCGTGATGTTGAAGGTCTTCGGAAGCGAATCATGCAAGCTTGGAACGATCTTGACCAGCGAATTATTGAGTCGGCGGTGCGTAAATGGCGCAAGCGACTTCGCGCATGCGTAGAAGCTAAAGGCGGACAGTTAGAGTAAAAACTGTAAATGTATTTACATTGCTTGCTACTTAGCTATAATTTTCCTGAATTTCATTGACATTGGTTGAAAATTGTTAAAATAATAACGATTTTGCTAGGGGTTTCCTTTTTTATGCCTCACGGTGTATATATTATGTTTGCACAACACTGTGTATATATATTATATATACAGGGTGGGCCAATAGGAATGCAACAACTTTGACGCCTTATAACTTGAACAGTTTTTATCTTAGCGTCTTGGCCTATATATCAGATTGAACATAATTATCCATTTTATCATGCTGCAAAATATCTAAGAGATACTATTACGACTTTTGGAGATAATGCTATTAATGTTCGATGTCTCCTTTTTGCCATGCAACTGCAAGAAAAAAAACAAAAGTCTTAAACTGAATGTGTCAATGACTCAATTCTAAACAATCACTAGTTCTAACAATTAATAACAATTCATATCTTGAGTGAATTTATCATAAGTCAAACAAATATTCAATATGTCCACCAGCATGAAACACGAGACGACCACTGATCAATGGCTGAGGCCTCCAGTGCTCGGGTTATTTCAGCCCAGCAGTAAACAATCAATTTTTTCAAATGTTCAACGTCACGTATCGGTTCACGATAGACCAGTTGCTGAAGACAACCCCAGATCGAATAGTCAACCGGGTTTAAATCCGGATTGTTCGGTGGCCAGTTCTCTGGTTCATTAAACTCTGGTACGTTAGCGTTCAGATAGGCAACCGTATGACGTGAACGATGCGCCGGTGGGAGAACGTTTGCGACCACAGTTGCGGCTGTTAGACGTTCCCGTGGCATCAATTTGTTTAATCAGTCGATGTAGAGCATATTTATTCCATTTTCTAGAAGCGAATTCTATCAACATCTGATGTGCATTGTATTCTTTTTCTACTCTTAAAATTCTGATTAAAATTCTATCCTCTTCCGTGAGCGGCGCCATGATGTTCATTATTTACATTCAAAATTGAGAGGTGTGCGCCGCACCACAATTTTTATTTAAAAGGTGCCGTATATCAGCGCAAGATTTGACACAGTAGTAGACTGGATAATTACCTTCAATTTAGTATATTGATCACGATGTTCAGATAAAAATTGTTAAAGTTATAGGGTGTCAAAGTTGTTGCATTCCTATTGGCCCACCCTGTATATATATAAATTGGTACACATGCACAATCGCACATGCACACATAATGGTGTGGTTATACAAATGTTCAAAATGGCTGCCTTGTTAATATGCAGGTGTACACAGACACACAAGTACAAATAGTTGACACCCATTTTATGAAGACACCATAGAAAACTCTATAATGCCCAACTGAGGAGGACCAATGCTAAGGATCCAGATGTTTAAAAAGACCTCAAATATACAACAATGTGTTCATAACAAAAGAAAAAAGACAGTCCACCTGACACTTGTAAGCTCTTTCTGTACCGATACGTATTCATTCCATCGGCATATATTTTATCAAATTTAATCTAATATGAACCGTTTAAAGCGCTTCTCACAGCAGCAGTCATGGGCGTCCGCAGCGGGGCGCAAGGGGGCGCAAGTGCGCCCCCCTGGATTTTTCGAATAGTTGCACATATATACATTGTATTTAGATTATTTGGTTGTGATTGTTACAACACGATTTTCAATGTGACTATCGATTCGTTCTACAAGTTGAACCTTTATATTTTTCTTTGGGCGCATAATGTATTGGTAGACTATAGGATTATCTCGTGGTAATATGGAAATTCAAACTGTCACCCAATAAATTTAGACCATATGACAATTATTTAAAAGTTTGCGCCCCCCTAGAAAAATTCCTGCGGACGCCCATGGCAGCAGTGCCATTCATCAGCGCTCTCAGCATGACAGGTCCATGAAAAGAGAGTGGTCTTCAAGCAGCAGAGATTCAGGTGAATTTCCACCAGAATCCCATGCTATGAATTGCATCCATGGGAAAGTCAATCCACATTGAGATACAAATTGCAAAATCCCTGATGCTAATGAGCTTCATGATCGATATACAAATAGATTATGGCGGGTGGTCTCGTGGCAAAAGAAACACAAATGAATAATTTCGACATTTAAAAAGACTAAACTTTAGTGTATTTTGTAACCATGCCCATTGGAAACCCCAAAATTCAAACCCCAAAATGCAAACCCACAATGCAATCCTCAGTCTTTCAAACCCACGAATTGCAAACCGACAAAATGCAAACCCTCAAAATGCAAACCCACAAAATGCAAACCCTCAAAATGCAAACCCTTGAAATGCAAACCCTTGAAATGCAAACCCCAAAACGCAAACATCTTAAATGTTTCCTTGCAACAAACCTGACATTATATTGCTAAGGCGTAGAAAAAAAATTGTTGTGTTTCCGGTAACCCGACCGACCCATTTTTACGGCCGCGACCCAAATATTTTTGTAAAAAAAATTTATTAAAAAAAAAAAAAAATTTTCAAAAAAAATATTTTTTTCGAAAACAAATTTAAAGTTTTTAACAAAATATTTTTTTAAAAGATTTGTATTGACATAACATAAGAGACGTCAACAAAATGATATTAATAGGACTGTTTCTAGAGCAGTTTTAGGTGCAGACAGTCGGAAAATAGGCAGTTTATACTTGCTTAGAACACGTACTTTGTTTCAGCATGCAAAAAAGACTAGTGGGGTATACTTTTTCGGATAGTCACTGCACAAAAATATTTTACAAAATAAAAATATTTTCCGACCTACCTACCCAATTTTTTTTAGCTCTGTTACCGGAAACACAACATTTATTTTTTTAGGCCTAAGCATTGGTCATACAAACGACATTTAACTGAAACAGCCTAATCTAGAATATTAACAATTTCCTAATAAATAAGAAATTTAAACAAACCTTGCCATATTGCTCGAAATATGACTTGATATCTTCAATGGTCGTCGTCGCTGCTAAGCCACCGATAAATATTTTTTTCGTTCGAGTCACCAACTGAACGAGACAAAAAACAAAATCAGACTTAAGAAAGTGAAGCAAAATTACTTGGAATTGTACTTGTAACTACAACAATTAATTATTACTAGAGCATCATCAGTAGTAAGTTACAATGCACTTCTAAGATGCTTTACACACTCTATCAAATGCTACTAACGCCTAACATTATTATGTGTGTACTATATATTATATACAGGGTGGTCCAAAATAAACTGCACAGTGACAGTTTTCTTGATATAATGTATAACAATTCAATGTTTAATGCCATTTTTCTTGCGTATGATGAAAGAATTTCCAAATAAGACATGGAAACGTCGTACTATCCTCATTAAAAAAATTGATACCGAAGGTACCACAGCTAGGAAGCCGGGTTGCGGATGTCCGAAATCAGCTCGAACAGATGCAAATATCAAGTTGGTAAGCGACCTTATCTGTAGCCAGGAAGACAAACCGCTAAGCCATAAGAGCCCACGGGAGATCGCACGTGAAACCGGAATTTCACGTTCAACTGGTAAACGTATTGTAAAGAAAGATTTCGGACTTAACCAGTACAGGCGCAAAGTTGGACAGCAGTTGAACAGCGATTGCGTTTCATTGACCGCGCAATTGATCAATGGCGTCGTTGGCTTCAATGCGTGGTCGAGCAGCAAGGAGGACACATTGAACATTTTATGTAACGAAATACATCCATGTAATGTTACAGTAAAAATAATTGCTGTGTTTTTGTGAATTTTCACGGTTATATTTGAATTGGTCTGAATAAAGTACTATCAATTTATCATTGTGCAGTTTATTTTGGACCACCCTGTATACATGCGTGTGTACTATATATATATGCAGATATATATATATAATGTATATTGTATATAATATATTGTATATAATATATATAATATATACAATATACATTATATCTATGCATAAGTGTTCCACACCAGTGTTTCCCTAGGGTTCCATGAGAAAACAGAATTAAATTGTCATCTGGATGTATCGATACATTACAGAGCAGACTTAATTCAAACTGAAGACCACGAGAATCTGTGGGAAAGTTCATTTACAATAACTTCTAATTTTTATGCACCTCACATAAGAATCCAACTTTCTAGCATCAAGCTGAACGTGCAATGCATTATATCATAATAAAGAAGTAGGAAAATAAAATGAAAGCTCGCATATGCCCTAAACTGAATTGCAAGGAACTTGGTTTAAACTCTGAACCTCAATTTTTTATCTGAGCCATTTCTGAAAAAAAGAATCCACTCATTCATAATTAAACCCACACTGCCTTGCAAACTTGTGGCACGTGTACATGTTTTG
The DNA here is from genome assembly GCA_945859605.1 of Lumbricus rubellus. Lineage (NCBI taxonomy): Eukaryota > Metazoa > Annelida > Clitellata > Crassiclitellata > Lumbricidae > Lumbricus > Lumbricus rubellus. Next base: position 44,176,623 of record OX243813.1, on the reverse strand, counting down.
TTAGGTTTGGGTTCCATTCAAAAATTTCCAGTTAAAAAAAAGGGTTCAGCAGCAAAAATGATTGGAAGCCATAGGCGTAGGAGACGGGGGTCCAGGGGGGGCAAATGCCCCCCAAATTTCGGGCAAGTCTGATTTTTCGGGCAGGCAGACCCGGAAAAATAAAAAAAAGTTTTAGAAAATTTTTACTTTTCTTATTTTTCCGGGTCTTCTTGCCCGAAAAATCAGACTTGCCCGAAAAAAAATGGAGATTTTGCCCGAATGACTAAAAAAAGGTCGTCAGAATTTTCGGGCAAACGTAACGGAAATTTTTCTTAAGATTTCGGCCGGAGGGAAAAAAAATTTCGGGCAAAAGTCTAATTTTTGCCCCCCCAACGTTGAAATGTCCCCTACGCCTATGTTGGAAGCACTGTTCTAGACACACAAGACATAATTGTCTTATGGTACAAGACAATGCGGGGCAGGCACCTCAATGAAAACAGAAGCGATTTCACACTTTATATATTTATAAACTTTTAATTGATATCGTTTTGTAAATTCAATTTAAGCGGGAAAGACAATCGAAGAAGCAGACGTTCTATTCTAAGAAATCAAAAAATTTCCAAATCCCCACAAAATCTCTGCATGCAAATTAATAAAGTAATTGTTCACTTCTATCGAAGTCAATAGATATGCGTGGGTAAAATAATTATCTGAAATAACTTTTAATTGATCTTTAAGTTTAATATTCTCAATTCCAATTCAAGTGAATTCGCATTTCAGCGTGAACACTGAACAGCGTGTGCATCACAACAAATTTAATTTATAAATTAACAATTCTAATCAAAATAACAATAATTCAGAAATTCTATAGGCCTACTGCTTCTGTAGATTGACTCAAATCAAGCACTGATTTATTCTGATTTCACGAGGATTCTCAAATATACATTAACTTTTTCCGATGCCTTAATTTCCGTTTTACTACTATCTGAACTCATTGAATGACTGATTGAATGACTGATTCAATGACTGATTCAATGACTGATTGAACTGGTTGGCCAACTTCTCAACAATTTAATGCGCATATTTGATTGAATTTCTAATTAAACGAAATTAAGCCGACTTTCCGACGATGATCAGAATATGAATGAGGTTTCTGAGTGAAAAGTGATGACAGAACTTACAAGCGACATTTGCAATTTAAATATATCACAAAAAGCAACTTAAAGCATTTCCTTATGGCAGGCAACCATCAGAATAAAATTAGACGAGAACTATAAAACACGATAAAACACTATAAAACACTATAAAACACTGACCCCAGTACAGTCAATTAAACTATTTAAATTCCAACTGCAGCACAAGCCCTTGTAAGCCCCCAAAGTGGAAAGGAAGAAATAAAACGTAAGTGGCCATTGAAATGAAGAGACGTGTCAACATCTGATGCATGCAGACTCGAGAGTTACTACCGTTGGATAGATTTACAGCCGAATATATCTGAATTTATTTCTGAGTGGCTTCAGACACCTGGATCGTAACAAGAACAACTATTTATAAATATAAAATATATAAATAATCTATATATATAAAAATGAAACTTTCCAATAGTTCGTTATGAGTGTTCTCGATAACTGACGGACCGATTGTTTTGAAAATTTTACGACACCTTCCATTCCAATAGAACCGTGTTGTATTATGCTTTTTTCCCGAAAAAACGCAGCATTTTCCACAAAAAGAGAACTTTGAAATCCGTTCGGCCGCCATTTGCAAATTATACACTTCCCAACGTCCATGAGGGTTGCCAGATTTCGGAAACGTTTTTGTCGTGACATCACGTTGTAAAGTCGCCCAAAAGTCACGAGATGACCAACTTCGATCAGGGTTGCCCAAAAGTCGCCAAAAAATCGCGATAGCGCATATGTCGCTGTCCGGGAGGAAAGAAGGAAGAGTGAGGGTGAGGGTGAGGTGGAGGGGACGGGAGGGAGGAGGGGAGGGGGGAAGGGGAACGGGAAGGAGGACGTGGAGGGGAGGGGAACGGGGAGGAGGACGGGGAGGAGAAGGGAGACGGGGGAGTGGGAGGGGGACGAGGAGGGGGACGGGGGGAGGCAGATGACGGTCTTTTCTGCCACAGCAACGCGTGGCCGGGTACAGCTAGTATAATATATATTTATTTGTTATGTATTTTCCTATATATAATATATATGCATATATATTATGCAGGGATTTTATATTATATGCAGCAATCTTTTCTGCAATATCTGTATATATAATATATATAATTATATATTATGTACATATTAAATAAATATATATTATATAAATATAATGCTAAAACACTGACTAAATATGGACATTACATAGTCATTGTCATGATCAATAAACATATATATTATATATATAATAATTATATGTATATATATAAACTTTATATATATGGCATGGAAAAATTACAGGTTGAAAATAGATGGCTACTTCAGCTCAGTAAGTGGAGTGAAAGAGTCGACTGGAGAGAGTCATTCAAATAGGATTTAAGTGATTTTACCTTTGTAACAACAGCATACAATATATATATGTATATATATATATATATACAATATATATATACAATATATATATATATGTATATATAGCTTACCTTTGGCTGGGATGAAACGGTGACTGACTGTCGAGGAAAAGCGACTTTAGGGTCAACCTGAAATTACGTCAAAGAAAGACGGTCAACAACATACGAACACGATTGCATACACACACATAATTGCATCATATCAAAACATTTTATAAAGCGGTGAACCACGTTCAGAGGCGCTCCCAGTGCACAATGTCACGAGAAAAGAAATGGGTTAAATTGAGAAAAGAAAATGAGGAGGAGGGGTTACCATATATGTGAGCAAGGTGAATATATGTCGCGCCCTGAAATTTGTATAGCACTGTTTGATATCTTTCGTTCACACACAGACGCACCATCATCGTTGCCGTGCCAACCGACAAACCAAATAAACGAGAAAAAATCAATCGCGTGCAGGCACTGAGAACAACTGCTCGGCCAGATGGCATAAAAAATTGTCGTCTCATAGACTGAATGAAATTCATCTGAAGCTCCAGCGAAGCAGAAACGCTCTCTTCAAGCACACGTCACATAAAACACAATAGAAAACTTGTTATATAAGAAACCCTTCTAAAGCTTTATCCTTTTAACATAAAACCTGTAATGATCACACAGACGGTTAACTTGCTGTTGATAACAACGATACTGTGATGGCGACGACGACGATGATGATGATGACGACGATAATGATGATGATGATGGTGATGGTGATGATGATGATGATGATGATGGTGGTGATGGTGATGATGATGATGATGATGATGATGATGATGATGATGATGATGACAATGATGAGAAGAGGGGAGGAGGAGAGAGGAGTAAAACGATGATAGCAATGATGATGACACCATGAACTTGAAGACACTGATAAGTAAAACATGATGATGGGTTTGAAGACCACATGTAGCTATGAACACAACAGAAGTTGCCACCTACAACCAGACTATAATTCACCAAAAATCAACGGATAATTTTCAAGCATGTAAACATCTTGCTGAATCGTAAACATGTTTTCGCAGAGATCTCAAAATTGACAGATCAGCCAATCACACTACGATTGTGATGAAACAAAAGCATGCATAACAATGGTAAAGAAATGCAAATGTCATGCAGATTAAAGCAATCAATATATCTACTTTCAAATTAAAACGAAATTTTATCAATTCATTTTCACCATATCTGTATGAAATCTGTCAATCTAATTTAGCAATACAATCTATCAAAAGCAAAAACTCAGGTCAATAAAAAAATTATTCAGTTAGCCTTTAATAATAATAATTTCTGATTGACCAGATTTTCACCTTTGGTTTCAGTTAAGGGCAGCAGAAAAAAATGCATGATACACACGCATACTTCTCGGAACAAGAAAATTAATTACAGATTTATTTATTTATTTATTTATTTCGGAAATTTATATAGCGCCTCTTCAAGGTAGGCTACTCAGAAGCGCTCCCGGCCCAACCACGGCTAAATAAAACGGTCTTTAGGTTCTTAAGGAACAGAGCGGAGTGACCTCTGGGAATTAGGCGCAATGCAACAGGAAGACCATTCCAGGTGATAGGACCAGCAACTGAGAATGAACGACGCTGTCGCATAGCAGTCCGCGTGCGGGGAACCAGAAGCAATCAATTATAATATCTAAAACTCAATGAAACACATATACATATATATGTATATGTACTTGGCACTACAGAAGTCATTGGCTCTGATGTATTTACAGAAAAAACATAGACCAAAGCAAAGAGAGGCCTTCTGGTTGAAATGCCTTGAGGTAGCCAGACGGTTAAAGGGGCTTTTTTGTAATCCCAGCATGTCAACAATAACAAGAGGGACCGCTTCTGTTTTTCTTAACAGCCCTACGGCGCTTAAAACTCATGCTTACACCACAGCTGATGCTAACAACATTGATCATCTTCGCATGCAAATGAACACATGTACATACATTACATGCGTAGTCACGCGCCTCGTCTACACATGTGGGGATCATTATCGCTTAAGTACCTCTCGGAAGGTATTTGCATTTGCAAAATAATCCATATTTCATACATTCCCAACGTTACATTTTCTAAGCGCTACTCAAAGTACTCAGCACTCTTCATAAAGGTAGCACGTAAATATATTCCGAAACACAAATAAAATTACAGAAACTACGCACATAAAATACATGAAAAAATTATATTAAGACAAAATTTACCATAACTATAAGCAAAGCTGAGACCAGAAAGCCAGCCTTTATTTTACCCTCCCCCCCCAAAAATTTCACTACTCGGCCCTGACTCGATTGCTGCGTAAACACCCTACCATAACAAAGCAAAGCCCATTGACTTAATTACAGGCAGCGAGCCCATTAACTTAATTCATTATTTAAAAAAGCCAAAACATGAAGCACAGAAAAAGCTCATTTAGTGAACATTTAAAACTGCCTGTTAGGCGTAAAAAAAAATGTTGTGTTTCCGGTAACAGAGCTAAAAAAAATAGGGTCGGTAGGTCGGAAAATATTTTTATTTTGGTAAAATATTTTTATGCAGTGACTGTCCGAAAAAGTATACCCCGCTAGTCTTTTTTGCACGCTGCAACAAAGTACGTGTTCTAAGCAAGTATAAACTGCCTATTTCGCGACTGTCTGCACCTAAAACTGCTCTAGAAAACAGTCCAATTAATTTCATTTTGTTGACGTCTTTTCTGTTATGTCAATACAAATGTAAAAAAAATTATTTTAAAAAAAATTTAAATTTTTTTGAAAAAAAAAATTTATTAAAAAAAAATTTTTTAATAAAATTTTTTTACAAAATTATTTGGGTCGCGGCCAAAAAAGAGGGTCGGTCGGGTTACCGGAAACACAACATTTTTTTTTACGCCTTACATATTCAGGTATCAATGGTGACTTAAATGCTAAACAATTGCAAGCTTAAGAAAACAGCAATTAACATTATGATATATCTATCCAATCGGGTGGGGAAGCGAAAAGAAATCTTGTGCACTCATATTTATTTTAAAGCGTACGAATCAAGTAAATATATAATATGCATTTTCACGTTAATACATTACTAGTATGGATTCAGCACAAATGTGCATACAACTTAATCAAGTACACTAAATACATATATGTACATGTACACTGCATGCATTTTTGCACATGTATGACTGTATAACAGTGTATGTACATATTATGCAAGTGTATACGCTGTTTGTTTTTTAAACAGATTCTCCATGTGAAATGCATCCATGAGCTGCAATCCATGGAATGTATTAAACACAAACATGTGCGTAACCTAAACACAAAATCTGACATTTGTTTACACGCATGCATGTCAGTGCGTCTGCGCATGTGCGTGAGTGCATGCGCATGCGTGCGTACGTATATTACATTAGGTTATAGTGCACATAGTTTTCTGGCTGGCCTGGGAAACCTTCTGAACTGCATTCCTCCCCTTCTTCCATCATTCAGTCCAGCATTAGCAGCACCAGCATTCATCATCTTCACCAGCATTCATGGGTCCATTGGGTGCTGCTGTGCTAAACGACAACCAGCCTCCATCTCCCTCGACCTCCCCCCCCCCCCCCATTTCACTGCTCGGTCCTGACTCCCTTGCTGCGTCAGTAAGTGCACGTAGAGTCCTTTCGACCCATTCATCAGCCCTTCTGACATCAGCAGCAGCAGCAGCAGCAGCAGACACAAGCCATAGCTGCTGTTCTACACATTTCAACACAGCAAAATGTCTCACCCTTTGACCTTCCCCCCACCCCGATCCCCCTTCTGCATTCCCACTAATGCTTCTAACATCCCAAAAGACCCAACAATAAACGACGTTTCCCAGCATTTGACCCTGTGACCCTCCTGTCTGCATTTTTTTTTCTCTAAGTCATACAGCCAGCTGTCCCAGCAAATCTTCCCAGCACACAATCTCGCAAAGAGAAATATCGCTAAGATCATTTCCCATTCGCAAAACACAATGTTTTCTTTTCTTTCTTTTTCGCAAAACACAATGTTTTCTTTTCTTTCTTTTTCGCAAAACACAATGTTTTCTTTTCTTTCTTTTCCTAGTCTTAACCATCAAACGTTTCAGTTGCTTTTCCTCCAAAAGAAACCTAGTGCTCATACCATGACTCAACACAATTTCTCATTTTTTGATCCCTTTTACACCAATTTCCCAGTCATGACCCCCCTGACCTCAACCTAACCCCTTTCTTGCCCTCCACCCTCACAATCTGTTGCGGAACGTTTTACCCTCAGGTTCAAGTTTTCCCAGACAAATATTTCCCTTACATATGATGATCCCTAAAGCCACCCACCTTAACAGCTACTCTGCTACGTCTGATCATCCTCTGGCATAAATCAGACTACGACCTCCTTCGGACCCACTCTTTTGGACAACCCTTCTGACCAGACACAGCACTCGTGCATAAGCTGTTGCCCTGCGCCTGGCTTTCGAGTGGCGCCTTAAAATTTTGAGATTACGATTACAATTAATAATAATAATAATAATAATAATAATAATAATAATAATAATAATAATAATAATTCTGGAACGGCCCTAGTCGAAGATGGCTGCTTTGTTAATACCGCTGTTGTTATTTCTTGGATTCAATGCGGTTGCATTCCGCGGTGCCTTTCCAGCGCAAGATCTCAACGACGATTAGGTGCCGTTCCAGATGTTTTTATTCTGTTCTTAATTATTATTTAAGTCCCTGAGGAATCCTAAATACCTCGGGGCATAAAAAAATAACAATAATAAAAAAATAATAACGCAATCACTTTTTGCAGCACTTTCCCATCTGCGAAGACTGGCTGTTCCAGAACATTGCCCCCTAAATTTGATAAATCTTGAGGAATCATTGATACCTCGGCTAAAAAATAATAATAATAAAAATAATAAAATAATAATAAAAATAATAATATTAAATAACAATTTATATGGCACCGTAACACGGACATGCCGTTAAAAAGGTGCCTTACAAGGCAGCCAACAGGCAATCCCCGATTGAATTTCTCGCACTTCTCATCATTATCCCTGGCGCAAAAAAAGCAGACGACATGCTACGAAGACAACAACACCAACAACAACAACAACAACAACAACAGCAGACACACGAAGAACGATAATTTATAATCATAGCAGAAGCAGAAACAGAAGAAATAAAAAAATGGCTGACGTACTACTTTGGAGTCTAAATGATGTGGCCCACTAGCTAAAGCTCTGTCTACGGCCGCCAGGTCCTTGTAGACCACGAAACCAAACCCTCTGTAAGCAAAACAAAAAAAAACTAGATACACCACCAGGTCGTAGTCTACGTCTCAAATCATAAAATAGCACTGCTACGACTACAGATATACCGATAATAACGTCGTTATCATAACACTACGACTAGTGTGTCCAGTCTATTGCTACGTTCACCAAAACTACTGTACTACGGCACCTCTTAAAACGCTCAAAGTCATGCATCGATACCAGACATATTCTGCAATGGCTAGTTTATTTGTTGCAGCGCTTAATTTCAAAGGAAACTACTCAGAAGCAATCCTAAATTCACAAAACGAATCAATGATCCAGCAAAACTACCACAGCCACTCTTTCCTAGCATCATGCTCTGATGTCACAAGATAAACACATTTACAACTAAATGCACTGTAGAGTAAATCGACTCGACATAATATATTGACAACTTAATAACATCCTAATGTAGTAACGTCGTGACAAACGAGCAGTGTAATGTAATGTAATTTGCATAGCGCCGCTCACAGTCGTGGCCATTCAGTAGCGCTACCAGTGCGATAACTCCTACAGAAAAAGTAAGAAGAGAGAGATGTAGATAGTGACTCCAGATAGGAGAGTCCCACGCAGAGTGGAATGAAGGAAATTCCATTCAGGAGTTTTTCCCAATGATGGCAAACGATAGAGTTTGAGCAATAGCTGTCCTAGCTTGCGGAAGAAACAAGTCAGAATGGTCATGCCGAGAAAGGAAGGCAATGCCACAACAAGCAATGCAGGACAAGTAATTCATAGTCCGATCGACAATTCTGCAGCTCCTTTTCCACTGTGTTCAAGCGCACCACAAGATGGCCACCATTCAGTGCACAACTTCATGTTCAATTAAAAACATTTAGCATGCTTGAACAAACTTCAAATCGACAGCATTGGTTACAATCGATGAAATCTTGTGGTCTGTCGAACGAAGTCATATCTAAAGTCGTCCGTCACCATTCAGAACGCACCAATCAATGAATGCCTTGCGGGGGTCAACGTTTCACAGCCATAATCCATTAGCCTGATGGAGTGGACGGCCAAGGGGTCAACGGGTCAGATGCTGACGAGAAGAGAGACTAAGCCCGTGAGAAACACTTCCATAGATCACAACCATCAAAAGAGGACTTGGAAGAGAGAGAGAGATTGACGAAAGCAGCAGCAGCAGCAGCAGCAGAAGCAGCATCAGTCAGGTATATAATTCAAAATGTCTGCCGTGGCAGTTGCTCCAAAGTCAGGAATTTTTACACTAATAGTTATGACGGAAAACAACCGTCAGAGATAAATCAACGTTGCCACCGTCTGCTTTGGGTTACGACTATCATCGTCGGAATTTCAAAAGAACCGGGAGAGAAGGAATCTCAAAGCAACAATCCAGAAAACGCCTGTCTGTCTTGTCAATGGAAACTCTGATCTCAGCTTACAATTTCTGACTTACGGAATTTAGCAAACTGATCCATGGCCGCAACTCGCAAGAAACGATTTTTTCCTCTTTTTTATTCTTCTCAGAAAAATCCCATTTCTTCGTATTTTTATTTTTCATCCCATTTTATTTTATTCCTTTTTTATGTGACCATATTCATTTACTTACTGTATGTAATTATTTCCCTTAATTGCAATTTTCGTCTGAAAAATTTAAATAATGCAAAATATCCAGATAGACCTTTTTAATTTACCGATAATAATTAAATCTGTGGTGGCAAATCACCACAAAAACTGCACGGCGCATTGCACAATTGAAGCTAATGGTCCCTTATACTACACGGCGGTAATAATAATAATAATCTGTAATATTAAGCAGAGATTTATAGCCACTCTCAGCCAGCAGATACATGTAAGCAGATAAGCTGCCTCCGGCCAAAGCCGTGACTAACAGCGGCAGGCAACAATCTGACAAGAGGTAGATATAAACCAGAGTGACATATTTCATGGACACAGATAGAAAGAAGGGCGAAACGAACAAAGGCCCCGTGGAACAATAGCAGCTGGGGCGGCGGTGGTGGTGGTGTCACGTAATGCATTCTGGCCAATTTGCCAAATGCCACAACATGTGACATGGCAGATATATAGAAGACGTGTGTGGCGCCGCCAAGCATCGTTCCCATGCAACAACAGCAGCAACACAAAGAAAACTGTCCATTGGACTGGATCCATTCACGACTGAGATAGATATGCTTCATGAAAAGCTATAGAAAAGTCACGTCTCAAATCAGAACAGAAACAACCACCCTGTCACCAGCAACCACCCTGTCACCAGCAACCACCCTGCCACCAGCAACCACCCTGCCACCACCAACTACAAACCTGAAAGCCACACTCCAGTCACCGCATACATTGGGTCTTGTCTGGCAATCCTCAGAGTAAGTGTGGGTCAAGTGCGGGCCTACTAGACATGGCTATCTACACTAAAAACAGAAATGGACTAGACATAAAATGATGAAAGTGACCTGAATTTCATCCATACCCTATCGGAAGGACTTGGTCTGTACATTTGGTGCCACATCAGATAGATTAGTACAACTGTAAGGAAGTGGTGAAAGTATGTCTGAAAATTATTGATATAATTTCTGGGAGCCAAACCCTCTGCTAAACCAACAGCAGCAGTACCTGAGAAGGGATGTTTCCAGGTATGAATAGCAAACCTGTAAAGGAAACGTAAAAGAAGAGTGAAAATGAACCTGATCTCATCTTGTCTGAATGGTAAAATGTAGAACGAAGACTGTATAGAAATATAATATCATGTATCGAAATATTGTGGTACAGGTACAGGAATGCTGCAGACAAAATCCCTTTTCCCTCTCTCTGTATATATTATATATACCTGATGTTGGGCTAGTCAGCAAAACTAAGAGGCTATGAAGGACATTGGTTACATGGCAACGACCTCCAACAGACTGTGATGACCTCTAACTCTTCAAAGCTTAACAGACCAATCAATAGATCAATCAAAACGGAGCAATCAATCAATGCACCAATCACTATATCAATCAACCGATAAATAGACTCCATGGATCAGTTTTCAGCAGTTAAATTTCATTGCCCCTGAGTACTGCCAGCACTGCCATGCCACAATGGTCAGGGTCATGCAGAGGTCAGTCAGTTAAATGATATTCTAAAGTAGTTTCAAGGTACCAGCGGCAATTTTCATCAACTGGTTGAACCAGCAATGTCCAATATTAACAGGAAAAGTGAATGGACGTAACATCCTGATAGTATGCATGCAATGCGTTTTGTAGTGCGATTAGGATGAATGCAATGTGTTTTGTAGTGCACGAAACTGCTCTGATCAGAGAATTTATAAACAACGTACACCCAAAAAGATGCACATAGTCAATGAGTCATTAATCAAATAATGTTGAGCTTCATGAGTGGAATTGGAGCCACGAGAAAAACAGCTGCGGTATAAGAACAGACAGAAAAAATCAGTGAAACCTATTCTCCAAAGCAGTTTCAGGCATTACAACATTGAACCACAATTTAAATGCCCCTCACATCAAGGGCGGATACAGAAATTTTGGACGGGGGGGCCAAAAAATTCGACACCTTGGGTCTGGGGCAAAAAATTCGCATCCGCCAAAAAAGTTGATGACCTTTTTTTTTTTTTGTCATCCGGCCAAATTTTCGGGAAAAACATACCATTTCATCCGTCAAAAAAGTTGATGACCTTTTTTTTTTTTTAAGTCATCCGGCCAAATTTTCGGGAAAAACATACCATTTCATCCGTCAAAAAAGTTGATGACCTTTTTTTTTTTTAAAGTCATCCGGCCAAATTTTCGAGAAAAACATACCATTTCAGCAGCCGCTGAAACCAAATGGGGGGGCCACGATACATGGCATTTCTAAATGGGGGGCCATGGCCGGATTGGCCCCCCCCCCTGGATCCGCCCCTGACTCACATTGTGATGGTATGTGAATAGGGAAAATAAGCAACTGTCTCCTTAACCCTCTCCACCCCACCTCATATGGAATTTCACCATACTAGCTTGGATACTACTATGTCAAAGGATCTATTAGCTCAAACTTGCTAGCACAGTATATATGCCAGTGCAACAATCCTTTTGTGCTTATTCAGGTGCATATACCAGCCTATAATTAACCATAAAAATACCCCTAATTAAGCTGTCTTGAATGACATTCAAAAGACCCATTTAGCCTCTCAAAACTGCCAGAGCTTGCAGTAGTACCAGAGCACACACCATCACAGAATGCATCGCATGACAAAGGAAGCAAAGGCCAACAAAAGAAACTCTTTCACAAAGCAAAATCGTGGTTGACAATCTAAAAATGGAATTCAAAGACTTTTCAAACTGAGAAAAATTCCTCCCACAAAGCAACTCCTCCGAGCAAAAAACTCCAATGAAGTGGAATCGCTGAAGAGAAAACAGTTCGCATCAGATGGTCGGAAAACGACAACAGGAAAAAATACAACAGAGCTGACAACGAGCGAATGAATGAACGACAACGAGTGCAACAGGGCCATAAAACAGGGTCAAACCAAAGTGCAACAGGGCCAAACCGAAGTGCAACAGAGCCCAAAAGCCGGGTCAAACCGAAGTGCAACAGGGTCAAACCGAAGTGCAACAGGGCCAAACCGAAGTGCAACAGGGCCAAACCGAAGTGCAACAGGGCCAAACCGAAGTGCAACAGGGCCAAACCGAAGTGCAGCATGGTCAAACCGAAGTGCAGCAGGGCCAAACCGAAGTGCAACAGGGCCAAACCGAAGTGCAACAGGGCCAAACCGAAGTGCAACAGGGCCAAACCGAAGTGCAACAGGGCCAAACCGAAGTGCAACAGGGCCAAACCGAAGTGCAACAGGGCCAAACCGAAGTGCAAACGAGACAATTTCGTCAAGTGATGATAGTTCACGCCTGTGAGAAAAAAAGCGGCTTCGATCGAGAGAGGGAGACAACCGCACTGTGTAAGGCGTTCTAACAGACACACAGTAGTTGTCCTGCTGCTCCAAAGCTTTTAATATTTACTCAGCTTTACAGACACAGCTGAACGCAAGGTAGGCCCTACAATGCCCCTCCATCTCCTCCTCCTCCTCCTCCTCATAGTCTTCCTCCACCTACATTTCTCCTCTTCATTGTCCTCCTCCTCCGTCCTCCTCCTAGTCCTGTTGTCCTCCCCCCCTAGTCTTCCTTCACCTTCCCATCCTCCTCCTAGTCCTCCTCCTCCTCCCCTTGGCACAAAAGCATTGATCCGCCAACTGCTGGGAGACATCCAGTGCAACAAACATTCTAACCAAAGAGCTCATCTGTCCTCTCTCTCTCTGTCCTCTCTCTGTCCTCTCTCTGTCCTCTCTCTTTCTCTCTTCTGCATTAAACACCTTTAAAAACGACATTCTATACTTGCAGCGCGTCACCACACAATGCCTACCTACGACGCACAGCCCATTCAACATGACGACGGTGACTGTCGCCCCACCCTCCCCACACCCCCCCCCCCACACACACACCCCGTCAGTGTCTAAATATACAGAGAGAATCGATTGGACGACTCCAACTCCTCCTCGCCTTACCTGGAGCGCTTTGTGACCGGGTCTTTCATCACCATGCACTCCGTTATCTCGCCGAATTTATTGAAGTGTTCACGCAATCCCTCTGAAAAAAGAAAAGAAGTAAGGCAACGAAATCGGTTGGAAAGGAAGTCACACGCATGCGCACACGCACATGCACACGCATGCACGCCAGCATTTCTTTCATCTGGCACATGCACAGGAAAAATTATAGAGAGCGAGACATATAGAGAGATGTCGATACAAACAGAGAGACAGACAGAGACAGTGAGATAGACAGAGAGATAGACAGAGACAGAGAGATAGACAGAGACAGAGAGAGAGAGAGATGGACAGAGAGAAACAGACAGAGACATACAGAGACATAGACAGAGACATACATAGACAGAGAGATGGAGAGAGACAGACAGAGATAGAGAGAGAGAGAGAGATGAACAGAAAGATAGACAGACAAACATAGAGAGATAGACAGAGTGAGGCAAAGACAGATAGAAAGACAGAGAGGTGGAGAGAGACACACAGAGATATAGAGAGATGGACAGAAAGATGGACAGAGAAACAGAGAGAGATACAGACAAGAAGATAGAGAGACACGCGAAGAGAGACTGAGACATAAATAGCAGCGATAATTCTGCGATTTTTATAATGGAGTGCCAACAGTGAAACGGTGATGTGTTGGATCTATTGGAAATCTGTCACCAGGCAGCGCCACTTGAAGTGAGAACACAATCAGCGTTAATGGCATTAACGGCACAAAAGAAATGATGAGTAGACCACTGACAGACTTAATCTTTTTACTCATCATCATCGATAGTTAGTAAGTCAGAAACCTGTCATGATGATACTGATAAATGATAGTTTTTTTACTTTTTGCTGTCATTCCTAACATGTAAGATTCAAAATGCAAAGGAATTTTTCTACCTTGCGTAAAATTAAAATAATTATAATTATAACAACAACAACAACAACAACAACAACAATAAGAACGATATAAATAATAATAAAAATAATGGTAACAATAGCAATTACGACGATGTTGTAAGGCTTTAATATGTATAATATCATGTGGAATGTTTTAAAGGTGTCTAAATAATAACAATAATAACAATAGAAATAATTATAATTATTCATCGGAATTGGTGTTACATTAGGGACATATCTATTTTGCAATATAGAAAGTTGTTTATAACAACAATAATAATAATAATTATATTAATATTAATAATAATAATAATAATAATAACAATAATAATTTAACAAGACGCATTTATTTTTCTCAAAGTAAAAACTGGATAGCTAAAAGGCATTTCCAACTCCGACTCACGGACAATAGATGTCGCTAAGCCACAACTGGCCTGACTATTCAATCCGATTCCAGCTTCCCATTTCCGATTTCTCTCTCCAGTTCAGTATAGGATCCGCTGCACTTCCGTTCTCAGATGCCCCTCCTCATCATCATCCCTGGCACTTCCTCAGTCAACTTCTTCTGTGAATCGCAAATCCCGTGCGGAGCCTCACCACGGCTGACATCATTATCGTCTCCATTGTCCTCATTCAATACACTTTCCTACGTGTGCCTCTCCCGTTCATCCTCAATCACTTTACTGTCTATATACATGTGTGTGTGCGTGCGTGTGTGTGTGCATGTATGTGTGTGTGTGTGTGCGTGTGTGTATGTATGTGTGTGTGCGTGTGTGTGTATGTATGTGTGCGTGTGTGTGTGTGTCTGTGTGTTGTGTGCGCACGTGTCTGCGTGTAAAGATAAAGAGAGACCCGACACAATTCTATGAACTGAATGAATGATGGAGCAGGCGAATGAATGAATGAATGAATGAATAAAAGAATTATGGAGGAAGGAAATAAGTACCGGTAATAAAGGATGATGGATGGATGGATAGATGGATGGATGGATCAATGGATGGAAGGATGGATGGATGGAACCATATAATTTATGTACAATAGGATGGATGGTTGATGGATAGATTAATGGATGGTTGAATTAATGGATGGATGGATGGATGGATGGATGGATGGATGAATGGATGGATGGATGGATGAACTTGTTATTATTACCTGTTGTCGTTTGCCAGCTTAAGCCACCGATGAATATTTTTCTACAATGGTCAAAAATAATTATATATAGAAAACATCTTTTCAACCTGCATATTAACACAACACAAGACCACAAGTTCCGCAAAAAATAAACCTACCATGTTTTTTCACATTTCGATCAATCAATCATAATTTATATAGTGCCCCTTCATTGTGTATGTATGTATGTATGTATGTATTACATACGCACACACACACATGTATACATACATGCATACATACGCACACACATACAAGTACATACATACACACACACACACATACATGGACATACATACATACATATGTAGTTTTGGGCATTTCGTTGATGAATAAGTGATCCTGAGTAGCAACTTATCTGTAACGACGCTGACGAAAATAATGGGGGTTAAACGTTAATTTTAAGGGTCTGTTATCGAACAGGAACAATGGCAAAAATACAGCAATCCGGTTATTGCTAGAGAATCCCTGCTTTCCTCAATTGATAGCATGAGTCACAGATGACTTTGAGTTGGATTTATATATATATATATATATATATATATATATATATATATATATATATATACATACACGCCGTTACACGGTATATATACGGTATATTTGAGTTGGAGGCACATATATATATGACTCCATTTGGAATCGGCACACTGCAATTTCCTGACCTGGGGGTGTTTTTATTTACTTCGTTGGGATTAACATTTGATATCCAAACATCTCCGTAACATCGATCCACTTGGCTGTAGCTTTTTTTAAGTCACGTCAGCATTCCCAGACATGTATATCAGAAACGCAGTGCTCAGAAAAATAAAGAAAAGTCTGAATAAGGGTTAAAAATTATTTAGAAGTTTTAAGTTGTCAGCTGTACAAAAACAGATGCAGCCACATAAACATAGGACCATACAATGATATTACATAGCAAGCATATATAGTATAATATATATATACATAAGATTATATACGTAAATATATGTATACATACAAAAACCATAAGGTTAGGATTTTTATTCAACCCTTAGTAAACAGACACTCAAGTATTAAACCAGATAATTCAAGAAGCAGCAGCAGGAAAGGTAACCCAAGGGACCTAAGTTCTGCTAAATGGGCGGGGGGGGGAGAGAGAACCTATCTTGAAATACCAGTAGAGCAGATAAGATAAGCTACTGATGCAAAAGACAATGAACTAACTTGCTAACTAGACATCACAGCTCACATATTTCGTTCAGTTGGTGACTGATTTATTTTCAATTCAATTCAAATTTATTGTTCCTCCCAACACTGCACAACACACCACTACACTGCACTTCTTCCATAGTCCAAGAATACATATTAAACAATTGAGGTAAAAGCAGTAAAAAATTGTCAGATAAACCTTGCAACAGAAAAGGCAGCAGATGACTAAATGGACAGACAGACAGATAGGTGAAAGGTAGTCATGAAATATCAGACAAACAGACAGACACACAGACATACACAGACAGACAGACATACACGGTGAGACAGACAGACATATGTACACGGTGGTCTAGTGGTGGCGTCGTTGCCTTGGAGCCGAAAGGTCCGAGGTTCGAATCCACCTGGCCGCGTAAGGACCTTGGGCAAGTTCTTCACTCACAATTGCTCAGCGCTTCGGCGTGAAACTCCGATGCAGTGTCCGCTCTGCATCGGGAGCGCCTCTGAGTAGAGAGAGCTTGAAGGGGCGCTATAACAAGTGCACATACAAACATACAAACATACACACAGACAGACACACATACAGACAGGGACACTAAAACTGATTATAAGACCAGTGCAACGTGTGGTCAAAGTGTTATAAATGTATGAGCTGCTAGTTTTGTGTTTATTGGCTTATATGCTTTTATCCTGTCATTGGCAGGAGTAGATTCTCCAGGTAAAATCAGTGTTCAAGGACCTGTGCTCTTTATCTCTCTGTCTCCCTCCATGTCTCTCTGTCTGTCTCTCTCCCTTCTCCTTTCTCTCCTTTCTCTCCTTTCTCCCCTTCTCATGTCTGTACATAAATAATAGTCGCTAAGTGACTTTAAAATCCGCCAATACCTCTATGTACTTAAATCTAATGAAACCTGAAAATAGTTAAAACTGCATTATTTCAACAGAAGTACACAACAATAAATTGTAATCTTAATCATAAATAAACGACGTATATCTCTGCCAAAAATTAAACTCTGCACTTCTCTCTCATCAGAACAAAAAAAAAATTCTCAGCCACATCAGCAAGTCTCTTGTCATCACAGACTTCTCAACATTTCAGCTGCTTCTGAAGCCATTGTTCGTGACCTCCATCTCTTCAATGAAGAAGTCTGTCTCTGTCCATAAATTTCTCTTTTCATCCAATCCTGCTTTCATCTTCTCATCTTCCCGCTTCTCTTCTACTGTCGAAGCTGAAAGTAATTGCTTGCAACCACTCACAACTCTGTAGTGAATGGCTGCTCGTCTGTAATACTTCACATCTACAGCCATTTTATGTAACATTTTGCACACTACTGTACTGCTCAGATATCTCATCTATGAATACTCTTCATTAAACCATCATCTTAAAGCAGACGACACTCAACAATCCACATTATATACATAGACATAGATATATATATATATATATATTTCTACACATATGTATATAATTTATATATATATATACACACATATAATATATATAATTCCTTCCTTGTAGTTATTTTTCCAGCAATCACTTCGCATGCACCTGCCTCACTGCTTTATTCGTGCCCTTTGCCATAATTCCATCGAGGTCCAATTTTAAAGTTCTGCATTTACAATTCCAACCTCCGCTGCCCAGCCTGCCCACGCAAACCTTTAAAAATGTAATCTCCTTTTTCATGAACGATGGGTCCACTCCAATTAACCGTCCGCAACTCATTCATTCGCTTGCCTCAGCCGTCTCCATGGCAACAAAAAACATCTCCACGGCAACAGAGCATCATCATGGCAACAAAACATCACCATGGCTACAAAATATCTCCATGGCAACAAAACATCACCACGGCAACAAAACATCACCACGGCGGGCAACAAAACATTTCCACGGCAACAGAGCATCACCATGGCAACAAAACATCACCATGGCAACAAAACACTACCACATCACTCCCGTCTTCAATTCACTCAACTGGTTGAAATACTTCGAACAAATTCATTTCAAGCTATGTCTCTGTCAGGATATTCAACGCTGTGCAACACTGATACAAGACGATGCATAATTCAGAGCACATCACCCATTAACGATTTCCGCTGTAGCACCATGCAGCCTGCACAGCTTGTGACCTTCCCAGAATCTGACCTGAGGTTCGACGGACAAAAATGACTCCAAGTGATTGTGTATTTGTCTTATGATATCTGTACGCCGAAGTTTTTATGTTTGTATGTGCACTTGTTATAGTGCCCCTTCAAGGTTTGTTCTATCTTAGTTAAAGCACTATAAGTCCCATCCCAATCGTGCCCTCAGGGCCTCAGATAAGATAAAGATAAGTGATAATTTATTATGCTGGATTGATTGATCAGAGGACAGTTTGGCAGTTTGAGAGAATTTCTGGATAAGGTGTTGATTTCTAAAGAAGAGGAGAATCTTGAGTGACTATAAATAGGAGTATTTGAAAAGAATGGGGAAATAATCAACAGATAAAGAGAAGCTGATTGCCTTTGAAATGGCAGATTGACGGCAACAAGAATAGATGCAGTCTTTCAGTAAGAGATTCTAAATTAATAATCACTTCAGTCTCTGATGTGAGCTAGAAGACATTATCTTACAACGATGATTGAGGTGGAGAATGCTGAGAGTGATAAGTGGAGGAGGAGCATCTGTAGGAGAATCGATGATGGTTTCGGAAGGGGTGATTAGAAAGATAGAAACGGAGGGTGGTGATTTTTCCAGGGATGGAAGAACCAACAGACACGTACGGACGGCGGTATTGAGCACCAGCCGGCATCCAGCTCCATACGCATACTTCTCCGAGTTCTCTCTGCCTATCTTTCTAAGCGAAACGTATGCATGCACTGATGTGTGTATGTGTATGTGTGCGTGTGCGTGTATGTGTGTGTGCGTGTGCTTCTGTTTCTGTATGCCTCTCAGTCCGTCTCCCTTTTCCTGTCTCAGATTCCAATAATAATACTCACCCCGGGTTGCCATCATCGGCTAGCGAAGCGATGGAGCCGTGATGACCTTGGTTGTCCATTTTCATATTATAATCCTAGAATAACTAAGCGATCTAGCTAGCCGACCTAGAAAAACTTAAAAGTTACCGCCTACTACACCTATTATAGTCACCTACAACGACGACAACGACTACTACGACGACGACGACGATAACCGACAACTCGTGCACACGCCGACAGACGCATCGACACCAGCGCATGTGTGTTTCCCTCCTTCGCACTCCCGAGGGCGTGGCTTATCGATGACCGAGCTAAAGACCGCCTCTTTTTTGTTAAGTAGCAAAAGCACACCGTAGAGTAAGGCTGTGAGTGTTAGTGAATTTCTGTTGTAGATCTACAGCTCGCATCTGGAATGTATGTAGCAACGAAATAATAACCGCAATGTAATAACTGAGCTAGTTGTTTAATTAGTTATTCCCAATTTGTTGTCTCTGATGCTTATATTATCACACCCCGTGAGATTTAGTCATTGATTTTCTGCCAAAGCCTACACATTAAGAAAGCGCAGCTAAAATCACGATTATACTTTGTACATCGCTACATTTTGCTAATGGCCGCCATTGTCGATGCTTAAGTATCAATTTTAGGCCTATTCTGCTATTCACCATATAATGTTAGCACAGTAACGAGACAAAAGAATTGACCTCGAGATTTTTAAAGCGACCGAAAAAGCAAAATCGCGGGAACCAACTATTCACATACGCCTAGTGAAAACAAAATCGATAGGCTTAGGTCTAGGCCTACGGGAGGAGCAAAATCGGTTCCACTTTTTTTAATAGCCTATTGCGTTAATTGTTTTGTATTTAAGCATTTATAAAAGCAAACATATTAGGCCTAGCCTATGGGCTAGTCTTCTGTCTAAAACGTTTCAGATTCACGTTTAAGCGTTGTGATGTCTTTACGTGCGCTGTTATTAAAGCAAATCAATGGTTATTGCTAAGCACGAGACTACGATCTTCCAGTAGGGACCTAGGCTACGTGTGTGTGTGGTTTATCGAATCCTCGATGCTTACAGAAACCGAAATGCCGCCGCTCAGAAAGTCGGTATCTTGCGTGATCGATCATCACCGGTCGACGACGCTTCAGAAAAGCATCTGAGTGTTCAATCGTTCGTGCTTCCTGTTTTGATAGGCGCCCTCTTACGCCCAGTTCGTGAGCCAACTGGATCCTGGGAAGTGCGTCTATCCTCGTTGATTGCTTCGAGTCTCCTCTGGTCCCCCCCCCCCCCCCCATGGTCTCCCCTAGCTGGCAAATAATGCACGCTGACCGATCGACGAATTTGTATCGAATTCTACCGTCACGAGTTCAACCGTTCAACGCAAGGATTATCGATCGCCAGCTAGACCGGGTGAACTTCCCGATCGAGAGATTCTATGCGCAGCGTAAATGGGAACTCGAGCACTTACTCGCACCATTTGGATATCTTCGACGCAGTGCAAATGCATGGAAACTCGCTTACCGTAGGCCTACTCGCACCATTTAGGCCTAGGCTTAGTACTAGGCTAGGTATCTTCGGCGCAGTGTAGGGCCTATGCTAAATGGGAACTCACTCAATCGCACCATTTTAATAGATAAATTGACCAGCACGTTACTGCACGTATAGGCCCTATGGACGGCTCGGCTCGCTCCCTTCCTGCAGCATGCTCATAAACACATTTGATGAGAGCCATAATTATCGGCCCCATACATGGGTCCTTTACGAGCGCCATAAAACCTTTGTCTTGAGAATCTGATCGTGCTTTGCCATCCGTTAGATTTGGACAGGAATCCAGTGGACTGCGCCTTATTTGTACCCTATGTGATGTGTGGTGCATGATCCAAGGGCTTATAGGTTGCCATGGACACCAGTGCATGCCACTAAATTTCTTGGCTTCCTGTTGAATGTCAAAATTTAGACCTACTCTTGGTAGGCTATACCGACGTAGGCCTACTTAATTTGATCCTAGGCCTACTTAGAGCTTCTATACATTATTTTTTCTCTCTTCCTAGTTAGGCTACTCTGGTTAGCCTACACTCCTACTTAATATTGTCTTCCAGATGCTCATCTGTAAGGCCATGCACTGCTTGTAACCCAGTACACTCTCGATGCTCCATCCTGGGTCCACTCGATCCTCATCGTCCTGTGTGGATCCACGCCATTAGCCACGAGTCATATAACGAAGCAGTCGGGATTCCGGAGGTACCACTCCACAGAGACCCTTTTGCTCAGGCTGCTTTCTGACCTGTACTCTGCTATGGACCATGGTCAGGTTACACTCTTGGCTCTCTTCGATGTTTCTTCTGCATTCGATTCTGTGGACCACTCCATCCTCTTACAGCGTCTTTCTACATCCTTTGGGCTAGTTGGTCAGCCTCTAGAATGGCTGCGTTCCTTCTTATCCGACCGTTCAAACTGTGTGGTTATTGGTTCCTCTAGGTCCCTCTGGGTTCCTGCTCCCCTTGGTGTACCTCAGGGCTCCGTACTTGGCCCTCTGTTATATCTTCTCTACACGGCTGATCTCTGTCCTCTACTTGAGTTCCAGGGGCTCCTTCACCAAATCTTTGCTGATGACACTCAAGCTTACATACATTCTAGCCCATTTGACTCAGTTAACACTGTGCGCCTGATGTGCCTGACTGTTGACGTCCTTTCCTCTTGGATGGCGTCAAACCGGCTTCTCTTAAATCCCAGTAAAACGCAATTCATTTGGCTGGGCGGCCGTCGGCAACTTGAGAATATTGATCTGCCTCTGCTAGCTCAACTGTTTCCGGACGTTACTTTCTCTTCCACGGTCCGTGACCTGGGTGTCACCCTTGACTGTGAACTCAGTCTCACCCAGCATGTTAACCTTGTCGCTCGAAGCTGGTTACTATCAGCTTCGTCAACTTCGAGTGATTGCTCGCTCTCTCTCTCATGATGCGCTAGTTGTGCTTGTTCACGCCTTTGTAACTAGTCGTATTGACCATTGCTGCTCAATCCTTGTTGGCCTTCCCCTTGGGGTTCTGGGACGGTTAGACCGGGTTCTACGCTCTGCTGCCCGACTCATCGGGCGAATTCCTAAATTTTCGCCTGTCTCTGCTTACATGCGTGATGTGCTGCATTGGCTGCCAATAGCCCAACGCATCAATTACCGCATTGCTGCCCTTGTTTCTCGCTGTATTCTTGGTTGTGCTCCATCTTATCTGCGCGTCCTCTGTCGTCCTGTCTCTGACATTGAAGCGCGTCGGGCCCTTCCGCCCCTTCGCTCCGCTGCGAAGGGACAACTGCTTGTTCCACGGGCTCGCTTAGCTACCAGACAGCGCCGAGCCTTCTCGGTTGTGGGACCGTCAATCTGGAATGACCTCCCCTCAAACCTCCATCTCCTCCATCTGACCAGTCAATCTTTATTTCTCAAGTCTCTTAAATCTTTTTTCTTTGGTTGTGGCTGGGCTGGGAGCGCCTCTGAGTAGTTTCTTGAAGAGGCGCTATATAAATTCTAATAATGAATGAATGAATGAATGAATGAATGAATGAATGAATGAATGAATGAATGAATGAATGAATGAACGAAATCACAGTTGTGCGAACAAGGACAGAACATGTAGGAATTTTTATAGGAATTAATAGACAATATAAGACAGGCTGTGGTAGTAAGTAGGCCTACAGAAGACTGAGAAGGAAAAGTAGCATACAGAAGATAAAATATATGATTATAATCAGCAAGGTCGCTTAGGCCTATACAGTATACAGGCCTACAGAGGTCATTGCACGTCTTCTGGTCGCAAAGCAGAAACATGAACCATATTTCCGTAGCCTATTATTTATTGCCTCGATGAAAACATAATATTAGTAAAATCTTTGTTTCGACCTAATTTGAAACTGGCGCAACGCGGTATGATTACAATTTATTGTATGATTGTATGAACGGACGGATGATGAAAAGTTCTTACAGTCGTCGATTTACTACAACAGTTACTGTCTGCATCCATGCAAGGCGTCATACCAGCGCCATCTGTCGAATGGAAAACTAAGTCGACCGTTGGAGAACACAGGCAAGCGATCCTGCGTCCGTGAGTTCTACACAATGTAGGCCTACGTAGGCTACCGGCCAGAGGTAAAATGCTGAAATGCTGAATGCTGATTTGCTGATCGGCAAGTGGTAAAATGCTGAATAGCCAATGCTGATTGTTCAGCATTTTACCCACCAGCCGAATCAGCATATCAGAGTGTAAAATGCTGATTGAGAATACGGATAAATATGTAAGTCAGTACGCAAGTAGTTAGCATTTATTCATTTGCAAACGAATAATGGGTAAGTAAGACTAGGCTACCTGCAAGACAGCTGCCATTCTGTTCTTAGCCATCCTCGATCCGAGGGTCGGCTGACATTCAGTGGCGACGCCAGGATTTCAGGGGGAGGGGTAAAACATTCTGGAGAAAATTTTCATTTTCATCCGCCAAAATTTCTGTCGACATTATGCGTTCGATTGTGTTTGCTTGGCGTTTTGCAGGACCTGGTATAGCCTATTTACGTTGACCTGCTCTTATCTGTATCTATAAAGAAGAATGCTACGGTGTGTAAGGTGGTGGCTGTGTGCGTGTGTGTGTGTGTGTGTGTGGGTGGGTGTGGGTGGGTGTGTGTGTGTGGGTGGGTGTGTGTGTATGCGCGCGCATATGCGCGTACGTGTATATGCGCGGTAAGTAAGTAAGTAAGTAAGAATATTCTTTGATAGACCACCAGCAAACACAGTAGTTTACAGAGGAAATAAATAATAAAAAAAACATTTACGCATAGTTATACAACATTCGCACAATAAAACACGGTATGCTGCATGTTTGTCCAGAATGCAACCCACAGCAGGGCCTATTGCTGCTATTGACCTACCCATGCATCTAGACAGAGGGCGAACAGAACCACTCAGTGGAGGGGTTGATGAATCTACCTCACCAATGTCACCATGGAAGCAGAGGGGGCGAAACCTCCAAATTTCACTATATCCACACATTCGTCACATTTTTGCAGCAATTCATCTGAAACCTTGCAGCTAGACAGAGTGCCTCCAGGACCACCCCACCTAGCACACAACCACACACCACATCCCGCAGGAGAGACGGGGCTGGGGCTGGGCAAGGTGGGGGTGGGTGGTTGGGGTCCGTTGACCTGCTCATGTAGTTATAGGTCATGATGTCGGCCACAGTATTGAAAGGTTAGCCCGTATTCTAAAAACTTTCCTGACATCAACAGGCCCGGACATTATAGACCAGTATAGGCCTACTCTGGCAGTGATATATTTTCAAGACATTCAGGCTACTTTCACGGTCTGGTTGAGGTGATAGATTTTGAGCTAGAGTCCAGTTAAAATCAAAATATTAAAGTTCCCTCTGTGGTACACTCATTCATCTGCCTGCCTGCCCTGTCTGTCTGCCAGCCTTATTGCCTGTGTGCGCGTACGTTGGCTGTCGGCGTGCCTGCCTGTATGCAGAGCCTACATATGAGCAGAAACATGGAGATGCACATTTAGAAATTATCTGGGCAGTTACATGGATATAGTCAGGGGCGGATTAAAAAAATTCAAAGGGGGGGGGCTAAATTTGTGACCTTAGGTGGAAAAACCTGATGAATTTTTTTAGTCGTTCGGCCGAAATGCTTTGAAAATATACCAAATTTCCATGTCAAAATAGCTGATGACCTTTTTAGTCATTTAATCGACCAACTGCCTTGAACATGTATAGGCCTACCATTTTTCCAAGTCAATGCTACAATGATCATCTACGTTTTAGTCATATCGGTTCCTAGACCTACTTTCACCTTTTCCCTCTCCCAAAAGTGTCGCCGGGTCCGTGTGCATTTGCCCCTCAGGCCCCCTTCTACTCAACCCTCCAAGCGTCCCTGAGAAGAAGGGAAAGGCAGAATGCTCAATTATTCTGAAAGACCTTCCATTAGCCTAGTCAGCCGTATAAGGCTGACGTTGGTCCATAAAAACAAACAACAATAATGATGACGACTCAGACAACAACCAAGGCAACATTGACAGCACCTGCAGAATAACAACAACAATAGCGATGACGACCCAGACAACACACAACAGACAACATACATCTCGTCCAGACAGTTATGATGGAACGACGAGCCTGCATGAATACATTCTAGAAAATCGCCGAAACGTCATTTGACCCCCCCCACCCCCACCCCACCCCATCCACTGGCACCCAGATGAAACGAGGGAAAATTCCATAGACGGAGAGAAAGCAGCAGGAAAGCGTGCAGTCACTTGCACCGACAGACAGCAATGGTAGGTTTTTACGAAGTGTTGGCGACTCTATTTTCGTAGCCTCGGCATATATACGAGATCGAGTGCCATGCAGTTCTTCTGCTCCTATAGGCCTACTACCGGTACTCTTTCTTGCCGTCTGATCTTGCCGTCGACAGTGGCTTGTTGTTGTTTAACTACACTGCCATTTCAAAGATGATTATAGTGTCGCCCTCCTGCTTTGTGCAGGCGTACGTGGGACTGGCACTGGCAGTGGCAGAGTTCAACCCCCACAACTACACACACACACACACACACACACACACAAACACACTCACAGACAATGCACGGTCAGTATATATGTACAGTGGCGGATCCAGAACTGTTTTTAGGGGGGGGGCCAAAATCTTGGGAAAACCAAGAAAATTTCGGAGAAATTTTTTTTGTTGTCGTCTGCCAAAATTTTCGGGAAAAAATACAATTTCATCCGCCAAAAAAGTTGACCTTTTTTTTTAGTCATCTGCCAAAATTTTCGGAAAAACCATTCCATTTCATCCGTCAAAAAAGTTGATGACCTTTTTTTTAGTCATCTGCCAAAATTTTCCGGAAAAACATACCATTTCATCCGTCAAACAAGTTGATGACCTTTTTCTTTTTTTCTCTTTTTTTAGTCATCTGCCTAAATTTTCGGGAAAAACATACCATTTTTTTAGTCCTCAACTTCAAAACCGAGCGGAGGGCCACGTCTCATACAATTTTCCGAATAGGAGGGGGGGCCAATATCCATTGTACCCATATTCGTATTACTAATTTCGGACCAAATGGGGGGCCACGTCCCATGGCAGTTTTCAATGGGGGGGCATGGCCGGATTGGCCCCCCATGGATCCGCCCCTGTATAATTATGTATACATATATATACATATATATATATATATACATGTATATATATATATAACCTACTCATGTAAGCTGAGTTATAGATATGGACCATTCTATAAAATCGCCAAGGTGTCATTTGACCCCTCCCCCACATACACCACCACCACCACCACCACCACCACCACCACCACCACCACCACCACCACCACCACTATAATTATCGACCTATATACCTTCGATCATCCAGCGCCTTCCCTAACCACTGGACTAGTCTATCGGCCTCCACTCCAACACAAAGAAGACTAAAAAGAAAATAATTTCATATAAGCTTATTCAGCGGCTCTGAGCGTAGCCTATACTCTTGAGTCTTAAGAGAACGCTAAACCCTTGCAGTGGAAACTTACTCGCACTTGCTCAACATGCAACATGTCAAAAAGACGTTTAGAAGAAAAACAGTTAATCAACTCTTGGGTGACTTGGGTCAATCGGGATTCTGGACCAAGTACTTGACCCGATGTCTGACCAAGATTCATACAAAACCAGCTTTAGGCCTAAAACTGACGAGTTACTTATTATAGCACATAATGTTTTGACCTACATGTAGCCTGATTGTAGGACATTATCCCCCCCGGACATTATCCCCCCCGGACAAAAGCCCCCCGGACAAAAGCCCCCCGGACATTATCCCCCCCCGGTTTTGACTAGGACATTATCCCCCCCCGGACAAAATCCCCCCTCTATGCAGTTAGTCAGTTTTTTAATTTAATTGATAAAGATTAATCGTTTTGGTTTGTCCGCTGTGTAAACTTGTTAATGCCGTCACCGATACATACATAGGCCTACATGCATGCATGCATGCATGTGCAATGTGCATGCATGTGCATGCATGCATGCATGCATACATACATACATACATACATACATACATACATACATACATACATACATACATACATATATACATACATACATACATACATACATACATACATACATACATACATACATACATACATACATACATACATACATACATACATACATACATACATACATACATACATACATACATACATACATACATACATACATACATACATACATACATACATACATACATACATACATACATACATACATACATACATAACTACATACATAACTACATACATACATAGTTACATACATACATAAATACATACATACATACATAAATACATACACAGATACATACATGCATACATGCATACAGCATACATGCAAACATGCATACATGCATACATGCAAACATGCATATATGCATACATGTATACATGCATACATGTATACATGCTTGCATCATTTTTAGGTAATGTTAACATAGACCGGGGGGGATAATGTCCTACCCCGGGGGGATAATGTCCGGGGGGGCTTTTGTCCGGGGGGATAATGTCCGGGGGGATAATGTCCGGGGGGGATAATGTCCGTTTCCCATGTAGCCTACAGGTCATCATCGGCCGCGATATATATATATATATATATATATATATATATCATATAGGCTAATATAAATAATAATTTATAATATATATATATATATATATATATTATAATATTATAGTGTATAATAATTACATTATAGCCTATACACAATATATTATAAAAGGGAAAAGGTTGCCAAAGATCAAACCATAATTATATAGGGATGAGCCCGGATGACCGTCAATTCTCATATACTGCTGTAATCCTAGGCTCAGATTATGATATGCGTCTCTGCGAGATTCAGAGCCAGTTTTAAAGGTCAATCCGTATTTAGGCTTACAGCCTGTTTGAGAAATTGCCAGCTAACAGACTGTATGCTATACTGCAAGCATGGTTTCTGCATCGCAGGTCTACGTGCGGGACTATGTTTACTTTGTGAACTCAAAAGCCAAAAGTGGTTAGCACTGCGTAGGCCTACACAGAGCGCGTGTGGCATAGGTTACGAGATGGTGGTTGGACCTAAACAAGAGCAACTAAAATTGAACAGATCGAAGATCGAGGTTCAACTATAGCCTAAGTCAATATATACCCGAGTTCACGGCCGATGAGAGAAATTCTGGGTTGTTGGGCAGATCAGTCAAGTCTAGCCTATATATATAATGTGAACAAATTTTGCAGAAACAAATTTAAATAATCACAGTGTGGATACGACCTATGATATACTATTTAGGCATATATGAAAATATATAGGCCTATGGACCTATATATATATATATATCCTATGCATGTATATAAAGATCTTCTGGTCTTCGACAGTATATATATATATATATATATACGTAAGCTAATATATATATAATATATGTATGTGTATATATATAATTAGGCCTACGATTGTTATTTATTGTTAATTTTAAGTTTAAACGGCTTGTAGATAGGCCTATGTAACATTATATTTTAAAAGGCATCAATCATCAGCTTTGTATAGGCCTACTGACGCCTACAGGCTAATTACTCACCCAGGAGTCCATACAAGTCACCGCGAAGCTCTGGGTATTTATCCCCCGCTCTCCCCTCTCATCGGGCTGTCCAATCTTGCGCAAATCTGGTCCTAATTTACGGAATGCTGCACAGCCATATTGAGCAGAGATACCTAGGCCGATATTGCCGCAGGCCTGCGTAGGCCTGCGTGCTTGCTCTAAACATTATTTTGTATACAATAATGCGTAGGCCTACTCTGGAGGCTTTCCCATTTTGCAAACTATGTATATATCTGCCTAAATGGATGCAGAGTTCAGATCACAGTCTGAAGGACCTGTAGGCCTTGGGCATACATGAATATACATTGTATACAGCATCCCATATTTTTCGTGCATGGATACATATACATATATATATATATATATATACGTATATGTATATGTATATGTATATGTATATTATATGTAGCCTATATGTATACATGTAAGCCAATGGGGCTTAGAAACCCTGATGATGCAATGAACAAAGTCTGCAAAACGATTCCAAACTCATTCTACTTCCTGCCCTGAATATTCGGCTTCCATTACTGTAACACGCTATCTATCACACTCAATGGCGCAGTGGAAATATTCTATCAGACGTTAGTGAAAATCGCGTAGGCCTATTATAATAGGCTGTCATTTTCTATCCGCAGGCCTGACGGCACATTTGACCGTGATTTCGTGATATTACAGGCCAGTAACTGTTCATAATGGTTGTCACATATTTTGGCCCAAAAAATAACAGTGCATGCATCAGATAAACAAGTCTATGTTAGAGATATGGAACCATCTATAGTATAAACTATAAACATGGCCTATTTGGGTCTATGCGGCATAGTTCAGTAGATATATCGAAGCCGTTTGAAGCACAGTAGCAAGCCCGGAGTCCACGATCAAGGGGTTATTATAGAGGCTACAGATAGCCTGATACAGTCAAAGTTATTGTTGGCTGGGAGCATCGTCAGTCGATATTGACGACACTGCAGCTGTTGAACGCAGATTCTAGAAGACCGAGTGCACTTCAACGTTCAACAGTCTGAGTTTTGAAAAGGGTTAGACAGTAGGCCTACACATAGGTGGCTAACCATAGGACTAATCATTGGAGTTGAAAATATCAACTTTTGTCGTATACCTGGTAATCATTAGCCTATAGTCTTTACGGTACGAATATTGTATACGTTCTTCTCGTAAGCCTAGCCTGTATTTTATTGCAGAGCACTCCGAATTTCCGAAGCGAAATTGGGCTTTGATTTGTTTTTGATCAATGATGATGCTGATGATGCTGATGACGATGATGATGAGGTTGGTGATGATGATGATGACGATAACAGAGACGAAGCCGATGATAATAATTATAATATTTGGAATAAGAAAGTTTTGCTATCTTTGTAGGTTATTTTTCGAAGCTAGAAGCCAAGTACTTTCTATATACCAGGGTAACCATGATTCGTATAAAAGTTCTTGAGAAACTTTTGTCCCGAGGAGTGGCACTTGTTGACCGCAACTCAGCGAAGAACAGTGCTTTCGTCCTTCTACTTCGAGTCCAGGCATCGTCGAAGTTTTCTTACTCAACGCGGTCGATAGGGGAGAGTGGTCTAACCGCCCATGGACCATCATGCACTGTAAGACCTACGAGGATCGACCGCCGCGACTACCAGGTCCACGCGGCACCCAAGTCTGCCGCTGTCCGTCTTGCACCCGTCACTCGACTTGACCCGCACTCGAGGGCGCTGAGGGTTCAATGGAACGTCGGCGAGGAGAGACTGTATCCGTATGCGTGGTTGAGAGACAGCTGTCGGTGCACTGCTTGCTTCCACGAGGGTACAAGGTCGAGGCTCGTACATTTTCACGAGATCAACCTGAATGACATGCCCACCGATGTTGAGGTATTTGTTGGGGTTTTTTTTCTCTCGATAGTTTATTTCTTCGTTCGTTCAAGTTGCTGATTTGTTCAGGTTGTTTATCAACTTACTGTTTGGTTAATAGTAGAATCAACTTCAAGTAGTAGGCCTACCTATTGTATTGTAGTACCTATTCTTGGTCATTGCTGTTGTTGTTGTTGTTGCTGCTGCTGCTGCTGCTGTTTGTGTTGTTAGCACCATTGTTATTGCTGTTGCCATTGCTGCTGTCATTTCTTTGTTGTTGCTGTTGCTATCTTTGGTGCTGCTGCTGTTTGTTATTTGCGTTATTACTGGTCACTGTTGCCATTGCTGTTGTTTTTCGTGTTACCATTGCTATTGCCATTGCTGTTGCTATTGCTGTTGTTCTCACTAGTCTGTGTTGTGCATCTTGGTCCCTATCTCTGTATGATGCTTTTGTTGATAGTTTGCCTGAGTGGATGGTGCAGTGGTGTAGGTTCATTGTCGCGATTTGGATGGTTCTTTTGTATAGAGTTTCTATACTTATCAGCAACTTGGTCTTCTTTATTCATCAGTGGTCTTCTTAGTGCATCAGTAGTCTTCTTAGTTCATCATTGGTCTTCTTAGTGAAGCTATGGTGTTCGTTGGGCTTCATTTCTTTCCATGGTGTGGCATACATGCAGTTATGATTCAGTCATCTTGTGTGGCTTACTATTTATATTGACATTGCTGTTTCATTGATGTTGCCAATTTTCACAACTTGTATATAAATGCTTTGCTGGACAGGTAGCAGGTTAGAATCCACTTTCGATCTGTAGTCTCACAAATGAAAGACTAATCTTTTCCAAACAATGTGTTCCCTAACATCGAGGTCCTTTACAGTGGTTCATTGAAACTCAAATTCAGTGGTGGTGGTGGTGGTGATGGTGGTGGTGGTGGTGGTTGTGGTGGTGGTGGTGGTGTTGGTGGTGTTGGTGGTGTTGGTGGTGGTGGTGGTGGTGGTGATGGTGGTGGTGGGGGTGGTGGTGGTGGTGGTGGTGGGGGTGGTGGTGGTGGTGGTGGTGGTGGTAGTGGTCTTGTTTAAGGGGTGACCTGGCTCAAAGTAGTTGCTGACCTGGAGTGCCATCATGCACAGATCATATACATATTATGGAAATGTTTAAATACATATATACACATAATATATGCATGTATATATTCATACAAAGTATGTGTGTTTATATATATTCACTTTATTGAGCTCTTGTTGACATACTGGCCTAGTAACAATGAGAGAAATGATTAAAGAAAATTATTAAAGAATTCAATCTCTAGCATACATGCATACATCTTTATAATTATGTATGAAAGAAAATCTATATCGGCATGCGTGCATGCGACATGTGGTGCATACCGATATGTGCACAAATTTATATATATATATGCTCATATATTTTTGTAAAAACTACCAGTAGTTTGCGCTTACACCAAATTATGCATACATACATGCATGCATAGTGGCACTCGTACATATTAATGCATGCTAATGCTTAGATTTATGCATACACTTATACATTATTATTTTTTAACTTGGACCATTGTGTCTGCCCCTCTGCAAAAATGTTTGCAGACGCCCAGGTGTAAGACTGATTAGATGTTGTTAGTTTCATTTGTTATTTGTACTGGTAAAGTTGCAGCCAATCGTATTCTAGAAGTTTAGGCTTTGTTAATCAGCATGGTTATTTCTCTGAGTAATATCTGTTTAAACTGTTTCAGGTGAACTCTGAAGCCCAGGAACTTGTTGTGACGTGGTCGGACGATCATCGCAGTGCTTTTAGCTTTGATTGGTTGCTCGAGCACAACCTTGGAACAGCTGCTGGTGTTGTTGGTCAAAATCCAACCAAACCCAAGGCCACAACACCTCTGCTGTGGAATTCAGACTTTCAGAACCAATTTCTTACAGTGGACTTTCAAAGAGTGAGCGATAATCTTATCTAAGTTCACAGTATGATCCATGATGTGCCATGAGGTCCCGTATGCACTTTGGTGTTGGGGGAGTTTCTCACTTTCAATCGGTCAGTGGGTCCCTGGACATGAAAAATCACCGAGGTGCTTGTCCGCCATGACGGCACGAATGACGTAATTGACAAATCCAATATGGCCGCCGTCGGCCATATTGGAAAATTCATCTTCTTCATTTCTTACAGCATATGCACGTGCAATACCTCTAATGGTACTGATTCAGGTATGCAGAATTCATTTATAATATTGTTTTTGTCATCAGGGGTCATCTTGAGGTCATAAGGTCATGTTCAAGGTCATTTTTCATCCTTTTCAGTTCTTACAGCTTATGCACGTGTAATACCTCTAATGGTACTAATTCAGGTATGTAGAATTCATTTCTGATATTGATTGTGTCATCAGAGGTCATCTTAAGGTTCTAGAGGTCAAGGTCAAGGTCACCGAGTTTCATCGTTTTCATTTATTACAGCAAATGCATGTGTAATACCTCTAAAGTTACTGATTCAGGTATATAGAATTCATTTCTGATACTGTTTTTATCATCCGGGGTCATCTGAAGGTTATAAGGTCATGCCCAAGGTCATTTGTTGCATTAATGATGTCGATTATAAATTGAATGAATGCAGAAGTATAAACAGCTGTTATAGCTTTAATTGAACAAACGTAGCTAATTATGACAGGTTAGAAATCAATGCTGCTTTAATATGCCATTTTCAGTGCATCAAAAAGGTTGTCTTCAAAATATAACCACAAATTTTTGTTTTGGATGTGTGCAAGCAAGTTTGTGTCCTTCCTTTTTTGCAGGAAGAGTTTTTTTCACTTCCTATGACAAAATATGGCGCAGATATTTGCAGCAGCGTGGCAACCACAGCGTCGAGTGTCACACCTGTTGAACTGTTGCAGGTTGTGGGCAGACTTCGTGACAAAGGATGCAGACATTTTGATGAAAGCAGTGCACCAAAGTGCTCCTTACATCTGCGATTTAATATGGCTCTATTTTTGCTTCGTGTTCATTGTGTGTTGCAAGTAGCTGGCAAGGCCACCCTGTCCACCAGGAAGGCTCCTCTTTGTATGTGACCTTTGATCCACAGTTATTGAAGGTGGAGTGACCAGCAACACCACAGTTACCGTTATTCGTAAATCTCGAAAACTCGAGACTGGAGTCCATCCAACGAGGTCTGCAATCTGTGAGGCATGGCCATGGCAGATCAGCAGAAAAGGAAAACGACGGAACGAAATTGTCGGATCCAGCCGGGTGGCAAACAACGACGATGACGACGAAGGACTAGGATACTGAGTCAGATGTCGAGCCAGCTCCTCGAAGGCAGAAGAAGGCCATCGACGAGCTGCGGGCACATCTCGAGCGGTGCCTGGAGGGCAGACCAACCACCACCAGTAGTGGCACAGCCTACGCCAGCCTCAGCAAGCACCTCGAGGACACTGAGGCGATTGGAAACCGTTACGAGGCAGTGCACGGAACAACGTTTAGACAGCTTCAGGAAGTGAAAGCAACCAGATCGAAGACCTCTTTCCGTTCGATAACGGAGACTGACGTTCAAGGACAAGGCTGGTCCGACTTCCGGCATGAGAAGGAGATCCCTGAAGTAGCCGACCAGCAGAAGCAACGATGTCTTTCTGAACTGACCGTCGGCGGACTTCAACAAAAGCAAAACGATCAACGGCTGAAAGAAACGACGTTCTGTCTACAGGACGTAACCAGTAGAAACAGAGAACCAATCAGAGATGGCGGTGCTGTAACAATGGAAACGAACAGCACCTCGTGGAAGTGTCAATCGTCGTCAGGAGTGGCCTTCGAAAGAAGAAGACATCCGTTGACCCTTCACACATGTCAGCAGACCACTCGATGCGATTTGCTCAGACCATCGATTTCCAGCCACAAGATCGGATTCCGTTTGACCTTTATCCGTCAAGACTTCCGAACTTCAGTGCATCGAGTCCTGCAAGTTGGACCACTTCGTTCACCCGTGCGACGGTGGAACCCGAACCGGACTCGCCCTTTTCCCATTCACTGCCTGACCTTTACAGAAGATCAAACTATGCTGTTTCTACCCATTCGTTGACATTGCGACACCCTACCTCCACCGACACTGGCTTCTCATCCTCAGAGTATCGACTGACGAAGAATCATTCGGCTGCCATAGTGATGCACGGAAAAATGGAATATTAAAGCAGCATTGATTTCTAACCTGTCATAATTAGCTACGTTTGTTCAATTAAAGCTATAACAGCTGTTTATACTTCTGCATTCATTCAATTTATAATCGACATCATTGATGCAACAAATGACCTTGGCCATGACCTTATAACCTTCAGATGACCCCGGATGATAAAAACAGTATCAGAAATGAATTCTATATACCTGAACCAGTAACTTTAGAGGTATTACACATGCATTTGCTGTAATAAATGAAAACGATGAAACTCGGTGACCTTGACCTTGACCTCTAGAACCTTAAGATGACCTCTGATGACAAAATCGACGGCGTCGATGTAGCGTCAGAAATGAATTCTACATACCTGAATTAGTACCATTAGAGGTATTACACGTGCATAAGCTGTAAGAACTGAAAAGGATGAAAAATGACCTTGAA
This sequence comes from Lumbricus rubellus, assembly GCA_945859605.1. Lineage (NCBI taxonomy): Eukaryota > Metazoa > Annelida > Clitellata > Crassiclitellata > Lumbricidae > Lumbricus > Lumbricus rubellus. Next base: position 44,140,960 of record OX243813.1, on the reverse strand, counting down.
CATGACCTTATGACCTCAAGATGACCCCTGATGACAAAAACAATATTATAAATGAATTCTGCATACCTGAATCAGTACCATTAGAGGTATTGCACGTGCATATGCTGTAAGAAATGAAGAAGATGAATTTTCCAATATGGCCGACGGCGGCCATATTGGATTTGTCAATTACGTCATTCGTGCCGTCATGGCGGACAAGCACCTCGGTGATTTTTCATGTCCAGGGACCCACTGACCGATTGGAAGTGAGAAACTCCCCCAACACCAAAGTGCATACTGGACCTCATGGCACATCAAGGACTAGTATCAAAATATCCTAAAGTTGAAGTTATTGATATTGCTGCCTGCTGCTGGAATCGGAGCCATTGCTACTGGTTATCAGTGTCTCACTGGTCATTGGTTCCCCCAATCTTTCACATGTTATGACACCCACTGTTGCATGCAGTAAACATTATAAACTGTGTAGGCTACTTGGCAATACACGTGCTCATTCACACCATTTTTAAACTTTCCTTTGCTCTAATACTGTTCTGCATTGTTTGATTTGTTATGGGTCTGGTTGGTGGGGGGGGGGGGGGAAATAAAGGGTAATCTCAGCAGTGTTGTTGAAAGTATCGGGCAAATGTACTTAAGTAAAAGTAAAAGTAAAATGGATTTTAATTACTTAAGTAAAAGTAAAAGTACTCATCACAAATTTTACTTAAGTAAAAGTAAAAAGTAGCCCCTTCAAATAATACTTTTTAAGTGAAAAGTAAAAGTACCGAGTTTTTCTATAAGCTTAACTCAATCGATTATTAGCCTTAAAAAATACTAAATTCTCGAAATGGCACTTATCGTTGAGTCTAGTACGCACGCTTCCGATTCTTTGTTAGCACAATGCACAACTGAAGAGTCGTTCTGCTGCAGAAATGGCAGTGCATCTAGAGTGCACCACCCATCGAAAATCTATTTTTAGGCATGCCAATTTGAATAAGCTGTCTTAGCTTAGCGAAGCGAAATGTTAATTAGCGCTTTAAAGTAACGAACATTGTAACGAGTGTCACTTAAATTGTAACGAAGTAAAAGTACTGAAATATGGGTAAAATTTTACTTCGTTGAAAGTAAAAGTATTTTATTTTTTCGATACTTTGTTACATGTGAAAGTACTCAAACTTTTACTTAAGTACAGTAACGCGTTACTTTTACTTCGTTACTGTACAACACTGAATCTCAGAGACTCGTTTTGCAGCAATTAGCTTCAGCTCACATAAATCAAATAATGTGACAAATCTAACACTGCTTAAAAGATGTTAAATGGATGCTTGTAAGCCTGGTGACCTGGCAGGCAACACAATTAAAGTATGCCAGATCCTAACGTGATAAACACTGAACATCACATCTCTTGTCAGCCATTGACTCATCAGCTGCTAGTGCTGTATTTTACTTTTGACCAGTTAGAGTCGTAAAACATTTATATCATTATCCATTACATCCATACAATTACGATATCCATGAATTTCAGACTAATAAAGAGTCAATGTCCAAACTCAACTATAGTTGAAATGATTAAGGTTGCTTAAAATGTTGTCATGATGTTGTAAAAATCATGTGAACAGTTGCTGAAAGACGATCATCTGCTCTACAACTGGTTGACGGCTTTGGAAGAGACTGGGCTCGTGCTCGTTTCAAATGCTCCACAAGTAGAAGGGCAGCTGGAAAAGATTGCCAACAGAATCGCTTTCGCAAGACTGACATGTTTTGGGTAAAACTCGGTCATTTGAATTTTCACGCACATTTCATCTCATCGAAATAAATACCCACCTTAGGGTGACACTTAAAATTTAAAAAAATTAAATTTCAAATGTCTCACCCTTTTAAGTGCATGATTTAAAAAAGCTAACTAATTCATCAATATTTAATGGTGGCTCAATGTAACATTAATTTCATTTAATGGTCATTGTTAAATACAATGCTAATACACGTCCATCTCTTGGTATTTGGTACCACTACTGTTCATCGAGTCATTTATATGATTTTTGCTTTTAGAGTTTATCAACAAATTTTGGCTGTTGCTTTTAAGTTTACTGATGTGACCCTCGGCTTAAAAAATTAAATACTGCTTCTACAGTTCTACGACCCGTGATGCCAAAAATGGTTGGAGAGCACTCATCATCATCAATATCATAGGGCTCAATGCCCGTAAGAGTCCGACGCCACTCTCTGTTTGAGTCTGTCTCGTGTCATGCTGCCCAGCTTCAACCGGTCCGATCAGCAGGTCTGCTCCATACCATTAACATCTTGAAGCACCTAGAGTCCTAGACCACCTTGTCTGATTGAAGAGAATCGTGGGAAAGAGGCATGAAGGACAACGTGGGTCAATGCCCATATGTGTCCCATGCTCTCCCCCGACTCTCTCCACCGGTCTGTCCTGACCGGCCTGTGCATGTCCTGGGCACGACGTTAAACTGCATCCATCCTCCGCCACAGGGAACCAACAACGTCCCTGTGCCGGTCCTAAGCCCGGACAAAGGAGGAAGGTCAGATGGGTGGCGATACACTGGCAGGAAGATACCAAGACGATTGTAATCCGCAAAAACCACGACACAAGTGACAGAGCGACCCAGATGCTTCAAGGTGTAATGATGTGGATCAGACATGCACAGGCTGGAGAGCACTGCCATAGAGTATAGAAGTTTTGTGAAAAGACATAGAGTGTATGCAACCAGCTATATAATTATTCCACTCTTCAAGCAAGTTGAAACGGCTGAAGCTTCTGCTTCACCTGTTCCCATTAGCCAGTAAAGAAACCCCTAAGAGTTTCATTGTTCCTTCACCTGACACAGCAGGGCAGCATTCTTTTGACAGCCATCAACAACTTGCCATCCAAATAATGAACTCTATGTGAAACTTCCAAGAGCTAATAACGATGTGTGGATTTTTTGACGAATTCTCAAGATATTGGCGCCCAGCATGTCTAATGGAATCCTGCTTGTTAGCAATTTCAGCAGGATCACGGCCCATTGATTGCTCATTGGCTGCTAGAATGTGTGCAGCATTTCTGTCACTCATTTTAGTCCTGTCGAATGCTGCAGTGACGCATGCACTCAAAATAACAATTTAGATCTTCTTGACTTTTTTGAGCAGGTGCAGAAGTCAATTTAACAGAACTAACAGCCTGCTATACTTGTACAATTTTTACATTTAATCATTGGTTTTAAACTAAATAATACATGATTGTATGCTATACATGTCATGAGTGATAACAGGGAACAATAGTACTGATATTATAGAGGACACTTTTGAGTGGTGAGATTTTAACAATTCTGAAACTATTCTTTGTGTGTTGGGCTCAGTGTCAGGCTGTCAGCCTAAGGTCCCACCTGTTATTATTATTAAGGAGTTTTTATTACAGTGATTATATGCACACTCACTATATATTTGTACTCTTTGTTTTTCTTAATTCTTGATTGGTTGCCAAATAAATGATTTAATTTTATTATAATATTTTTATGTGAATTCATCATATCACCAAATGAAAGGATTTGTTTCTGTAGACCTGCAATGTTTGTTCGAAACAAAGATTACCGTGGAAACGTGGCCTACACTACGTCCAAGCTGGAGCTTCACAACGCCATGTCTTATTATGACTATATTCCAGGGGTATGTACTAATTCAAATTATAGAAAAGAAGTAGGAGTAGTAGAAGAGGAGGAAAAAGTAGAGGAGGAGAAGGTCAGAAGGACAAGGATAAGAATAAAGAGAAAATGGGAAAATGGGAAAATGGAGGCAGAGAAGATTAAGAGAAGAGCAATCTCTGGCCCCAAGATGCAGGCAGCCCCGAGTATTATGAAGCTTTAGCAATTTCGCCTTCTTAATATCAGGTTGTTTGGTTGACCTCAGTCGCTGTAACATCTCCCTCTGACAGGTGGTTGGTCAGTGTACTGCTTTTATGTCTGGGTTTCAGATGGAATGGACATGGAAAATAATCTCACAGTTTCACAGTTTTCATTTGCACCTGATCTCTAATACCAAAGTTGACATCCTGCATCATTGCACGTTGCAGTGGTAAACGATGTGTCATAAGATAGCTTTTAGCATTTAGTCAAATGTGGCCACTTTTCAGATGTTTTGTGAAGACACTGTTTAAATGTGATGATGAATATTTATGTAACACATCTACTTGACCTGCTTGTTAGATTACAATGTTAATTGTGTTAATAACTTCTGATGAAAAGCAATTGAAATGTGCATGTTTTGAAACACAGCTGCTACGCTTCTTTAAGTATAACCATTATCCAATCTGGACAATCTGGATTAAGATTGCGCCTCTAGAAAGCCAAGCGCGGGGCACCGGCTTATTCACGAGCGGGTAATGAAATGGTCGTCTTGATTCAGTTAAAGGCTGCATAGATTCGCGGTGTTTGTTCGTAGGTGAAGATGGTGCATTGCATCCAAGAGCAATCGTCTGGTGTCAGAGGTAGAAGTCTCTTTGCTGATGGTTTTATGGCAGCCGACGAATTCAGGCAGCAGTTCCCCGACCAGTTCCGACTCTTGACATCAGTCAAAGTCGACTTCTGTGCCATTGGGAAAGAATATTTGGATTATCATCTGATTTCACGACACTCTACCATCAAGTTAGATATATCTCACAGCTTGATTTATTGCACTGCTTGTCTGTCTCTCACTGTCTTTCTGTTTTGGTACTTTCTGCCTTTTAATTTGGCACTATTCTTTCTGTGTTGCACAGTGGCACATTTGCCATGTACCCTGTGTCGATGATTCAAGTTATTATCCATTCATGCAGCCATTTAAATAGAGGTTATTCAGCTGGTAGAATGTTGTTTTCATGTTTTGAAACTCATCCACAATATCCTTCAGACAGATGGCAAATTGTCTGGGTTCCTGGGTCTAAAGGACTGTCAGTGATTGAATTAAATTGGTTTATTGCACCAAAAAGACAAATATTATGGTACATTCATGACTTAGTAAGTACAGTGCAACAAGAGCCAAGAAAGCATATCTTCTTCTAACCCTGACCCCATTTTCGTGATTGTTATTCCAACATCTGTAGCCTATATGACTAATTCAAATAAAGGGCTGGAGTTGGCCATTGAGAGGGTGAGTGGGAAGTATTCCACATGCAGCTTTCTGAAGCTTCAGTTATGTGGTCCAAATGGCAGATTTTATAGGCAGAAGCCAAACAACGAAGCAGCTAATGTATATAAATCTACCAGGGCATGGTATAATGGCTTCAGTTTGTCAGCATGTAGTGATGCCCAACCCTTTTGGAAAATTCCATGTCCACCTGTTTATTCCCTTTGAGCTTATCGGGAATAAAAATGGCCACAAATTTGATTTTATGTACAGTCACGCATCCAGGCCCGGCCCTAGGGTTTGCGGGGCCCAAGGCAGCATCGTGTCCTCAAGCAGTTGGTTTCCTGTCAATACGGCACTGGTGGGGAAGAGTCACCTAAGATGGGACACTTAACGTTGTTTCCAAAATTTCCTTTGAGCTAATAGCACTATTTCATAATAAGCCACACTGACGTGACCTATAGCCTACAATTTATTTGACTTTCAAATGATGCATGAATAGCAATTTTCCAAAAAGCGATATTATTGTCATTAAAAACAATTACTAATATGTCCCACCTTAAGCAACTATATCCATAAGATGAGATAATAATTTCCGTAATGTCAGATTGGGAAAATTTAATAATGTGATATACATGTAGCATCAGCGAACATAAAAAATTTCAATTATCAATGAAATCAAGACAGCAGCACATTTAACAGTTGCTAGGTATAGCTTAATTAATATAATTATGTGATATGTTATTCGCAACTCTTTAGAGTGGCTTTCTCTGTATATTATAGCAGTAGCAATTAATAGGTGTGTCCCATTTTTATGAAGCGTTCCATCTTAGGTGGCTTTGCCTACAACCTTATGTAGGCTAGGCCTATCTAAGTAATGCAAAATCATTAGCGCGTGGACTTAAGGGCGAGAGAGGCTCCGCCACGAAAATCGAGAATTTTTTTAGCAACTCAGGCCTACGTTTTAGTTTTTGACAAATTTCTTTGCGCCAGAGCACTAATGATGCTTATTATTTATGAAGTAAATTTATATTATTTTAGACACCTCTCTGAAAATATCCAAGTCCTAAATTTCCTGCTTTGCATTTTCTAGGCTCTTGCTATTTGCGAATTTGAAGCAAAATGAGTTAATCACTGTTTTCCTGAGAACTTTCTACATGCAGGCCTACAGACTAAAAAAGTAGACTATAGCGGTGAAGAAGTTTTTTTCTTTCAAAATCACCCAATCACATTCACGTGACAAAATGACTGTATACGCATAAGCTTAGTTGTTATGCGACGAAAAATTGTCAATCTCGAAAAAAAATTATAGCCAGCTGCGCGGGGCCCCTGGAAGCGCGGGGCCCAAGGCGGCTGCCTCGCTCGCCTTGCCCTAAGGCCGGGCCTGCACGCATCATTTATAAATAATATTGAATTCTGTAAAAGGAATCACCATATTATTACCAAAAACCATAAAATTAGTCTTATCTAAGTTCAATGATGACAAGTTGGCAGATAACCAGTGGCATCAGCCTTAAGTTTAATCTTCAGAGAGATTTAGTTTACACAAAGGGTCTATATGTGGAAAAATATTTGTGTTAGCAAACATGATTAAATTTACGGCTGTCAAGACTGCAAATCATTTAATGTATAATGCAAAGAGCAAAGTTATCCATGAAAATCCAATGAGAGTGACATCTGATCAGGACTCTTTTCTGAATAGATATGTTCCTGGTCTTTTTATTTTGGCAAATTGCACTGACTTTGGGGGCTCTGTCAAACACGCCTCTGGGGTGCTTCCCCACAGCTTCTTGTTGTTATTGGGGGATTTGTGCCTTTGGTATCAGTCTCACAAACCTCATTTTTCAGTCAGGCCTGTCAGGTATACTCTGTCCGTTAAGAGTTGCCTGCACCACTATTATACTATGTCTTAGCTGGTTATAATATCAGCAAAGAGCAGAATTAATGAAACAGACTTATCCAATGTTTGAGATAATAACGCATTGTTGCTCCTAACTCTGCCTCTTTAATTACGAAACAAACACTAAATGAACATTTTTTTATAAAGGTTGGATGAAAGAGAGAACGTCGTTCAGATTGTCTACAACTCCAAAGCCAGGGACAGTTCGTTGAATCTGGATCCAGATCAAGTCGATCAGTTCTATCATGCTCTGCAGAATTTTGCCGAGATCCTCCACAGTCCAAAGAATTTGGTTGAAATCAATCTTCGAGCAGGTGATGATGTGGCTAAAAACCATGTTCACAGTTAACCAATATAATTAGGCCTATTGTTTATTAAACCAGGCCTGCCTTTACGTTTAACTCGAATTATTATAAACGCTTCTGAATAGTTGTCTTTAAGGTATGCTATAAAAATTTGTCAGATAGATAAATAAATTTTCTAACTATTGATCTTGTTGTCTTATTTTTATTAGGTACTATTGTCTGTCTGAACAATTGGAGGGTGCTGCACGGACGTACGCCATTTGATGTCATTCCCAGTTCGGAGGCCGTTGTTCAGAGGGGTTACATGGACTGGGATGAGGTCCATTCCAAGCGTAGGGTCATTGGATCGGAACTTGGTATTCCTGACGAAAAATACTGAAACCGTCCAGAATTACATTATTATTACTATTATTATTATTATTATTCTTTAACATGCACAAATGAGAAAACTATTCTACTTTGAAAATATACAAATTTCAGTTCTACTGTGCGAAAAAAATCTGAGTACGATTTATACAGCTCTGCAATAATATTGGTAAGCCCTAACAGGGTTCAAACTTTTGCATGGACACTTGGCGGAATACGCAGATGACTGGCTGTGACTTATATTCTTGCTTTTGTGTAACTGTATATTGCAGTTTTAGTAGTAGTAATGGTAATAGTGGGGGTAAACCATATTTATAGAAGGCTAACTGAGATGACATTTTCGCTCTTGCAGTTCATCATTATTATTTTGTCTAACCATTGATAGTTCGCTTTCTTATATAGCAGCTGTAACAATGTGTGACACGTAATCTGTAGAATTTTTATAACATTTTGTTGCATAGCTTGAAGTTAACAGTTAATTAATTTGCTGTCGTTTTATATAAATATTACTTAGTAGACATTATTGGCGGACAATCTCTAGCAATTTATATTTGCTAACGGTAGTTTTGAAGAATTATTAACCGTTTGCTTGTCAGAAGTGCAGAATTGCGACATTTATAATATCATGTAGAATTTGACAAGAACCCTTGATCAGGAAGCCAATGCAAATGCGAAGGGTGCTTTATGCACAGGACATGAAAATGCCATTTATGACTACGTAAATAAATTTTGTTCCATTTCTGTGTGTTGTGTTTTATTGGAATTCATGTTACGTGTGTTGCGAGGCAAGTATGTTTTCAGGTGTGTATCTTGATGTGTATTTTTTCTAGCAATCTACGGTAGTGTTTAATCCTTTAATGCTGGAGGGTATAGGATTTCCCATACCATTTACTACCATCTCGGCATTAAAGGTTTAACATACAATGTCATCTAAGGCTTCCTATGATCATGGTTTTCTAAATTTATAATATCCACAGCAACCTGGGCCTATGTGACCTTACAGTCTGTATGGGAAACTTGTGGGAACTGTCTTACAAACTGAAAAGTCATGTTACTATCACTGAATGAATATTTCCTTATTCCAGACTTTTTAATTGAATTGCTTTCAAGAAAAATCTATGTCATTACGATGCAGCTCCTGTAGATCACAGCAGAATGGAATTGAGTGCAGCAGAAGAGAGAAAGTGAAACAAGACAAAGGAAGAACTGGGGGGAGGGGAACAGTTCATAAAATCTTGAATGAATGAATGAATTTGTTAGAAATGCACAAGAAAGACAGGAAGAAGTGAAATGAGAGATAAAAGAAGAAATTGGTGGTGCAGAAACTATGGAGCAAACGAATGCAAACAATTAAAACAAGAAGACTCTTGAACTGTGTAGTAAATGACTTTTACTAGGTACAGGCAAGAAAACACAAAAACGATAAAGCTACACACGTATCGTACAAACACATGCACACACACACATGTTATGTACACTGTACACACTTGAGGTAATGAAGAATATAACATTAAAGACTCGTACAGATAATCTCTCTCTCAACGCGTTTTTTACAGCTTTGACAACTGTCAACGAAAACAGTGAATAGCAAATTTAACCCAAAAAATCAAGAAAAATTCAATTTCTTGCAGAATGCTTTAGAAAAAGATCTCTGCGGCAAAGAGCTGTTCTATGCTAGCAAAATGAATAATAATCAAACTATCTGTCGAGAGCAAAACTGAGAATATCGTCATCTTTACGTCGCAGTTACCAGCGAACGTTTACTGGAATCTGCAGAGCTGTCTCCTACATCTCATTTTTAGACCTTCTTGCACTGACAGAGCTTACAAGGTGAGCAGGCAATTCAAAACATACATGCTTGCTTACATGCTTATAATCTAGTACAGCAGAACATTAATTTTACCAAGAGATCAATTTTCATTTCTACGTGTAAAGCATACTGCAGCAACCAGCTGGTTTGAAATGTCTCAGGTTTATCCTCCCTGTCCATCTTGCCAATCTTTTGGTGAACACTGTCAATAAACCTAAGCACAGAGTACAAAGCCTCATTCATAACAGCCCCATGCCTGCTCGAAACAAGATAAGAGATAGGAAATTTGTTGTAAGCAGCTGTACGCTACAAATGTGCATGCTAAAGATTGGCTGAACAGCCTGTGAAACAAACTACCAAAGAGGACAATTCAGCTATTTATCCTGATCAAAATGCCTTCAGACAAGACAGAGTTGAGACAAGCATTACAGTACAGATTCATCGCTTCTTTTCCTTACATACCACAGATTGGAACATAAGCAAAAGCCGTACAATTTTATTTATTCCAGAAACTCAGTTGGTGCCACAAGTAGTGGGCAACAACTGTGCTTCTTTCAGCAACAGCAAGGTAATTCAAAGGCTGAGCATAAATTCTCAGAAGCAATTCGGGCCAAAACAAACAAAGGTTGTTCAAGACAGTGCTCCAGATAATCTCTATGCGTCAATTCTTCGTCTCAACGTCTAAACTAAAATCAAACGTTCAACATTATATTGCAGCTCATAAACTAAACCACTGTCATCGACACTTTTGACCTTTCCTGATTCTGTCCAACCAACCTAAAAAACAGAAGGACAACAACAACATCCGGAAATGAACATCAAAATCTTAAAATTTCATAATCCACAAAAGTCAACTTGTTTCACTGTTCTGACCACAAGACAAAATAATATTCGAAAACCATATAGCACCCTTGAGAAAACACACGCAGAGGTACTTCTTTTATGTTTCAAATGACATTCAAGTGGACAAGCACATGACAAACTCCAGTAGTACTTACATACATCTCTTCACTGGTATATAAACCAAAATTGTAAACAGTCGCACAGTAGGCTAGTTTCGCCATTTCTTTTCGCAGTTAAATTCCTTGATATAGTATTAACAAGCGGCAAAAGTTCTGTCTGGTTTTACTTAACAAAAAGCATGCAACTATCTATCAAAATCGATCACTACACAGAAACACTGAAATGTCCCAGCAGGTTTAAATTCTAACTTCTAAACACCAAAGTTTTGATTATTCGATTTCCCAATACATGAATTTGGCACTGAAGTCTCTGCAGGAATTTATGCAGTTAAATAGTTCCAGGTACATGTAATTCCTAGCGCCATCTACAAGATGGCCAATATTTCATTTTACACAGAATTTATTTCCAATCTTGAAAGGCAAAAGATTTTCCGTACACAATTAGATTCTACAAATAAGTTCTGACTTCTCTTTGATAAGACATGTAACCTAGGATCAAGCGAAACATTTCTTTCACACGTTAAACACTTAAGGGGGTAAGAAATGCAATGTAAAATTTCAAAGCTGGAATTGTTTCTATGTCTCTAAGCTTTATCCTTTTTTCTTCAAAATAAACATTTCAAATCAGGCGAAATATTAAGACAGACAAAACAGAAACATTGACAGATGTCCTACTAAAAAACTAAAGCCGAAAAGATGCAAATTATAAATAAAGACTGACACGATACACAAGATAAGAAAAACTGTACAGCGAGAAAGAAGAAGAAAATCGCATATCATCCTTCGGCATTTGCTACAGGCTGCTAGTCTACAAAAGAACTCCGGAACAGATAAACCTTACTTGGGAGTAACAGCCAACTCGGCTGTAATGCTAAAGATGATACAATTGACCATGATAAGTTTTCTGATGATGATACCAACATCAAATTGAACCACAACAGAACAATTTCATGAACAAAGAAAAAATGAAGTATAGCATGGAAACCGTATCCATCCATCTACAGATCACAAGTTTGTACCCCATGCTCCAGACATCTAAGCTTTAAAGAATTTATGAACAATGAACTCTAATTTCAAAATGTGAGCAAGCCCATAGTTACAAATTTTTCACTCCTCACTCTTTCCGGTATAAAGTTGCCAGCCAAGCTTTAGAAAACATTGCTTTCGTTAGCCAACACCAAACCATGCACCTACCGAAATTCACCCTCAGCATTATCGTAAGTCTTCTGAAAAAGTTTTAAAAATTCAATCAAATGTTAGAACACATTATGAGGAAACCACATCCAAAATCAGGCAACGTACGGGTCATGACAGAAAGTAGCAGTGCACAGCAAAATCCAACCATACATAAACTGTTCTAATCGATAAACTTTTAGAAAACTGCAAAGCACCGAAAATAGTCCTTTACGACTAAACCTTGCGAACAGCAATCAATAGATCTAATGGACTTGCTAAGCGTAAAACATCATTACAGATAATTAATTAACGGCCACATCTTACTAAAATTATTTGAGTATAGAATGCATTTTCTCCTCATGCCATCCATCAACTGCACCAACACAATTGATGCCTTCAGACTACACGTCACCAAAAAACTAAGCACAGCTACTACATTAACGCCACGAAACAATCTTCAACAAAACATCACATGCCGAAGATAATATATATACACAATGGCAAACTGTTCTCCTTCCAAAGTTCAAGAAGCAAACACATGACGATGCAACAGAACATTCACGGTGCCTAGCAATTGTGCGTTAAGAGTCGGTTCAGGGACGTAACATCAGAACGTCGAAATAACACTACCAGGATCGAACACGCACGCTCTGCCATACAGGCCAAAGGCTCCAACCAATCAATTACCAGTCTGAAATGGCAGCATATGTGTTGCATATGTCTTACATGTGCACTATAGGTATGACAAACAGGATCAAAGATGTGGAATACATCACATACTTCTCACCACATTTTCATCAAATGACATATCTCTTAGGATTCTGAGCATACACACCAGTCGATAATAATAACGCCAAAATAACATATACAACGCCACAACCCAAATATAACACATACGTGCATGTCAATTCTGATAAAAATCAGTTTGGTGCATTTATCTCAACATGACAACTGGTCTTACTATGTCATCACACATGTAATCACAACACAAATTCAGAAACACGCAAGCCAAACTAAACTCACTTTCACAGAAATACCTCATTTTCATGCGAATTGTCATTACACAATGGACGTAGCTCATTGTCATGAGTTTCAATGGCATGTCGCTTTAATTTTGGCACTAAAACAAGCCTCGCACCAAACGCAGAAAGACTAACCATTGCTAGGCTACATCAGAAATTGCACAGAACCAGCATAAGAGGACCACTCTCTCTTAAAATTAAAAAAACGAGCCATACACTTGCAACATTATATGACAATGGCCAATTCGCAAGCTGATATAGTTCTGAAGGCATCGGTTTCATGAAGGAATACAATGCATGGAATACAATGCATGGAATCAAATACATTGAATACAATGCATTGAATACAATGCATTGAATGCAATGTATGGAATACAATGCATTTAATACAATACATGCACCTGTGTACTGCAGAGGATGCAAAACACATATCTGCATAAAGTCCCATCAGGAAGGTCTAAACACTAAATATTAGCACAAAGACGTATACTATAAATTTCAATACCAATTCGTAGCATATTGTTCATACTTTTTTTACTGCTACAGTACACAATGTAACATGTTAAGCCGTGTGTCCTGTGAGAGTCTCAAAAGGTGCTTAGTATTAAAAGCCAGATACAAACACAGATACAAACATAACCTTAGAAAATTTGATAGGAACAGCTAATTAGAATTTGCAATTTTGCATGTACTACGATAGGTTTTTTGCTGATGACAGATTGTAATCGTCTATAAAAATATCTCCAAAGCTACCACATAACTATCGTCACAAACTTAATTTTGCCAACTCAAAACGTTTCCATCTCAATCCACAAAAGTTAAGCTATTGCCCCAAACGGTCGTCAAAACACTCCATCAAAATAAGTTTTAACCCTTTGAACCTGACGGGCCAGTTTTCCGGCCCCTTATTCATAGAGTTACGGGAGCTCGGGGTTCAAAGGGTTAAAAAACTTACGTTGCAACATTGGCCGTCGTCACTCTGCAGGAAAAGTCTTTTTATGAATAGCAAGACACGTGACTTGGAACAGGAAAGCAAGAATTAATTTTTAAAACACTGAAGACAATTAAAGTCAAACGCAACACCGATTGGTTAGACAGGAATTAAGACAAAGCATTCTTCCGTCAAACTTACAAGATGTTAACCGCCATTGTTACAAGATGTTAACCGCCATTGTCAAATGTTGATTAGTCTGTGGCTAAAGTGAGTAAGAAAGATTCTTTTTCATAAACCCCACTTATATTTGGATGACGTGACACTACACTGGCTTTGTGCCATGGCAAGAAGGGCTCGGCTGAAGTATTGAGACAAAGTTCATTAGTTGAGGCTGATACCCAAGAACCTGCACCTCCTCCCCACAGAACAGGTACTGGCTTTTCCTGTTCTACGCTAATACAATTACACTGCACCTCTGAAACCTGAAGCTGCAACAGGTACAAGATGAAAATCTACAGCTGAATTGCATAATAATTGCTTCCAAGTGTGCTATATATAACAATTACCTGAAACCATGCAGTCTGGCAAAGTTCCCGTCTAGATCATTAAGCAACACCAAAGGAGGTCCAGAAACTTGCATAAGGGGTTGAGAACCTCCCAAGCCCACAATGATCACTGCTAAATTGCTTACATAATCTAAATCATATTCATAAAATTTTAGGATTTCCACACAAACCACACATAATTTTCAATGAACTTTATAAGAAAATTTGAAGTAAGAATACTAAACATTCATGGTATACGACACAGCTAATCATGGAAAAAAGATCAATTATTATTTAAATAACTGGTAGTCATTATTATGAAAGTGACAAAAAATGATCAATAAACTCAAAACAAACGGGCAAACATAATTAATCAGGGTACATTTCAAGTCTAAATTCAACAATCGTTCTGAATGTTCTTAGCGCCCTAACAGCCTGAAAAACCGACACAATAGAAATGAATTCTTCTCTATTCGCACACAAAGAAGCGCTACAACTACAATGAAATACAAATCACAATGACCGTCAAAAAGTGCTTAAGCTACAGCAAAGAAAAACTGCCAACGTCTAACTACTTCTTAGCATCATGGCATTCAAATTTAAATTAAATCGATCAGAATAACACTACACTGGCCTCGTCGGCAATAACTCTACGGAATAAAGACCAACAACGTTAATCCGCACAGTCCACAAACATCCTAGTCCTATCAACGTGTGAGCACCACAAATCAAAACGGGCAACACTTTATTTTTCTGCCCCTAGAAACATTCAACAAATAAATTTCCATCTTGGAAGCTGCGTTCAAAATCAAATCGGAGCAAAATAAGTATGTTTATTGCAGTTAAAAAGCCTCCAAGCAGTCAATCAACGCAAAGTCATCATAGTAATATTGTGTGCTTATAAACTGTGCTGAAATCAAAACAGGCAATACTTTAAATCAATCAACGCAAAGTCATCATAGTTAAATTGTGTGCTTATAAACTGTGCTGAAACCGAACACGGCAATTTCCACAGAGGTAGCCAAACTACAGCCATCTACTTCGAACTACAAAATGTAGCAGCTGAAGAACTATGCGGAAGACTGCAATGGTAACAACTTACAAAAAGATCTGCAACTTAGGTGACAGCTGCAGCACAAAGTTCACAGAATTACTCGGCTACAAGCAGCAGAGGAAAAGAAGAGCGCAAACGAAGAAAGAGCAGTGCTCAACCAATCAAAGCACACAGGTGATGGTCACTACCATCAGACATCACGTGTGCTACACGACGTTATCCGATGACAAATCCAGCAAAAGAATATTATAAGTCAAGACACTGAATAATAACATCAACAACAAACGCGTGAACAATAATTGCAACGATATAAACAAAAAACTTCTGAGGTCTCAGTTTTTACGCCAAACGCAGCGTCTCCTAACCATCGCCGGGTCGCCGGTGACCCCTGCCGGAAAATGGCCCCCCAACATTCATCTGCTCCCCCCAACCCCCCCCAATACAAGCGTAAGAAACGAACACATCAAAACCGACACAAGAATTATTTTAAGTCTCTCCACGTCAATGACCTCAACTTAGATGTCGCCGCTTTCAGTACTGTCGCTAAAAGTCTACGCTACAGCGTCCAAACTTTGTCCGACCGTCTGGAAATGACTATGACACAACACTTATGGTACATTCAAACACTCAAATTGGAGTGGTGGGGGGAGGGGCACAGAAGACAAAAAATCTGTGCAGCAGTCCAGTTTGGCAATCATTTCACCTGTAACACAATCTTCGCTGGTTGTTCAGCACGGAACAGAATCGACATCCTAGTCTATCATTGCACGGCAACGCACAAAAGAAACGCTTGTCAACTGTTATAGAACAATTGTTCCTACAGAACAATGGTTCCTACAGAACAATGGTTCCTACAGCGTAGATCCTGCGCCGCCTGCAAGTCCTACGATTGGCCCCGACATCAAACGCAGACACTCTCGAAGACACGACGACGACGTCCACATCTCAAATACACAGGACACAACTTTCTATTTAAACGAAGCAAACAGCAAAGAATGGTACACGAGATTCTAGCGCTAGTGGAATCTGCATTCGTGGTGCCAACCCACCAGCGGCATATCGAATGCACTATGCCAAAAATCCAGTACTAAGAGTCACCTCAGATCCATCTGACGTAAAGTAACCGATCGCATCCTCCTCACCTTCCTCTGCCTCCGCAACTCATAGAGGCAGCTGAACGACCGCATCCTTCCAGCCGTGATACGACACCATGTGCTGCTTCAGATTCCTCTTGTACCCGAACTCGTTGCCGCAGATCGAACAGCGGAAGTCTTTTTTCATATTATGCCGGTTGGCGAGGTGGCCGCGCAAGTCACGCTCCTGGCGCAGACCCTTGCCGCACAGCGGACACCGATACTGGAAGAGACCTCGATGCACGGTCGCCTCGTGCAGCTTGAGATTATGAAGAGAGCTGAGCGCCTTGCCGCATGCCAAACAGTGGAACATTTTGCCGGCAATCGAATAGCGCCGCGTAGGAAGCTGGAGATGCAGCATCGCCAGCCGTGCCTGAAACGCAAAGACAATAAACGCTTAGAATGCAAGACAATGCAGCTTGTATCTCAACTCTGACAACGGGTAACATTAGAATATTACATTAGATAATGATGCTATAGAAGTTACTGGATTTAGCTGGATTCAAAATAAAGTAATCAAGTTATAAGCTATAAATTAGAATACACTGGAAGTACTTGCTACAGGTAGCTTCATAGCAGGGTCGCAGTGCATAACTGCTCAAAATGCATATTTCAATTTGTTGTCAGAAATTTCAATTTTTAATATTCAAGAAATGAGAACACAGAAATGAAAATCATTATCGATTTCAATATTCCATACCATGTTAAAGCACCTCTAACAGCAAAACGTAATCAGAGGCATTCCCATTGCAAAGAACCCCTCGAAAAAGAAGACTTGCGAGAACAAGCAAAAACCCCACAGCACATCATAAAAAAGCCTAAGTTCAGATTCCATGCATCTCAAAGATCAATAATTAAATCAAACCTGCGTCTGAAGTTCTAGTGCGCTACTGCTGTCCAGCAACGAGCATCCAGGTACGAGGCCGGTCGAGTGGCTGGTCGCCAGGTGACGCTGACTAGAAGAGAACGGAAAGTTCTGACCACCTTCCAGATCAAAGTGACCGGCCTGCATGGCGGCCGAATAAGCGAGCGACAGACCGTCGAGCATCGGTTCCTCCTTGATGCTCACCATCTCTGCGGCGCCGCCGGGGGTCCTCTGCTCCGCGGTCGAAATACTGTTTGTCTCCGAGGAGCTTCCTCCGGCAATCGACTCTAAGATGCTGCTTTCAATTCCAGAAATGTGTGCACCAACATCGCACCCGTCAACACGGGGTCTCTTCAACGGGCGCTCACCACCTTCCTTCTGCGCACCCGACTCCATCATCTGACTGCTGCTGCCGGCCCCTCCGCCTCCGCCCGCATCTAAGTGCGGATCGCTTTGCATCTGCCTGGAAAAGTCTTCCGCGTACGCTCCGGGAAACTCGTCGCAAGACTTCTTTCCGCCGCCGTCGGCGCCCTGCAGTTTCGAGCAGAGCTTTCCCTCCTGCTGGCCATAGACGCAAGCCGAGTGCGCAAGCAGCGACAGGTCGTAGTCGTCGTTGAGACGCAAGTCGCCTGCGCTGTGAGGTAGCAAGTCTTCAAATGTCTGAAAGGAGACGGTCGAACGAGACCTTTGATACTTCGGAGCGGGAAGAAGCGGAGCGGACTGCACCACCGCGTGCTGCACCAGATTCAGTCCGTCCACGTCCGATGGAGAAGACGCGTTGTCTGCAGGCGGCGGTCTCTCTGTCTCCGCAGCCTTGGAAGGGCCAGGAGGCGGGTCCTGCATCATCCCGTGAACATCTTTTGGCTTCTCTTCTTTGAAGTGAGCGTCTTCGTTCTCGTCGCAGTCCGAACCGCCGTCCAGCGCCGGATTGGCGTTGTCCGGTTGGTCCATACGAACAACCGTTTCCTTGATGTTGATGAGGAAGACTTCGTCACGGTCGAGCGTCACTCCGATCAGTCCTTCAACGCAGAACTCAGACTTGAAGTGCAGACCGTTTTTGCAGAGCAACGTAATTGTCTCGGTAAGAAGTGCTTTCACTTGCTGTTGGTCGGCCCTCAATGACATTTTTCTCACGTGTCAATTTTTCTTTCACCCTCTTCGTCTGCTGGATAAACATTGACCACATAGCATAACAACAACACTCTGAAAAATATGCTCTGGCTTTTAAATATTTCTACCACTGGACTAGTCAACTTAGAAGGAAAATTAATTTTACTATGGTTTATTAACACGTTTATTAACTGATTAGTTTATTACACTCACTAATCATTTTTTCTAGAGAGTTTAAGATACAGTTTTTAAAACATTTAAAAAAATTAAAACAAAAGATGTTGAAAAATAACATGGTGTAATAGAAGAGAAAGTGGCATTCATACAAATAATAACAAAATTTCAAAGATAATGAGAGCAATACCAGCAGCAATTATTGGAAACACTGGGGCAATTAGATTGATCAACGTTTTCGCCTTCTTCTGATAAAGGCTGGTTTAAAATTTCACAAAGGAGTGGCCGACTTGTCACCTTTCATCAATTTACCTATAAAATTGGTGCCTCATTAAATGGAAGTGATTCAAATTTGAAGTGAATTTCTACAAATGGCTCTGTACAAATGCATCGGAAATAATTAGTTACTTGGCAACATACTTATCCTAGAAATGTCTCGTTTGAGCTTCATCTTGTCACTAAGAGAGCACGAGATAAATTATTATTCATTAAGTGTTGTTGATAACACAAGTAAGACACATTTAGGTGTAAAATTAATCAGGTTTCGTAAAAATCGATTTCTGAGATCCAGCCGAAATTCGTTTCGGGAATTCGGGACGCACCCCATTAACAGACTACCCCGCTAGAGGTGCAAAACTCAGAATAGCCGTTTCATGCATGATATTGTTCATGCTGATTATTGCCAACTAGTGTCTGTTCAGGATGACATTATCAACTAAGCAAACAGTTTAATTCGGCCACATGCAGTCAATATAATTATATTAACGTTGATATGCTGGAAAAGTACGCAGGAATGGCGGTTAGCACGCTACAACTACAGCCACAACCAAACTCAACCACACCAGCGCACACGAGGCCTAGACGAGAGCCTGCTTGCTATCGGAACACATAAAACTTTGAGAATATCCTGCATATAGCATACGACTAGAACTATTCCGTCCTGCAATACTGCAACGACGTCTTACAAGCTTATTTCCTCTGTGGGCGTGCGCGCCATGTTAATGAGAACAGGCCTACTACTACAGGCCTATTGTACAAGTCAGGGACAAAGCAGACCAGCGCATTGTCTGCAAAAAATGCGTGAAAATGCAACGGAATAACACAACTGCACACCGCATCTCTAACGGATAGTGTCTACGTACGACTGTTGGATGTACGGGAAAAAACTCCAAGTTGAATTCTTGCGAAAAGATGCGCGACAAGAGAAATTAATTTATCAAATTATTATAAATCCACTTCGCTCAACCTACAAATCTGACTGCAGGTCGCACAGAAGCGCCAGTTCTAGCCCAAAAGTAGCCCAAAATAGCCCAATTAAATGGTGGCCCAGACGTACTAAGGCCCTATTTGGCTACCGCAATGAACGACACAGGCGTTTTAACCTACGCAAGTCGACTACACACAAAGGCTAGTAGGCTATAGGTGGCACCGACAATAATATAGGTTAAGCGTAGGCCCTACTTAAAATACTAAGCCAGAGTTTTAACACGAACTAGGCTTATACTGTATCTAGAGATTGTAGACCCGTTGGACTTTCCAGGCCTATTTTGCACTCGTTTCTCGCTGTGGGATTATAAGCTGGGCCTTTGCACCACTGTTGGAACTTTATCCGCATGCTTGTAGCATATCGCCTGAATGATCCCAGCATTGTGTGGTGCATACACTGCATCAGGGTGAGAATTGCCGGGGGGTTGGGGGGGGGGGGGTTCAACCCCCCAGTCTTTCTTAGAGCCCCATGTTAAAGTATGTTTTTCATACCCCAATTTCAAGTTTATCATAGGCCAACCCCCCAGTTATTTTTCCACAATTCTCATACTGCACTGCATAGCCTAGCTAATCCTTAAGATGGCCAGGTAGGCCTAGCTAACGCGTTGGCAAAAGCTACAAATGCGATCCAAACCCCTTAAAGACTCATATGAAAATGATGGAGAGAACGAAATGCATTAGGCCTAATTGTCAAACCAGCAGGCTATACGCTGTATGCCTATTATAGGCAGGGCCCGATTAAGGCATGTTCAACATGTTCGGCCGAACAGGGGCCCCCACACTTTAGGGGCCCCCACAAAATGTAAAAAAAATTTTTGAGCAAATTTCGACGAAACGACTATTTTCCCGAAAATTTCGCGAGATGACTAAAAAATAAAAGGTCATCAACTTTTTTGGCGGATGAAATGGTAAAATTTTCCCGAAAATTTCGCCAAATGACTAAAAAAAAATTTCCCCCCGAACAGGGCCCCCACAAAATTCTTCCGAACAGGGCCCCCACATTGCTTAATCCGGCCCTGATTATAGGCCTACGCGCTCTCATATAGGCTAGGCTTAGTCTATTAGAAAATTGCAAAAAAAATACGAAGTAGCCTAAGCCTAATTCTAATAGGTCTACTTCAGCGTCATAGTCTATGATAAGCCTATTTGTTAGGCCTATTATAAATATATATATATTTATTTATATATATATAGTGCAAATTGGTGCACACGTCAGGCAAAACCAATCACGTAGGCCTGCGTAGGCCTACGCTCGTACGTGCGCAGGTTAATTAACCGCAAGCCATATAATAGGCCCTTAAAAACAGTCCAGATCGGTTTCATAATTTAATTGAAGTAGGCTAAGCTTCAACCGTGGGCCAAAACGAATTGCCGAATAATTATTGATATCATCATCACAGAGCTCTGACTCTAGAATCACAATCATATAGGCCTAATTAAGCCTATTACCACATTAGTTCATTCGTGTCGTTGATTAGAACTAGCTAGGCCTACCTAAACATTGCACATAGGCCTAACCGAATAAGATTCTTGGGCACAAATTAATTTATGAAATCTTTTTAGGCGAACCATACAATATTAAAGTATTGGGCAATCAATAGGCCTACACGCCTTTGCTGATAAGTGTGCAGGCTCATATTAAATGACCCAATAGGCCTAGGCCTACATATTATCTGACAGCGCAAGTGTTCAAGCCTTAGGCCTACAGCAACCCAAAACCAGATGGCATAGCCTATAAGGCTGCTGCAAATATAGGTCTGCAGAGCTAGTCATGCAGGGCTACGGAGCAGACTTGAAAGCCGACAAAGTAAAGAGCTTCGCCTTTATAGGCCTATGGTCTAAGTAGGCCTACACATGTGCATCAGCCTCACATGAATGTCTAAATATATCAGCACCCAAATGAGATAGTTTTACACGGATTGTCACAGTTTTGGTGTCATTAATCGCTTGATAGTATATATTATATATTATATATTTTATACTATATATATATATATATATATAATAGATATATATATATATATGCTTAGGCCTACTATAAATGGCCTATGTACTATAGGGCCTAGGTCTATTATGAGTTAATTATACGTCTGGGCTATACATGTATATTGTATATAGAACCTGTTATGCCTGCATATCCCAAATTTATACTAGGCCTACAGCTAGAGACTAATCAACGTTACAGTAGGCCTGTGCATTATAATGCATATAATTATGATATAATATATATTTATATATATATATATATATTGTGTGTGTGTGTGTGTGTGTGTGTGTGTGTGTGTGCGTGTGTGTGCGTGTTCGAGTACTATTCACGTATGTTATAAGCTCTATATACGCGCACATAGATATCGAACCTTAGGCTAAGGCCTATTATAGGCCTACTAGTAGTCATGCGCAGGCCTGCGTCGGAGGCGAGCCAGGCCACGTGTAGGCCTCAGACTGCATTATAGCAACAGAGGGAGCGCACACATGAATTTCTAATTAAGATTAACCGTTTAGGGGCCTAACTGTAGGCCGTTTAGGCCCATTAGGCTCATTGCATGCGTCTCGCAACATAATTACTGTGCAGCTCGCTGATCTTTAGCAAATTCGCCTATAGACCTATATAGGCCTTCGATGGGGCTTTGATATTATTGCCTATGACTATAGGGCTACACCAGCAGTTTAAGCTGGCAAAAGTAGACAATTAGGCCTATAGTCCTACACGTAGTCTACATGTATAGGCCTACACTTGTAGGCCTATACAGACATCGCTAAAGGAGAACAGAATTTTTCTTCACCCAATCACCCGTAGGCCTGCATGCATGTCCTTTTGCAGGATCAGACTTCAACTAGGCCTACTGCAAGGAATTTAGTAATACAGTGCCAATCAAATTACTATAATAATCTGAATAATAGATAATCATGCCCGTCTATAAACAACGGACCTAGGCCTACAGTTATCAGAGATAATGGCTGCAGTGTTAAAATTAAGGCTCCGCGATGGAAGGCTCAGAAGTTCTAACTTCAGATAGGCCTATATGGCTATGATTCTAGCCTTCTAGGCTACACATTTAATAGCCCATATGCCTACAATATAGGCTTGTATGGTATGCATAAAAATTCAATCCATCAAATCAATATTATGTAGAAATGACATGTAGGCTAGTAATATTCTTATAAGAACGAATCAGTTCGTTATTATGCTAAGCCTAACGTAAGACGGAAAATAATGTTATTTGTGCAAGAAAAGTTAGGCTATCTATAGTTTCCAAGCTGGAACTGTAGGCCTAGGCAACAGCCGCAACTATGGGCGCCCGCACATAGGGGCAAGAGGAGGCCCTTTCCCCTGGAAAATTGACACATATTTCTAACTAGACCAAGGCCCAGGGCCATTTTATCCAGTAGGCACAGTAGGCACTGTGCCTAGGGCCTACGAACTTTTTAGGGGCCTACGAAATCCTGAGAAAAA
Source organism: Lumbricus rubellus (assembly GCA_945859605.1). Lineage (NCBI taxonomy): Eukaryota > Metazoa > Annelida > Clitellata > Crassiclitellata > Lumbricidae > Lumbricus > Lumbricus rubellus. Next base: position 44,117,811 of record OX243813.1, on the reverse strand, counting down.
ATATTAAAATATAAATGCAGCGATTGGTCAATGACCGGAAAAAAACAAACAGAAAACGAAAACTTGCTAACTTTTTTCAAGGCTAGAGTTAGCCAATGAAACAGTAACATTAGCTAAGCTATATTATGTTAACTTTGCGGCTCTTTGCATTCGCGAAATCGCTTAATTATAACGTCTTCAAATGTCATTTCTCGCATTAAGTCGTTTTCAATTGAAAGTAATGCAAGGGAGGATAGGCTAATCGTGACTGTCCCATCGTTGACCGAAGGTAATTTTTGATAATTTTCAGTTTCGAAAAAGAACGCTCACCTTCACAACTTGTTCCAAAGATAGAAAGATAAATTCGAAAAGCAATATTGACATTTGGAAAACTGGAGACCAGCTTGTCAGCTATTTGTGAACTACCGTAATCATTTCAGCTAGGCCTACAGATTTACTATCTGCAAACATTCGAGAAAACAAAAGAAATTCCTCAATAAAATGCATCTTATACATGTAGATCACATGGATATATCTCAATTAATGCTTTTGCCCTAATCACTATTTCTTCAGTTGATAAAGCAGATTGAGATTTAAATCAAAACTGAAATACGTTCACAAAACATGGTTTAGCATAATTTTAAGAAATAATGTAAATGAGTTGCAATTTGTATTAATGCAGAGTTGAGTTGGATAGGCCCTAGGGGCCTACGAAGAGATTAATAGTCAAAAGTGCCTAGGGCCTACGATGACCATAAGACGGCCCTGCCAAAGCCTACTACTTTTGGGTTTTAACAATGTTTTTCGCATTAAAGGAACCTACTTCTTAGCATCAATATTTTATTGCCTATATTTGTTCTCACTAAGGAAACTAATCATATTAATAAATTAGGCCTATATGCACAAACTGAAATTGAGAAATTTGCATCGAGAAACCTCTTTGAAAATACCTGTGTTCTTAATTTCAAGCTTTGGATAATTTCAAGCTTTGGATTGTTCAAGCTCTTGCTACTAAAAAGTTAACTGCGACAATCGTAAATTTTTTTGCCCCTCCTGCAAAAATTTCTGCCGGGGCCCATGGCAACTTCAAGTGACTTCTCTTTACAAAATTCGACTTGGGGTCAGTTGCGGTGAGCAGAAACGACCCGACCCGACTTGGGATGACCAAGTCGACAGGGGTCGACTTATTGGGGTCGACTCCCAGGTCTACCATGGCCGCAACACACATTAGAAGTTGATCAAATCGAATTCGCACGCAACATGTCTTAAAGCTCACAACTTAGATCGCTGATAACCTCAACTGTTTAAGCAGCAAATTGCCTTTAAGTTTATTTTCCCCAATAGGCCTCTCTCGAAAGTCGGAACTCAACTCTTCATTCCGCGTGCATATTATACGCTTGTATAGGCAGGGTGTCGCCACGGGGGTGGTTTAAACCAGCCCAGTCTGAAAATATGGTCCCCACAATTTGTTCAAATCAGAATTTAATTTATTCTGTCGAGTTTTTAATTCGGGTTGCCCTATAAGCTTACCCTATAAACATAGGTGCTATCACGTCCTAAAAGTTGGGGGGACCATAATGAATCACGTCCTAAAAGTTTGGGAGGACCATAACAGTAAAGTACGTTAAGGGACCCCTCAAAAGTTGGGGGACGCGTCCCGTGGGTCCCATAGGGTGGTTGCGCCTATATATATATGCCTATAAAGGGGGTCGAGCTAGACTCCAAGTCATTACAAAATTTCATAACCACCCCCACTTTCTAAGGCCTGGCCACGCCCCTGCTTGTATAGGGCTATTGCCGGATCAATTGTGGGTGTATATTTTGTCAATTCATATACAGGGTCTCTTGAAGCACAAGCAATTCGGAGGTACTCCTTCTTCTGTAACAGTTATACTTACATCCGTCGAAGTAAGCTTATACAAGCACGAAAGAAGGCCTAGATGATGAATCTCAAACGAATGCAGAATCACAAATTCCCGTGTATTATAATAGGCTATACCGCCAGACTGTATATAGATGTGGGCCAAACTGGCAAGACGCGAGCGAGCACGGAATATATAGGCCTAGGCCTATCAAAGGTCAGCCATGGTTCGAATCCAAAGCATGCATGCACGCCTCATGTAGGCCTATTAAGGCCTGTGTAGTGTATAGGCCTACTCAACGCCGGCCTGATTATAGCACGCAGAGCACGCCAGAACGGCGCATGCGTGTAGGCAGCTGCAAGGCCTACGTACTGCAGAAGCCGAGAATAAACTATATGCCATGTGAGAGCCATAGATTTTATGTAGGCCTATAGGCTATATATTGTCAGGCGTCCATATTATTTTAGGCCTAGAAACAATGAACGACCTGTAGGCCTATATATGAATAAGGGCCTAGGCCTACATGCTACGTGCGACGAGAGAGCTGCGTAGAAGTAGGGTGATTATCTGGGGCCTACGCGCAGTAGGCCTAATACTATTATTAGGGCCTATTATATTGTTATTGCTTTAGGAAGTTTCATAATATAGCTAGAGACTATTTAAGGCAGGCTACTCAGAAGCGCTCCCCGTGCAACCACGGCTATATAGGACAGTTATCAGATTCTAAAAGGAACAGTGTGGAGTGACCTCAGCATGGGTATAATAATAAAGTGCAGTGTAACAGAGAGAGGGCTATTCCAAGTTGTAGGACCAGCGACTGAAAATGGACGGCGCTGTCAGACAGCAATCCGCGAGCAGAGGACCGCAGGGTGGATCGACGTTGGACACCCCCCCCCCCCACACACACCCTCCACCCCGATCGAAGTGGCACAATAGAGTTCTTGCAGTCGTAGATAGCCTACAGAGCGCCAAATCCCTCAATAAGCTTACACCGCAACTGTGTGTGTGTGTGTGTGTGTGTGTGTGTGTGTGTGTGTGTGTGTTATAAAGTGTCCGCCTATAAGGTGTCGTTAAATTTGAGATCCATAAATAGGTCTTTAACCGTCTTATAGGACTAAGCTTAATTTCCACGAATTTATTGATGGGATCTATCAGCACAATTTGCTTTAAAGACTAATACAATATAAGTGAGAGGGCTGCGCAAGAGAATGACTATAATAGCCTATTAATAGGCCTATACCAGTACACATAATTTAAAATTATGGGCCTAAATGTGCGCGCGTGCTGCGTGTACATGTATGCCCTAGGCCCCTAGCCTATAAAATTTATAGGCTAGGGGCCTAGGGCATACATGTACACGCAGCACGCGCGCACATTTAGGCCTACATAAGTCCATACATACAAAATCGATATATATATACACATATATATACATGTATATAGATACATATGTACATATAATTATGTGTATGTATATTTATAGTACAACAGTACCGGATATACCGATAAGCCAACAAAGCAATATGGCTTAAGGCCTAGCTTTGCCAGAGGCCTAATTTTTTAAAAATAACTACAATAACATGGAAATTATGCTCTTATAAGGCGATGTAGTTTAACAGAATAGGCCTAGGTGGCAGGAGGCGGATCCAGAGGGGCAATCCGGACATCCCTCCCCCCCCATTTAAAAATTGCATGGGGCGTGGCCCCCTATTTGGTTTCAAGAACCTCTAAATCAATGCAGTGGGAGAAGGCGAGAGAGAAAAAGTAGCAATACGGACAGAGAGTATATTCCGAAGAGATTACGACCAGATGACTAAAAAAGGTCATCACTTATTTTGACAGGAAAAATGGTATATTTTTCACACTTTCGGCCGGACGACTAAAAAAGGTCATCAGCTCTGAATATTATATTATACACCTAAACGTCACAGGACAGAAATAGTTTGGTAATAAAATGATGAAGTAGCTCAAAAATAAGAACTACCGGCAAAAGCATAAAGAAGGCAATATTAATATTAAGCAAAGAGTTGAAAAGGTGAAACAGAAACACCAAAATAAACACAACTCAAACGTTAAGTAGGCCTACACTTGAGACAAAAATTCCGATATACGGTAATCTGCGCATTCAATGAAAATGATCAAAGTTCTCATCCTCAACTAATTTCCTCTGTTCTCATGCACCCTGTGCTTGTTCAATATTGTATTGCATTCTGCATTTCTTTCCCACCTCACAAGAATAAAATATAAGGAGGACTGTGTGGCACGTGTGTGCACTGTGCAAGTAAAAGAGTTACACAGATATAATTATGATTCACAGTCACAATGCTATCTTTCTAACCTAGTCAAAAACATTATCTGGTCGAAAATGTTACAGGACAGGAAACACAGGCGTTCCAACAAAACTCTTCATCAACATTCCCACAGCTCACACATTCGGCGTTCCCACTGCTCACTCAAACCATCTTAACAAAAAAATGGGCGCTAATAGCAACCTGCAAAGCACGACTATCCTATTCCTATGTGGGCTTCATGAATCGAACTCAAGTCTGCTGATCTCCATGCCATGGTAGAGACCGTAGAGTCCCAGGGTGTATATAGGCGTAGCTAAAAAGGAAGGCCATTCCAGATCACCGGATCAACCACAGAAAAGGCTCGATTCTTCATGGTAGCAGTATGAGCAAAAGGAACCAAGAGGACTCCTTTATCAGCAGTGCGTAGCTGACGACGTCCTTGGATGCCCAATGTAAGGCTGCATAGCTCTCGGAGGTAGTTAAATTTGGCGATGCCCTGACAACATCGCCATATACCAATGCAGCTACACTGAACTCAGCACGCTGGCGAATAGGGAGCCAGTGAAGTACCTCAAGCATGAACTTTGAGACATGACCCTATTTAGGGATTTTCCTAATTAGGCGAGCAGCAGTCAGCAGAGCGCAACATCCATGTTCTTTTCTCTTTACAGACAGGACATGGAGCAGATTAAAGTAACCCAAGTAGGCCTACAACGGTTAACCCCTTTATCGGCAACCCCGACTATAGTCGTCCTTAACAATCGACCTTTATACGGCAACCCCGATTATAATCGTCCAACTGATATTATGAACTACAGCGTCGATTTTTCTTGTCCAAACTGCTAAGACGTCGTTGCGGTGCATAATGATGCCGACGACGACGATGATGATGATGAAGATGACGACGACGACGATGATGATGATGACAACGACGATGATGATGACGACAACGACGATGCTGAGGATGACGACGACGACGATGATAACGATGATGCTGAATAAATTGTATGATTATGAGGATGCCGACGACGACGATGATGATGATGAAGATGACGACTACGACGACGATGATGATGATGATAACAACGACGATGATGATGACGACGACGACGATGAGGATGATGACGACGATGATTGAGATGATGATTATGAGGATGATGACGACGACGACAATGATACCGACAACGACAATAATGAGGATGATGACGAGCTACGACGACTACGACGACTACGAGGACGATGATAATGATGATGGCGACAACGATGATGATGACGACTACGACGATGATGATGATGATGATGATGACAACGACGATGATGAGGATGACGACGTCTACGTTGATGATGATGACGACGACGATGATGCCGACAACGACGATGATGAGGATGACGACGACGACCATGATGATGATGACGACTACGACGACGATGATGATGATGATAACGGGAGGTTGACGATAATAACGATGACGTCATAAATCGTGAATAAGGTCGTAAATAACGTTATGAATCGTGAATGAAGTCGTCAGTGACGTCATCAAGATCCATGACTTCATGAATGACGTCGTCAATGACGTCAATAATAACGCCATCGATGACGGCATGCATGTGCATGTATCTTCAATGAAGTCTTCAATCGTCAATGGCGTCATCATTGACGTCATCAATCCTCAATGACGTCATCATTGACGTCATCAATCCTCAATGACGTCATCAATGACGTCATCAATCGTCAATGTCGTCATTTGAAACATCATATATTCGAAACTCATGACTGAAGTATGCTATTCCACTTCGATCGACACAAAATTTATTCGCCAAATAAGACTAGGTTTTAAAAAATTTAATAGCCGGTAAAGGGGTTAAAAGGTCAAAAGTCACATCCGAAAACTCCAACAACAAAAAGTACCAACACTCAACAAAGAGTTTTTAAAAAACGGCACAACACTGAAAAGAGAAAAAAACAGCACTAACATGTGCGTTCTGAGCTCTGGAAGAAGGGCATTGTCAAAGTTCAGTTGTATTGTATTGTATCAAAAGTTTCTCAAATTCAAGAAATAACGTTTGACCGAAACGCGTCAGAAGCATAAATGAAGATAATAATCATTATTATTGCAACGATGGATCGTGATCGTATGTTGACGTCGAAGACAATTTGATAATATCCGAAATATTCGATGACGTCAGATAAGTTAATACCAACGACCTTATATATAAAAAATATTACCAGTTAATACCAGCGTTGCCACTGAGGTTTTAGAAATAAACCCAGGATTCCTTCCAGAAAAACCCAGAAAAACCCAGACTGTTCATATGAGCTATTTTAGACCCCCTTTATTCAAATTAAGTCGGTTTTTCGCTTGTTCTTTTGAGGTTTAACAAAAATTTGGTCAAAAGAGTCGAATAAAATGTAATAACAACATAAAAAAATATCAATTGTTAAAGTTGTCTGATACTCGGCATCTATGCTGACAATAAGCTTGACAAGGAGAGAGGTATGACCTGAACTATTTTTAGATGTCAAAATTGTTTATTTCTGTGCAGATCTCTTTTTCAGATTATAAATTATTTGTTATTGACAATGTGAGATCTTGATTGTAGAGTTTAAAATTAAAATTTGTGGAAAAAATTATATATCACAACCATTTTATATTGAATTTCACAGAATATTTATGTGTTGTAAGTATACAAAATGGTCAGCTCACCAAAATAAACCCAGATTTTGCCCAAAAAAACAGAAACCCAGACGAAGGCCAAAAACCCAGATCTAGTGGAAAAACCCAGCTGTGTGCAATTCCATAGATGTATTACACAGCAGTGAGCTAAGAATAGGTATGAGCGTCGTGAGCACTGAAATGTACTATATTATATATCAATGGCCGTGAGTTTTACATTGATGTCTTAAAAATAGATTTCTTAGTAAGTAAGGCTGGACACGCTGATGAAGAGGATCGGTTACCAAAGACTCAAGGATCCTTGCCAAAGACTAAAGGAGAAGGCCCAGCGGAGGGAAGAGTGGCGACATTGGACAGCCGAACCTGCCTAGGGGCAGAGAACCAGAAGAAGAAGTAAGGAAGGAAGCAAGCATTAGCCTACTTCATTAAACCGCTTGCAAAGGAATATCGAGCAAGAGCAGTCTAAGAGTGCATAATAACAAAATAATCATAATAATATTAATTATACAAATTATAAAAACAAACTGGGTTAATACATCAGGATGCAGGATTTCATGGTTGGGCGAGAGAGGATGCAGCGAGCAAGTAATTAACAGTCTTTGACTCTTTACACTGCAGTAGGTAGCCTAAGTGCATGGCTAGACAGTAGCCTATAGGCCTAATAGGCCAAGTTAGAAGAGAAAAAGGAGGAATCAAAAATCAGGCAAGAGGTCATCTGATAAAGTTTAAAATGATCTTATGATCGGCAGGCAGAAACTTGAGTCTAACAATTTTCACTATTAGGCCTATTGTAGGCTATCATAGGCACGTCCCCAGAAGACCATGAGCAATGAGGACGCGCATCGTAGGCCTATATATAAAACGATTGGCTATAGCCTTGATAGCCTACAGATTCGGTCAATGTGAGAGTCAAAACTAAACCTGACCGTAGCCGCACCGATAAACCCAACTCCATGTTTTGTAGACGAATTTAACCATGTAATATAATTATTGTTTTTGTAAGAGGGAGGTTACGAGTTGCAGCAGAAAGGTAGAAAATGCTGTTTTTGTGTAGGCCTATAAGCTTATCTAATATAATTATGGATGGGTCCTAGCCTAGCTCATAGGCTTATTATTTTTGGCTCAATGTAGCAAGCCAATCGTCAATGAATGCTGTGAATATGGATGATATTCCATCGTTAAGTAAATCTTCAGCATGATCTTGTAGGCCTATGCTGAACTACAGTAGGCTTATCCACAGTATAAATACATAATTTTATTTATACTGTAGCCTAATTGAAGCAGCTTAACTTAACTGATTCAACTGATGCCGCATGAAAAGAAGCGGAATGATTTCTTGGCTACGCCCTACACATAGATATGCTCGTTCTTGGCTACGCCACTGATTTCATTATGCTGTACTATTACGCACTATTGACCTTATTGCATGTAGTTATAATATATTTCAAGAACACTGAAGAATTCTGTTCGCAGATATCCAGACAATGGATTTTCGTTGAAACTTATGGGTTTAACAGCCTAGGTGGATGGCTTTTTAAATCATGTTGCGTTTGACGCTTAATTTTAAAATTTAACATCGAACTTTTTACTTTCGCGAACTGACGTCCGCTCGCGTTATTGTGGCAGCAGTGCTCGACCTGAAGCCGTAGGGAATGTAGATGGAACTAAATATTCTTTATTCTGGAATCTAATTAGAAATTAATTACATTAAAATTGTGAATCTGTGAAAAATGCCGTCATGTAAACCATCGACAAGAGTGATTCCGGCCACTTGTGCCTGGTCGATGTTGTTGGGCTGCACTACACTGTTCTTCGTTTTCGCGTAAGATCCATTAATGTGCTTTCTGATATATACGTTAGTAAGTAAGCGAGTGCAGATGATTATTGTATTATCATGTCTTGAGATATCTGCTATTCATTAGGTTGTTTCTTTAGGTGTGCTTTGTAGTTTATACTGCGTCAGTGTACTGCGATTCAAAGCAGAATGCGGACCACTGTTATTGTTGCTTGTATTGCATGAATTGTAATGTATAATATAGAGATGTTGTGAGTTTGCTTTCGAATATTTGACTTTAGAATATCTTTATTACTGGTTTAGTGATAAATTATTGTTGATTTCTGGTTTCTTAAATTGGAAATGAACCAGCAGTTGTACAGATGGAGCTGTGTCATATATTTATGTAGGCATTGGATCCACTTAGATTAAAAGTGCAATTATTTCCCTTAGTGTAAAATTGTCCAGGCTCTTTGATTGTTTTATTCCAACCATCTGAGGACTTGGACAATTCTTGATGGACATGCCAACTTTTCCGTCACTGGTCTGAGAGTGAACTTCCTAAGACGTGCTTCCAAAATAATACGTAGGGTATTTATGAGATCATTTCTGACAATATTTAGTGACAGTAGCAAGAGCTTTGGTTAATGCAAGTCAGTGTTTTATAATAAATTGTGAACATTGAGATTCTATCGACTTTGCCATCACCATGCCAATAACTATCTGTTTCCTTTTGCAGTATAAGTACTCCTTATTTTTAAGATCATCTGGATCATTTTGGGTAAATACTCACTTTCATTTTTATCTCCTTCTGGCTTATCATTAACCTGTATCTTATAATTTTTGCCCAAAGCATATATTATGTAAACAACCGAACAGTGTTTGATGAGGCCTAAAAAAAAATGCTGTGTTTCCGGTAACAGAGCTAAAAAAATTGGGTAGGTAGGTCGGAAAATTTTTTTATTTTGTAAAATATTTTTATGCAGTGACTATCCGAAAAAGTATACCCCACTAGTCTTTTTTGCACGCTGAAACAAAGTACGTGTTCTAAGCAAGTATAAACTGCCTATTTCCCCGACTGTCTGCACCTAAAACAGCTCTAGAAACAGTCCTATTAATTTCATTTTGTTGACGTCTCTTATGTTATGTCAATACAAATGTTAAAAAAAGATTTTTTTTAAAAAAAATTAAATTTTTTTGTGAAAAAAAATATTTTTTGGAAAAAAATATTTTTGTTAATAAAAATTTTTTACAAAAATATTTGGGTCGCGGCCGTAAAAATGGGTCGGTCGCGTTACCGGAAACACAACACTTTTTTTTACGCCTGATATGAAATTAACATTATTAATTTGTGGCCTTATTTCAGCTGTCCATATTTGACGACAACATACAGCTATGCGATTGCCATATACCAAGGACTGGTTACGATATTTGTCATCACCAATTTTGGCTTGGCAACATTCATGGATCCGGGAATTTATCCTCGAGGTGAGAAAAGCAAAAAAACTCTTATGGAAAGCATTATGTTCTACTGGTAAATAGAATATATGGTTTTCATACACTTCAGCGGGATATAATATGCAAACAGTTGAATGGTGGCGTATCAATATGCTATTTGGGTAACACTCAATGCACATTACATATATGAATGACTTTATATTTTATATTAAAACAACTTTTTCAACTGGGGGTAATGGGGGTAAGTTTCTGAGAATACCTTATCTTTTGAGCAGCTGTGCTCAAGAGCAGACAAGGCACTCTTTGCTTTCATTGCGCTCAACTCTGAGCACATGGTGTTTCATTACTTGCCCCAGCAAAGCAGTTGGAGCACTGCCTTCTACCAAGGCCACACAATATAGTTCTCCGAGAGGCTGACGATCGAATGCGAAGAATGTTTCTTATTCATATTATATATTATATAAATTCTGATTATTCTTGTCTTTGAATGTAAATGGTTGTGTATAATGTCGTTTGTTACTCGGTATGCGGTCTGCAATCGAGAATTGAAGTCAATGCTTGCTTGCTTCAATTGAGTGCTGATGTGATGCATTTGCAATTTGTAGGTTGCTATGGCTTTGAAATATTTTTCCAACACTTTCCCTGTCTGGTAGTTTAGCAGTTTCTCATTGCTGCTACTGTCTGTGCTATGCTATGGTTCAATTCCAGGAGTGTTAAGTTCATCATCATCATCATCGTCGTTGTCATCATCATCATCATCATCATCAAGAACCAAGGGACCAGCGCCCTTTGCCATCCTCGTTAACTGGCATTAGGTTTCAAGCGTGTTTTCTTTTTATACTGTCAGCGTATCACCACACATCTGACAAACTTCTTTCTGGGGAATTGGTTGCCGCCCACGTTAGCCAGCTTTTCAGGGTTCATGTTGGACCTGTCCACCTCGCGAAACGCCTATGGGTGGATCGACGCTGGACACCCAAGGTGGAACACCAGAGTTCTCGCAGATATAAGTGGGGGCACTGCCTAAGCATCATACAGACCTTGTTGACAATCTGCTACAAGGAAGCCAATGTAAGACATCTCATATATAATTATGAGACATAACTTGATTTTAGATTATGACCAATAAGTCATGTCGCGGTGCATAGGACCTGTTCCAGACAGCCAATTCGGTCAGCGGGTAGTTCATCATAGAGGGCGTTGCAGTAGTCAAGGCTGGAATGGACACAGGTTGAGGTGACACTGAAAGTTAGTGTGAAATGCCACCCTCATCTGGTGCAACTGGTCATAACAGTCACTCCATATGTAGCAGGTTTTAAAAATGCTTAGTAAAAGTTAACTCTTGGTCCAGAGTGACGAGGTATTAATTCCAAGCACAGCAGGCGATGGCAGATACTTTAGCCACGTATGGTCTGATGTAAGCTTGTTGAATGGATTTAATATCCAGCTTCTAATCCGCTTATCATCTTGGAGAAAACCATTAAAAGTTGAGAACAAATGCCACTGTCCGTATGGGTTGCATCATTTATAGGTCTTCTCATTGTCATCTATAACTTCCACATCTAAAGTGTGAAAAAATCTTATATCTTCGTTTTATGCGATCAATACTGCATGTGGGAAGTTTACCAATTACCATAAATTTATAAATTTCAAGATATGTTGCCTCTGATCCTTTCTAGAATACCTAAAAATATGCATATTTTGCTGTAATCTTGCTTCTTTTTATTCCCTAGCGTCTTATCTAATCAGTTTCCTCTTAATCCTGCTTGGAGCGCTACTTATACCCTTGTCTTTCTCTGGCATCAAATAACTTAGCTGTAACGCCTTACCGTGTTTTCTATTATTGATTTTTCAAAGGCGTTCAACTCTGTGTTCCAATTTTTTCCTACAGAAACTGGAAGGCTCTTTCAACATTGCTATAAGATCTTATACTAGCAGTCAGAAGTTCATTGTTAAATTTGATGGAAACTGTTGTAATGTGTTGCAGTTTACGCAATGTATAACATTATGTTATTGAACATTCATTATTTTCATTACAACTCTCTGGAATTTCTGTGAAGACAACTACCTGCCAATGTTGATTTAAGTTTGCTGAATCCTGGACTTAGCGCAGAATTTTTATTGTATTAAATTGTAAGCCATGTTTAATTAACTTAGTATATAAATAAATTGCCAGACATACAGAGATGATTTTCTGGCTACCTGGTTCAGAGTGTCATTTGAATTGCTGGTAATCTTGCTACAGAGTGACTTCATGCTAACTTCTTTGTCTCGCTAACCGTGTATACCTCTCAACCAATTAAAATAACAGAGATGACGTATCTCAAAGTATAATTCATCTTGACAGAATGATGCACACACTACTGCTGCCTAGTTTGGATTTCCCTCAGCTGCTGCTGCTGCATAGCCTGATCATGTATTATAATGCTGCACTTAAAAGGCCTTGCAGAGGGCAAATATTATGTGTACTGCGGAAAAGTTGGTTGCTGAAGCAGACAGAGATGCTCTTCCATAAATCCCATTGTTGCAGTCACTGCCTTCGTCAGTTCATGCAGCCTCCTTGTGAGGACAACAGTGGACGTCCTTTGCAGTCTGAGAGGAAACCATTTTCATGTTTATATACATTACTGGTTCTAAACTGTTTAAAATAGTTTGCTGATGAGATATATCTTTGTTCACATGTAGTTGTGCAATGTGCTTGTAATGTTATTTGTTTGTGTTATTATCTATTTCAGTTATATTTGCAATTATTGTGTGCAATGAGATGCATATTAAATTGTCAGATACAAATAAAGCTATACTGGCTTTCTTACTTAAGGTGTAACTGTGGCTAACTACATGTGGCTGTCTGAATATTCTACTGGATGGTTTATTGGATATGTTAGTCATTGTTAGAGGTGTGTATATAGGTGCCATTAATGCTGAACATTTGCACATTCTCGTATACTTAGCCTGCATGCTCGGGCATGAGTCATACAAAGCTCAAATTAACAATAAATTATACATAATTATTAAATGACTTAATGCTACAATGCATGATCTAAAGAGGCATCACTTGTGCGATTGCTATAAATAACCTAATGATGTTTACCAGGCATCTCAAATTCCTTAGTGATGCACAATGTCTCTGAAACTTGATGGGTAACTGCCTAATTTGGCATAAATTAGGTTTTAGGATGTTGAATTAAATTTATAATTGTGATGAAAATCTCTAATGAACAATAGATTGCCTAATTATGCTTAGAATATTGCATACCTGTGCTTAAATTGCCTAGCAATGCTGAAATTAGAATAATTACTTTTGATATTTATAACCCTGAGGTGTGTTGTTGCTAATATTAAGACACCGTTGGATTGTTGCATAATTGCCTAGTGTTTTTTAGTGTTGTGTTGCATATTGCAAAGAGCAGTGCCCGGTATAAACAACATGTTTGTTTGTGTTGGTTGCGTAATCTTGTTTTTTAAAAATATATTGCGTAATGAAAAATATAAGTTAATCTTAGCATTCAGATTGCGTACATCTGACGTAATTGAAAAAAATAAATGGACAATAAAGTGAGAAATTTCAGCGTCTTTGTATAGGTCTCTTAGATGGCTGTAACATGAGTTTCAGTTAGTATCAGTTGATTTATTTCTTTGTGGTCATTCATTCTTTTTATACACATTCAGTAATTCTTCTGCATTATTTCCATTCATTTTGGTGTTCTGCCATTTTGTTTGTCTATGTATTAGTTCTTCAGTTCATCTTCTTCCATTGAAACCAATCCAACCCAAGAAACTTAACCTAACCAAGGATGTATAGGTGTGCTGAAGCATAGAGGTTTGCACTTAACATTGGAGGTACTAGTAATTGTAAATGGCGATTTATAGTTGTGTAAAAGTGCAGATGTTCCTTCTTTCTGATGAAATAATTATCTGCATGTAATTCTCTTACAGTGCGTGCACTTGTGAATAATCAGTTTTATTATTTATACATGATGAAAAATTTATGTAATGTAATGCTCATGTTTACTCGAGCATAGTGCAATACCTAGCAACAGATATAAAAACTGTAAATAATTATCAGACATTCTCAAAATTTTTATGGTATTGCGTCAGTTTTGTTGTTGTTTTGTTTTCCCGAATGATGTACCATTGCACTACTTTTCCTGGACACTCTATGCCTAGTTGTTGTAAAGTATGTGCCAGTACTAAGAGTACTTCCTTATGTGACACCTTGTGAATCTTCTATAAGACAGGGCTCAAAGTATATTGATTGACGTTGGTGCAGACAGTGAAAGTAATTGTTGAAAGCGCGTTAATCTGAGGTCAGATGTCATGATCGGGAATATCTGTTTTATCTGATGGTAGAGCGATCTAAATAATGAATGATTGGCAGTTGACGCTGAAGGTATAATACCGGTACTTGAATGGAGGGAGGCCAGTGTGTGTGTCTATTGAGTCCATTGATATTTTAAAGTGGTAAATTATAGGATAAGAAGCATGGTATGTCAGAGTATTATATTTGTTTATTTTGGTTAAATTGAGATTTACAATAAATTGATAGATGAAACTACGAGGAAGTTTATTATAGGAAATAAAATTAGCGGTTTTTATCATCCTATGTTTGTCATCCTTCACGGCTTCCCGGCTCCTATGATGCAAGTTTTAAGTGTTACACATTTATCTCTCATCATCATCAATAGTGTTATCATAATAGTAATTTTTATTATTATTTATATTATTATTATTTGCTGATATCAGCTGCCTGTAATGCATTTTACACAAAACTTGTCAAGAGTATTTTTAACCATAGCAGAGTTCCAGTGTTGATGTTAAAGGCAGAAATAATGGTGATGGTGATGGTGACTGGTGACGGCGACGATGACGATGATGATGACGTCTTGTTTTATGTCATATATCAGTTTGATTAACATGCACTCGCATGATGATGCTATACGATTTGGTTTTAACCCAGTTTAATTTGTCGGTTGGTTGCTTTGGCCTCGGATCACAAATACAGCAATATGGCACCTCATTTACTGCTTCACTGCTTCTGCCGTCGTCCTGCGTAGTAATGCTTTAAGTGTAAAGAGTAAAATGCAACAATGAATCTTGTTCCTAAAAAAGGTATGGCGCATGGCTGATGAATTGGATCGTGGTGACTCTTTAATAACGTCGTATATGCTTCAATGGCTTCCTGGTTTAGAGCAGCGTTTATGCAACAGCTAATGAACTGGCCGGTACTTTTGATTTATATGGTACTTTCGATTATGTGTGGTACTGCATTCAGACTTCCTCAGAGTTATGTTACTTAATTAGATCTATGTGAGTTTGCAAATTTGAGTTTTTTGTCTTTGCATCGTTGTTATACATATTGTTATATTATGCCATTATTGTTGTACTGTTATTGTGTAAAAGGGATTTAGTTATTAGTATTGCAGTATTGTTATTTATGATGGTATTATATATCTTGTCCAAAATGGAGCACTTTGGATTTAGATTTTTCTGCTGTAAATTACTTGTTTGAAATTCTTCAAGATTGGCAGAAAACATAAGTTTTACTGGACTCTAATGTATTATGGGGTTTTGGAGCATTCGCAGGTACAGCATAACTTGGATACGTTATGAAGAGATGTCATTGTAGAGTAGATCAAAAGACTGAATACCATGCTTCTGACATTGTCGCTTTATATAGATTTGCGTGATAGTCTGGCAGTTAGTGCATTGGAGGATTTCAACCTCCAACAAGTGTCAACACAACCGTTGTGGTTGAAAGCACTGCAAGGACTTAAGAATATTTCAAGACCTTGTTCTGTTGCATTGACACCAAGGGCTGTAAACGCGAGTATACGGCGTGTACTCACCTAAAAATGTTTTTCTTTTGTGCACTCAATTGTGTAAATGAGGGTAGACATAAGTGTACAACATGTACTGACCTCACAAAAGTGTAAAAGGAGTTAAAAAAAGTCCCAGGGGTTAATAATAGACTTTATGATATGACGAAATTTCATGCGATATTGCACAACGAAACTTTCAAAAAGGCCATCAGAAAAAATGAGGCAGAAAAAATAGGCCTAGGCTGTGGTTTCGGGCAACTGTATCGCTCAACTGTAGCATGTACTTACTTGCCTCAAATTTTTCCAGTACAGCCTTGATTGACACCATTAAGTTGCAAACCCTGATACAAATAATGAGTATGCCAGACTTTGCATACTGTCGGTGGGTCGGTTGGTGGATGAGAAGACAGTGAAAGGAAGGAGTACTTGCATGTACCCGCTCTAACACTTCAAACACACCGCAGGACGTTGCAGTTAGTCAGATGCTAAAATAATCTAGAAGTCTATGCTAAAGTAATCTAGAACTCTATGAGTTAGTCTACTTGTCGGCACTTAAATATATATGTCGGAAGTTGTATTTTATTGATACACACTATGAGGATGTGCTGAGGTTGTTTCAAATTTATTACAGAATTAAGATCTAGGGTAGCTCAGATTGGATTGTGGTTATGACCAACGTGAAATACATGAGGTGACAACAAAATGACATTTATAGTAACTGATTGGAACGAACAGACGTGAGGGAGTCTTCCAAAAGCTAGATACTTCAAAAAATTCGTTTAGTAGAGGCTCAAACAACCATAACATTTGCAAGTAAAGTTTTCTAACGGATAGTTCGAAAGCAAAGCTACTTAAGGCAAGTAATTTGCTAATTATGATGACACTCACGTGGTAGATTTAATTGCTGTGAATCGTGCTAGAATTATGTTCGAAATCTGTGTAAATTGGTGTGTTTAATTTGGAATGCCAAGCATCTGCTTGACAATCCAAATGCTGTTGAAACTTGCTCTCTGTGTGTGAATTTGTCGCTAAGAACAAACTACTAGCATTGCTAGTAAATGAAAATATAGCACCCCTTCAAGCTCTCACTACTCAGAGGTGCTCCCGAATGCAGAGCGGACACTGCATCGGAGTTTCACGCCAAAGTGCTGAGCAATTGTGAGTGAAGGACTTGCCCAAGGTTCTTATGCGGCGAGGTGGATTCGAACCTCGAACCTTCCGGCTCCCATTAGGCAACGACTACACCATCGCGCCCCACAAATGGAGACAACAGTTTATTTTTTATTAATGCAAGGTTGTCAACAAAATAAATTCGATAAAATTGATTCCCTTTCACTTCAACAAAATAAAATTATTGTTCTATGCAAAATAATCTGCATCGTGACTCAATCTTGCGTTGCATCGCATCAAGCACATTTGCCAATTATAATATTGTGACTCAATAGTCAGTCGTGTGGTTCTACTATTTGTCATTTTCGAAAGGTCAGAATTGACTACTATGATGTGAATGTGAATATTGTAGTATTCATTTTCTGATTGTATTCACAAGTCTATGTTGTTTCAAAGGTCTCAATCTTCAACACAAGTTGCCGTACTTAAGATTGCTGAAACAAAATAGGCATTTCATCAACTAACATAAGCATGTCATTAACTTGACCTAATTACATGTAAAGGAGCTGCATTCTGTCTGCACCTATTGACTGGTTAAAGAAAAAATACAATACAATTAAGAATGATTGTAAATGTTTTGCCAATTACATCAGGCCTGTTTTTAGCATGCAGTTCTACACAAAAAGTGCAGTTCGAAATGGATGTGTGCAGCTGTAAAAGCATATTTGTGCGATTAAAAGCAGTCAGAATAGTTCATTGTTATGATCCATAGATGTAAAAAACGATGGAAACAGGAAAAAAAAACGGTAAAAAACGACGTTTTTTCAAAATAATAAAAAACGACAAAAAACGATAAAAAACCGAAACGGAAAATAATTTGACTTTGCTACATCTAAAACCGCATTTTAACCTTGAAAACCTTGATTTGATCTACTACACGCAGTCTATCTCTTAAATGATGATGTTAAACGAAGAAATAATGACTTTAGTTAGCTGAATCCTTGAGAGTTTGCGGAAAACACAAAAAAAATATAAGAAAAAATTAAAATTCAAGAAAATAATAACAGAAATAAATGAATAAATAAAGACAAAGAAATAATAAAAAACGATAAAAAACGATGGGGAAAATAAAAAACGTAAAAAACGACGTTTTTTGGGAGCGAATAAAAAACGGGAAAAAACGTTTTTTACAACTATGTTATGATCATATCAGATTGGGATTAATTAACCAAGGAGGATGGGAAGGGAGAGAAGGAGTTTTGCAGTTCTAAAAATTCATTAAAAACAGTTCTTGAAGTTTTGAAAAAGAAGTTCCTGGATGCTCGTTACCTTTCTCTGCTGTGTTTGGGCCATATAAGTGGCAGGACGGTGTGCAGATTATAAAATAAGTACCTGGACGCCGCCCATGTCAGACCATCCAGGCACACTTTAAGCCCTGCTTAAAAGAAGCCGTGAAATGCAGCTCTATTTTCTCTGACTCTATGGTGTTCGTAATCAGTTGCTGCACTGCTTCCCTTAAAAGCTTTTTTGCTGAACTACACGATGCAGTTCCATTGGACTTTGGTTTAACCCTTTATTACTGGAGGGTATAGGATTTCCTATCCCATTTACTACCATCTCGGCATTAAAGGGTTAACTGCTGAAATAAGTTGACGAGCGCAGCATTTGAACGTTTTCTTAATGTTTCAGCGCATGAAGACGAGATGCGGGAAGACGACTTTCATGCGCCGCTCTACAAGAACGTCGATATACAGGGAATGACAATACGGATGAAGTGGTGCGGCACCTGCCAGCTGTACCGGCCACCGAGATGCTCTCACTGTAGTGTCTGCAACAGCTGCATTGAGGTACGGCAGCAGCACACTCGTATCTTAAGAGTGCTCTCTTTTTTCGTGTGGCCATGATTTTTCATTTCCTGCTGTCTTATGCATGTACGTATGTGTGTCGATGGAAATAATGTGGCCATAATGCTGGTGGCATTGATTGTCTGGTTATGTGGCGCAGAGTTGTTGCTTGCGCCAGATATGAATGCAACTCGTGACCAGAATTGACAATTTTTTCACTTCAAGTGATCATCAGTTGATAACAAAGCTGTTAAAGAAGATAAATAGATGATGATTGATTAGATGACTTGATTAGACACTTTCTGATAAGATGCTGCAAGATGGAAGTCATTAGGCTGCTATATATTAGATCACTAGATTAGATAAGGCTGCTCTTGCACGTTTATCGTTTGCTGCATCTTTGTTCTTTATTATTGCCATTTTTGTGTCTGTGAGTTTCCTAGCCGCTACAGTGACTGCTATTTCCCGACATATTGCCTAATATTGGAGTTTACCACACTCGACTAGGTAATGGTGTGCACAGAGAATCGGGTTTTATGTTTGGTGGAATTAAAAAGGCACTACATAAACTGCATGGAGAGTGTGTTCTTATAGGATATGATGGAATGAACTTGAACGGAAGGGAAAGTCGTTCCTGGCACCGACGCTGTAGAACGTTGTTCTTGCTGAACAGTGAACACTCAATGCTTAGCTTATCACGTCAAATACGGAATGGCTTTTATTGATGATTCCAAGAGAGACTACGGTTTTTATTACCACATATTGGCTGTATTTTGTAGAAAAAAAGAAGCATTTCTTAGAGAATCTCTATGACATCAAGATGCTTTGCCGTGCATCAAGCCTGCTTGAGTAGTTCTTACAAAGCACTCTGATTCTTAAATTCTTCAGGGACAATAGAGCTGGATCACTGAGGATGAGGAAGCTAACCCCAGGAGAGGTAGCAAGTAATAGGTTCCATGAGAGTGTAAAAACAACCTTGGCTGCCTTCCAGGGTTGGCTTAAGAGACTTTTTAATGGTTTGATATTGTTGGCCATGGAATGTGAAGGCAGTTTACTGAGTACATGCGCTTTAACGCTTGTAGGTCCATTCCAGCTAGTTGAAAAACTTCAGCTTTTTTCTTCATGTTTCATTGAGTTAATTATAAAAAGAAGTACCGGTAAATACTTGAGCTCTGAATGTTTGCCGAGTTTGTTTGAATATCAAGTTAATAAGTTAAATATCAAGATATTTCAGATGGCTTGCTCTTTCTTTGCGACACCTGCATGCTCATTTGCACGAGTTCAGGATTTGCCCTGTTTTAAACCTTTCTTTACTGCTGCTTATTTTCGTCTACCCTTATTGTTGTAACGTTCCATAATATATTTTAGGGTGAATATCCCACAAAAATTAAATTAAGATAAGAGAAAAAATTTAAAAGAGCTCTTAAGCAAACGTTTGATGAAACCAGAAGTCAAAATGTTTACAGCTGCACGTCAACTTCACAGCTATAATATTCAACACCTAAAAGCCACATACATTCCACTGAAACAGGGACTGGAAAGGAGAAATGATTGACATTTCAAGCAGCTGTGTTGTTTAAGCATTTTGGTTTAGAGAACTTTTCATACATTTTAATTTGATGACATGGGAATTTTAATTTGAATGTCAATGCACACTTGATGCAATGCGACTTCAACTCCTAAAAACGGTTAGAATGGCGGATCAATATGAGAAATATTACATATTTTGAGGCAGTTTATCAGGCATTTTTCTTCTTTAAAAAAATAAATTTTAGCTATACTAGTATGCTAATCAGCATTGGCAAGTTATTTTTTTACATTTTGAATGCAAAAACAGTGTGCTATGTTGCATAAATAATGGGGGTGCCACTGAAATGATAGTTAATAAAAAATTTCTGAGCAAAACATTTTGACTGAACAACTAATGAAATATTCAGTCTAATAATCGGTATTGGCTATTTTAATAATTAAGCGACTGTATGCGGTATCCGCATAATCGGCAAAAAGTTGCATTGGTATGGCTCTATCCGCTAGCCCCACAGGGTTTTGACTCGTCCCTCTGCTGAATAGGATATTGCAGTAGGGCGGTTTGACGCCTTGCAGGCTGCCATACAGTTAAATCTGATGCCTGTTAGACTACAGCGCGGACATCGCATTGGAGTTTCATGCTGAAACGCATGAGCAACTGTAAGTGAAGGACTTGCTCAAGGTCCCTACGCTGTGGCTTGTGGTGAATTCAAACCTGGACCCTCCGGCTCCATGGCACCGAACCCACCACTATGCCACCACTGCTATAGCTTGTTGACCTGCCTATTTTTACTGTTGCCTATATTTCTTGGAAATTTTCATATCTTCTTTGCATTTAATTTCTTCGACCTGCTGAATAACTCCCTTGATCCTGATGCGATCTGCTGAAAATGTATAGCTTGTGTCACCACTGTGTGTGCTTGTCAGCTTGAATTACTAAATGAATATTGAATATTGTTATTATTATTATTAAATAAATTTATAACGCGTGCAAGGTCACACCGAAATGTGAATCTGAGGCTCGGATATTCAGCCGCCAGACGAAGATGCAGTCAGAGAGCCTTGTGCTTATTGATATTATTATTATTATTGTTATTATTAGTAGTAGTATTTGAAGTACTTAGTAGCAGTAGTAGTAGTGTTAATATGTTGACGTCGGTTGGTGTGTTGCTTCGTGAGTTGTCGTTTTATTTATTGTACATCCATCTGACCATTTATCCATCTATATCCTTCCGTTCATCCACTTACCCACCCATCGTTTCATTCCTTCAATTATCCGTCACGCGTATTAATGCAGTGCGCTACGAGTGGCTGTTAAACAAATCTGGTGCGGTGGTGGAGGAGGAGGATTTGGAAAGTGACTTGTTCAGCCGCAGTAGTGATGGCATTTGTTCACCCACTCTTCTTCTTTGTCTGCTGACTTTTTGCATACAGTGCCCCCCCCCCCCCTCAGCCGCTCCTCCCTTCCACCCCACCCCATCCCCCGTCTGTGTCTGTCAGTTGCCATTTTCTGTGACAGTGGCGTTGTTTCATATTGGTTAAGGCAGATTTCTCCTGCAAAGGAGCAACTCCTATAAGTCTTCAGTTACTATGGATGCTCTTTTTTTATACTAATGCTGTCTGCAGCCACTTCCTGCGTAAACTGTGCTGTGGCTTTTATTTCCTGTTATGCCGAATTTTTTTTCTAGATCTGCCAATATTTGTCTTTTTTGTTCTTTAGTTTTTTCGCACGATATGCAGAGTTACATGCTCAGCTGTGGGGCATTGAGAGCCATTTCCGTTTTTTTTATGTCTGATTTAATTCTCTTATTACTGTTGCTATTTTTTACTGACAAGTGCGTAGAGTATATATGGTGCGATTTAATATGCTCGTGAAATGGTGTATAACTGTATATGCTTTCATATGTACATTATATATATATAATATTATGCTTATATGTATGTGTGTAATGAATACAATTTTTAGATATATATATATATAATTTCATATATATATTATATATATACACGGTACAACAGGTACATATTATATTATGTTCTATTTTTATATGGATTAGTTTCAAGTGACTGACTGATAAGATACCTACTCTACTGCTAGTGGTTAAAAAATTATTCGATTTCAGTAATTGAATTAAATTAGATTATGTAAAATCAGTGTGCAGGATATTGTTCTAACAGTTCTGGCAGGATATTGTTCTAGTGCAGGATATTGTTCTAACTGTTCTAGCGGGGAACGCCGGGGATATTGTTTTTATAGTTCATATGTGTAAAAAAGTTTGTTTCATTTTTAATTAACATGGCCGATTGTTATTACAGCAACATAATACCTCGGTAGTGTTATTTTATGCTTGGTTCTAAAATTATCCTTTATGTATTACAGCACTAATTTCAAATAACTATGAGAGCATCCACTTCTGCTTTAACCCTTTAATGCCGGAGGGTATAGGATTTCCCATACCATTTACTACCATCTTGGCATTAAAGGGTTAAGACAAGGCTAAGAGGGCTAAGGGGTCTGTTGATTTACCTGACTTTGGCTTACAATTGTGTCAAGGAAACATTGAATTCAAAAGCTAAGTGAACCTGAATAGTTGGTATTTTGTTTCTCTGATGGGTTATAATCAGTGGCTCTGCTTATGTAGAACTTTGCTGTGGATAGCTTAGGTGTGTAATACTTCTTGTTTTCCCCCTAAAAATTCATCAACAAGAAAAAAACACATTATTATGTCACCTGTCATGAGTTAAATCTGTGTGTCATTAACCTGTGGGTCCGATTTTCACGCAGTGCCTATGCTTCTCTTTTGGTGCCTTGAGGTCAAATTGTGGTCTTCAAAAGGGTTATATGCATGTGCAGGGCTTTTTAACGTGCAGTTGTACACAAAATGTGCAGTTGTAGAAGCACTTCTGTACAGTTAAAACTAGCAAAAAAGGTCAGTGTCCTCCGATTGGAAGTAATTTACCATGGATGATCGGAAAGGAAAGAAGGAATTGTGCATGTAAATGATAAGTCTGTGTGTATGAAACATGTGCATTTTGACAATGCAGACATGCGTGATTGCGTGTTACAAATATGCGTATATTGTAACCACTGTTTAGGGATATGATGCAGTTTGATACAGGTTACTTCATTTATTAAAATTTATTTCATAATAATCTATTAAAAGCATAATATTACTCACACTGACGAACAGAATAACGTCAGTCTCGAGCTGTGGCATACGCCAGAAATTTTTTAAGACAAATACAATATGCGCAAACAAGTCGTGACAGTACAAAAGACACTGTCGTAACAGGAAGATAAAACGGATAGCCAGCAGAATTATTGCAGTAGCACAGTCCTACAGTAGGTCCAACAACGAGAATCCAAATTGTATGCAGTACTTTTTTCTATGATCAACTTTTCCACTGCTTGTGTAGGAGGCACATAATGTGCAATGACTTGACCTACTTGGTCCTTTCTTCCTCTGCCATGTCTAGCCATATTTATGTGTATTTGTGTATAGGTTCTACTCATGCCGTTCATCGTATATTCATATTTGTAGACTATTAATATTATGTACCTGTCAGAGAACTGAACTTTCTAGCCTAAGTGGTAGTAAACTGCATTAGCATCAAGGTCATCTGTCAGCAGACAATGCTGAGGTAACTGAAAATGTTGCTACTTGCCAAAATGAACATAAATGATTGTCAGCAATTTTGCCACTTTGGCCCCTGGATGCCCAGAAAATCATAGTTCCAGTATCACGGATCTAAGTGACGTTAAAATGAATATTTCTTACTCATACTGCATTCAACTAACGTTTATAAATGTTTTCCAGTACAAAGGGCCAGACTTTTGTTCAGAAATAACGTCTTGGCCTTAACATCTATAGCACATTTGGTCATTTTTGCTTCGTTGTATGTTTATTAAACGCTGCGGAAAGATAAACAGACGAAGATCGTAAAACTTTGTTGCAAAGTCTCAACGCGTTTTGGCCGGCATGCGTGTGGAAAGGCCGGAAGTTTATGTGCTGTTGTATAGCATCAGTTTCTACATTTGGGATGCTGCTGCAGACCCAGTTCTTCATTTCCCATTGGTTTCATTTAGGGGCCGTCCATATTTTACTCAATGTATGGTAAAGGATAAACGAAGATGAACTGAACTGAAATAGGTTTGACGATGTTTCTGTGTTGGACTGTGAAATGTAATTGACATGACATAAAGGACATGAATTGCACAGTTTTTATATGGTGCCAAAGCTTTGTGTATGTAAAAATATATAAATCGATTGTTATAATGGTGGTGCCCTGTTGTTCCATGGTTTTTGTCTTCGATTCCGTTACTTTCGTTGTTCCCTTGTGTGTCATCACTTAACTGTATTGCAGAGTTCGAATTTGTACAGCATTGGATGTGTTCAGGCTAGGCATATGGGTATAATTATACATTGTATGTATGTACTTGCATTTATGCAAGAGTTCATGGTGGCTCACTGACCAGTCAAACTCCTTGTGACAATGCGTAGGTACATTAAGCATGTTCATGAAACTGTTTTATCAGCATATGATGTAATTAACATGCGTAACAGATGATGCATGTATTAGGGTATTAAGGTGTGGTTCAAAAGTCTCATTGTAATTCCAGAGTTTGAAGTGTAGATTTGATGAATGGTTTGGTTTAATATAGGTCAAGCTAATTCGCCAGTTAGACATGGCTGACCATGTGAAGAATGCTCCTAATATCTTGAAAATTTCAAATCACGGTGGAAGATAGATATATATGCAGTATTATATAAAGTCTGTCATTGGTGTTTTTAGTTCTTGTACATGTATTGTGCTTTCCTTAAGTATTGTCCTTTCCTTAACTAATGTCTTTGCCTTAAGTATTGTCCTTTCCTTAAGTATTGTCCTTTCCTTAAGTATTCTCCTTTCCTTAAGTCTCGGCCGCACTGTGGCACAATATAAATTATTGTTATTGCTATTAAGTAGTGACAGGGCCATTTTAAGGTCATCTTAGACCCAATAGTTGCTCTTGCGTTCGTGGATCCCAACTGCCAGCTTTGCATTAAATCTGAATGCGTAATTATGCATTCACATTATTTATTGACATCATGTTTAATCATGATTCATGAGCACACATTAAGGACACCACGCCTTCTCTCATCTGACTGAGAGCCTCTAAATAAGACATGCTTTGCTGTTACATTACATTACACCCTGTTTTTATTTTAAACCTCAATTTGCTTTTTGTAATGTTTATTAAATTTAAATTTAATAACCTGGATTCGAGCTAAGGTCTTGTGTTTGGTCTGTGTACGTTTCATCAGTGTCCATGGTTCTAGATTTTCCTGTATGTAGTAAATATTCCGAGTTGTGAATGTGGACTACATTGGAACTACTTTTACTGTTTAATTCTCATAATAACTTATGTTGTCCATGGACTTAAATTTATATGGAATTATAGCTGTAATCTGACATCTGCAAAGCACAACTTCAAGAATGAACTCGTCAGAGTTGCTGCTGACCCAAACAAATGAATTAATTGTCAAATAATTATAATACAGACTTAGATGCTTGTCATGATGTGTAGTTCAGGTGCTTGCGAAACTGTGGAAGGGACAAACTGAGGGAGTTCAAACTGCAGCTCTAGAAAAAGGTGATTCCAGCTGTTGGGCCCAACATATGCGAAGCTTCTGGACTGAGCTGTGGTAGTAGGTGCAGACAAGAGGCCATCATGAGTCCATGGGCAGCTGACTGAAGGGTGCCAGACCAAGGACTGAGGAGGTGTCTGAAATGTAGAAGTTCCTAAGGTATGATTGAGCAGAGCCAGCTAGACAATTATTGTGCATAGGGGTCAAGATCTTAAACTGAATATGCTGTTGGATGGAGAGCCTGTATAAAAGAAAAGCTCTATATTCCTGTATAAAGGAAGCTATATGACCAAACCTGATAACACCTCCGATAATAAGGGCAGCAGCATTAAGAACAAACTGAAGCTTCAAAATATCACCTAGTGAAATGTCCTACAGTGTTGCTCAGAAGTCAGATTGGAAATTGTTTACTTGCCAACTGCAGATAGATAATCCAATATAGTTTCTCGGTGTATAAATGAAAATGCCATTAAGTCGTTAATGGCATTTGGCCGAGCACTCAGTTTACATTCTAACGCTTTCGTTCGCTTTCGTTCGATGGCATTACTAACACTCAGCTTGCGGTAAGTGTCTGTAAGATGGATTTTTTTTCTAAAGTCTTGCTTTGAATTTTTCTGTTGCTCAGACGTTTGATCATCACTGTCCGTGGGTGAACAACTGCGTGGGACGGAGAAATTACCGATTCTTCTTCCAGTTCCTGCTCTCTTTAACTGTACACATGTTCAGTATTTTTGCGTTTTGTCTCGTCTTCGTACTGACGCACAAGAACGACCTCCGCACGGCCAACAACATCGTATGGTATCCTTTGAACGATTCTTTTTTTGTTCCGTTAATTGCCATTAAAGCCGCTTAGTCAGAGCTATATGGTAGAATTGTATGCGTCATGGATGTATTTCTGGGTTTTTTTTGTTTTTCTTGAGGCTTTATAGGAGTTTCTAAGTTAAACTGTGCCAGCTGGTGATTTTGTTAGTCAGTTTCTTTTGTGTTCCTGCAGAGATATCTAGAGACTGAGACTTGCTTTGCTAGAGTTTTATTACGAGGTAGTCAGTTTCTTAGAGTCTGTAATAAGTCGGTCTAGGTCAACCTATGTATGAGAAGTGTCTATGATGTTGCCAGCATTTTTCAACCACTGATTGACATATTGGCCCTGTAGTGGTTATGGTGACAATACAGGGACATTAAGTCATGTCTTGCGGAGGTTATGTTTTGATGGCTGACCTTCCATTGAATACCAGGGTCTCTGGGCCAGCCTACCTTGCCATCCCATTTATATTGGTTGGTAAACCAGTAAACAAGTGTGCTATTATTCCTTTCCTGCTTTTACTGGTGAATGTATTATTTTGCATGAACTTTGACTCTGTGATGAATTTTTTTAAATTGTGAAAAGGCTGATTGCATTAAGGCTTTAATTTGCCCGTAATTTTGTATTTGGACATCTGTTTCATTTTGCAGTTTGAATAGAAGTAAACAATCTTTACTGAGCGAAGATAAAAATATCTTTGGCCATAGAAGAAAATCATTATTGAAAGACTGCAAATAAAAATGTGTTTCGTCTACCAGTTTAATACACTTTGAACGTTTGGCTTAAATTTTGTGTACGTGCACTTGTTATAGCGCCCCTTAAAGCTCTCTACTCAGAGTCGCTCCTGAATGCAGAGCGGACACTGCATCGAAGTTTCACGCCGAAGCGCTAAGCAATTGTGAGTGAAGGACTTGCCCAAGGTCCTTACGCGGCAAGGTGGATTCGAACCTCGAACCTTCCTGCTCCAAGGCAACGATGCCACCACTACACCATTGTGCCCCAAAATGCCTGTTAACTAGTATATAATAATATTGTTGTGGTTGTCCTGTTTGATTTCTTGACCTGCCTGTTAGCATCTGCCTGATGGTGATCATTGGCTTGCTGTCCGTTCCTGTTGTGGGTCTCACGTGTTTCCACATGGTTCTTGTCGCCAGAGGTCGAACCACAAACGAACAGGTTTGTGTTGTCTACAAACTTGTTTGTTTTAGACTTGTTTGTTTTACACTTGTTTGTTTTACACTTGTTTGTTTTACACTTGTTTGCTTTACACTTGTTTCCCGTTTGTTTGCTTGTTTTTAATTGTGTGCACTCTCGGATGGGATGTTGACGCACATTTATTAACTGCACTGGTAAACTTTCGGTGCACTAGTGTTAGTGCTATTGATAAATCGGTGTCGTAGCAATCACTGCACTTGGCTATGCATCTGGCTTGTGATCAATCGAACTATTGATTGTGGGTTGAGACCTGCTAATCAGACCAAGTGTAAAGTTCTTAGGCTGGTCGCTTTTTTACAGCTTCCTGTCGCGTTGATGGTACTATGAGAGCAAGAGTCGAAATTTGATGAACAGCTGGCAACTGCTGACATTCTAGACTTGAGGATTAATTTCTTGCTGGTTCAAGTTTGTTTCCGTATGGAGAGTATAAAGACAACTTTGCAGTTTACCTTTAGTATCACCCTGGTTGCAAACAGAAAAATTTCAGTCATGTGCAAACCAAGGCACACGTTTGAGACCTTGTAGATTCTTGAGTTAAAGATGTGCCTTGAATCCAAGTGGGTTTTTTATTTCCAATTTGAGTTACGTTCAACCATGCAAGATAATTACCGTCGTACTTAGTTTTTCAGTAGTCTGGCGGCATTGCTTTTCTTCACTGAGATGCTTAGTAGGCACTGGAGAGCTCCTTAGATGCATAGAATATGTGCTTACAAGTGGAATTTATGTCGTGCATTGTTGCATTTCTCCATTGTTGTGCTTGCATACAGTGTGTTCGTCGCATCTACTGTACATGTCTAAGATGAAAGCTGAGATCTGATTGTTTATTGCCAATGGTCGTCTCCTTAGTGGGTCGTTGTTTATTCGGTAGATATCAGCGCAATATTCACTGCTTTTCTTTATCAGCCTTTGGGAGTTGATACCTAAGTAGAAGACTCTACTCAGTTGCAGTTTCACTGTCATCAGCAGCAACAGCAGCCTAATTTATTCAAAAATATCAAGAGAGCTGAATGATAACAAAGTATAGGATTTAGCAGTCCATAATACAATTTACTGCCAGCCCATTAGTGAGCAAGCAGGGTGCTGTTGTGCTGTTTCATTAAGGTTGAATATTAATGAGCCATTGAGGTCATTGTTAACTAAGAATAAGTATGATTCTATTGCTTCAGTGATGGAAGATTTACGTAAAATAGTAATTAGTCATGAAATAAAACAAGCAGAACTTACAGTCAGTTTTATCAGTGTTTATACAGTCTCAACAACTAGTTCTTAGATAAGTAACCATTAAAAAAAACCAGAATTGATTATACAGAATTTAATGCATCTAGGTTAATTTGCTTCATTCATGCTCTAAATCAAATGCATTTGATGTTTATCAATCGAGAGCATAAGTTCTTGGGATTTCTTGCAAGGGGCACAATTATGGTTATTAAAACCTCTCACGTTTTAACATGCTTCCTAACTACTAATATACATATGTAATGTATGTATTGTATATATGTTATATATGATGGTATAGAAGTGTTTTCGACGATAATTTATAAGCGCTCATATATATTATTAATTTATTATACGTCAAAAGTCTGAAATCATGATCAGATTTTATAAGTAGGTTATGCCTGAAGCTAAGTTGCAGCTTATTGATTGATTGTTGATTTACAATGAAGCGCAAATTGACATTCATATTATGCATGCTATACGAACTTTTATGCGTGTGCTGGTAACGATGTATCTCGGAATATTTGCACATACTTGTCTCTCATTCATGCTCGTGAAGGTTCAGTGTAATTATGTGTCCCAAATAATAATTATTCTGTTTCAATCTTTAAGACACTTTTAGCTTGCTGATAGCTGTGGATGTAACAAGTTTATCTTTCTGACGAGTTTTGAAATGATCTGAAAAGAGAGCATTGCAGACAGAGTTAAAATAAGGAAAAATCTAGAGCATGATAAATTTGTAATGGATGCTTATTGCAGACACTTTAGTGTGTCATGAATCTAGAAGGACCACAGTGATATCATCTAATGCAGGTGTGTCGTTAATAGCCGGCCGGCCAGCGAGGTTTTTCCAGCCTGTAGAGACTTGCCTAAGGTCTTCTATGACGTTTGAGACTGATATTAAATGAAGATCAAAATTTAGCGTTTATTGGCCTAATTTGACTGTTTGCTAAAATGTGCAATTTGAGATATAGTTTGGAAGACATTTTCTGAGCGTTGTCTCAGACCCCATTTTTTCCTGAAGGCATCTTTAGTACCGTGGCCCACTACTTTCTTGAAAATATTAGTACAATCCCACCACTGAAAATGGGTTGAAACCCTGGTCTAATCTATCCATTTCTGTAGCGTCACTATTCACTGGGTATTGTGGAGAGTCTGGTTAATATCCTGAAAAGGCAGTTCAAGGAACAAGGAAACCGTATTTAGGAATCATGTTTTTCAGAGCTTTTGGCTGCGTTGTACCATAGTGTTGATAGGTGTAAGTTGTAACTGGTCTTCTCTCTATACTTTATGTACAATATATAATTTATATTTATATATTTATATATCGTCGTCCGTTTATTGGCAGTCAAAATTTCTTAGTAGATCAATCTTCTTTATAGCAAAGTGTGGCATTTTCATAATATATGTAATGTATAGGATATTATTATTATATATTTATTGCAATTACTAGTTTATTTTCATCTAAATTCAGATGTCTGTAATAAAAAAAGACTTTTTGTCTTTGCACTTGCTGCTTTTCATTCAGCTATCTTTTTCGTATGGAAACTGATGTCCATGTTGGGGGAACAAGAATAGAACAACACCCATTAATTATTTTTTATGTTATTATCGTTCGGCCAACAGTCAACGATAGTCAGCCGTTTTAAGTGGAGTTTCTTTTCGGCTGACTTACTCAATATTTGACAAGGTTGAGGAAGTCAATGAAAGACGTGGATGAATTAGCGTTTATAGGCATAATTTGACTGTTTGCTAAAATGTGTAATTTGATATATAGTTTTGAAGACATTTTCTGAGCCTTCTCTCGGACTCCATGCCCATATTGTTCCTGAAGGCATCTTTAGTACCCTGCCCCACTACATTCTGGAAAATATTAGTACTATCCCACCACTGAAAATGGGTTGAAACTCTGGTCTAATCTATCCATTTCTGTAGTGTCACTATTCACTGGGTATTGTGGAGAGTCTGGTTAATATCCTGAAAACGCAATTCAAGGAACAAGGAAACCGTATTTAGGAATCATGTTTTTCAGAGCTTTTGGCTGCGTTGTACCACGTAGTGTTGATAGGTGTAACTGGTCTTCTCTCTATACTTTATGTACAACTAGCTGTACCCGGCCACGCGTTGCTGTGGCAGAAAAGACTCTCCCCTCCCTTCCTCCTCCCCCTCCCCCTCCCCTCCCCTCCCCCGCCGCCTCCCTCCCCCTCCGTCCCGCTCCCTCCGCTCCTTTCCTCCATGAACCAAGAAGGCCGCAAAATAATTATGCGAATCGCTTATGACGTCACGGCACGCAAGCTCATTCATGTTTCGTCTGCATGGTCGCAGTCACTGTCTTGGCGTTTGTGAATCTGGCAACGTGCGGTTTTGAATTTGCAAATGGCGGTCGAGCGGAATGCAAACTTCACTTTTTGTGGAAAATATTGCGTGTTTTCGGAAAAAAAGAAAAATGGACACTCTCAGATAGGAATGGAAGGTTTTGTGAAATTTTCAAAACAATCTGTGCGGTACGTTTCGAGAACACTTTACACAAACTATTGAAAAGTTTCATTTTTTATATATATATAGATATATAATTTATATTTATATATTTTTATATCGTCGTCCATTTATTGGCAGTCAAAATTTCTTAGTAGATCAATCTTCTTTATAGCAAAGTGTGGCATTTTCATAATATATGTAATGTATAGGATATTATTATTATATATTTATTGCAATTACTAGTTTATTTTCATCTAAATTCAGATGTCTGTAATAAAAAAAAGACTTTTTATGTTTGCACTTGCTGCTTTTCATTCAGCTATCTTTTTCGTATGGAAACTGATGTCCATGTTGGGGGACAAGAATAGAACAACACCCATTAATTTTTTTTATTTTTATTATCGTTCGGCCAACAGTCAACGATAGTCAGCCGTTTTAAGTGGAGTTTCTTTTCGGCTGACTTACTCAATATTTGACAAGGTTGAGGAAGTCAATGAAAGACGTGGATGAATTATTTGGCAGGTGTGTTTTTATCATCAGTTCGGCATTTGTGTGGTTGTGTTTTTCTGTATGCAAAATGACTTACAGTTAGACATTTCCGGTTTCTAACGAACCATATGGTTCAAGGATTATAATGACTGAAGCTGAGCTGAATGTTTACTTAAAAGGTGGAAGACTATCATTAATCATGTGAAGTTCTTATTGCAAGAGCATCCAATGTTGTATTAATCATGTGAAGTTCTTCTTGCAACATCATCCAATGTTGAGAGCTGTCAGTTTATCATGTGACGAAAAAATGTGGCAGAATATTCACTTTTACTGTCAGTCTGTTTTCTACAAGACCGGCTCCTCTGTGTGTTGATAAATAAATCCATCTCAATTAGGAATACTATTATTTGGTGGTGGCACACAAGTTATTTCAATCATCTTTTTGTGCTCTGCTGTTGACTTGTTGTGTCTAAACCTGGTCTATGTTCATTGGAATCCCATTATTCTGATGGTGAGGTTACTTTGCTACCAACGACATTTGTCTTAAAATTACGGTGTGTTACATCACTTGGTTGATTTGCAACGAGGTAAAGTAGGGCAGTAGGCCATACTTTACTGTGAGCAGTATTTTAAAGTTCTGGATAGCTTGTGGTTTTGCATCTTCCCAAATCAATTGGGGGCGGATTTGTCCCTGGATATACCCATTACCCAAACTGTGATGGAGATTATATATTTAAAAACTCAAGACTTGATTTTCACCTAAAGAACTTTGCTTGTGTGGTTTAGCGTTGAGTATGCACATTCTTGGTAGTTGTCACGTTAGTTGATGATTGGTGTACTTGAGAGTGCAAGCCTAATTTGCTTGACTAGTCCATATGAAATAAAACGATGCTGATGTTTTTCAGGTGACGGGCAAGATGAGAGGAGGTAACAATCCGTTCACGCGTGGATGCTGGTCGAACTGTAACTACACGATGTGTGGCCCCATCTGGCCAAAGTTTGTACTCACTTTTCTCGTCTGACTTTTTTTATTAGAATGGTTTCAATATGGTTCCTTACTATATTGTCTGCATCTCAGAATATTTTGCTCTCGTATAATTACTCTGTTTGATTGTCCTGTCCACCATTATCACACTGGGTCATGCCAGTCTGAAGCATAGATATCAATCAATCAAATCAATCAATCAAATCAATCATGATGTCATTTTATCTCAGAATATATAAGCAACTAAAAGATTGCTCTAGTATTACTCTGTTTGATTGTTCTGTCCACCACTATCACATGCCAGTCTGAAGAATAGATATCAATCAATCAAATCAATCAATCAAATCAATCATGTCATTTTATTGAAGTCAAAACATCAACAGAATAGATGCAGTCAAACAGCATCGAAAGAAAACAAATTGGCACATATAGGCAACAAAGGGTCCCAGAAGGGATAATAAGTAGGAGGAGGATTTAATAGCTTTTATGATTCAGCCTCATTGGGTAGAGCAACTGCATACCCTAACTACGAGGTGTCACATCTAATGCCTGAAGTCTCTGCTCATGAGTTCACTAGATATGATGTGTATGTGTGTTTGAGGGGCATGGGCTTGATGTTGATATTATTTATTTTCGCTTTTACTTGTTAAGCTCTCCACACATATGGAACTCAGGCCTTACCTGGCATCATTCTACTTAGTTTCAACTTAAGGCTTGCCTGTTATCGCTGACTTGTCTATCCACACTAGACTGCCTCTTTGTCGGCTGACTTTCTGGTATTGACCAGAGGACTCTGACTTTGTTTTGGTACGCAGACTTTGATTGTGCATAAGAGTCTGGCGCTTATAGAAATCGTTAATTATTACTGATGTCATTGTTGTTATTTGTATGAAGCTCAGAAGAAGGAATTGATTAAATTAATTAATTATTCACAATCAGCAGCCTGAATGAGCTTAAAGCCAAATTTATTAGGCACCCGAAGTCTTGGCATTTAATCAGGTAGAGGCTGGAGCAGGTTTTAGTTTTTTTAACGTATCCTGTGCAGTCTGAAACACAACAGTGCAGCAACTTAGCTTGCAAGCATAATGAGTCTCTGCAAGACATTGTGAATCAGGTTATTTCCAGTGATCCATGACTCAGTTTGCAGTAGACAGTCTGAGCACAGATTTCTAATCTCCGTGTTAATCAGACCGTTATGAGCAGTGTTTTAGTTGTCCAAAATTAACTGGGGGGGTCAGTAATTTTGTACAGATTACCAAAGTACACAAATACATGTCAAATCCCTGCCGTTACAGAAATAAAAAACGGTGATTTGTAAAAAATTTTACTGTAAAAGAGAAAGGTTTCGTTTTGTCTTTATCGTAAGCTGCCCCAGCGGGGTCTGGGGCGGAGCCCCAGCGACCAGCGCATTTTTGGCTGTGTTGACCTCAAATGGAGCCATTTTTAGGCAGTCATGGCCGGTCGTCCGTAACTGCATGGACGCCGTGGTTGGCCTGGACTGCCTCGCTGGACATATCGGCACATCGAGACTTTTTATTAAAGTCTTTTTCTTCTTCGTCGCCACCATCGCCGACGATCTTTCGCTTGCTTTTCGCGAATCCAAACGCAAACAAACTCTTTTCTCTGCAACTTTTCAAGAGAAACTGGACGATTTAACATGCAATCAGTAGGCTAGCAGCGCTGACAAACAGGAAAAGGAAATACGTTGAAGAACATGAACAGTATACTAATATTTATTTGAGAATGGCTCCCTACCCGCGTCAAAAATTATAGGCTGGTGTCTGGTTCCCTACTCTCAGTCACGCATTGTATCGACAAGTATTGCAGCCAATTAATTTGAGACACGAATCAAGAATCATACGAATATGGACGAAGGGGCCAAGGAACTGGGGGGGTCAGAAGCTGACCCCCTCAACACATTTTTAGTCACTTAACTGAGGGGGTCAGACAACGAACTGAGGGGGTCCAACCCCCCCAACCCCCCCCGACAACTAAATCACTGGTTATGAGAAGGCTGATTGCAGCACTGGAGACTGTGTTTTATGTGGTTTACTATCAAAACCGCGCACACAAAACCGCGCACACAACACCGCGCACACAAAACCGCGATTCACAAAACCGCGCACCCTCAGAACCGCGCACGATCATTACCGCGCACTATCATTACCGCATTTGTTTGCTCATCTGTTCGAAATTGTAACGTTCGATCGGCTTCGAAGTTCGAACATTCCTTTGAAACTAGTATTCGGTCGACGATCCTAACCACTCTTGTCTGAACATCTGTTTAAGCGGTGTCACGACAACTGACCTACAGGCAACTAGTCCAACGCTTGAGAAATGAAAGCTGGATTAAATTATTTTGAGGTGAAATGGAGGCTGAGTTGATGAAAAACGCAAGAGAAATTGAGGCTGGATGAAGGTTCTTTTACAGGTAAATTAGAAGGTACAGGTAAAATAACGCATGAGAAATGGAAGCTGGATGAAGGTATTTTTATATATGAAATAGAAGCTGGATTGACGAAATTGGCGCATGAGAAATGGAAGCTGGATGGAGGTATTTTCAGATATGAAATAGAAGCTGGATTGACGAAAATAATGCATGAGAAATGGAAGCTGGATGAAGCTATTTTTTAGATATGAAATAGAATCTGGCTAGACGAAAATAACGCATGAGAGACGGAAGCTGGATGAATCTATTTTAGATAATGCAATAGAAGCTGGATGCATGTTGAGATACTTGAATGCGGTTATGATAGTGCGCGGTAATGATCGTGCGCGGTTCTGATGGTGCGCGGTTTTGTGAATCGCGGTTTTGTGTGCGCGGTTTTGTGTGCGCGGTTTTGTGTGCGCGGTTTTGACCGGATACCGTTTTATGTCTGGTCATTGTATATTGCGTAGGCATGGTGGGGGGGTCTGGGTTGAGCTGATTTTTTGGCTGTTGACCTGATTGGCTGTGTCGTCTTTGTATTTTGTGTGTACGTAGATTGTCTGGAAGAACTCCAAGGCCGTACATGATCAACATGGAGGCGACGAAGATCGCTTACCACGCGACGGACAGTGACGTCAAGATTTACATGGAGACGAGCAACGGCGTCCAGCTAAACAACAAGGACTACAACAAGGTTGTCTTCCGAAGTCCTTTCTTTGTGGAAACGTTTCTTGAAGATGACGACCAGTTTAAGACCTTTTGTTGTCGTGATTCTCAAGATTTCGTTTGAATAGTTATAGGCTGGTTAATTATGTTTTTAATTATGTGGAGTGTGTGCTTTTCAAATGATCTATAAATTCCTCATTTGAATCTTATGCTTTGAACGTCTTGAAGACTTGTGTCATCTTGGTTTCTTTCTGTTGGAATTGTTCAACTTTGTATTTTACTTTTCCACTTTTTGACTTCTAGCCTGTTTATTGTTGGTTCAGAGATTTTTATTTAGTATTTAAAATTTGTTGTTCTGGATGAGTTAGTTTGTGTGATTGGAAAACTAGTGTGTTCAATGAATTTATTTGGATGCTGTTATCGGTAAATCTGTGCTGTCTTCCAGTTAAAACTGAAAACCTATCTCAATATCATTGCATTTGCCTCAATCTCTTTTCACTATGCTGTGACTTCAGACAGATTACTTTTAGTACTTTTAGTACTTTTGCTGTGAGTCACTCAACAGTTTTTCAGAGGCCCTGTGTGGTAATAATTTATAGCACTGCGCTGGAAATTCTCAAATATTCCTTTCTGATATCATAACAGATCCTTAGATGAGTGTTTGGGTAAATTTGAGATTGCTGATGTTTGTTTTTCGCATCTGCATCCCACGATAATATTGCATCATGTAAACATAATAATTCATATTTGCACTCTGTGATCCCTAAACAAAAGCTGGTCGGTGCAGTTGTTAGATGTGGTTGTTGCATTTGCACTTTAGGCAAAAGATCAACCCTAAGGATCATTTGCCTGAGGACTGCTGTTTACAGAGAAGTGCAATATTTAAAAGCAGTGATTGATCTATTCTGCCTCCCTCTCTCATTTTGGATCCGTTGGTTTTGCCAAGCTCACAAGAAATGGTGCCTGCTGATATAGACACTGTTTCTGACCTGTGGTTCAAGAACTCATATTTAATTTGGAAAAAGACCAAGACTCTAAATTGAGAACTTGTTTAGTTTAGCTGTAAAAAATGTTCTTTTCAAGTCGGATTTATATTTGAGAAAATTTTGACTGCTTTGTGTTTGTACAGCTTCAGGCGTCCGGCGAAGAAGACGAAACATTCCGAAGTTACGACTGCCAGTCCCAGGACTGCGAACTCACTCCACCGAAATCCGACTCCTACACGAACCTGTTCGACGCCGGGCAAGACGTGCCGCTCGGAGGCAGCGCTCACTCGCTTCGCAACCATCTTGCGGCCGGCCAGGACACCAACTCATCCTCGTCATCCTCAGGACTGAAGCCTCTTCCAGCCAAGATCCTCTACCCCAGCCGATCGGCGGCTCTTCCTGGCGGCTTCCGTGGCTCGCCTGACGGGCGGCCTCCGCCGGCGCCGGCCGAAGGTCACGGCGGCCTCCGACACCTGCCGCCAAAGACGACGACGACAATCGGAAGTCCGACATCGACGATGCGCAGCACGACGTTGGCAAGCGACGAGAAGTATCCCATGACGCACGCATTAATACGGGATCCATACTTATCGTCGTCGTCGGCGGCTGCGTCGCATAATAAAACTAACAGACATAGTCCGCCGGGCAGCATCAGCGGCCTCAGCAGGATTGTTTCGCTGACCGGGGCACGGACATCCCCCGTCGGAACGCACTATCAGTACGGCACGTCGGGTAGCAAGCCGACGCACGGGCCGGGGGCGCCGAACGGTGGCGACGGCTCCAACTACCGACCGCTGCTGTCTAAGGAGCTGCCGCCTTACACGGTTTCGGCGCCAAGCATCCCCGACACAAGGACTGCGCTGCTCGTGTCGTCGGCGCCCGTGGACGCGCCCGGCATCGAGAACGTCCCGGGCGCGGTCCGGCGCCCGATGTCGTTCGTGAAGGCGCTGGAAGTGTCCGACCAGCTGGCGGCGCACGACCAGCCTTTGTCTAAGATGCGGCAGAAGGCGGGACTGCAGAAGGAGGTGATGGTGGAGGAGGACGAGCAGTTGTATGGGTCGTCGTACGAGATCGCTGTCTAGATTTAATATACATGTTCGTGTGAAATATATTCGTCGCTGTGCATTTTGTGATTGCGCGTCGTTTTTTTCGAAGGCACTATTTTCCTAAATGTAAATATACATGATGTGTCTCACTATGTATATTTACGCGTGCATATGTGTGCGTGTGTGCACGGTTAAGTGTATATTATGTATAGATTATATATATATATATATATTTATGTATATATATGATTTGTGAGTAATGTGGATTATTTCTACGTGTGTGTGTGTGTGTTTGCGTGTGTGACTGTGCTACTGATGTTGTACGGTGCTGTTAGTTTTTTGTTTTTTTACTTCTGGAGCTGATTACTGACACACGAGGAGCGTGTTAATTCTTTAAAAACTGCTGAGTTCATCTCATGGTCGTGGCATTTGAATGGCAGTGATTACTGCCAAGCTGGGTTTTTTTCTCTTTAGCTTTTCAAGTCAGTTGGAAAAATCAGAATTGCAGGTTTTTGTGTTTCAAATCTTAACAATGATGATTTGGGTTTTGTGACATTCTCTTGATGCAGTCTTTTGCCCCTCTCATTCCCATCTTAGTGATCAATGCATGACAATAGTAATGCCATTTGCTGACCCGTACTGAAGCCGAGACCATTGATGTAATAATTAATTTGGGGGATGCGGTGGTGTAGTGGTGGGTTCTGTGCCTTGGAGCCAGAGGGTTCAAGGGTCGAATCCACCCTCAGGCCGCAGCGTAGGTACTTTGAGCAAGTCCTTCATTTGCAATTGCTCATGCGCTTTGGCGTGAAACTCCAATGCAGTGTCCGCGCTGTAGTCGGGAGCGCCTCTGAGTAGAGATCTTGAAGGGGCGCTATAGAAATGGAGACAAAAAATAAACAAATAAATAATATATAAGTTTGTCTGAGTGGATGGCTTGGTTGCTGATTTATTACGTGGCACTTTGATTTTTGCCTGTTTATCCAGGTTTGAATCCTGGCATGTTATTTGTCAGTGTATAATATATATATGTGTGTCCCGCCATATGAAAAGGTACCATAAGTCGGGTTTGGAGTTATTATGCCTTCACAAACCAGCTAAGTGAGCTGAACATTTTGCTGAAAACCAGATCAAAATTGGATGATAAATGACCAACTTATAATGATGATCATGAAAAAGTTGCCACTTATTTCCATCGTGGGGTCTTGCACACTGGGAGCGCTTCTGAGCGATTTATCCTACAAGCGGTTCATAACAAATTCTCTGTGTTGTCTATTATTATTATCAGTGTTATTAACTTAAAACGTCCTTTTCACCTGCTGCTAAAAATACCAAGAGTTCAAATTTGATAATATAAAAAAAAAATTTCCCCCCACGTCTTTATGCGCGATTTCTCGTGAAACCGTACGCCGACTTATGGTACCTTTTCATATGGCGGGACACATATATAAATTTTATGTAATTGATTGTATTTTTCATTGAAATTTGAAACTGTTAATTGAAGTACCACAAAACACACGAATCAAATAATAATGACACCTCTGCCTATAGCATTTCAAGTGCTGGCATCAAAAGGTCAATGCGGAAACATCGAAATTGCTGTTGCAGCCTGAATTACCTTTTCACGTAAACAGTTTGTAAATGACCAGTTCAACACAGCATCACATACAATTTAATGATCATTTCTGAAATCATTTCAAATCATATGTTACAAGGAATCCCAAAAACGTGCATTGATCAAATAGTGGCAAAACATGCAAGCAATTATATAAAATGCTTGTGCAAAGCTTATGTGGGACACAGTGGCTGAATGGTTAGAGCAGTTTAATTGTAAAGCACACAGGGTACTGGTTCAAGTCTCCTTTGAGATGGTGATGCTGGGTAGGGACCGCTCGCAATTGCTCGGATCGTGCTGTAGTCGGGAGCACTTCTGATTAGAGAGCTTGAACAGGGTGCTATAACAAGTGCACATACATATGGATCACTTAATAAATGTGAATCACTGGACATTACAGTGGTACTTAATAGATGTGGGTTGCTAGACACTACAGTGGTATTTAATATATATGCATATTGAATGAAATTAATATAATTAACTATTTATATACCGAAAATGTTCAATTTGTTGGGCAGGTGCATGCATTGTTGACTGAATTACGGCCATATCAGAAATGGTGTGAATTGTGAATAAGGCTGTGACGCGTTTGAGTTATTAACAGACGTAGTAAGTTCGATATTGGTTGTGCAGTTTTTAAAGAATTACCTTTTTGTGTGTGGTTGACTTTGTGCCAAAGAAAGTGTTATTAATACAACTTGTGCATTGTTTTAACGGCGGCTGCTAACGAAGCACAGGAGATGTTTCGGCGACAGTATTAGACGGTTGGCATTGCTTTCTTATGGTCTTGTCTTTTAGGTCTTTGTCTTTTGGTTCTTTGTCTTTTGGTTCTTTGTCTTTTGGTTCTGGTCATTGAAAGCAAGAACTTCCAATTGTTGTTTTGTCTGCTAAACATGCCCACCTGGAAGTTTCAGTAGGTTGAAATGATGTTAGTTTGGTAACGAGTGACAAGAGATGTGTGGGTGGTGCGAAAAGACCTGCAAGGTCTTTTCCATATAATTGGCCGTCAGATGCAGTGGCGTATACAGAACTGTTCGAAGGGGTGGGGGGCCAAAATCTTTGGTCTTGGGGACAGGCAGGGAAAAATTTCGTCATTGGTCGCCAAAAAAGTTGATGACCTTTTTTATAGTCCGGCCGAAAACCGAATGGGGGGGGCCACATCCCACGCAATTTTTCAATGGGGGGCCATGGCTGGATTGGCCCCCTGGATCCGCCCCTGGTCTGATGGTGGGTACAATGGCAAATTTTCTTACCAGCAATTTGTGAATACATGATTTACTCTTTGAGGAAGCACAAGAGTTGTTTCGGTGACAATGTTGGTTGAAGTTCTTGAGCTGGAACAAGAATGTTGGTGACTTGGATAGGCGGATCAATAAGATGATTGTACGCTTCTAGCAGACAAGAGTCGATGCCGGTAAGTCGTTATCATGAAGCAACTGCATGATCTGAATGGGTTAGTGAATTTCTATGGCACTGCTATCATGGTGTTTAATTAATTTTTCACTTCTTTAGAATCAGTGGTTGAAGTGTTTGATTAGAACACTGAGAGACGACCACTTGTATACTACGTCTCTTTCTACATTGTTTCACCAAAATTGGTTAGCTGTTGCATGCCATAACAGTGAAGACATATTTTTTTTATTAGCGTTGTTAAACAGCTTACAGATTTTTTATTATAAGTTGAGGAAATACTAACTGCTGAAGAAGTTCAGTCAAATTCTAGCGGACTCTGTAAACAGAAGATGAGACTATTTGAAAAAACAGAGCTCTGCATCTTGCGATTTGATTTGAATTGACGATTGTTTGGCAAGTGGTCTGTGTTTGGCAGCAACCTTCGTTGATTCAGACGTCTTAACCCTTTAATGCCGAAGGGCATATTACTTCCCATACCATTTACTACCATCTCGGCCTTAAAGGGTTAAAGGTTGCAACATTTTGGACTTAATAAATAACCAGCTCAGGGCTCAAGATAGGTTGAAAGCTGCACGTGACAACTCTTGTCACTCTTTCACCATGTTCTTGCTTTGTTTGTTCAATGAAATCTGTCTGAACGTTGCCATTGTTCTTGTAAACTCATTGTTCTTGTAAACTCAGTGTTCCAGTTGCACGTTGAATTTGTTTGCTCTGAGCTTTGATTGGCACCTTAAGACAGCTTTGTCAATCACTTCTCTGCTGCTGCTGCTGCTGCTGCTGCTGCTGCTGCTGCTGCTGCTGCTGCTAGCTTGATCTAATGATTCCTCATCAATTATAAATAGTGTCTCGTAATGTAAGGGATGTAAATTACCATTCTCTCCAGGCTAATCGGCTAACAGGCTTTACGCTATTTACATCTCTTCTCTGTGCTATGAAGTGACAGAGACTGTGTGCATAAACAGCATGTTCAGGATCTCCTCTTTAGAACTGTAACTGCATAATGTAAAAAGAAAACACGTCACTGTTTGCATTTCCGTTAATAGTAATAATATATTTTTAATCGGTGTAAAATTGATCTATCAGTATTTGTTAAAAGTATGTTGGTACGTTACTCTGGTTTGGCCAGTCTTTGCTAACATCTGACTCTGAATGTGAAATTGAGATTATAATAACTATGATTTTGCTTTTATTGGTATTATTTTCTTAACTATAAGCATTCTAAAAAAAGCGTGCGGAATGAGCACTGTTATTATGATTCCAAATGTGGTTATGTCTGATTTGAATTGTTTCGAATTGCAGTGCGAAAAGACTTAACTTTGTTGGTTTTTATTGATTTTGAGGCTTTATCAGGCAAAATTAATATTTAGAACATGAATTTGTTAATTACTTGCGACATACAGGATTATTATTATTATTCGTTTGAAATCACTGTGATATGAATCTTTGCTTGTAATGATTCTACACTTCGCCAGCCATTAAACCTGAGATAAGAATGCAGCAATTTTAGTGACTATGGAGAAATTATGTGTTGTTCAATTTAGAAGAAGTTAAAACAGAATATGCAGAGATTGGTCGATGGATTTTTTAAATATTCTGTGTTGTTCTTGAATGATAGATTTTCATAATGTTTCGTTGATATTCATATCTGAGAATTGACTGCAGAAGCCCTGGATGTGACTTGTCATTTGGTTATGAGACTACTACTAAAAAATGTTTGTAGATTTTCAGCAACTTAATTCCTTACTGTAGAGTGATGCTTTTTATTCGGAGCATACCAATCTTGACTTCTCACGAGATGTGGATTGTCTTATATATTCATGCATCCATGCTAAGTTTAGGGCATTACTGTTTTGAGAAGTGTCCTGCTGCCTTTCCAGTGTGGTTTAAAAAGTTACAGAGCTGTGAGGATACGGAATACGACCTTTACTGTCTGTATCTACAACAACTGTTAGCAATGATGGTATTTTGGATGTGCAGTTTTGCCTGGCAGTTTCAGACATGTCCTTTTACAGTCTTTAGGAGATCTACAACACTGATGTAGCTTGTTTTATATCACTGTTTGCAATTTGGTTTGCTACAGTATCACGAGTTATTTATTGGGTTAAGTTCATTAGGTCATTAGCCAGAAATATTTAAAACATTTTCTTTTAAAAGGCATTTTCACTGTTTACCAATGACTAAGTCGGTTCTCTGACTTGGCCAGAGAACCGTAAAGTATCAGACCAAGTTTTCAATTTGAAATAATTGAAATAATGAAGTAATTAATCCTGGGAGAAATCTTTTTTGCATTACAGCTTTTTTTCTTGGCTTTGACAATTTTCTAGTTTAAAAAAAATTACTTCAAAGTCGAGGGAGATGATTTGAAAGATTGTGGAGGCATGTACATTGTTTTTCGCCTCAGTTAGAGGTGGAAAATAAGATGGTTTCTATTCCAAGTTCTGTTTCCTTTTCCAACCGAGTCATAGGAGAGCAGGCTGATGTAATTTTTTAAGGGAACTTGGTTAATGTCCGTGTGATTTATGGTAGGTCCAGATCATTGTTAAAAAGCATGGTTGGTGGTGCTCTTAATGTTCTGGGATTTTATACAAGTGTTTTAATTCTGTCAGTCACGTGTGATTTTGCTTTTAGCTTTGTGTTCCTTTGTCATTCTATGTCATGCGTATGACATCAAATGTGTAATCGAGCGCATGCAGTCCAGTTATTCTTAAATGGTTTTTGGCAATTATGTAATTACGAATGATCAATGAACTGCTAGAAACAACGGCTTTTAGAAATTTAGCTTTAAACATTATTATAGCAATGCAGGAAATACGAATACAGATGAGATTTAATATATTATTCTTTAGGAAGCGCTACATTTTTCAATGGCTCTGTGTTTTTTTATTATTAATAGGTTAAGATTTTTTAAATCTTACATTTATTT
The DNA here is from genome assembly GCA_945859605.1 of Lumbricus rubellus. Lineage (NCBI taxonomy): Eukaryota > Metazoa > Annelida > Clitellata > Crassiclitellata > Lumbricidae > Lumbricus > Lumbricus rubellus. The sequence goes on along the minus strand of OX243813.1, from coordinate 44,073,587 downwards.
ATTTGTTGATGAGAACAACTTGCACATAGTGAAAGAGAGAAAATTTTGCAGATGTTTGACTTGAAGAATAGGTTGGTTTGCAGTAACTACCAGACATCTTGGTTGAGGCTGAAAGAATAAAATAATATACAAAATCACAGTTCTAGAAATATACTTAGTATAAGTTCAAGCAACTCTTAGAATATCTGTCAAGTGTGCATTGAAAGATGAAAATAAATGACGCTTGAGAGAAGCTGGATCATTGTTGTGTCCTTTGGTTCTTGGCCATAGTTGTTAGAAAGCAAGACGTAATGGCTCGTGATTATCACCAACGAGAAAAGTAATGGCACTGGGTTTGTTTATTCGCCATTGCTTAAGTGCATAAGACTTCTAAGGAATTTTTTACCTGAGAGAAGTTGGTGATAGATCTGATGATAGTTGAGCATTTTAAAGTGGCTGGCCTAGTAGTGAGTTTAACTTGAATGTATGAAGCATGGCAATCACCGGTTGTTGAAATTGGCTATATAGATTACCGCGTGAAACATACATGTATACCCATGTGGCCCAGACCATCCAGTTCTTAACTGAGAAGGCAGGACAGACAGACAGACAAAAGCGTGGGTACATTCAATGTGTCTTTGTATGGACCTTAATTAATTATCTAGAAGTTCTGTAATTTTTTGAGCTCCTCATTGGCCTGGAACTTTGGACTGTATTTGGACAATCATTTCTTGTAAGGGTTTGTTGATGGGGTTTACGTGATGCACTATAGCTGAAATTTTGAACAACTGGCAGCAGCTGCTAATGCACATAATTATATATGCAATTTTCATCAACTGCCTCCAGAAAATAAGTTAATAATAGTTTAAAAAAATTAAAAAATAAAAATAATAATAATAATCTTTTCTTTAATGAAACGCCTGCAAGACGCACTGCGCTTTACATTTACAAGATATGCCGTAATATTTAAGCCTTGTTGTTTTTGATCTTAATGATCTGCAGTCACATCATCCATCCAGTAGCGCTCGATTCCTTCAAGAGTAGGATGCGAGGGAATTCGAAAGGTGTGTTGTCCAAACAAATGCGTTCTAATGAAAGAATCCTGTTCACTTTAAAATGACACAAAGACGATTTGTCTGCCAGATGAGGTTCTTTAACCTTTGCAGACCGATGGTATAGGATTCCCGTGCCATTTAGTCAATGCCAATCGTCAGTAAAGGGTTAATTCAACTTAAGGCTGGAGTTCAGTCTGTGCAGTTAGTGACATTGGTTAGAGCGTAGGCTATGGCTAACCCTGGTTCGCCTTCCAATGCTGGCTTGCTTCAGAAATTTCAATCTCGAGCTGGAACAGTATGTTACATGGCCACCTTAGATGGAATGATGCCCATTCAAAGCGCAGTGGTGTTGAAGTGGTAAAGTGCAGTGGTGTTGAAGTGGTAAAGTGCAGTGGTGTTGAAGTGGTAAAGTGCAGTGGTGTTGAAGTGGTAAAGTGCAGTGGTGGTGAAGTGGTAAAGTGCAGTGGGGTTGAAGTGGTAAAGGATCTAAAAAAAAGGGGTGGGGTGGGGTGAGATGTGGATAGGATTGCTTAGTCGAGGTTATCTGACATGCTGGGTGCGTTTGGAGTCTCATCAGACTTTTTTAGTCTGTATCGAAAGTTAATTACATGTATTTGATTGTCTTTATGCAGAAAAATTGAGTTGTTTTGTGGCAGATTAGTTCTGTATTTCAATCACTTCCTTTATAAGGTGTTTATTGTCATTCTTAGCGGGATGAAATGTTGTTTGATATTGACATCACAGTCCTACCTGAATTGGACCGCCAGTAGATTCAGATCTGGAGACTTTGACGTCTTGTCCTTTTGATCGGCATCACGTGTTCTGGAGGATATTAGCGTGTGTTAGGAGACGTGTGACTTGGAACTGTACATAAGTATTGTTGAGTGATATTTATTGTGATGCTAATAACTTCAAATAATCGATGTTGACCAAACTTGCAGACCAGACGACGTCAAAATGTTTCGTTGTTTCTTTGTGTTACATATCGTGACCTGTGTTCATTTCTCTCAACTCACGACCACTCAAAACCAGGGAACCAAAAGCCTGCTGTTTGTTTTAAGTTATAAAGCCAGGTTTTTCTCTATTTAAGGTCTTTTCACTATTTCTCCTTGGCTTTCAAGCACATGTATCTCTAACTGCATCTTCCTCAGGCAGCTGACTATCCACGCCTCAGATTCACATTTTGGTGTGACCTTGCACACATTACAGATTTATATAATAATAATAGTAGTAGTAGTAGCAGCAGCAGCAGTAGTAGGCCTAACAGTATTAATAGTAGTAGTAGTAGTAGCAGTAGTAGTAGTAGTAAACTAGTAATAGTAATAATAATAGTAATAATAATAATACAGTAATTAGAAAGAGATTGCTCTTTGTCCAATACTTTAAATGGAGCAATGGATGGTGCGATTAAAATATTGGCTCATGTATTTTAAAGACATTTATTTGGAAGGCTTAGATAGATGATGGTTTAAAAATTAAAGCAACCTCACTTCTCTTCTGAAAACATTTGGTTGAAGTCAAGTCAATGTTTGATAACATGGCTCAGAAAGTACAGAAGTAGGTTTCTCTTTTCGATCTGTTTGTAAATAAAAAGGCAAAATGATAGGTTTTGCCTGTGTTTTTGAAATTTTATTTAAGTAGGTACGTATAGCCTTTATTACTCCATTTGCAAGCACACAATGGGGCATCAACAAATAATGCTATATAGCACATCGAAGTATTGATAGAGTATAGTAATATACACAAAAAGTACCGGTAATGTAAAACAAACGTTAATAAGTATAAAGCATTCTAGCGTTCTAGGTCAGAGCGTGGAATGTCAAGGTTGTGTAAACTTGGACGCAGAGTGTTGTGAGTCATGAACTGGAAAGAGTATTAGCCTATAAACTATAAAGTAACAAAGTTCAGCCAAATGTCTCAGGAATCATGGGTAGGGTGAAGGGACGGATTTTGCGTACGTAATAATATAGCTATCAGACATTGTTGTGCATTCTCTGTGGCTGGCCCTTCAACCTGGAATTGGATCCCAGTGGCACTGTGCATGATGACCACTCTGGTTCCTATGCACTGTGCAGTGTGCAGCCTTCAGACCGTACTGTTCAACTGGGTTTGGGCTGGGAACAATCCTACGTATTCGTTTGTTTGAAGACAATCGTAACGTAACCATAGCAACAGTTTCTTCTGTCTAAGTGACAATCGTATTCGCATCTACGTATTCGTTTGTGTGAAGACAATCGTAACGTAACCATAGCAACAGTTTCTTCTGTCTAAGTGACAATCGTATTCGCATCTACGTATTCGGTTGTTTGAAGACAATCGTAGCGTAACCATAGCAACAGTTTCTTCTGTCTATAAGTGACAATCGTATTCGCATCTACGTATTCGGTTGTGTGAAGACAATCGTAACGTAACCATAGCAACAGTTTCTTCTGTCTATAAGTGACAATCGTATTCGCATCTACGTATTCGGTTGTGTGAAGACAATCGTAACGTAACCATAGCAACAGTTTCTTCTGTCTATAAGTGACGATCGTATTAGTATCTACGTATTCTGTTGTTTGAAGACAATCGTAACGTAACCATAGCAACGGTTTCTTCTGTATGAGTGACAATCGTATCCACATCTAGGCCCTACGTATTCGTTTGTTTGAAAACAATCGTAGCCTATATATACCATATCACAGTAACTTTATATTGAACCCTTCAAGACTAGCAATTCCGCCTCTTTCCGCCACCTATTCAGCGCCACGCCACGAACTCTCTGACTTAGGCCTACGGCCAGGACCATCTTATCCAGTAGGCACAGTAGGCACTGTGCCTAGGGCCTACGAACTTTTTAGGGGCCTACGAAATTCTGAGAAAAAAATACTAAAATATAAATGCAGTGATTGGTCAATGACCGGAAAAAAACAGAAAACGAAAACTTGCTAACTTTTTTCAAGGCTATAGAGTTAGCCAATGAAACAGTAACATTAGCTAAGCTATAATTATTATGTTAACTTTGCGGCTCTTTGCGTTCGCGAAATCGCTTATAACGTCTTCAAATGTCATTTCTCGCATTAAGTCGTTTTCAATTGAAAGTAATGCAAGGGAGGATAATCGTGACTGTCCCATCGTTGACCGAAGGTAATTTTTGATAATTTTCAATTCCGAAAAAGAACGTTCACCTTCACAACTTGTTCCAAAGATAGAAAGATAAATTCGAAAAGCAATATTGACATTTGGAAAACTGGTGACCTGAAGCTTGTCAGCTATTTGTGAACTAATCATTTCAGCTACAGATTTACTATCTGCAAACATTCGAGAAAACAAAAGAAATTCGTCAATAAATGCATCTTCTAGATCACATGGATAGGCCTATATCTCAATTAATGCTTTTGCTCTAATCACTATTTCTTCAGTTGATAAAGTAGATTGAGATTTAAAATCAAAGCTGAAATAGGCTACGTTCACAAAACATGGTTTAGCATAATTTTAAGAAATAATGTAAATGTGTTGCAATTTGAATTAATGCAGAGTTGAGTTGGATAGGCCCTGAGGCCTACGAATAGATCAATATGCAAAAGTGCCTAGGGCCTACGATGACCATAAGACGGCCCTGCCTACGGCGTTACGCGGCTGTTTTCAATCAATATAATTTAATGATCACCTTAGGCTATACATGTAGGGCTATACATACAGTAAAGCACAATCAGTAGTTGAAAAGCATGCATTGATGTCAAAGGGGTAAGCCCAAAGGAGCTTAGGGTTTCGCTAACAGGGTCGCCCTAGGCCTACATGAATCTTGAGTCAATCAATCATTAGCTTTATGCACAACAGTAAACGTCTGTAGACAGACTGTTGTATATCATCAAGGTGTAACACATTCTATTCCATTTTACAAGTTTATCAAAGTAGATTGAATGTAAACTAACTATTCAACTCAAACAAGTGGGGGGAAACAAACAAACAAAACACAATAGTAAAAGAACACAACAGTGCATGTGTAAGTCAAGGGCGGATACAGAAACTTTGGATGGGGGGGGGGGGGGCAAAAAATTTTGGCCTTGGGTCTGAAATAAAATTTTCGTATCCGCCAAAAAAGTTGATGACTTTTTTTAGTCATCTGGCAAAATTTTTGGGAAATTTGTACCATTTCATCCACCCAAAAAGTTGATGACCTTTTTTAGTCATTAAGTCCAAATCCTTGAAAATATACCCAAATTATAAGCTTGTTGAAACCAAATCAAATGGGGGGGGCCACGATACATGGGCATTTCTAAATGGGGACCGTGACCGGATTGCCCCCCTAGATCCGCTCCTGGTGTAAGTAGCCTAGTGCACATCAAAACAAACCATTTTGTGCATTTATACAATCGTATTCAAAAGAAATAATTTCAATTTGTATTTGAATTGATATAATTATTGTAGATACACAAGTATCGCCTTGAAAAGGCGATTTTAAAAAATTATGGAAAGGTTTTCATACAAGCATGTCGATCATCCATGCTATGCTGATAACAAATATTTTAGAGCAAACATTAGTAACATTTTAGTTAAACATTCTTTCTTTTGTTTGTCGTTTTTAACTGTAAAACGATTTGTCATCTGGAATGCACATGTTTCGTGCAGCAATAACATGAAATTCATCATCATTGTGTTGACGTCTTTGTATGCCCGTATATGCATAATGACAATTGAGTAGCGTGCCATGGTACAGTTGTTTGACTGCACTGGCATGATAATTAATTAGCTGATGCAATAGACAAAGGATGTCATCCTGTCATCCTGCCAACCAACCCTCTGCACTAGAAACTTCCTATCCAAAGCAGCATAATAATATAGGAAGCCTATAATAATACATGTAGGCCTACGTGCGGAATACAATATATCCGTCGCTAAAAGATGAGCCTACGTTTACAAGCGCACCATACGTTTCACTGCAATGTCTGGTAATAAAGACACTGATGTGGTGGCCCTAGTATATCTTCAAGGTCTACAAAGACCATAGCATATAGGCCTAACTAGCTATAAACTGGTCTTTATGGTGGACATGGAAACATGTCTCTGTTGCATATTGTGTGGCTTGTTCTTTTTCGAGTTCGTACTCATACTTTTTCATACGTAACGCTGCAGTCATGAATAGATGGTCCAGTACTCTAGTGTCTGGTTGTGCGCAAATTTCTTTGGTCTTTGGCCGACAAATCTGATGACCGACGACCTTTATTTAAAGGCATTTTGGTCGAAATGTCATGGAAAATAACACCATTTTCCCCCCGCCAAAAAATAGCTGATGATCTTTTTCAATCGTATATGCTACTTCTATGTCTGTCTGTCTGTCTGTCTGTCTGTCTGTCTGTCTGTCTGTCTGCCTGTCTGTCTGTCTGTCTGCCTGTCTCTCTAACTATATCTCTCTCCTTCCCTCCCTCTCTTTTCCTCCCTCCCTTTGAGACTTTGAGGTGCACTCTTGTCGTTAAAGAGTTAATCTTATCCACCATAATCCACGGCAATCCATCTCCGACAATAGTGCACAACATTCTCCAATGGTAACCTTCGGTTTGTCGTGCCACAATACATCATTGTTAGCAGAATGATGCTATTGATGCTTGCGAACGCTTTGGCCACATCAATTATGATGTTCTCACTAGACATCTATTAGGGTCTACGTGACCTCTAAAACACGTTATGTGGTGCGATGCTTTGTTGGCGTGACTAATTATTATTATGCTTGAATGGCCTAAACGAATCCGAACCTTAATTAGGCCTACGCTCGAGAAATTTATGCAGACATCGCCCGCGTAAAATGTTAGCAGTTTAACACCTCCCTGTTGTCTATTTGCCATTAATAGTAGCCTATAAATTTACTTATATAGCCTAATTAAGCACCTCGAAACGCTAAACAGTTGAAAACTCCTTAAAATTTTGCCCATAGGCCATTATGATTATTTTTCAGCCTAACCCTTCCAGGGCTGTTTTAAAGGAATTTTTAGAACTGCACGACCCTAGCTTCTTTCCTTTCCCATCCTCCATGGTAAATTACTTCCAATCGGAGGACAGTGACCTTTTAACCAACAGAACTTTTTACAACAGAAGTGCTTTTACAACTGCACAAATCCATTTAGAACTGCAAATTTTCTGTAAAACTGCACGACGCTAAAAAAAAGCCCTGTAGGCCTACCTTTCTTAGAAGGACTGCTTTTCATCGCTTCCCGTGAGTTTATTAACTGAAACATCCTTCCTGAGAAGAAGAGGAGCTGGTTGTTGAAAACTTCCCTAGAATTTTTGAGTCAACCCCAAGCTTCCTAAAAAAATGCTCAGTGCTGTCACCACTCACCACTCTACATTTGGCTACATGCAGATGATGCAGTATGAGAATTGTAGAAAAATAACCGGAATTATGTGGACTTGGGGTGTGCGATGAGGACTATACTATGGGGTTATAAGAAAGATTGGGGGTTTGAACCTCACAACCCTTCGGTAATTCTCACTCTGTGTAGTATGTAGGCTACATATAGGCCTATTGCTTATAGTTTTCTGAACATTGTTATGATGGCATTGTCATAAATCCAAGTTAAAAGTTTTGTAGGCCTATTGCATGCATCAATGTATCATCAAACTACGTAGGCGTTTTGGGCCTCCATTAGATCTAGGGCTTCTAGGCCTTTATTAGGCCCTACGTTGAAGTCTGAATTATCACGTCCAGCCGCGTAGAGGCGTACACTATACTTTGGTACAGAAAGAATAATTGAGTAGACTTACAATATGATATCAGCCGTGTGTATACGGTACCATGACTCTGGTGTACATGTAGGCTGCATCTTAATTAGTCTTTCAATGAGAGTAGGCCCTACATCATTCTAATTAATTAGCCTATAACCGTTTCCCGTGTAAGACTGAGGCATAAAAAAGAAAATAAGCAAAAAGCAAAAACAAACAAGAAAAACAATCAAGAAAAAGGAAAGTAGGCCTACTCCTATAGACGCTTGACATATTTATCTAATTTTTTCTCGCATTTGCTATAGCGCCCCTTAAATTTCCCTACTCAGAGGTGCTCCCGACTGCAGTGCGGACTCTGCATCGGAGTTTCACGCCGAAGAGCTGAACAATTGCGGAATTGAAGGACTTGCTCAAGATCCCTACGCGGTGACTTGAGGTGGGATTCGAACCTGGAACAATCCGGCTCCAAGGCGCCGAACCCACCACCGCACTACCGTGCCCCACAAAAAGTGGCACGAATATAGATCTTGACCTAGATATGGGGCCTACGTTTATTCACCGCAGAGATAGAAAGTACAAGAAACAAACGTAATCGTAATCGTAATCTCCGAATTCCTAAAGCGCAACTCGAAAGCCAAGCGCCGGGCATCGCCGCACCAGCTTATTCACGAGCGCTGCGTTGACTCAAAAGGGTTGTCCGTAACCGTAGTCCAAATTGGGTAAGGGTTAAATGGTTAAAGGGCCTGCTCACGATGCTGAATGCTGATGTTGCTTACGTTTTAGGTCAGTATTGAACACGCTCTACCAGCACTACATAAGCGAACAACGAATCATGCGTGAACCTAACATCTGTTCAACACGTATCAACGCAATATAATCAACACAGCACGCAAGGAACACATCCTGCATTCAGCCCCCCCCAGTATAGGCCCTCAGAGGCCTAACCCACTCATTCCTAGACCCACCCCACCCTAGACCCACCCATCTCACCGACTTTTCTGCGTGTTTCTACGAATTCATTGTTTCACAAATCGACCGTTGGTGTCGCTGTGTGTTCGATCAGAGGCCAGTTACCTCCGTCATGTCCCTCCCAGGCCTCCCTCATGTCCCCCGTCTTGTCCCTCGCTCTTATCGGTCCAACAATGGAATTATCCATTGTCAAAGCGAGAATAATCGCAATATTTCACGTTGTTCTGGGCGTGAAACCCGCGTGGCTCCCGTCTGGTCGGCCACAGAGAAGAGACAAAACGACACCGTGGGCGAATTGAAACAGTGTCGGGCAGACAGAGAGGAGTTAGTTCAGGTGTCCAATGTCGAACCTTATTCACACGAACTCAGTACACCTATTGCGAAATTCCCATTGGTAGAAACGCAGGCAGATAGGCTGAGAGAGAGAGAGAGAGAGAGAGAGAGAGAGAGAGAGAGAGACAGAGACAGAGACAGAGACAGAGACAGAGACAGAGACAGAGACAGAGACAGAGACAGAGACAGAGACAGAGACAGAGACAGAGACAGAGACAGAGACAGAGACAGAGACAGAGACAGAGACAGAGACAGAGAGACAGAGAGACAGAGAGACAGAGAGACAGAGAGACAGAGAGACAGAGAGACAGAGACAGACAGACAGACAGACAGACAGAGACAGAGAGAGAGACAGAGAGAGAGACAGACAGAAAGAGACAGACACTGAGACAGACACTGAGACAGACAGGGAGACAGGACTGCAGGTGTGATAACACGCATGTCGGTGATGACATTAATATCTTTAAATATGCGTGGGCGAATTATCGAATTCGTACAACGCGATGAATTTTGAAACGGTGCAGATAGAATTAGCCTATTTAATGAGAACCACTCTGTCTTCGTAACGATTCCAGAACAAATTGTTGTTGGACCGTTCGTTAATGACAGAGTCCGCCAAAGGGGTAGAGGGTAGAAAGCAGAGGGCGCACGTAAACACGGTCACACTGACCGGTGGCCATTCTTCAACTGACCACTTTGCTCATTCATTCATAAAACTGATAAAATAAAATGGCATTGCTCTCCGCCGCACGGATGCCATGAAAGACATGATCAGCTTAAGAAAACCACGAGGCGGGTTGGACACGGGGTAGTCGGGTAACTGCAATCCTATTGGAGGCATTGGACAGTAGGATGGGTTTATAGCATCACTGTAGTATTCTAGGGATCTAGATGGCAAACATTGAAAAAAGAAAAAGAAATACACGTAGGCCGACATCGACGACATAGGCCCTACAAGGTGAGCAAAAAACCGTTGAGGTTTTTGCAATATCTTGGCCAGAAGTAGCCTAGGCCTACGAATTTCTAAATCATATTTTACAGGCTTACAGTTACAAGCAATTCATATGTAGGCCTACGTATAAGCTTAATAGCCAAATAACAAGAACACACTTCTGACTTTAAACAGAACAAAAGTTATATCACTTTTAGGCAGTGTTTTTGACAATTCAAAACATAACGCAACAAAAAGTTTTTTAAAAATCAGTGTCTTCTCAAACAATTGTTTTCGAATAGCTTTGATATTAACAGATAGGCTAATCCTTGTTATTATTATTTATGAATTCAGCTGAGATTTGCAAAGCCACACACGTCCGCAACACGAGGCAGTTTTATAAAGACGTCGTTTGTCGGCAAGGCGATGCAGGCAATGCAAGCAATGCAGGCTTGTCGTTAGCGCCAACAGCTGAGAGTTCGTCGACCTCCAGCGGCGGCGGCTGTAAATTGCCTGAAGCATCTTGTTCACTACAAACTGCCCATCCATATCTGAAGCACGTAGCCAACACCGACTGACCCAAATGAAGACCACAGTGGACAAGCAATCAAGGACGAGACCTTGCCTCTTGCTTCCGTTGATATGATAGTGATAGTGATATTCCAGTCGGAAATATTTACGCAATCGTTCGTAATCGAGAATTACTACGCGCGGTCTTTAGAAGCGTGGGAATTCGAAATAAAATATGCCTATCCGATTTAAACGGTTTATAAATTAAGTTTATATATTTTAGTCCTGCCTATATGTATGCATGTGTAATGTGCATTGTACTATAATTATATACATAGGCTACATATGTATATGTATGTGATATATCATATATATATATATATATATATATATATATATATATATATATAGTATGATACCCACTAGAGGGAGTCGAATTAGACAAAGGACATGCAGTTTCATGGCCGTTCATTGGCCTGCGTTCTGTTAACTTAATTATATATACGAAACAATAACTGGAATTAAGATGCAATGAATTCATCTCATTAGCGACTTCCTCTGCTCGACCAGAAGGCCTATTAATAGGCCTTTAGACCCGTTGCACATCTCACAGATCGTTGGCAACTTGGCAGAGGGTTCGCTGCAGAGGTACGCAGGTAGATAGATAGGTAGGTAGGCGGTTTCTATCGGCTTTAAGTCGGCTGAGCTCTCCTGCGTAGAAGTTGTGTTGACGTCTGATCGTTCAAGAACTCCCAACAGGTAGCTCTTTCGGTCTCAACAGTAGGTCTAGATCAGTTGCTGTTCAGTTAAAACAGTACTGTTGTCCATCTTTGTCTCCCTTTGTTGAGAGATTCGTCTGAGACACCCAGCAAAGGAACATTCGACTTCAGTCTATAAGCTTACTCAGCATTTCAATCGGCTGACACTGATCCAAACGAGGAGCTCTCAGCAGAAAACTTCAGATCATGATGGCTGTTTAGGAGGACGTCGTGAAACTTTCCTGGAGACTCTTTCCACGAGCGAGACTTAGAATCGAGAAGGAAAGCAGACATGGGGTTGGGAAGGATGCCGTGGTACAAGCAGCTGTGGGCGATCAAGCTGTCCTTCGTTCTTGTCTTAACACCAATTGTCTTCGTTCCCATTCCCATTCTCTTCCCCACACCGGTGAGTTGAATTTGCAAACTTCTAACCTCGATTATTATACAACTTAAGTCTGTCACATTATCTTTTCAAGACACGTATCATGCTGTAAACAACTTTAAACTATTTAAAGTAGATAGGCCTAAGTATATTCTTTATTTATCCACTGCATAATGGTAGCGCACTTTGGTTCGCATGAAATTAAGAATTGCTTAATGAAGCATTCTTGTTAAACTGTTTGTCTCATTAAGTCGTCTGTTAGGTCTAAATGGACCAATTTGATGGTCCACGATTAGGTTTGTTTATGCTGACGGCGCTCTTGTAAGTTGCAACCTCATCCTTAATTTAATCAGCAAGCATTTTAATAGGCCTCGTATTTTTGCAAGACACGTACATGTATCATGCTGTAAACAACTTAGGACTATTTAAAGTAGATAGGCCTAAGTAAAATTATTCTTTATTTATCCAACTGCATAACGGTATAACGCACTTTAGTTCGCATGAAATTAAGAATTCCCATAGGCCTACGGGAACAGCGTCTTAAAGTTTCTTGTGATTTTAGCATCGTAAATGAATCGCATTCTTGACAATATTTTTAAGCAGTTAAATAATAATAAATATAATAATGATGATAACAATAATATTAAAAATGATAATAATACTAATAATAACACTAACAATACTACTACTAATAATAAGAATAGGCTAATATTAAAAATTATAATAGGCCTAATAATGGTAGCAATGATGCTAATTATAATAGCCTATTAGGTCTAATAATAGTAGCCTATATAGTAGGCCTAATAGTAGCCTAATAATAATGATGATGATAGTGATAGTAATAATAATTAGAAGGTGCTTAATTAAATTTAACTGCACATGACATTGTATTAGTGTCTCTACTTTGATTCTATCAGCGTCAGTCTGAAATTGTAAAAATATATGGATTGAGTTGAATGTTTAATAGGCGGGAAGATGCGCGTACGCCATATTGATAATGGCGATCTATTGGATGACGGAAGTGATTCCGATGGCTGTTACAGCGCTACTTCCGGTTGTCATTATGCCATGGCTGGGAATCATGAGCACGAAAGACATCAGCCAGAATTATCTCAAAGTATGTCCATCGCTCGACTATCTATCTATCTATCTATCTATCTGTCTGTCTGTCTGTCTGTCTGTCTGTCTGTCTGTCTGTCTGTCTGTCTGTCTGTCTGTCTGCCCGTTCGTCCGTCCGTCCATCCGTCCATCCATCCGTCCATCCATCCATCCATCTATCTATTTATTATTTTATTTATCTCTCTGTCTGTCTTTCAATCTATTGACCCACCCACCCATCCATCCATCCATCCATCCACCCATCCATCCATCCATCCACCCACCCACCCACCCATCCATCCATCCATCCACCCATCCATTCATCCATCCATCCATCCAATGACACTGAATTCAACCACTCACACTCAAAGTAGATTGAGAATTTAGCGACCATATAGATTGTAATAAATATTACAATTATATATGCCAAATAATTTTGAGACTGTTTTTGGTATTGGAAAGTTGCTTTTATTCGTTTTTCACCTCGATTTTACGTTACTGGCGTTTGTCCATGTTTACTCTGAGCGCCCAGGCTACAAGCCTACAATGCATTAGGCCTATTAGCCTATTGTTACGCTGGTTTCACGCAATGGGCAATTGCCTATCTCTTGAACATCCATTTTATTTTATACCAAAACAAATCTCACGGGTTTCTTCGTCTGCTCTGTTCGACCATTGCTGCCAGATTAACTCGACTATGGCGCGTCAATTTCAGTCGTATAATTATAGGTCTTTAGGTTCTTCCACTGCGCTTTGTGCTTAATAATCTGTTAAAATAATCATGATGATGATGACGTGGTGGTAGGATGCGAATATGTTGTTCCTTGGCGGACTCGTCGTCGCTGTGGCTGTTGAGAAGTGGAACCTGCACAAGAGAATCGCACTTCGGGTCCTGATGCTGGTCGGCTCCAAGCCTCGATGGTAGGAGAAAATTAATAACAACGATATATATTTTATAATCTAGAGCAAGTTTTATAATTATTAAGTGGAGTGATTGCAATTCAATGCAGTTCATTCATCTCGTTTAAAGAATTTGTATAGCGCCCCTTTAAGAAGTCAACTCAGATTAAAATTTTGGGCACTGCTTATAAAGAGAATATTAAAAAGAATATTATAATGCATGACAATTGACAAAGAGTAATGCAATAATGAACCCTATAATAAGCTATTGCAGCGGCAAAACGAAAAATCTCTGTCCGACATTCAACTTGACGACAGTTGAATAATCGCGGATATTATAATATTGCATAGAATTAATTATATGATATAGAATAATGAGATAGAATAGAATGTATACATACATTACATATATGCATTCAAAATTATATGACCTATGTTACATAATACATTTACGCTGATAGGCTAACACGAACATCAGTTTCACTCAAACTATATGCCTACCACATGTTGCGTCTATAATATACGTATATTGTAGTCTAGGCCTATAATTATGTTCAGTTCACTTGCCTTGTGTATAATATCCTGCATTGCATTGCATTGTATACTTCTGTTATAGGTTGATGTTTGGTTTCATGGCGACGACTGCCTTTCTGTCGATGTGGATCAGTAACACAGCGACGACGGCCATGATGGTTCCCATCTCACACGCTGTCCTCACCGAACTAGGGAACCATCGTCGCAAGACGAAGGCGGCAGCAAAACTGAAGGCTGCCTACGACAACCACGCAAGCACCGCAGGTATATACACTTATACAGGCTAATTGGAATTTATCATTGTATTACGCATGGCTGTATGTGTTACGGCACCATATAATAATATTGTCCTCACCAGAGTCATCAAAAAATTTCCATTGTGTCTACGTGGACGACGAACACCTATAAGTAGTTGCAAGCATTAAAAACTCGACTCAATAATTATGTCAAGTTCAAATGTTAGAATAAGTTATCATGATCATGAACATTATGATCATGTTCAAAATCATGAACATGATCATGATTCCTGCTTCCAGCTTCATCGACGTCGTCGTCGGTCATCGTCGTTTACACCGATATTGTTATCATAGTCGTCAGCTTCATCGTCATCGTTATCGTCACCAACATTCTTCGTCGTTGCGGTAGTCATCTTCATCATCGTCGTCGTCGTCACCACCACCACCATCACCATCATTATTGTCATCGTTATTATCATCATCATCACCTTCGCGACTGTCTACCAGTGCCTGACCTGCATAGGACCGTGTGTGCATGTATGAATATAATAATTATGTAATACACTATGCACATTACACATATACTGTGGAGCTCGGTGGTGTAGTGGCGGCGTCGTGTCCTTGGAGCCGGAAGGTTCTAGGTTCGAATCCACCTCGCCGCGTAAGGACCTTGGGCAAGTCCTTCACTCACAATTGCTCAGCGCTTCGGCATGAAACTCCGATGCAGTGTCCGCTCTGCATTCGGGAGCGCCTCTGAGTAGACAGAGTTTGAAGGGGCGCTATAGCAAGTGCACATACAAACAAACTGTATATGTATATACATATTGCATATACATATGCATGTCTTCGTATAGATGTCATCAACATGGATGCTGTATACGACTCGAAAATCGATCCATTCGTTCAGCCGCAGACGTTGACGACTTACTTCACAGGAGATGACGTCAAGACAACCGAAGACTACGAAACCCTCGATGATCACCACGAAGAAGAACCCACTCCCCATCATCCACCCCAACACTACCAGAACGCACACGGGAACAGCTTCCCCGACACCCACGACAACCATCACCCACCCAAACCATCCGACAACAGCAACGCCGTTGTCGCCAAGTAAATAACATTCGACGTTCTATTAATACTCTGCAGCTTCAAACGACGACAGTTAATTTCTATCGAGTAATGAATAAACAACCTTAATTCTTACCAGAGACTTTGTCGTGATGGCGCCACATCTCCAGTAATAATTATCATTAGAACAACGAGGTTATGTGCACTTTGGTAGATGGGTAGGAATTAGTAATTAATACGTCTGCAGTGCTTTGCACGCGATGAAACTTTAAGTGCGCGTTTGCTGTTGTAGGCCTACTTGTTGCTGGGCTTTGGACATTAAGTAGGCCTACTTGTTGGTCTTTAGACTTTAGTTAGGTCCGTGGACCATTTGCATGAAGTGGCCTACGAAAAGCTGGAGGCAAGAAAGTTTTTGCAATAGACTTCATTTCAGACGTCTAGGCGACTCCTGTGCTAATAATGCTATTGATTATATGCTGAGTCGAGTTAATGCCTTCCAAGTCAGTACAGATAGTCTATACTCTATACAGCTGAGAAGAGTCTGTAATAAAAGTTGGGGGAGGCTTGCATCCTCAAAGATTAATTGGACTTATCCCCAAATGTGGGTCATTTCGGCGATTACTTTCGTGGCCCATAAAATAATGCTAACAGGGAACAATAGATGATTAAAATGTAGCATATAAATCTAGACCCTATTCGCTTTTATATGGCGAAAAATTTACCATGGTCGTTTTCCCATGAATTTATTGGGATGAGATCCCCCACCACCGCTCGTCCGTTTGAACAGCCGCCGCCAAGCTGGTTATAATGATTTTAACCATAATTATGATAACAAGAGTTTTAACAACATTAATTTTAACGTTCATTCATTCATTCATTCATTCATTCATTCATTCATTCATTCATTCATACACACATACATTTCAGACATTTATATAGCGACTCTTAGCGAACTTAACCATGACAATCACGATGGTTACAAGCGAACAATAAGGTTTCCGTTGTTCTTGTGATGTGCAGGAAAGCTGCAGAGGCTGCTGATGAAGAGATGGATGACGACGACAGGTGGTTTGATAAGGTTGGCAAGGGGATGCGGCTGAGCATCGCTTATGCGGCCAACATTGGTGGAACTGCGACGCTGACGGGCACTGGACCAAATCTCGTTCTCAAAGGACAGGTCGACCTGTAAGTTTCACCCCTACATACATAATACTGATCAAAACAACTCTCAACGATCACAATGTCTTAATTTTTATAATAATCATGATAAAATAGCATAGTTCAGTATAGTATAGCAGAGATTAGTATACTATACTAGGTATACTATACTATAGTGTATAGTATGTTATGGTATGGTATTGTATGGTATGATATGGTATGGTACAGTACATAACGTGACGCGAAATGGTATGACGTGACATGCTATGATATGATATGAATATGATACGATATAATAATTATGATAATAAGAAAAACTTATGACACGAAAGGGTAATATTACAGCATATTTAATGCATCATACTGAAAATGGGGAGTAAACGAAAAAATTCCGAAGCTTGACTGACTCACATACTGAAAGGCCCCCGGTCCTGTTCTCTTAGGTCTATATAGACCTATGCTGAGGCAGTCAATTATGTTCATTACATAGCCTACTGAGGAAATGTTGTTCGAATACTTACTTAATAAGACATCGCGATTAATTCTTTCCACGCATCTGAAATTAAATAGTTGTGTTTTCGCATATCAGAATCTATGGACCAGACACTGGAATCAACTTCAGTTCGTGGTTCGTCTTCGCTTTCCCCAACATGCTCATCTCGCTACTGCTCGCCTGGCTCTGGCTGATGCTCATCTATCTCGGACCAAAGTAAGTCGGTCGAACTCTAGGCCTACAAATATATAGATAACATTAGGCCTACCTATCCTGTGGTCGGGTAGGCCTATACACTTAGAGATATAATAGTAGCCTATAATATGATTTAATTTATTAACTTCATAATGATTCTATCAATGGATATTGGCCTACCAAACGTCACCATCTTTGCGTTTCGCTAACCTTCGGAGTCATCACCTAGGCCTGCATGACGATTTTCAACCAATTCGTCGTATCTCAGATTTTAGAATCCTATTATCTTTTTAGTTTGACATAATTGCATGGTCAATACATACATCATACATGTAATTTTATGCGAGACTGTGATGCAACAGGGAGATCTACAATTTCTGTCGTCGTCGTCGGAAAGGTGAAGAGGAGGAGGATTCGGCCAGTGACGTCATCAGCAGGGAATACGAGAAACTCGGAAAAATGAGGTAGACTTATAGTTTATGGCATAGTGTAGAATCAAAGACCGCCTTTGATTCCACATATATATTTGTATTCTACAAATCAAAGTTACTTGTAACGTCTCTCATTTCAAATGCCGCACAGACCTGTTTATCTAATCGAATACTCAATCTGCTGGAAGATGACCTTAAGTCCTTAACTATATTCAGTACTGACCTTTATTCGGTACGGTATGTTGTAACGGAAATACGATAATCGTTTCCTGTTGTCTGTCTTTTTAGTTTCGCCGAGGCAGCCGTTCTAACTCATTTCATCGTTCTCGCTCTACTTTGGCTGACGAGAGATCCAGAGATCGTTCCAGGCTGGGGAACATTTCTCACTCCAAAGAAGTAAGACTTCACAATTATAAGTAGGCTAAGTACACTGCTAGGCATCACTTGCATCTTGCTGAATAATTCAGTCATCTCTTAGGCCTACTCAGTGGACTGTGGACTCCTGACCTTAATTTGAAAGGAGAGCAATATCATTCGACAGTTACATGTATATCGGAAAGATTCATCGAAATATAATACGGCTTATATGTTTCATTTTTTGGTTCATCATGTAGCTACTTTTTCTCTCCTTTTCCAGCTACGTGACGGATGCATGTGTTGCCATAACGATATCCGTTCTGCTGTTCATGTGTCCTTCGAAGTGGCCAAACTATCTCTGCTTTCGCCGGAAATCAGGTAAAACATCCATCATAAAACATACATCATCCACTGGCATTATTCATCTTTAACTTATAACCTTAAATATTTATATACATTTTAACTGCTTGAATTCGACGGGTTTGTGTGTTCTTCCGAAAGAGCTCTCACTTCACGAACGACTTCTATATGGACTCAACGATGGTGAGCTGGTTCTGGAGCGCATCTGAAACTCCGAATAGGCCTATAGTTAGCTGTAAGGAGCGCTATATAAATTCCTCAGATAGATATGTAAGACTATGGTATAATTATATTTAGCACAATAGAAGTTCTGTCGCTTACGTTGTTACGCTGTTGCATGTTGCTGGTGATGGATTGGTTGTCATTGTTGTCGTTGTCATTGTTGTCGTTGTCATTGTTGTCATTGTCATTGTCGTTGTTTTCATTGTTGACATTGTTGTCATTGTTGTACAGACGATGATGAGACGTCCCCTCCTGGTCCTGCTCCTCCGATTCTCGACTGGGCGACTATCCACAAACAGATTCCGTGGAATGTCATGCTGCTTCTTGGAGGTGGATTCGCCCTCGCTGATGCTTGCAAGGTACTCGTATATTCTTACACAGTTACACACGGACAAGTCTACACACACGTACAGGCAGAACGGACAGACATGCAAACTCATACGGACAGCACTCACACACATACACAGTGTTACACACGTAGATGAACAGAGCTCACGTCTCAAGTGATCAAAGCTGAGGAAAGTGATTTTACTGTTGAAATGTAATACATAGGCCTACCTTGACCTATAGATAATAGACTCAGATTTAACCACTATTATAGTATTCAGACTTAGCCTAGTTGTTCAGTATTTCACTCGCAATAATTACTCATGCGTTTCGACGTGAAACTCCGATTCAATGTTTGAGCTGTGGTAGGGATCGCCTCTGAGTGGCAATCTTTAAGGGGCTCTATAACAAGTGCTCAATGCTCATACATAGCCTACATACAATAGCGCTATTTTCTAGGTCGTCTCATGTTCACTATCTTCACTTGTAATATAATTGACAGGTGTCTGGATTGTCTGCAATCATCGGTCAGCTGTTCGTCAGCTTCAAGGATTTTCCGAAGTGGATTCTTGTTCTCATCCTCAGCACACTCACAGCAACGTTCACTGAAGTCACCAGCAATGTCGCCACGGCCACCATCTTCCTTCCGATTCTCGCCGAACTGGTAAGCCGCATGCATATATAGCTTGACTGCTATTAGGACTAAGACAATGAAGGGGACAACGATGATAACTGGAAGGAGGACGGGGGAATGGAGGAAGGCGAGACAAGGACAAAGAGGGGACAGGAATGATGAGGACAATGATGAGGACGACGATGGTGACGGATGAAAATACAGAAAGCACTGAGGACAAACTGAAGATATGTCGAAGGACATACATGTAGATAAGGACAATGACGAGAATAATGACTAGAACGAGGACGACGATGACAATTATGTGTAGGAGGAGGATGTTAAAGTTGAGTTTTATGCAGAGGATAATGTGGTGGTAAATTAGTTTGGGGTCCGGTGATGGTTGTGGTTGGTGGTTGTGGTTGGTGAAGGTGGTCTTCGCTTTGATTTCGCTGGTTGTAACGACCGCCATGCTGGTCTCTGTGTCTGTCTGCATCTCTGGCTGTCTGTCTCTATCTCAGTATCTCTGTCTCTGTCTCTCTAATTTATTAATTAATTAATTAATTAATTAATTCACTCACTCACTCACTCATTCATTCGTTCGTTCGTTCGTTCGTTCGTTCGTTCGTTCGTTCGTTCGTTCGTTCGTTCGTTCGTTCGTTCGTTCGTTCGTTCATTCATTCATTCATTCATTCATTCATTCATTCATTCATTCATTCATTCATTCATTCATTCATTCATTCATTCATTCATTCATTCATGGTTGTCGTGATCTTTCGTAGGCGAAGAGTCTTCATATCAACCCGCTCTACCTGATGCTTCCAGTCACCATTTCCGCTTCCTTCGCATTCATGCTTCCAGTTGCAACTCCGCCCAACGCCATCGTCTTCGCCTATGGAAACATGAGAATCCTAGACATGGTAGGTCATCGAAGTCGACTTAATATTGTGTTCATGTGTAGTTCATGGGGGTCCGCAGGAGGCGGGAAAACAAAATATGGTCACGGTTAAAATGTTTTGCAAGAGCTTGAAATGCAAAAGGAGGTAATTAATTAAGAACATGTCATTTAGTATTTTGTATAAAGGTCTAAAATGTAAATTTCACTTTTTCACTTTGTGTATCATTAATTTGGCA
This sequence comes from Lumbricus rubellus, assembly GCA_945859605.1. Classification (NCBI taxonomy): domain Eukaryota; kingdom Metazoa; phylum Annelida; class Clitellata; order Crassiclitellata; family Lumbricidae; genus Lumbricus; species Lumbricus rubellus. The sequence goes on along the minus strand of OX243813.1, from coordinate 44,052,845 downwards.
GGATGAAGATCATTCGTGCTTTAGTGCAAAGAGATTTGTTACAGCGATATTGATCTAATTAATATTTATTATTATTCTTGTACTGTAGGCCTAATTGGAAATTTAAGATTATTAGATGCATATAGCGCCTCTAACAATAATTAATCCACTCAATGATTTAGGTCTTTCAGTTACACGGGCTTACATTACACTGATGATTTTCGTTACAGATGAAAGCTGGAATCGTGATGAATACGCTCTGTCTGCTCGTTCTACAACTCGCTATCAACACGTGGGGCTACTCATATTTTAACCTCAACGAATTCCCCGCATGGGCCGGAAACTTGACATTGGGCGTTCTAGCCAACTCCACCGCCATCGAAATGTAGCAAAGCCCCCCCCCCGTCGTCATAAATCTACCCACTTGTGTACAGCAGTATTATTGTTATAGGCCAACGAAAATTTTCACTTAAAGAAAACATTTCCGGGGAAAGAAGGGTGTTGCTAGTGTCCGGCTCAACGGTTGCCGTCCGCTTAAAATGGCTGTCCCCCCGAAACCTGATCCCCACCCCAAAAAAAGAAGCGGGAGTGAACTAGATTAAACACTGCTGGTGGACGATGGATTGTCCTCGCCTTAATTTGTACAGAGTCTAAAGTCACTCTAAACTTTGTCTGGGATACATAGCGGGATTTATAATGTGTGTGTGTGTGTGTGTGTGTGTGTGCGCACTGTGGGTGTAGGTGTGTGTGCGGGGTGTGTGGGCAGTGGCGGATCCAGAACTGTTTTTAGGGGGGGCCAAAATCTTGGAAAAAACCAAGAAAATTCACAAGAAAAAGTTGTTTTTAGTCATCTGCCAAAAATTTCGGGAAAATGTACCATTTCATCCGCCAAAAAGTTGATGACCTTTTTTTTTAGTCCTTAACTTTAAAACCGAGCGGGGGGCCACGTCCCATACAATTTTCCAAATAGGGGGGGCCAATATCCATTGTAGCCTACGGTTTGTACCCATATTCGTGTTGCTAATTTCGGACCAAATGGGGGGGGGGGGGCACGTCCCATGGCAGTTTTCAAAGGGGGGGGCCATGGCCGGATTGACCCCCCCTGGATCCGCCCCTGTGTGTGGGTGTGTCTAAGTGTGTGTGGGGAGCGGTGGGTATGTGTGTGTTGGTAGAAGACCTCGGTCTTCAATGAGTCGCAATCTTCATAGCTCTCCACCTTTCTTGAACACTACAACAATGCGATGCGAAAACGTTGATTTGACCAATCTCACGGTTATCTCACCGGTGATTATACTGCAGAACTTTTGCGCAAGATCTTCTATAATGATTAGAAGTGTACCTCTTAATTGCAGCTGCACCCTTTATTATGATTGTGATTCTGATTATGATAATGATTATGATGATTTTATGATTATGATAATGATTATGATTACGATTATGGGCAGCGTCGTAATAGGCCTAATGCAAATTCAGTCCCGATGGCAAATCTTTCATCAGTAACCCGCCCCCCCCCCCCATGTAATAAGTGCAATCAAAGTGACATCGCTAAAAATAGAGCTCTACATTATTATTATTAATGTATTATTATTATTCTAATTAACTGAGATGAGTCTTCCATAAAACATTGATGGTTTTACTATTAATAATTATAAATATTCTGCGATTGCATTTCACAATAAAGTTCGTTATGAAAATTCTACGTTTGTTTAGAAAATGCTATAGCCTATTATAATAGCCTATTTTAATAGCCTACATGTGCAACTATGTGAATGGCTAGACCGTTAGACCACTCTAACAAAAGTTGCAATAGCCTACAATAGAGTTCCAAACTTGTAGCACGAGTTACAATACAATAAACAAACTGTTAAAGCAACGAAGTCTTTTATGCAAACACGAATATTAATGCAACAAGAAGCGGTTTTCGATTACTGCAGTGCAACTAAAGTTCGAAATATCCATGGCCATGATCATATCAATCTATGAGTTCATCTATCATATATTCCTCCGTTCGTCCATTTATCCAATTTATCCGTCAAAGTAACCTGAGACAGAAACCCCAACTGACCGTCTATCAATCCATCAATAGTACATTCACCCATCAATAGTACATCCACCCATAAATCCATCAATAGTAGGCCTACATCCACCCATCAATCCATCAATAGTACATCCACCCATCAATAGTACAACCACGGTGCACCCATCAATCCATCAATAGTACATCCACCCATCAATCCATCAATAGTACATCCACCCATCAATCCATCAATAGTACATCCACCCATCAATCTATCAATAGTACATCCATCCATCAATCCATCAATCATTTTATTCATCCATCCTTACATTCATTCTATTCACACATCCAAGACATCCATGCAATCACCCACATGCCAACCCTGTTTGAACATTGAAGCCTCCCTGTGATGGCGCTACAGAAAACGTCAAACATAATATCCAGCCGAAAATAAAACAATGCTGATAATGACGTCATCAACTGATCATACGTTTTCGAAGGGTGGACGAAGAGTCTTGTTCGTCTGAACTTTATTAAAATATTGCGAAATTCAGTTGTCTCCGTAACCGTCAGCGTTCGAACTTTTTCGAAATCAACAATTTGTGACTTCAAAGATCGCGTCCGTTGAAGATGACTGATTCAACAAACAAAGTAATTTTAATTTTTTGAATTTTCTCGTCTTTCCTTGGCGAATTTAACAACTTCGCCGATGACCGTTCAGGCCACGTGACGGTCACCAATGGCAACGTATTGTTTTAAGAGTATATATCTGAAGAATGGGAATGTACTCGATGACAGCAACGGTAGCCTACCAGTTGGTCTATTGTAATACCTCCCCACCGCCTTCTCGTTCTTAGCTAGGTTCTTTTATTTCGGTTTTGTTCTTACGTTTGCTATTTTTTGTCGTTTTCATTCTTTTGTTCTCTTGTTTTTAGTCGTTTTGTTCTTATAGTTATGTGAGCTTCTTATGTTTTCTTTCTCAGTAAATCTATTTTTCATTTTCGTTGTTGGTTAGGTTCTTTATTTTCGTTTTCACAATGTTCTTTCTTAGTCGCGTTTTCGTTGATAGTTCTCTGTTATGTTGTTGAGGTCTGTTTTTCGGTCGTTTTCGTTCTTTTCTTTTTCGTTTCTGTTCTTAGTTGTTTTTCCTTTCTTATTGTTTTCGTTGTAAGTGATATTTTTCTTTTCGCTTTTGTTTTTTTATTATGTTGTTTGTTAATGGTTTTCGTTCTCATTCGTTTTCGTTTATAGCTACGTTCTTTCTTTTCGTTCGTTATTATGTACTTTCTTAATCGTTTTCGTTCTTAGGCATTTTATTTTCGTTGTTAGTTTTATTCTCTCTTTTGGTTTTCATTCTTGGTCATGTTCTTTATTTTCGTTTAGTTATTAGTCGTTTTTAGATATGTTGGTTTTTTTCTTTTCTTTCTTTATTATATTCTTTCTTATTCGTTTTCGTTCTAAGTCTTTTCTTTGTTGGTTATGTTCTTTCTTTTCGTTTTCGTTCTTGGTTATGTTCTTCTTTTCGTTTCGTTCTTTATTATGCTGTTTCATCGTCGTTTTCTTTCAAAGTTGTTTTCGTTATTAGTTAGGCCTATGTTCTTTCTTTTTCGTTTCTTTCTTTACTATATTCTTAGTCCTTTTCGTTGCTAGGCCTAGTTGTTTTCTTTATTTTCGTTTTGTTCCTGGTTACGTTCTTTATTTTCGCTTACGATTTTTGTCGTTTTCGTTCTTAGTTACGTTCTTTCTTTTCGGTTCTGTTCGCAAGTCTATTTTCCGGCCGTTTTCGTTCTTAGTCGGTTTTGTACATTAATCGTTTTTGTTGTTAGCGATGTGCTTTCTTTTCTTTTCTATTCTTAGTTATGATTTTTCTTTTCTTTTTCGTTCTTGGCTATGTTGTACCTCGTTCGTTTTCTTTGTTGTTTATGTTCTTTCTTAGTCGTTTTCGTTCTTAATCATGTTCGTTCTTATTTATGCTCTTTCTTAGTCGCTTTCATTGTTTTATGTGTTCTTCATTTTTCGTTTTGGTTCTTTGTTGTTTATTTTTCGTTTTCGTTCTTAGTTATGTTTTGCTCATTCCTTTTTCCTTTTATTATATTCTTTCTTAGCCGTTTTCGTCTTTCTTATCGTTTCACTTTTATTATATTCTTTCTTTTTGTTTTCGCTGCGTTATCTTTTTTCTTTTCGGTCATTGTCTATAACGTTCTTTCTTGGTCATTTTCGTTCTTAGTCGTTTTCGCTTTTAGCTATTGATAGGCTCCTTCTTTTCCCTTTCATTGTTCATTATTATATTTATTTTCGTTATCATTGTTACAGTTTTTTCTTTTTGTTTTCGTTGTTAATGTTTTTGTTTTCGTTATTTATTGTTTCTTAGTATTTTTCGTTTTAAATTGTGTTGTTTTCGTTCTTATGTATGATTCTTTGTCATTTTCATTGTTATTCAGGCTTTTCTTTATTTTTCGTCATGATTCTTTCTTTTTCGTTTTACTTATGTTCTTTCTTAGTCGTGCTAGAATGAACCATGGTCTTGTTGCTGTTTAACGACATTGAGTCATATCAGGGGTCATTGCATAATTACGTAACGCTCGAGGGTGGATGGGTGGGATCATTGAAAACGTTACGAAACGTTACGGGGGTGGGTGGGTGGGGGAGCTGAACGTTACGTAACGCATCGAAATTTTTGTATGAAAATTAAATTTCTATCGAATGACACTTCAGACACGATGTGATCGAAGTTTAAACTTCGTGACATTGATTTAAAACTTAACCGAAGTACAATGTAGGCCTTTTGCTATACGGAAGATATCATGATGCACACTCATGATCTGACAATTCCTCCAACCGCTGCTCAATATAATGCAACCAACCTTAGACTTGAGGTATTAACAGAGGAATTTGAAAACCGAACCTTGATTAATAATGTGGATACGGACCCCGATCTTAATTGTTTTTCTAATGCTATTTTTGATAGTGTGTATCTCTCTCCTCACTCTTTGAGCTCTAAATTTGCATTACTTTCTTCTTCCTCTTTATCAATTGTACACATTAACTGTCGTAGTTTATTACCTAAGTTAACTGAAATTAGAGATTTACTTGATATTTTACCTGTTTCCATTCTTGCACTTTCTGAAACCTGGATTGATAAAAACTCTGAGGACCTTGTTAATTTACCTGGGTATCAATTTGTGCACCGACCAAGAGAGCAGGGCCATTGGGGTGGTGTAGGATTTTTTATTAAAAATGAACTTTCATTCTCGATAGTTCAAAATGTTAAATGCACTAATGCATGTACTTATGAGGGTCTGTTATTAAGAATTCCTATGAAAACTGGTTCCATACTGGTTGGGATATTATACAGACCACCAGGCCAAGAGCTCGATAAATTCACTGATGAAGTTGAAGCCCTACTTTCTGAACTTTCTCCTCAAAATAAAGATATTATACTATTAGGTGACTTCAACATTGACCTCCTCAAAGTAAATATACATAAGCAAACTACTAATTTTTATAATTGCTTGTTAGCTCACCACTTCTTGCCCATCATAACTAGACCTACCAGAATAACGGATCATTCTGCGACTCTTATTGATCACATCTTCACCACTGCTTGGCCTCGCGTAGCTGCCTCCTCGATTATTACTTCTGATATTTCTGATCACTTGCCTACTTTTGTTCATTTAAATTGTGAAACTAAGCTACCCACTAAATCTGCAACAGATAATTGTAGAATAATTTCTAATGAGGGAATTAGCACCTTTCAAGAGGCGCTGTCCACTATCGATTGGTCCCCAATTACTCAGGCCTGTATTAACTATGACCCAAATAAAGCTTATGACGATTTCATGACTATTTATAAAGAGCTATATGATAGAGTTTTTCCGATTTCTGTCAGTAGAGGGCGGAAGGTCACTTTAAAAAACCCGTGGATGTCTCAAGGTCTTCTAAAATCCTGTAAAACTAAAAATTCGTTATACTTAAAATATATAAAAAATCCAAATGAAACTAATAGAAAGAAGTTTATCACATTCCGAAACAAATTCAAATCTATTAGAAAAAGAGCTGAAATAAATTATTATGCCGAAGAATTTTGTAAATGTAGTAATAACCTAAAGAAAACCTGGAATGTTATTCGCTCAGCTATTGGATTAACAAATAATGAATCGGTAATCAATTCCTTAAATTCTGACGGGGTTAAGATTGAGGATCCAGAAGAAATCTATATCTATAAGAGAGGATGTATGTATGTTTGTATGTATATATGTATATTTGTCCAGAATGCACGCCCACAGTTTCGCAGCTATTGATCTGAAATTTTGCATCTACACAGGGGTCCTTCAGACTTAAAAAGTGCAGGGGTTGGCGAATTTCTAACACCGTGGGGGCCAGGATGGGGGTAATTTTGGGAGGGGGGGCCAAATTTTTTTTGCACCTATTGATGTCATTTTTTTTATTTAGACAGAGGACCTTCAGAAACCCCCCGGTTAACGGGTTGGCGAATCTCTAACACCAGGGGGGAAATGGGGGGGACCCCAAAACTCCATTTTCCATATTTTTACACCATCACCATAGTTTCGCAGCTATTCACCTGAAACGTTGCAGCTAGATAGGTTGACACCGGGACCACCTTGCCCCCAACCAACACACACCTCGCTCGCCCCGCAGGGGCCGAGTGGGGCATGGCGTTGTTTAGGGGGGGGCGAAATTTTTAGGGGGCGAAATTTTTTCAGCAATTGATGTCAAATTTTGCATTTAGACAGAGGACTGTCAGGTCCTCCCAAAAAACGAGTTGGCAAATCTCTACCACCAGGGGGAAAATGGGGAGACCCCCAAACTCCATTTTTCTTATTTTTACACCATCGCCATAGTTTCGCAGCTATTCACCTGAAACGTTGCCGCTAGATAGGATGCCACCGGGACCACCTTGCCCCCAACCAACACACACCTCGATCGCCCCGCAGGGGCCGGGCGGGGGCAGGGCATTGGTTAGGGGGAGCGAAATGTTTTGGGGGGGGCGAAATTTTTTCAGCTATTGGTGTCAAATTTTGCATTTAGACAGAGGACCGTCAGGTACCCCCCGGTTAACGGGTTGGCGAATCTCTACCACCAGGGGGGAAATGGGGGGACCTCAAAACTCCATTTTCCATATTTTTACACCATCGCCATAGTTTCGCAGCTATTCACCTGAAACGTTGCAGCTAGATAGGTTGACCGGGACCACCTTGCCCCCAACCAACACACACCTCGCTCGCCCCGCAGGGGCCGGGTGGGGCATGGCGTTGTTAAGGGGGGCGAAATTTTTAGGGGGCGAAATATTTTCAGCTATTGATGTCAAATTTTGCATTTAGACAGAGGACCGTCAGGTACCCCCGGTTAACGGGTTGGCGAATCTCTACCACCAGAGGGGAAATGGGGGGACCCCAAAACTCCATTTTCCATATTTTTACACCATCGCCATAGTTTCGCAGCTATTCATCTGAAACGTTGCAGCTAGATAGGTTGACCGGGACCACCTTGCCCCCAACCAACACACACCTCTCTCGCCCCGCAGGGGCCGGGTGGTGCATGGCGTTGTTTAGGGGGGGCGAAATTTTTAGGGGGCGAAATATTTTCAGCAATTGATGTCAAATTTTGCATTTAGACAGAGGACCGTCAGGTCCTCCCAAAAAACGAGTTGGCAAATCTCTACCACCAGGGGGAAAATGGGGGACCCCCAAACTCCATTTTTCCTATTTTTACACCATCGCCATAGTTTCGCAGCTATTCACCTGAAACGTTGCAGCTAGATAGCATGCCACCGGGACCACCTTGCCCCCCAACCAACACACACCTCGATCGCCCCGCAGGGGCCGGGCGGGGCAGGGCATTGGTTAGGGGGAGCGAAATGTTTTGGGGGCGAAATTTTTTCAGCTTTTGATGTCAAATTTTGCATTTAGACAGAGAAACGAGTTGGCGAATCTCTGCCACCAGAGGGAGAATGGGGGGAGCCATGTAGACAGAGGACCGTCAGGTCCAGCCAGTGGAGGGGGCCATGGTGGGGCGTGAAAGCCCAAACCGTTGCTATTTCTATTCCGTCGACACAGCTTCACGGCCACTTACATAAAATTCCCGGGCATCGCCGGGTATCCCAGCTAGTAGCCAATAAATTTAATAGCTACTTCACAGAAATTGCCCAAAATTTGGCAAAAATATTCCTGATCCGCTCTCTCCACTTGAGAGTTATTTAAGCCCTCCTATTACCAACTCTTTCGGACTTGAAGATACAACTTCAGAGGAAATAATTAAACTGAACCAAACCATTCGTTTATCCCATAGTAAAGGTATTGATGATATTGATCCTTTTGTTGCATCCCCCTCCATTAATATTATTGCTCAACCACTATCTGAAATTGTCAATTGTTCCTTTAACACCGGTATTTTTCCTAGTGCTTTAAAAATTGCTAAAGTCGTACCTATTTTCAAAAGAGGTGAGAGGAGTGACGTAGCTAATTATAGACCAATCTCTGTACTTCCATATTTTGCTAAGATATTTGAAAAACTAATGTATAAAAGACTGAGTAGCTTTCTTGAAAAATCTAGCATTTTATACCCATCTCAACATGGATTCCAGGCTGGTCACTCCCCCTCATTGCCTTTACTAAGTATTCAGGACAAAATATCTGAAGCAATTGAAAATAATGAATTTTCCCTTGGAGTGTTCTTTGACTTGGCCAAGGCTTTTGACACGGTGAGCCATGATATTTTACTTAAAAAACTGAATAATTATGGTATAAGAGGAGTCCAACATAAATGGTTTGCTAGTTACCTTGAAAATCGCTCACAAGTTGTTTACTGCAATGGTGCCTATTCAATGATGCGTTCTGTTCTGTTTGGCGTTCCACAAGGATCGAACCTTGGACCTTTATTATTTCTTCTTTTCATTAATGACCTTCCTAACGCATCCCCACTTATGTACTTCATCCTCTTTGCAGATGACACTAATATCTTTTATTCTCACAGCTCCCTTACCAGCCTTTATCAAATAGTGAATGGCCAACTTTCTCAAATTGCTAATTGGTTTCGTGCCAACAAACTATCATTAAACCTTGATAAAACTAATTACATTCTATTTAGGTCCCATAGAAAAATTTCTTTCACCAACGAAAATAATTTGTACATTGATGGCCATTCCATTAAACAAGAAATATCAACTAAATTCTTAGGTGTTGTGTTAGACCAGCATTTGTCTTGGAAAGATCATATTAAAGCTATCTCTTCTAAAATTGCCAAGAATATCGGTATTATAAAACGAGCTTCCTCCTTGTTACCTCCCCATGTTAGGCTAACCCTTTATTATACACTCATCTACCCATATCTTACCTACTGCAATATAATATGGGCTTCAACTTATAAATCCAATTTACAAAGGCTAACAATTCTACAGAAACGTGTTATTCGTTATGTGGCTAATGTTCCATACAATTCTCATACTCATCAGCTATTTCTGGAATTTAAATTACTAAAGATTGAACAAATTAGGACGGTTCAGATAGGTGAATTTATGTTTCGATATGAGCACAACTTGTTACCAGTAGCGTATAGACAAATGTTCTTCCGTGCCTCTGATTTTCATTCCTATTCCACAAGAAGTGCAAATTTGTATAGACAACCATTTGCTCATACTAACACTCGTTTATTTTCGATCAGATATACTGGTGCTAATATTTGGAACAGTATCCCCTCAGCTATAAGTCAATTACATGGTCTTCATATCTTCAAGAAACGCCTACGTTGTTATATTATCAATCGAACTGCTTGAATTATTGTGTTGAATTGGGTGTGTTAGTTAAGTGTTAGTTAAGTGTTAGTTAAGTGTTAGTTAAGTTGTGTTATCTATCCTCTATTAATAAGTTTCTGTCCTGATTATATTTCTATTTCTGCAATCGTTTAAACCGGCTGTCATGTCCTGTATATTATGCCTTGCAATTCAATGATTACTGGGTGGCCCAATTAGCGGGATTTCCATCCCTTCCGGGTCTCCCCTTGATACCACTAAATATGTACAATTCCCTGTTCACTGCCTTGATTGTTATTTTTGGTGCGTATTCAGGAAATAAACTGATTTGATTTGATTTGATTTAAGTCTATCTGAATAAAATCCGGCAGTAGGCACCTGTTACATATAATAGTTCATCTTAATTTCGATTAATTGTTAATGAGCCATTTAGTCCATGAAACTTTTCAGCAGTGTAAAATTTTATCCTTGCCGTAAAATTTAAGAAAATTGCAGTTAACGCATGACTGTCATTTACATAGGCCTAAGTAAAACATTGTGTATATTTTAAGTCTACTGTCAAATTATAATTCACATGTACGCTTATAGGCCTACTATATTAAATTCGCTATAAAATATGGATTATAATTACACACTCACAAAGGCAAAAATAGACCTAAATCTCAACTGATTTTCGTAACAATCGTTACGTAACGCTGCTGAGGGTGGGTGGGTGGGTCAAGGGAAACGTTACGAAGCGTTACAGGGTGGGTGGGTGGGTCAAAAACGGTCATTTTCGGCGTTACGTAATTATGCAATGACCCCTCAAATGATTTGTATCGCCATCCTCCTTTATTCAGACTTGTGTCTGGCACTATCACAATGCAAACAGTGGCAGAGTTCGGAAACCTGGTCTTCTGTACACGTAGGTTTATAATCTGACATGTAATTTTTTATTTACCGACTTCCATTTTTGCCTTTATAATATTATATTTGTCTGTAACCGATTCTGATATACACTACGTTGTAGAAAGGGTGAGCGTGTGCTGGGTTCCCAACAAGCAACATCATGAACCATGAACAGAGTATATAATCTACGCATCTCTGTGGGGGGGGGGGGGGGGGGGGAAGTTCCCCAAGGAATGACATCTCCCCAAGAAACATTCAGAGCTGCTCACATAAACATATGTAATATTTTCACCATTCACAAAAATTAAATAGGGGTACATATTAATATCCTCCCCCAGAAAATTCAACAGGTCTACACATTTAAAACTTTTATACATGTACTCAACCATCGGGATTTGTATGTTTCTTGGAAATTTCGACAGAAACACTAAAAAGGTTATCAGAGGAAAGGAGTCATCGGTGTCTGCCACAGCAACCATTTACCCCACCACCAGAAACACAAGTCCCCCCTATCAGATGACTAAATTAACACATGTTTCAACTATTGTCTTTTTGACAACACTTTAATGGAAGAAGTCAATTGTGATGTAGACTTTCAAAATGCACTGGATAAACAACGAAAAGCCACGTCATTATCTTTGCTGTATTAAGGTTTGTGCCATAGCGATCCCAAGCTCATCCACATAGCATTTTCCAATTACATGTACATGTCCAAACCACAGCAGCTGTAACTCTAAAAGGCAAAGATGGGAATGTGATGGATGGACATTGAAATAAAACGGAGCTGAAGGTCAGCCACAAAGACACAGCTTTCTTTACTTACAGCAGCAGTTAGATTGATTGGGTTTAACAGCACTTCAGCACAGAATTGGCCATTTCGTGCCTAACATTGCAGTACTTAGAATTACAGTGTACCCATGTGCATACAATGTTTATTCAATCTCTATATGGTACCTTCGAGACCTTCAACAAATTACAAACAGCAAGAACACTTCATTTTTTCTCCAGCCAAGTGACAAAGAATTCGTTAACTAAATAACACAAGATGTGTCAACTTCAATTTTATGTAACACTTTTAACAGTCAGCCACAAATGAGATTTCAACCTAAACGTACGAGACGATTTAGGAAACACTAATGTTTTGTTCACAATGCCGCAGCATCAACGAGAAATTGTCAATTAGTCAACATCGTGCTATCCAGCAACGACGCAGAAGGCTCCGGTGGCCACATGCGCCACAACAGAACCACAGAAATGTTGAAAATGCGAAGCCTGCTATTGAATAGTGTCTTGAAACATTCTAACTGCATACAAAAGAAAATGTTGTGACATATAAAGGATGCTGCGTTCCTAAAGCAACCAATCTGAGACACCGGCATTTACAGATCGTCTTCATCATCGGGAAGGGCGGTTTGTTGTGCAATCTGAGAAAGAAAAGAAAAACAAACGTCGTCAGAGATCACAAGAACTCATCCTCAACCATTTACTTACCTGAAATATTAAAATGCACTTCCTGTGGTAGGGGAACGTAATCCTTGGATCCGAATCCCGGAACCTTTTACAGTCACGGGACTGAAAACGTTGACTTCGAATTTTTAAAGTAAAATTACTTGACCTAATATTGTGCAATTCTTCCTTGGTCAACAGGAATCCAAACGAGCTTAAACTTATGTGCAGCAATCTGGAACAGGGTGTGGAGAAGAGGGATATTATAACCTGGCTGCTTAGTAGGCATAGAAGCCACTGGTCATCAACCTATCATCTTCAAACAAACCCTGTTGCTGCCAGGAACCATTGACTAATCATAGGCAAAAGTTCACTATGGTAGGAATCACTCATTTAAGCTCCATACTCCCAAGTGTTTCACTGTTTTCCTGTGTTCAGAACTCTGAATTTGTGTGCTAACAGAATCATGATCCCCAAACAAAAAAGTATTTTCCAACTGAAAGAGTGTATCGTTTTGAATTTTTTAGTAGAAGTGCGTATGTCTGATGTGAGTAAAGAGCAAGCTTGAGAATTTAAATGTGCAACAATTTCGTCAACAGCACACAGATCACATTTCACACATGTTCACTGTTCAGCCAAAGTGCAAAATAACTCAGTCATCTAAAAGGTTGAAGGGGAGTCAACGAAAACAATTTTAAAACAGCTATTAAAGAAAAAATTAACAAAGTTGGTCTTCAAAACATATCAGCAAACAGAATGTTCTACGATATATCGTTGTTACAAATAATAAGTTAATTAACCAACATGAACTGCTTATAATAATAATAATATGAGTTTCCTACTAAAATCTTTAGCAGTTCTATAGCTTACTTCTAGTTCCTGTTCATATTTGTTGACCATTGTTGGATCCATTTCCACCTCTGGGGGAGCCAGGGCAGGCATGGCAACAAACTCCAAATTCGGATCTCCAGTCAACTTCCTTGCCAACCACAGGAACGGTTTCTCGAAGTTGTAGTTACTTTTAGCACTGATGTCATAGTACTGCAACAAGTAACACCTCTTAAAGTGAACATTACAGTCGATAAACCACAACAACGTCTCTTTATTTCAAGATAAGTTTTCACAATACATATTCATGAATAAACATTGATGCCATTAATGAACTGTATATACTATATAGCAAGTTTTATGACATGTGCACACTGCACAGTGGGTTGCTCTACTGTTATAACCAATTAATGCATTAGTTATTGAATATCAATCATTATCAGCACTTGGCAACAATATCATTATGAGTTGAAGGCCGCCTCAGGGATGGTGCAGAAAGATTAGACGTCTCAAGAGGCCTGACACGCTACACCAACTGCACAAGTGATCAAACATACATAATTACTCATCAACATTGTTCACTAATAACAAGTCCTTTTGCCACATGCTAAGAACTTCTAAATTTAGGTAAAATTCCAATCCACGGTCTACACGCACTAAAGCTAACTCCAGTGTCAACATTCATGCACTTGCTGGATAGGACAAACTAAAAAAATCTTGACTACAAGGATCTGGAGGTACCTGGAGGTTCTTCTTGCGATGGAAGACAATGGCTTTCGCCTTCACTTTACGATCTTTAACGTCGACTTTGTTGCCGCACAAAACGATTGGAATATTGTCACACACGCGAACCAGATCGCGATGCCAGTTCGGCACGTTTTTGTACGTGATACGAGCGGTGACGTCGAACATGATGATCGCACATTGACCTGTTTTGTCACATAACGTAATCACATCAGACACATGTGCACTTCTTAGGCGTAAAAAATTGTTGTGTTTCCGGAAACCCGACCGACCCATTTTTACGGCCGCGACTCAAATATTTTTGTTAAAAAATTTATTTTTTTTAAAATTTGGGGGGGGGGGGAAATTTTCCATTTAAAAAAAAAAATTTACATTTGTATTGACATAACATAAGAGACGTCAACAAAATTAAATTAATAGGGCTGTTTCTAGAGCAGTTTTAGGTGCAGACAGTCGGGAAATAGGCATGCAGTTTATACTTGCTTAGAACACGTACTTTGTTGCAGCGTGCAAAAAAGACTAGTGGGGTATACTTTTTCGGATAGTCACTGCATAAAAATATTTTACAAAATAAAAATATTTTCCGACCTACCTACCCAATTTTTTTAGCTCTGTTACCGGAAACACAACATTTTTTTAGGCCTTATCAAAATTCTAACAATGTATGCTTTCAGTTGGACATGCAAAACAGCGACTAGTGTTCTAGACTTAAAGGCTTTTTAATTGTACAAAAAATATACAGATCTAAATGGATATTTGTAGTAGCACTCTTGTGTAGCTAAAAATAGTAATAAAGTTCATTGTCTAGTGTATAATCTAGGCATCTCCATGGAAGAAAGTTACCCTCCCAGGAACTACACACCCACCCGAAAAATTTGACAGCTACTACTTACATCTATATTGCATGACATGAATGGTTTTTAGTAAACCCGGACATTAGTTACTATTATACAATTTAAGTCTTATCCACCAGCAGAAGAAAGATTAGAATTTACTTGTGTTATTTGTTATATTATTATATTCATTCACACACACACAAAGACTAAAGAAGGGCATCAGATCATCGTCCTCTGATTTTGGGAGTAGTTTACCACAGTGGGAATGTGAACGGAAAAGGGGTTGTTCAGACTTTCTAAAAACTCCTTTAGAAAAGCCCTGCAAGACTGTATCAAGTCGAACTTCTGCCAATAGCAAACTCAGTTACAAAATGAGTACACAGATTGTACACTGCTGACGGAAAAATGAATCGAAAGAGTACATCTCTCGCAACAGGCTTTCACGTGGTGAGACTAAGAAAATAGGAGTCAATAGCACTTAAAATTGTAAATTCAAATGGTTGCCTACAATTGTGAACTTTCAAAACAAAAATAATTCAAAACAAATCTTCTTCGTACAAGTAAGAAGTATCAGGTCACAGCTTCAGCAAAAGAGAATCAAACAATGGTGAAATTACCCTGGATGTAGTATCCGTCACGCAGTCCACCAAACTTTTCCTGACCAGCAGTATCCCAGACGTTGAACCTAATTGGCCCCCGGTTGGTATGGAAAACCAGAGGGTGAACTTCGACTCCCAAGGTTGCTACAAAGCGACAAGTTACTTAAAATATTTATCAAAGTATCACAAAAACAACAAATATTAAATCAACAATTTATCTCATTGTTAAAATACCAATTTTCTACTCTTCTCTAACATGATCATTTACACACAAAACCAGCACAAAGAATTGTTTATTTCATCCATAGATTTATACAAAGCCTCTCACAGATTATTCAGAGGCAATCCAAGAAAAACCATTTACGACGAAAAGTCTTGAAAGAACAAGACATGAGGGGAAAATGGGTCATTAGTTTAACCCTTTTATTGAGGGAGGGAGGAGGCAGACAACTCTAACTAGGGGTCCAACTTCAGCAAGTGGCCGATAGGTTATTTTAGAAAAAATTCTTGAAATTGGAAATGATTTTATAAAAGAATGAACGAGAAACTTAATACAAGATATTTCCTACGACTGGTGCGAAAATGAACCATTTCTCATAGTTTTCCATACCTATGTATTTCTTTTCAAATTCTCCTGTTAAATGGCGCTTAACGAAGGTCGTTTTACCCGTACCACCATCACCAACCAAGACGAGCTACACAGAACATCAACAAAGGAATTATTAACACTTTGACAACAAAAATAATATAGGACACGGTTAATAAGCAAAGAGTCAAAATTAGTTTACAGTAATCAACAGCATATGACACTAACAGCTATTTAGGCAGTTTGTTCTTAGCCATAATTCACTTCAATAATTAGCAACAAATGTATCGGATATCCTCGTTCAAAATCAAGTCACGTAAAGACATACCAGGACATGTTGTAATAAATTACCTTTTTTCTATAGCTGAACTAGATTTGAGGTTAATATCTCCGACCATGACAATGAAATTTCTGTTAAAAAAGAATGTGCTACAAGAAGTTATGATTAAATTCTAACTGAAGGAGCCAATAGCATACATTTTCTTTCTAATACTTATAGTCTTTGACATTTCTGTCTCAAGTTTCGTCACAGCATCAACTTGTGAATAAACAAAATTATATTTAACATGAATTTGAATAAACAACTTAATTAACAAATCAAATTAGTGCGAACTTATCGGACATATAATAATAACCTTGAAAGATGGCATGTCTTCGGCTGGGGAAGCCATTTTGCTTCTGAGTTACCGTCTTCCGAATTATGAAACTAAAATAAAAAAATACAAAACAATGCAGATCTACACAAAATTCATATTTCTCACCTTCAATTTTATTCTAGATGTTTTCAAGAGCAAAGATGATGAAAAATGTGTCTCAAATGAACGTGCTTTTTTCTTTCATGTTTGTGTGCTATTTGTAGCAGCACTTAGGCGAGATTCTTATATGTATGATGTATTTTATAGCTTGTCAAGTAGCTTTTAAGCACTATGAAAGTGTACTTGACATACCGATCTAACAGATCTGCATCTTCACAATACCTTGAAAATGTTTCTCAAGTTGCTTATATAACGAAATAGTGCTACATAGACAAGACAGGATAATGCATCTCACACGAGCAAGGGTAAAATGCTGATTTGCCAAAAGTAAAAAATGCTGATCAGTCAGCATTTAGAAAAACCAGCATATCAACGAGTAAAATGTTGATTGAAGAATGCACTTTGTTGCTTTCAAACTGATTTAACTGTAAATAAATAGACTGAAATCCAGTTGTTTTAATTAACAATATGAATCTGCAAATTAATAAGAGAGCCAAATTCAGGTAAACAGTGACCAGAGAAGATAAAGCGACCATATAAACCGCATAACGCAATGCGCTCAGTAAGTAATTAACAAGAAACACGAGTTCTAAGTAAGCAGGCATAAAAAGGACATCTTGTTGAAGTACAACAATAGGAAACCTTCCTGAAAAAAGCCTAAAAGGTGAAGATTAATTGTTCAAAATTATGTCCATGGAAACGGCCTTTCATGTCACGAGCATTCGTTCGGATTCCATTCTAAATCAGCAGGACCAAAGTGTGAAATGTACATCAAATTCTAACTTTAAAAAGTGTCTAATCAGTTTACCAAGAGCAGGCTTCTTCACTTTCCATTACTCATATTTACTACATATCTTCCCCTCATTCACAATTATTAACACGACCACTTTACTTAGATCATGGTATCATGGGATGCGTCCGATAGGTAGCAGCGCTCTATTTTAGCTAAGTCCTTGGCAATCATATTGTTTATGTACATGAGCATACATATCTTCAGATTATCCCTTCAAGACACTATAATACCCTTTAAAAAATTGCGTATCTTATTATGACAATATTATAACCAAACACCCCTCAATCTAATTGACACAGATTTTTACATTCTGTTGTTACAAACAGCATTTTCCAATCAGCATTTTACCCACCAATCAGCATGACAAATCAGCATTCTCTCTTAAATCAGCATTTTACCCATGTCCATCTCACACACGTGTGCAGAAGTATTCATTCCTATTCAAATCATGACAGAAATTATATTTCACGCAACTGCTTTCATTTTCCAATGTGCCCGATAATTCCATAACGATTATTGCACAATGACGAACGTTTATTAATCACTGTTTAACAACTGCATAGGTAAGCATAAACAGAAGACGGATAAGATAACGTCATCCGGCTTGATCCGGTTTCATCCAGTTTAATCCAAATTCACGCAACGCTCCCATTAATTGTAACTCGTGGATAAATCACATGGCAAACTCTTTCCAAGTCCAAATCATGAAATGACCGTCACCAGTTTGAAAAGGAATGAGAACGTTAGGCGTGCACAAAGGAAACTTCCATTGACCATATCAAATGTATTTCTTTCATTCGTCTATCACCCGGTAATTACATTCCAAAATGTATTCCTGAATATTATATATCGAAACAGAATGTTATTTTACATTGCAGAAATGCTACAAATGTCCGTTAGTAAATATGGAAAATACCATTTATTACCCGCACGTTCATTCATCTAGCATTCATAATGCGTAGTCAAAGCGTAATGGCGGGACTAGCACGTTACTCAACGTTTGCATATAATCACAGAAAAACGTTCGACAAACACTATCGAAATAACTCTTCCACACAAATCAAAAATCGCAGTGTAGGACACTCAACAACCATTCACACGCAAATCACCAAAGTCAATAAATTTGAGGATAAATTCGACAACCTACCTTCTCAACTTCAGACGGCCACCTTCGAACTGCCAAGGAAATGAAAGCTCAAAACTGTCAATCCCACAATCCTCTCTCACCGGAAATGCTGCCATGGCGCGCAAATTGGGCCAGCCCAGACGAAATCTTCAGCCCAGACGAAGAAACATTTCAGAATTGTAGCGCCATTAAAACAAGTAAGCGAAATACTCTAATACAACTACTTGCAGCAAACCACAGGACACACTCATTCTGCTAGACTCATCACGCTAATAACAAACCTAGGCCAATAGAAGTCAATATCTAGCAGGTGGTTATAGTCATAAGCATCCCAAATGCCGTGCATATTTCAGTTTATGACAAATTCGTGTTAGTCTAGGTCCATGTATGTAGGCCTATGTATATTCGCCTACATACATGGACAGAACGCTGTAGGACAGTCAAGACAGTTACGCTTAGCCTACTACATGTTTTTATAATTATAACATTCTTGGGAATATAATTATTCTAGGCATACGGAAGGACAGTCTCTATAATGATTATAGGCCTAATCAGTGCCGGCGCTAGCACCCCCCCGTACCCCCCGGCCGGGGGGGCCTCGAGTTTGAAGGGGCCTCCAAATTTATCTGGTCATTATGCCTATTTGTGACTGTACAGATCCGGTCTGGTGCATGCCTCAACTAACCATAGGCCTATGTCACTGCCATATAGCATACCTAATGCAAAATAATATACTGATTTTGGGCTTAAGTATAAAGCCATGTAAACTAACTCAGGCAATTTCGTCCACTTTCTGAAACACAACATTTATAAATTGTAACTTATTCTAATTGCTAATTGGATGAGGTCTCAAAATAAAACCTGCGTGAGGCCCAAACATTAAAACCTGTGTAGGGTCCTCGATGTCCTTGGTATGTGTCTGATCTCAAGTTTGCAAGGGCCTCAAATGTAGCTGGTAATTATACCTTTCATGACTGTTCATTCCTGAAACCACGCACCGAATTATGTTTTAACGCAAAGCATACAAAATAATATTACGCAAACCAATAGAGCATTGTCCTTCAACCAAAGAGGAGACTTGGGGAAGGTGGACAGGGTATAACGGTCCTACACTTTGTGGTTGGGACGGAATCCTTGTATCCCCAATATTTTTCAGAAATATTTCATAAGTATCATCCACTGTTCATCAATAATGATCAATTTTATTGATGACAGCCTATAAATGCTACCATTACAGTTGGCAAATCGGACAAATTTAAACAATGGAGAGGGGACACTCTGAAGCCCTAAACCACGACTAACAGCATTGAAAAATTAGCAATTTTGTAAAGATGACAGCTTAAAATTCTGCCATTACATCATGGAAAGTCCAAAAATTTAACAATTGGGAGGGGACATAATTATATTGAAGTCTTACACCACGTCTTTCAGCACTTAGGCTATATTATGAGAAATTTTGCTGAGATGACAGCTCAAGGTATGGGGGCCTCAAGGTTTTTTTTGGGGGGGGGGGCCTTAGGTACCCTAGCGCCGGCACTGGGCCTAATCGGAGGAAGAAGACAACATTGATGCTATACGTACGAACTGCTGTCGAGTAGGAGATAAATTCAGGATTTCAAATTACCAGATCGTAAAAATTCAATCTGTATGCACACGCGTAGGCCTACAGAAGATTTACAGGTATTGTCTAAATTACATCGCACGAGGCGCGGTGTTGCAGGTCACATGGTGGGAGTGGGGATTTCGTTTTCTCATTTCAGGTTGGAGGGATGACGGGGGAAGACGTCACTGGTCATCTTGCCCCATTGAACTCTGGAACTTATTTCTTTGGACCTATTGATTATGTTTTAACTAAGCGCAGGGTGAGAATTGACGGGGAGGTTCAACCCCCAGTGTTTCTTAGAGCCCCCATGTTAAAGTCTGTTTTTCCCACCCCGATTCCAAGTGTATAATGGTCCAACCCCCCAGTTATTTTTCCGCAATTCTTACACTGACTAAGCGTCTATGAGCATGCTGGTTCCTGTGACTTCTTTTTGGGCACTGTTGAACTAGCGAGTTTAATTACAATCACGTGGGGACTCAGACGATTTTAACAAATGCTACTTAAAATCTTAGGTGCACCCCCTTCAAAGGTATGTAATATGCCCTTGTAAATATATAATCAGCTGCTTATATTTGTAATGTATATGGTGTGTGTATATAATATATACAAGTGTATATATATATATATATTGCATTACATTACATTATTTTCATTACGTCTGACCAATCAAACTTTGATCCACGAAATAAATTTAATCCCTCAAATTTGTTTCTTTTGCCATGGCTGGGCTGGGATCGCTCCTGAGTAGTTTTCTTGAAAGGGCGCTATACGAGTTCGCAGAATGAACGAATAAATATAATATAAACTGCTCACATTTGTAATCTATCAGCATTCTAATTGAATAAGAAGCCCAACAACTAAAAGACGAGTTAACATGTTTGTTTCTTTAGGGCAGCATCACCACATGTTCATTATTTGAGATTACATGCCAAAGAATATATCAGAAATGTCTTAATTCAGTACAAACTGTTCTCTGTTCTACAAGCACACATGATCACGAATTTAAACATTTCAACAGGACCATAAAAAGAAGCACAATGACAAAAACGCTACACAATAATTATACGAAATGTCAGACAAAAAAGAATCGACAGGAATAATAGCAGATTTTCTTAAAAAGTGACAATCAGCCAAAAATCAATTGACTGCAAGAGTCCTACATCTATTCTCAGCACCAACAACATACACAGCTATAAAAGACATAATAACTTCAGAAACAGACCCAATGCTCCTTTTAGAATGCCTTGTTAAAACATTTGATATTTATACATAACACCATTGGGCGCAAATATCCAAACGAGAAACAGCATGGAACGGCAGGCAAAAGAAGGAAGTCCTTGGCGTGGTCCCAAAGAACGCGATATAAAGAGTAGTTTCTGGTGCGTGTTTGTAGAAAAGCCCATTTCCGTTGTTCGTCTCGTTCAAAGGTCAACAGTTCAAAGGTCAACAGTTCGAAGGTCAACAGTTCAAAGGTCAACAGCTCGAAGTTCAGATGAAATCATGACGTCAGGAGCCGCAATCTTCATTTTGCCTTTGATGTTCGACTGAAAGGCATCCTGTAGAAAATCACAAAGAGTAAATATGTTCACTTAAGAAATACGGATAAAACTACGACAGATGGATACAATCTGCAGGTACAGAACACGTACAGATGATGCCAGGGAAAAGTATGAGGTTACGACAATTATGGCGACGCCAGATAGCGATGACAATGAAACTATCATGCTTCGCAGCTTCATGCATTCCAGGCTGTTACAGAAAAAGGTTTCCTGAGGGGCTGAACCTATGAGTGTAACCATAATCAATTCATCATGATCACAGAAACCCTGCATCATGCCATTGATGCATCATTCCGACTTCAAATTTTGTCACATATTTTGTCCGAAACAGTATTTGTAATAACTACTGGTAAAGCGGATAACGCGGCCACACATACGCAATACCCGCTGCAGAAGTTCTGTACTTTTGCTAAGGATGTGGTAACATGATAATTCTAATTCGATACAGAAATACGGACCTTAAAATTTTTTCTCCTTGACCTCATTTTTTCTTTGACCTCATTTATTACTTGACCTCATTTATAACTTGACCTATGGTCAAAGGTTGTCTCAGTTGGAGAACTAACAACCCAACAGCCAAGCCTTCCCATGATGCAAGGGACGTGGTGGCGTTGGTGCCTTGAAGCAGGTTCGAATTCACCTCAAGTTGCCGTGTAGTGACCTTGAGCAAGTCCTTCACTTGCAACTGCTCGGGCACTTCGCCGTGAAACTCCAAAACAGTGCCCACGCTGTAGTCGGGAGCGCCTCTGAGTAGTTAGCTTGAAGGGGCGCTATAAAAATGGAGAAATAAATAATGATTTCTCAAGAGTCGAACCCTTGCTGCAGGCTGAAAGTCAATTTGGAATTTGCATGAAATGAATTGAAATTAATTACTTGATAGAACAATTGATGTCTTACATGCTTGTTATAAAGTTTAGTCATTTCCTGACGTAGTTTCTCCAGAATGGCTTTGTTCGGATGAGCCATCGTCTGCAGCTTTGTAACGCTGTACTCTTCCTCCTAAAAGACAACGATACAAATCAAATTACATTCCAACATTACAAATAATCAGATAAAAAAATAAAGCTAAACTAATTTTAGTATTAGTTCCAAAGCCACCCCTGGTTGATTTATAACACATTTGCAGCTACCTTCTTTGTACAGAATTTCTGGAAAAGGATGGGAGAGGACTGATGCATTAATACTCTTTTACATGCAACTGATACACTTGTACACAAGATAATAAAAAGATGGCCATTGGCATTTTCATAGCGCCTTAACAAGAATCTCACAAAGGCACTTAGTTAATGTTACCCAACAGATCTAAACAGGTGCGATATTCTCCACGTGCTCCTCATTAAGCAGAGAATCGAGTATAGATTGGCTCTGCATGTCAGACTTCATTCCTGCCTACTCAACGAGCTCTATAAACCTACCCTTCGTGTTCACGGCTCATGCTACCTCCATATGGGTGAACAAGGTCTCCTCTGTTCCTTTTCCCTGCACTTCCACTAGGTGTTCCTTGTTGCTTTGACACAGAATGGCCTCTTGCAATGAATGAATAAATTGTTTTGAATAGGATGCTGTAAATAACAGCAATTATCACAATTCCTGGGGATGAAAAACAACTGAACATGACAACATGATCATGACCAGCATCTTAACTTACACATTGTTTAAATGCAGCATAGATTGTGATGTTTGTGTTAGTCACTCGACTATTTCACTTGATGAAGTAATTAGACAACAGACCCGTTTGTCTTTAATTTCGCTGGCCTTAGCGTAGAGTCTCAGAAGTGAACCCCACGTTCTGATGTGTGGGTGCATCATCTGAAGAATGGCCTGTGCTGCCTGCTGCTTGCCTTCTCTCTTGTTCTTGCAGATAACCTGGAAAAGATACAAAAATCCATCTGGTCATCAATCATAACAGCAATTATCACAATCATGTCTGATCTCTCCTAACAGCATTTCGATAACTAATTTTAGAGCACCGTTGGTCGATGTACTGTACAGAGGACACCAGTAATGAAGAGACTTAATCATCAGCGGATAATAATAACATATACCTGGTACCTGTAAACAACAATATTACAACATCCTGTATGACAACTGTCTTAATTATATATGTCAAGTGGGTCAAACAGTGAAGTATTTTTTAAACACTAAACTGATTAAACGTCAATCATGTAATATTTTTTAGCATAAACACTTAGAAGAAAGATCGTCAACTCTGACTGACAACTTGTGCAAATCAAGTTACTCTGACGATTTATGAATTCACTTTATGGTCGTCAAAATCTAAGCCCATGAACGTCTCAACTGGTTCTCTCCATTTGTAATGTTTGTTTCAGATTACATATGAAGAGCATTAATTAACATTATAATAGGTAGTACTTACTAAAAGTAAAATGCTCAAATAAAAATATCAACAGGAGTGCTAAAAATCTACCTTAGCTTCATGCCGTCCGACTCTCATGATAAACTCGCTTTTCTGATGCTTGACCGTATTAATCTCCATCTGGACCTGTGTGTCACCCATGCCATAGTTCCTGCAAACAACAATGCAAGTGACCATACTGCCATACTGAATACCCTAGCAAGTCATATCACGAATCAATCCACAACTGCTCTAAACTCGAGCCAGAACAGCAATCTGCATGATTAATTTATTCTGATGTGCTCAAGGCTTTTATAAATATCTAACAAAGTATTCACAAGCACTAACAAACCTTGCTATATACACAATATTTTGCTTAAATGCACTTCTCATAAAAAAGAAACTCTGGTACAGCCATAGAACATACATATGATATCAAAGTTCAAGAATGGCAGCATAAAGCAATCATACACAGATCACAAAATCATCACCTACATCGACTATAGTAACGCACCTCTTAAGACATTCTCCAAGGATCTGATATGGAGTGGGATGTCCGGCCTTATTACAAAGGTCCACAACACGAGGATCCTCAATTTTGATCTCGTCAAAATACTACAAAGGAAAATAATCAACAGATCGATACTTGGATTTCCGGAATAGAAAACAGACACAATCAAAACAATTCAATTTTCTTTGCCAATGACTCCAACAAACAATTCCTTTTTGGGAGTTAAACCAGAACAAAACTATTGAGATCATCACACTGTATCGCAGAACAAAAAAAACGACTCATGTGATACCAATTGACCAAAATGAAATTGTACTTCAATAAAACCTTAAGCATGCAAAAAATTCTGCCACTTATTACGCATTTTGAAAAGAAATGCTTAATAAAGCAACCAGTTACAAATGAACTCTACAATTAAAAAAGCTTCGAGCCGATGACTGCACAGACAGAGCTAGATAAACAGTGATATAATAAAACGTAAAGAAGATGTAGTAAGACTAATTTAAAGCGGCTCAGAAACAAAATCATCAAAGTAAACTAACCGAAAGGTCCTCGATTTGCTCGTCGGTCTTAACCTTCCCAATTTCAGGAATCAGGATTTTTAGCGTAATACGTGCTGCGTAAATAAACAACAGATTCTGCATGTATACAACCAAATACGCTAAACTTCTACTGATGATAAACATTTCAGCTACAGAAAATATTACAAGCAGTTCACATGATTATTTATCATAACCTCAGGTCCCTCCACATGAAATAACCCCTCCCACTAAATTCTCAGAATGAATATCGGGACTCTAATCACATGGTTGAAGAAGAACAACAAAGGCACCTAATAAGCCAGGCACATAATCACATACAATGAAGAAAGTGAGCACAGTTAAAGAAAACATGAGATCATCATCAGCATCATCACACCTGCTTCAAGTTTGGCCATCTTCTTGCTAGTAGCATAGCCTGTTCCATAGCGAATGTCATTAATAACAACGGTAGCACTGTATGGCATTTGTGAGTTCTCTGAAATAAACAAACAGAAAGTGCTAATACATCACTAAATCATTAATGTTCGTGGAAGGGCGGCTGAAGGATTGCAGCCTTTGCTATGCACAATTTTAAAAAGTTGACTCAAAAGCATTTTATTTATTCAGTTTTCCTCTTAAGTTCATTGTCTGATACCAAGACGTATTAAGTTCTTGGTATATATATAAATTTAAAATCCACAATGAATTCTACCTCAACGTCCTCTTTAGGGTAGATATTAATATAACAAAATAATCCACAAGCTAGGAAGGAACGGTATTTATTTTCTTGTTGATGTAAAAATTGTAATATTAAGATCGAAATATAAAATCAGCCAAGATGTCTTCAACATATTTTGTTCTTTCATAATGGCAAATTTCTCTTATTCGAGAGTAGTACCATTACGGGCTGACATTTTTACACAAATCCCAGTTCTTTGCAGTCCATGAAACAACTCAAGGCCTAGTACAGTCACTAATATTGGGTGCAACTCTATTTTTAATGCATAACTTTCAAAAACCTGATATAAAATTTTCCAAAGCTTTTGTGGAAAGCATTGAATTTAATGTAGAACTTCAAAACTTTTGCAGAGCACACAAATATTTTGACAGCTTAATTTTAACAATTTAGTCCTCAGACACATTGGATCACACATCTCATCTTTAATACAGTACCCCACAAAAGTTCATTTCATCCACTAAAAATAGCAAAATCTGAGGAGAATGACAAATTCACTAGCAGTGGAGCTCAATATCATTCGTAAATAGTTACCTAGTTCTTGGAATATGTAACGTGGCTGAATTCTCATCGTATGCTGTGCGTATTCATGAAGAATGCAAACAGCTGACTTTCCAGCAGGATTCAACACAAATGCTGAAACATTTAGTGAAAGAGCATACAAAATTAATTCAAAATCGCAGTTGAGCAGCCTTGCTATTAAATAACAAATCAAAGAATAATAACATACTCATATCAGAAATAACTCTGACTCACACTTTCATTAAAAGTTCTAACTCTACCATCACAAATGACATGAGTTTTGAGTAGTGACTAATGAAACTAAGCAAATAATTCAAAAATAAGGCTGAAAAAACTGATTAAAATCGCAAAATCATTAATACAGTCATATCGATAGTAAAAAGAGCAGAGATTAATGAAAAAACAGGTTTACAAGACCACAACACAGTTAAAATCAAGGTATAGGTTAAAGGAATACAGGTGTTATTGCCACACCTTTTCTTCTGAAGGAGGAGTGAGATTCTTTATCTGCTGGTATCGCACACGTGATTAGATTCGTCGAAGGTGGCTAAAAAATATGCAAACCCCTTCAGATATCAAATCAGTTTCCATCATTGTAGCTAAACTAATACAAAATTAATCAGTTGGTGATGCATTACAGCATAGTATCATATCATGTACAACTCCAGAGAAACCAATCATCGTCTAAAATCATTCAATCGTTTGATTCTGCAAGGAAAGCAGAAAAGCAATTTGCAGATAATTAAGTGTTAGAAGACACAATAACCATTGATGCTAATCAAAAATAAGAAGACAAGGACTGGGTCATGAATGCATTTAGCGTGTGTGCATGGAGGGTTAAAAAAAGCGTATGGTTGTTGATGGGTCGACTAAAATTGTACACGTAGACGGGTGGAACATTTGACAATATGAATTTAAACAAGTTTATTAAACTAATGTCGATAGAATCGAATTTTACTAAACAAAATACTATACTAGATATGAAATGCTAAAGATTGCTGTTAATATCATGGTTTTATGTCAAAAATTGAAAAAATATAAGCATAATATTGCTGATATTACGTGCATATGATCTCTATATTTTCTTAACCTAACCGTCCTGAGGCTCAAATAACGAAGTCAGTAAATAATAACCATTAATGACATTTCCCATATAGCTCAAAACTAAGCAAATTCCTCAAACCAGGGTGAAAATTTCAATCTGAAACATACCAGAGTAGGCCGACTAGCTTTCTTCAACAGCAGATTGTGTTTTCGCCGATCCTTCCAACGCCTGAAGAAAAAAGAAATTTCACATATAGTGCAAAAAAAACAAACAGATCTCAACCTAATTTAGCATAGATCACAATATATGCAACATTTAAACAGGTAGCATAATCATAACACTGATTTTTATGATAAACCTCAAAAACGTTAGATATATTTGTACCTCCAAAATACATTTGTAATGCCTTTAGTATGATTCCTATAAAAGGCAACAACACTGACTCATATTTGACCTACAAATTCTGATATGAAAAGATAATTCATGAATTAAGCTCTGCATCAGAGATAAGTAAGTACACAAAGTAGCGTTTAATTAATGCAAGACAGATGTTCACGCTCACAAAATAAACAGAACTTGCTATCAATCAGAAGTAGCTAAAACCACAAAACCTGTAGCGGCTACTTCTGAGTGGCTGTTACTGCATACTAATGGCAGCAATAAAACAGTGCCAGTAATAGGATTACATGGAAGACAGACATTTTTATCTTTTGAATCACAACGAAAAGTAAGGTTTCTAGTTACCTGAATCTTCGAACTGTGATCGTCTTAAATTCAAACAAATTCTGACAGTACGCCCGAAACTGCAACGGACCTGAAAACCAAACCCAGCCATTGCACAATAACATGAACAACAAACCTATTTAACATTAACATTAAAGCCATTAAAGAAATTATTACCATGCCACAACAACAATCACAGGCAATAAAATAACAATAATAACGTTAACATGTCAGACAAAAGAACCATCAAAGTCCAGCCATGCTTCTGAAGACTATACACAGTCATGAAAAATAAGCATTTATGCGTAAATTAAACCATTTTACCAGATAAATTCCTGAGAACCAAGCTTCTAACAAATTTCTAAACAGATATGTAAAGAAATTTGCCACGTTGAATGTTTTATTTTTCATGGATTTTCAATGATCAAAAACAAAGCAAAAAAGGCAGACATCAATCCATAACTTTCACGCTGGCATCAATGGATGATGCACCCAAAAAGACCACATATACTTAACAACCAGTTTGCCAAGTTACTACACCACAAGTCACTACACCACAAGTTACTACACCACATGTTACTACACCACATGTTAAGGCCATATCCTGCCACAGATAAATCTGTATGTGCAACGCATTCATCCAAAGTCAAAAATTCATCTCTCTATAAGAATATAAGAAAAATTATATAACTATTACCAATTTCGCCATGTAACAAGAAAATTCACAAAGATGACAATCATCTTTTCTACTGTGGACTCCGATCCTGTCCAGTCATTGAACCCAAATATGACACGGTCGAACTAAAACATCACAAGATAATACAACTAAGGCGTCGAAATAAAGCTGAAAATTTACTTAAGCTGTTTGACTTCTTATGGTCTTCGGCCGATTGGACTTTGGTTGGGACAGTTACGGCTCGGACTTCTGGAGCCGCTGCGGCTTCTCCAGCAATTGAAGTAGTTGTAGTGATCGTGACGTCCTGCTGCACGCTTCCATCTCCGTTAATCTCCTCCTCATCGTCCGCTGATGTCTTTGTCTCGTCTGCCGCATCATTGACGCTGTTTGATGGAGTCTCAGAAGCGTCATCTGAGAGAAGATACAATAATACGAGCTCGTATTAACCCTTTACCAGTTTGCCCGAGAATATCCGCTGAAAACACAGGCTTAACGGGAAAAATGAACGGGTAAAGGGTTAAAGAAAAGCAAATATGGAAAGAAAAAATTAACTTCTGCTGCATCACAGAAATGGCATCCATATTACATCAGTATGCAAGAAATAATTAAGTGAACAAGTGCACCAAAACATGCATGAATTCACTTACAACTCAATTAATCCAGTCTCAATCGTACTGTTTTCTTTAGGTAAGAATGGCAATTGCAATGGCAAAAAGTTAACGTCATGAGAGTGGGAAAATGGCTATAACTGAGGAAAAAACTGACAGAACCAAACTGTAATGTCTCATTTATGTAGAGCCTCTTCACGAAAATTCATCAGACGTGCTCCCCCATCCCAACCCAACCATGATCGAATAGAAAGGTCAGTGGTCATCAGCCGCAGGCCCGCTGGTGAAATAAACTTATAATACAAAGCAGAAGAGCTCATGTAACAGATTACATGGAAGCATAATCGTGAATGAGCAAAGTTTTCATGTTGCATTGCAGCAGAACAGAACACAGGAACAACCAGATCAAGGTAAGAGGAAGTTTTGGGGAGACAAAAAATTTTCATGATTTTTTCCATGGCAAAACCAGTTTTTCCACATTTTAAAGCCACGTTTTAAGGTGTTAGTAGTAGTTCTATAATTACGTGAAGCAGCAGTTCTGGTGTCCGTCGGTTTGCCTTCGACTGATATGTCCTTAGATAATGCCTTGCGATACTGAAGACATGGTATGGCACTCAGAGGAATTTCATGTTTCTACAAAAAGCACATTCATCTACACTTCTAGAAATTATTTATTTCATATAGTGTCTGCAGTACTAAGCCAGCTCACAGCATCTTCACCAGCAATATGCATTGCAGAGTGGAAAGACGCCAGGAAAATCAGTTATTCTGCAGTCATTAACGATGTGAGACATGTCTGCACCTCTCCACAGTCGCAGAGAGGGTCCAGAGCTTCGAACGAAATTAAAGTAGATCTAGAAATGAGACCATCCAAAACTAAACAAATCAAGAACTGACAGCACGGTCACACAATCTGACTTAAAGACTGCGTACTAAAAGCATGCAAGAAGTTAGATACTTCCATAAATATTTAAATTCAGTTACAATGTACTACAAGGTACCGTAATTAAGTCAAATCATCTGGATAGCATTGATTAATAATGCTTCATAAGTAGAGTGATCTACATGCATTCTGTAATCAGAAAGAATGCACATTAATTCTACACCTCACAAGTGAATGAGTCTGTGAAACATGACTCCAGTATGTAATATGGTCAGGGGAACATGCTACCTTCACGTGTTTAATACACATATACAGGCAACTCCCAATTCCCCAAGCCATTACACTGAATTAATAAATAAAAAAAATGGTACAATAACTGCTTAAAACCAAGCATCGTTTGGTTAAATAATACACGAACAACAGATATCACATCACAAATTCACGTGCTCTATTTTTTGCGACCTGCAGAACAACATACCCTTGCACTTCCCGGACCGAGGAAATATGGCCGGCTAACCGTGCAGACTCTCGTCTGCTTATGAAGATAGATCGGCATACCGCTCTGATGCGTTACAACCAACCATCCTTCAGGCAAGATGTCAAACGGATCCTGACCTTTCTCTACAAGCAACGCAGAATCCCACATCTTCAACGCTGGCAATATCTTGAACTTTCTGTGATTTTTCTTCCATTTATAAATTTACCTGAGATTTATGCTGTTGCAATGATTGATTGATTACAATCAACTGCCAAGTTCATTCACGTATACAATTCTAAAACTACCAAGCAGTGATAAAAAAATTACAATGAGAACAATAGCACGGGAGACAATAGCAGTACTACGCACCAACGAGTATGACCTTGTCCTGCATGGTGGGTGCCTGGAAGTCGACAGCGCCGCCCGACATCGACATCTTTCCCTTTCCAGCGCATTTCTCCCTGACCTCAGCGCTGATGGGAATCCCCTCATCCAGCATCGCCTCAATCTCATCCTCGTCCATATCCACCTCGCTGTCATCGCTATCACCTGCGATCTCATCGCCGTTATCGCTACTTAGATCGTCGATAATCTCAAAGTCTGACCCGTTGTCATGCGCATGATTCAGTTTCAAAACTTCATCACCCTTAGCGACCATTTCGGCTACGTCCGCACCGACGGCTGGGAAGCCAGCGTCGTCGGTCGATTCTTCTATGAAACCAACATCGCCAAGAAAGTCGTCCAGCGGGCAGGCTGTCGGGTCTAAGGACGAGTACTGCGAAGCCTCTTCCAGAGCCGCCTCAGCGCCAAAACTCTCCGATTGTATTTTATCCGATTTCCCTTTGTTTTCACTGATTCGAGATGAACTACGCTCGGAATCAGCATAAACGTCCGGGTCATCGGATATCTCGCCCTCCTCCGGGCTCTCAAAGCCGCACCCGAGAGACAGCACCCGCATGGACGGCACCGTTGCCGCCGCCGCCGCCGCGGTCTTCGAGCTCTTCGACTGTCTCATAAAACCGGAGTCGGTCTTGAGTCTCTTCGGAGCGGAGCCCCCGTACTGGCCGTAGACGTCGTCGTCCGATATCGCCTCGTAGCGCAAGTGTGGTCCACCATCACCGTGACCATGATCAAAGTCCAAGTCATTATAGAAGGCATTGGACATTTGCATGGAAGCCAGTGGAGACGGAGGAGGCGGCAGGTCGTCGTCATCCTCGTCGTCGTCGTCGTTCGGCAACGGAGGTTGTAGGAAGTGATCCATCACCTAGGTAACACAGGTAGAGAGGTACGAGAGGCGCCTAATTAACCTTTGGCGGCTTCTACGTGCCAATCTATTATTTCATAGAACTATAGGATCAGCTACTGTATTACTTAGAAAGCTAATATTCGTTTTACTTCACCGCTACTGACCGTCACTGTGGCGTCCATGCCTGAAACTACCACTACAAAGAGATCTGAGATAGAAATGCTTATACACGCTTAATGTGCATTTCAATATAGTAGCTACTCTACTTTTTTAGCAATCGCCTTAAAAGCTAACCCAGGGGCTCCCATAGGTATGAAGTGTTAGCGACTTCATTTTCTAAGCCATGGCATATACATTTTGCAATTTTAGCAATATCATTGCCAACCTTCTATAATATCAACCATATCACTAATATCTATTAAATATGAATGAATGAGTAAGGGGGCTATCCATATATTAGATATGCAGTGAGGGGTCGCCGGATTTAGGCAATTTGCCTATGGGTGCGGGGATTTCGACGAAATGTACGCACGCAAAATAAATGTCTAATTTTGACGTCCACATTAGAATACTTATAATTGCATTATCCTACAGTTGTCCGATGACATTTGATCCATTAAAATTATATCCTGTACACAGTGTACAGATCTTAACAGTGAATCATAACAGTTAACTTAATTTCAGCTGGCAGATATGCTTTAAAAAATAAAAAGTGGCCTACCTATGAAAAAATACAAGTTTCATAGATAACTTTAGCAAAACATCCTTTGTGAGGGGAGGGTCGAGAAGCTTATTTGTACGTACGCATTGGGGTGGGGCGACAAAGTGTACAGATGCGTACGGGGGAGGGGTCGAAAATACGATTTATTGCGTACGTAATATATGGATGGCCCCTTTCAGGGATTCGGGTCGCACCCCTCTACCGACAGTCGTTGGAGGCATCCATGCCAGATACTACCACTGCAAAGAAATTTGACATACCCTTAACACTTAACTTTGACCGTGTAAATGTCAATTACAATAACTAGATGGCATCTAGATTCTGCATAATTTGTTACCTAGTGCTCGTAAAAGCACGATGCAATAATATTCTAAACGTGCTGAAGCCCGAGTTGATTTTACCTATTAAAACATAACCTAACGTCCTTTGAAACGTCAGCAACAACTATAGGCAGATTAAAGAAGGCGATCCGTTAATTTGTTATGTTAATACATGATTTTGATTGCGAGCTTTGCATTTTTTATGATAATAATGAATATGTCGGCCATTAAACCAAAGATCTTGAAATTTTCTAAAGCACATTCAGTGTTGCCACTGAGGTTTCAGAAATAAACCCAGATTTTCTTCAGAAAAAAACCCCAGAAAAACCCAGATTATTCATATGAGCTATTTAGACCATCAATATACGTCGATGATTTAGACCCCCTTTATTCAAATTTAGTTGGTTTTTCGCTTGTTCTTATGAGGGTTAGTAAAATGATCGTCAAATAAAATGTAATTACAACTTTTAAAATATCAATTGTTAAAGTTGTCAGATACTCGGCATCCATACTGACAAGTTGTGACAACAAGCCTAACAAGGAGAGAGGTGTGACTGTGACCTGAACTATTTTTAGAGGTCAAAATTGTTATTTCTGTGCAGAACTATTTTTCAGTTTATAATATATTTGTGAATTTACTACGTGAGATCTTGATTGTGGAGTTTAAAATTAAAATTATTGGAAAAATTATGTATCACAATCATTTTGCATTGAGTTTCACAGAATATTCATGTGTTGTAAGTACAAATGGTCAGCTCGCCAAAATAAACCCAGATTTTGCCCAAAAAACCCAGAAACCCAGACGAAGGCCAAAAAACCCAGATCTAGTGTAAAAAACCCAGCTGTGGCATCACTGAGCAGTGAGCACATTAACCGGCAGACAAAGCCGCATGTAGGTAGGTATGATAAATGTATTGGCATGTGCGCAAGTGCTTGTTACCGCATGCATGCACCTTTATTAAATTCAGCAATCTAAAGATATCGGAGTCTACAGACTAGACTTGGATATACAGTAGTGTTCGTTGATTATTTATTATATTTAATCGAAATAAAGTTTCTGTTGATTGATTTTCAATTTCAGATGTCCACGGACCTTGGTTTCATTTTATTTTCACACATTCAAACTCATAAGATTCAATCGATGCACATTCGTATACTCAATTGAAACAAGCTTACAGACACAACATACTTACATCAGTACCGTTTGTTCATTATATTCCCCAGTAAAGGCCACTAAGCCTCACAGAATGGCTAAAATTAATGTGATCTCACGAGTTAGTGTCCGGACATTAAATTGTCATACAGAATCTGAGAGAGGCTAGCCATAATGGTGGGCCTACACTGCAATTGGGAAGATTATGTGACGAGGTTAAGGGCCTGGCTGACTAGTGACTACCCTATGCATTGGCCCATGTAATTAATATTTCTTATCACACGTCCTTTGGCCAAAGAGAAGCTTCTGATTTTCTGAATCTCACGAGTGGCATTTTGTACATGTTAAATTACAATAATATTACATCTCTAGTATCACTCCGTTATGGGCCTCAAACTTCTACATATGAAATCCAATGGGTTCCATATTGTATTGTATTTGAGCAATTGTAAAGCACCTATCTCTAGGTAAATTATTCAGAAGCTTTTCCAGTGTGCAAGGCCTCTTGAAAAGCAGCAGGTTTGAGAATAGCAAAAGAAGAAAGACTCCCAGAAAGATTGGAAGAGAGAATAGAAGGAGATGGCACTTAAATCTCTACATATTATTATTATTATTATTATTATTATGGCATTTTCCAGAAAGAAGGTCCAAATGAAGCAAATGAGTCGAGACCACAGGGAATCCATTTGTTCTGATCATCTCATTGTTTGTGGGGCGTGGTGGTGCAGTGGGCATGTTCGTCGCCTTGCAGCCGAAGGGTTGCAGGTTCGAATCCACCTCAAGTCGCCGCGTAGGGGCCCTGAGCAAGTCCTTCAATCACAATTGCTCAGCGCTTCGGCGTGCAACTCCGATGCAGTATCCGTTGTTGTCGGGAGCACCTCTGAGTAGGAATCTAGAAGGGGCGCTATAACAAGTGCACATACAAACAAATTGTTAAGTCTTTCACAGTGCTTAGATGCTATGGGCTGCCTCACTTAGCAGACTGCTATAGATTAATTGAACTTTTTATGGCTTCGTTTGTAGCAATTGGTACACCACAAATGATGTCTAGTGCACCACAAATGATGTCTAGTGCATTAGACACAGCTGCAATATGGCTCAATCCAGTTCATTTGTCTGCATAGGTCCCTACCTATGGACTTTCCTTATCAGTTCGCTCTGTCATCCTCTCTGGTGGTCTTTTCACATCTTTTTCTCGCCTCAAAACCTGCCTTTTCTCTCGGGGTTGCATGCACTGGGAGCGCTTCTGAAAGGCTCTTGCTACAAGAAGCGCTTTACATAGCGCTCCCAGAAACAATACAGTACAATGTTAGTAGGATAATATTTAAGGTCAGCGCAACAGGACATTCAACGACAAACAATAGCCGTATGAAATTCACACGAAAACAGGTTTATTGCGCAACAGCTATGTACAACAACAGATCAGTTTATGAACAAAATCTACTTTGTACATAAAGTATAACTAAAAAACTATACAATGGGAAGCTCTTCGTTATCCAAAGTAGTTGCAGTCACTAAGGTATTTCACACGGTTTCTGGATAATACTTTCAGTTAGTACTTTCAATAAGTATAGCAGCTCCAGTGAATAATAATTAGCGAGATCACAACACGGCTCGCAACTATGACCTGCTGAAAAGCAGTGAAAGCCATGTTCCATATCACACAGGAATGCCACTATGAATTTTTTAAAAGGGTCAGATCTGGCTGAAAAAAAGGCTAGATTCAGAAATTTCTTAGAAATGCATGGGATTTTCCGACCTGAAATTTATGACAACCTTAAATCTAAATCCTTCGACTGTTTGCTTGTCTTTCTACATTTTTACCTCGAAATATGCTTTTTTACAATAAAATGTCAGAAAAACCGTGAGTAAAAATAGCTAGATTCTGAAAAAACCTAGAAACCTAGACAAGGTCAAATAACCCAGATCTAGGTGGAAAAACGCTATGAGTGGTATCCCTGATTTATTCTCGCATGAAATACCTAGAAACTGTACAAGTGAAAAGATGGATGTGTTTCAATTCTTGCCTAAATCATGCAGCAGAATGCTTTTTAACGTCCATGGATCATAATAATAATTCTCGTTCCATCTGAAACTACCTTCACAAATAAAATATACATTTATAATAGTCTTGACTACGAAAGGCAAATCACAGATTGAAGAATCTCTATTCAGCATTTAATATTCTGCATCTAAATCAAGATCTTTCACGCACCATAACACCACAGCAGCACACAAAACTCCTACAATGTCACTAGTTAGTCACTACTAGAACTGATTGCCGTGGCATCCAACTACAGTAATTAGTCAGTTTAACTATGTAATTTACAGAACTTGTCACTGGTCCAATCTTAACACAACTCTGAACTGAAAATCGGGTTCAGCCATTATAATGACTGAAAATTCTTGCATTGTTTCTATAAATTCATAAAGTGCCTCTCACAGTGCACACCAATCAGAGGCACACGCAGTGCGAAAGACCCAGCGAAAAGAAAGTAGTTTTGAGATGGCAAAGTCAATAACAAAGAACGTGTTAATGGAGATAGCCAATTCTACAGTGAAGGTAAAAGCTCGAGTTCTGGCCAAATCAATCATTGCTTGTGGAACAAGGAGATCACGTCTGTCATGTGAGCGTAGTGGATAAAGAGAGGATGCTAAAGAAGTCGGCAGGCGAATGAGATCACACGAAGATACTTGTGCCAGAGTAAGACTGGTAAATTAAAGTAGGAACCTTGATCTGGATACTAGCAGCAAGGGGGGGAATGACAGGGATTAAACTAGATCAACGATGAAGACACCTCAAAGTGACAAGCCTATTAAAGTTTTCAATGTAAGTATGATGTCTTTTGGTCACAGATGAAGTGAGCATTACTCAAATATTAAAAAGCTCGACCAAAGTCAATCCTTTGAGCGGTAAAAGTTAATCCTTAAATGTCAGATAATGGCCATTTCATCATTCTTGACATAATAATAACAAGAGCATAGAATTGTTGCAATCACAAAACTAATTCACCAACCTACATAAGACAAGAGCCAGTGGCAGAACGGCACAGTGGTCATCATCAACAATTATTCCACAAAGTCGACTCAGTAACTAGTCTCAACCAAGGTGAGAATTGCCGGGGGGTGGGGGTTTCCACCACCCAGTCTTTCTTAGAGCCCCACAGTAAAGTCTGTTTTTCACACCCGAATTCCAAGTTTATTATAGGCCAAGCCCCCCCAGTTATTTTTCCACAATTCTCACATTGGTCTCAACTGGTGCTTTCACCTCAGATCTTCAATAATGTCACAAGTTCAGACTATTCACAGAAACTTTGAGATCTAGCAAGAGTAAACATTCGTGTAACAGGGTTCAACAGCGCAACACAATCTTTCCATTCACACATCAAGCGCAGAATTTCAACCGACTCCAAATCGGGTGATATGGCATACCAGTGTCTGCAAAATCTACACATGAACAGAGGATGTACAGCATGCATGTAAGCATACATGCATGCATAACATGTATGTATCACTCTCTGCCAATCAATATATACAAGTGTGCATATACATTGTTATACAATTATACATGTATATATATACAGTACACACACACACACGTTTATACAGCAGTTTTTGCTAGAGCGTTGAAACCTAAAAGTCCTAAAAATGTACACCTTAAATTTAGCTGGAAATGTATCCAGAACAGATGAACATTCCGGCAAAAGACTCTTTAATGGGGAAGGACCCTGCGATGAGAATAGTGGCCATATCTATCTGATCAACCCAAAAATGAACACATCATCTCCCAAATATATTCTGGGGCTGATGAGAAAATCTGATGAGAAATTCAGCCTCGATTCTACTGAACAACTGAATATACAAGAAAAATAATTGAGATTAAATGAAAAATAACTGAGATAATGAAAAATAACTGAGATAATGAAAATCAATAAGATATTTCAACAAATAAGAGATTCAACAAAACAAATGGTTAACAAATGTCGCACATTCGAATATTTCCAACATAATATATCAGTGATTTCATGCTCAGCTCAACAGTCAGCTGAAGATTCAGAACAAGTTACTGTGACGTGACAATTATTATTAATGTGTCAATCAAAATCGCAAACAGACTGAAAGCAGATCAAAACAGACGCTGCAAAACGCATTAATTATGTATATATTCATGTATATTTACTACCGCATATACAATACAATACATTATAATGTATATATATATATATATATACACAATGCATTTTGCATATATAAACAATTAAACATTATATATACATTTATATATATATTCATGAGATCTTACCAAAATGATCGCTTAAAAGCTCACCAGATTACTTGCTCCGTAAATGCTTATAAAAATCTGCATGTCATTATAATCTGGAATTGTTTATAGAACAAACAGACCCGAATATTTTATATATATAATTATATATATATATATATATATATATATATAATTATTTACTATTGTCATCATTAGTATTCTAGTTTGGAATGATGTCACATGTATCAATCGGAGAACCAATGAAATGAAAGGAAGTATGCGCATACGGAATGTCATCACGCCAATGTCATGAAACCAAACACAAAAATAGCGTTCAAATAACATCATCACAGTCTGTAGCTAATGACATGACTTCTGCACAACCAGCATTTCCACAACAAAATTCTATACAT
Source organism: Lumbricus rubellus (assembly GCA_945859605.1). NCBI lineage: Eukaryota > Metazoa > Annelida > Clitellata > Crassiclitellata > Lumbricidae > Lumbricus > Lumbricus rubellus. The sequence continues at coordinate 44,014,142 of OX243813.1, read as the reverse complement.
ATCAGCACGAAGCAGTAAACTAGCAAAATCAAGCGCATACAGTTCCACATGTCCACAAAAACACTCCTTCAAAACGTAAACACGTTAATTAAACATCACCAGAACACACTAGCAAGACTCACTCACGATCACACGGCGTTAGTTTAAAATGGAACGAACGTACTTTTTTCGTACGAACATGCACAAATTTCGTGAACATACTTTAAGCAAAGGCATAAATCTGTAATTAATCAAGTACGCTAAAAAAATTTGTTCCGATGCAAAACTAGACACGTCGGCAGACAATAAAAAAATTGTAACACCATTTAGTGTCGACTGTAACACTGTCCAGTGTCGCTACCGTCAAAGAGACAAATACAGCGTCTCGTATATTGTGAGCAAGACACGAAAACCTGCAGTTTGGTTTAGATTGGCATGTGTGCTTGTGTGTAGAAGTCTGGTTCATCTTCTTCATTGTCGCTTGCGAATTCCTCATCTCTGTCGAGCTACAGATGTAAAACAGAATCGATAAACTATTACTCGAACTTTTTAATTAAGAATATTCTTTAATTGACCAATTGCTATCCCCATTTTGGAGGATATACATGGTATAATAAAAGTAAAATGCTTAGATGTAAAACACAATTGATAAATTATGACTGCAATTTTTTAATTCATAAGATAAGAATATTCTTTAACTCTTTCCCGCCGGATCGGGTCGCGGGTGACCCGATTAACCCAATAGATATCGGAACAATTCTGGCGGGAATGAGTTAATTGACCAATTGCTATCCGCATTTTGGAGGAAATACATGGTACAAGAAAAGTAAAATGTTTAAATGTAAAACACAATTGATACATTATGACTGCAATTTTTTCATTCATAAGATAAGATAAGAATATTCTTTCATTGACCAACTGCTATCCGTGTTTTGGAGGAAATACATGGTATAATAAACGTACATAAAGCCAATCAAAAGTCAAATGTTTTAAAATGGCATATAATCCTAAATCCAAGACTGTAATGTAACTGGACACCTCTATTCAACAAAATGTCTGCTGCGTAACAGTCTTTCTGGATATCTTTTATATATTATTTAGGATAAGTTTAGACTGTAGATTGTGAAATCTAATTTGAAATCGAAATGTGATGCAAGTAAAGAAGTGGACTTGCCTCTTCCAGCTCTTGTTTAGTAAACAGAAATCGCAAGATGTGCAGTCGAACGGGAACCATAAGGATGAGTACGAACGGAAAGGCAAGTGCGGCCTGCGTGGATTTGATCGCCCAGAGCAGGCCAAGACAACCCAACTGGATTATTGTGTAGAGATTCATCTTAGCCAGCCTCACCTGCGTAAAACAACAAACGGAGAAGACACAATACCTGTAGATCAATCAACTGCAATTTGTTTGGTCATCAATTGGTCAGCCACAATGAAACTGTCAGAACTTCTTAACCCTTCAGCGTTCTTAACCCTTTTCTTTTACTTATTCTTAACCCTTTCAATGCATTTTAGTACTCACTGGTCGTTAAAGGGTTAAGAAAGATGCAATGATCGATATCTGCAGGCTCACTTGAATAGAAATAGGAAATACGGAGGGCTTCAGATTATTAACCACAGCAGGTGGTGGAGGGAGAAGGTGGCAGCCAGTCCTTTCACATGCCGTCTGATCTTATACCTTGTTGTATGATTAATTAACTGTCATGTTCACTAGAGAAGCAAAAGTTTCAACTCTGAACTTAGATTTTAACTCCTAGTCACCAGTCCCTCTTTCTTTAGAAACTAAAAAAATGGCAATTCACAATCACATTCTTTGCTTCATGAAAATAGTCGATCCAAGTCTTCTTTGCTAGCAATGGCCAATTTTGCTTTCCACGGCATAACTGTTCTGTACTGTAAACACTTTATTCCTAGAGTTCTCTTTGCCGGCCTTCAATGACACTGTTATGTGCACATCATTTTGTTGCTGAACTTCTATTTAATTTGCTTTGACGTGCGACTGGAAGCGATGTGTCACTCGAGATTGTCTCATTTTTTAATTTAAATAAACGAAGATTATTAAATTCAACGTACCCTTCGCGCGTATCCGACGTCCGGGTGATGTTTGACGGGCATGAACATCAGCTGAACGCGATGCAAGAACTGAATGCCGCTCATCGAAGCAATTCCCATGTAGAGGAAGATGCCGAAGAGAACGGGTAGAGGTACCTGACGCAGGACCGGTCCAAGGAGAACGGAGACACCTGGAAAAGAAAGATCCAAAATACGGTATACACTACAATGGTGAAGAAGATCCAGTGAATCAAGTCTGCGTGGAAGAACAGAGATCGGGTCTCAACTGAAAAAAAGATTTGTGTAACAGGGAAGACAGTCCAACTCTTACAACTGATCCTTATAAAGTGCCGTCTTACTTATTGTCTGTGTGCCATGTTCCTCTGCGGTGCGCGACCTTCTAGTTAATAATAATAATAACAAGAACAATTTATATGGCGCCGTAACGCGGCCATACCGCTACAAGGGCGCTGACCTTTGCTCCCCATATTCACCGCCTCTGCCGTGATTCAACACTAACAGCTGCGCCAGCTCCATGCTGTTACTCCTGACGCCCCTGCCACACTCACTCACTCTTTCATCACTGCCTGACTACGGTAGTTACTGACATTGCTCAGCCTATGATCGCTGGTTGGCGCCTCGATTTGAAATGGGCTCCCTTTGTCCACCCTGACTTTTTCTATGCGCAAGTGGAAACTGTCCTCTTTAGCCATGCTGGATGGAGCTCAGCGCTTTTGAGTAGTCACCTTGAAGCGGCGCTAAATAAATCCTTGTAATGAATCAATTAGTACAACTGGATTGGCTTTAGAAAAACTGAGCATAGAAGTAGTCCAAAACCGGAAAGCATTGCAGAAAAACTGCAACGACTATCAGGTTCCTTTGAATAATATTCAGTGCGTTCAGTGCAAGAGGCAAGTTCTGTATTCATCAACGAGCACTGTCGTTCGTCATATGGCACCCAGAGCGTCACTCGTCAATATGTTTGTATGTGCACTTGTTATAGCGCCCCTTCAAGCTCACTCTACTCAGATGCGCTCCCGAATGCAGAGCGGACACTGCATCGGAGTTTCACGCCGAAGCGCTGAGCAATAATTGTGAGTGAAGGACTTGCCCAAGGTCCTTACGCGGTGAGGTAGATTCGAACCTCGAACCTTCCGGCTCCCAGACAACGACGCCACCACCACATCCACTGCGCCCCATCTTGCATACTCTGCTTACAATAAAAACGAATTGAATTGAATCCTTACCAACCATGAGGTGAACAGCAAGAGACGTCAACCGCTGTTCTTTCACCTCCAACAGCTGCGGCTTCTCCCCGGGCGCGTGCGTCCGGCTGAAGACGCTCAGAGCGGACACGTGCGTCACCGAACGTACGGTAGCGGAGCACATGAACGGCAGGCCGAGAAAGCCGCAGACGGTCGAGAGAATGCCGATGAGAAAGAGGTCGACGTGGTAACCGGATCCTTTCTTCAGCTTGCGATCTTTCTTGTTTACAATCATACTACATGAACAGAGATACGTGATTCATGAGTATTCAATCAATCAATCAATCAATCAATCAATCAATCAATCAATCAATCAATCAATCAATTAATTTTATTGAACCAAGAAGCAAACAAGATAATGCAACACATCAAAAATAAACATAAATACTACGAACAGAGATACGTGAATCACTGAATCGAGAGCTTGCACAGATTTACAAACCATTAACCAATTAATTGAACTGAGTGCAATGCAAAAATTCTTGTGGGGTGCGGTGGTGTAGTTGTTGCCTTGGGGCCAGAAGGTTCGAGGTTCGAATCCACCTCACCGCGTAAGGACCTTGGGCAAGTCCGTCACTCACGATTGCTCAGCGCTTCGGCGTGAAACTCCGATGCAGTGTCCACTCTGCATTCGGGAGCGCCTCTGAGTAGTAAGAGCTTGAAAATGCACTATGACAAGTGCACATGCAATGGTCCTGGCATAAAGAAATGTTCAGCTGAATTGCAATCAATCAAACCTGAGATCACAATCTATAAATAAGTCTGATAAGTTGGCATTTCACTTAAATACGACCAGATTAAGGAAGAGGCTCTGATAAGTGTGCACTGCATTGCTGCAAAAGGTGCTGTATAAGTTTTTACACATCTACCAATCTATCTAGCTAGCTACAGCAGAAGCCAACAAAGCTATGGTTTAGGGCCCAATACGTTCCACAACGCTTACCCTAAGCGACTAACATCAGACTTTTGACGTCAAAGCCAAAACTACAATATTTCTATCCTCCAGGAAAAACAAGTTTGTGTAGCCTGAACAGATCTATGTCCTTTGTCAAATAAAATTTGATGATATTGTTGAAGAATTTGCAAGGCAGAAAGCATGTGGCTGAGAACATTCCTTAAATCGCACAATGTATCTTGCGATAAAGTAGCACAACTGTACAGAACTATGGCATTACACAAATGCTTAGACAACGTTTACAGACAATAACAGAAAACAATAGCGACATACCTGGTGATCTGAGCCTCCATGAAGAGCAAGATGAAGACAAGCAGTGCTGGAATGATGGCCGCAAACATGGTCCACGCTGGTAAACCAACTTCCAAACCAAGTGGATTGATAAACCATCCGCGTTTGTATGGAGCCGTCGGTTTAACACCGTCAGGAACATCGAGTTTCTGTCGTCATATCAAATTTATAGTTAATCAACTGATCTGAATTTATATAGCACCCTTTCAAGAGCGCTACTCAGAGGCTCTCCCGGCCCAGGCCAAGCGTGAAAAAGCAATCTTCAACAGTTGGTGAAACTGAGAAGCAATTTGGGAGGTGTCGCATAGATACGGGAGGCCCATTCCATGTTGTTGGAGCAACCACAGAGAAGGAATGGTATTTAAGTTCGGTATTTAGCAACACTCATTAGGGTGGTCCTCAAAATGAAATGTTTATTCCTTCATGGCAGGCCTACCCACCCCTCATGCACACAATGCCTAATTGAGTACTTCATAATTCCAGCATTTCAGATTGATTAACTCATACGTCAAACTCATGTCCAAAATACAATAGATTGGACATTTATGTAAAAAATGCAATAGATCAGACATGTTGTAAAAAACGCAATAGATCAGAAATGTAAAAAATGCAATAGATCAGACATGTAAAAATTGCAATAGATCAGACATGTAAAAAATGCAACAGATCAGACACGTAACAATCACCATAGATTAGACATTTTCTCGTTACTCGCGTACTTGCATTCGTCGGTCTATGTCGAGTTCAGTAAGCACTTAAGACTGCATCAAACGTGATTATTAAAGTGCATTTATTAAGCGTCAACATCTAATGAATCAAACGTCAACAAAGCTGAGTAACTGCAAAAGAAGGACTTTTGGTCACGGTCCATGCACAACATTAACTGCCCAGTGAGAGGCTTGAAACTTGTACTTCGAGTACTACAAGGCAAGTACACTAACTTATCGAGAAACTTCGAGTACTACAAGGCAAGTACACTAACTTATTGGGAAACGAGTCCCATACTCAGAACACACTTCTTTAGACCACATTAATAACTATGTGTGTGTAACATTTCAAAGAGGTACATAAATGGTACAGTACTACACTGAGGGCTTTAATAGACACATGCTGAGTAAGTTTTTCAATACATACACAGTGCAGCAAACAATGCTCTTTGTCCACCTACTTCGATATAAGTTTCTGGTATAAGATAATCAACCAAGACCATAAGAATGATCGTCATGGGAACGCCAAAGTCACCGATTGCACGACGTGCCTAAACAGAAAAACAGAACAAATAGAAGAAAAAAACTTTCAGAACATCTCAGATATATAACAACAGATGTTTTAATTTATGCAATAAAAATTACAATTTAACCTATTAAAAGCCAAGGCCATTTACAGTAACTTCACTATCACTTCACAATTAAGCAATTCTGTGACACTCTCTACAAAAATAAACAATAACATTTTGTACCAGTAAACAATATACATCGCTCTGTACACCATATTACAAAATATCAAGTACCAGTAAACAATATACATCGCTCTGTACACCATATTACAAATATCAAGTACCAGTAAACAATATACATCGCTCTGTACACCATATTACAAATATCAAGTACCAGTAAACAATATACATCACTTTCTACACCATAATTATTACAAATATCAAACAGAATTATAAACATGTACATTGTACACTGTATGCAAAAGAAAAAAACTCCCAGTGCAGCATCTACTCGTCTAAGGCAAACCCTGCAATGCTATGAAACAAGAGTCACCCTGCACGGTCATGTACAAAAACAAACATAACAGTTGCATAAAACATTATCTATCTTTGCATCGTAACATTTATAATTTATATAGCTCCTTTTCCGATCGTAAAGCTCCTTTTCCGATCCTAAAAATGATGCTGATATGTTGGCATTGCACAGCATAATAATGGAGTAGGCATAAAATCTAGCACCCAGACTTCAGAGTACAATAATTAAAATAAACTGCTTAAAAATAAGGATAATGAAACGCTAATTTATGCACACCAAAAGAAATTCTTCATCAGAACAATAAAATAAACTGTTTAAAAATAAGGATAATGAAATGCTAATTTATGCACACCAAAAGAAATTCTTCAGCCTTACACTTCGCCCGAGAAACTGACTGTTACGGAAGTTTTTGAGATAGTGGGCGATGAGGAACGTTCCGAACGTGAGAATCATCGACAGAAATGCTGTGTTTGGATGTCCATTCGAATATCCGACGCCCTGGTCATCACAGTCTGACGTGAGGTTCAACTCGCTCGTGAAGTTGTTGTATGGTGGTAGACTGGTGGACATGTCCGTCCAGCTGTCCCAAATACTGTAGCTACTGAGATCTGCTATAGTCAGTGTACTGGTGCTATTGTCCGTCGATGCGACGCCTGTATTGTTCCCACACGGCCTCACGTCGAGGGGCGGTGGATAGTACTCGCGTAGAGGGTTTTTCTGAAAGATCTGGAACACACAGAATTCAGAAATTGCTGAGCTTCTTGTGTTTCGTGTGAACCGTTTTGTAAAATAACATATTCAGAATGTGGTTGGCAAGCATAGGGGAAGCTGTTAACAGAAGAATTCACAAAGTAAGATAAGAATATTTATTCTTTAATTGAACAATTGCCAGACCTACATTTTGGTGCACAGACATGGTAAAATAAACGTACATCATCTATAGAGTCAAAGTAAAATGTTTTTAAAAGAACACATAATCATAAATCTAATATTTAGTATGTTCTTATAATGACCAACTATTTATACTGCACTTTGGATTACAGGATATGACATTTAAATACGACAAGGTATCCTTGTTAAAATGATTTCCTCGTTAGGTTGTCTGCCCAAGGGTAGTCACAGCAGAGAGAGGAACAAGTGCATAATAATTGTGTACTAGGTGTTGGCAGAACTAAATAATTAATTAGTGTCATGTGGCTGATGACAATGGTTTATAAGGAGCACAAATGAAGATGATGTTTTGCAAGACTGCCAACACTTAAATTCGACTCCTGTAGTAACTTGTGATCATCTGTCATACCATGAATTATAATCATACTCTTGGTTCTTTTTGCTCGTACTGCTACCATGAAGAATTGAGCCTTTTCTGTGGTTGATACAGTGGTCTGGAATGGCTTTCCTTTTGAGCTACGCCTACACCCTGGGACTCTACCAGGATCGTTCCTTACTAAACTTAAAACTGTTCTGTTTAGGCGTGCTGGAGACGCAAGCGCCTCTGAGTAGCTTTATTTTACTTGAAGGAGTGCTATAGATATAAATGTCCGAATGAATTAATACTGCATAGTGTCAGTTTGAAAATAAATGAGGATTAAAATATAATGTCTGGTTAAGACAGCCATTGTTGACAGAAGCAGCTCACCAATATAAGTTTCTTGAAGACTTCGTAAATGAAGATGAGCGAGATCAGCGAGGCGAATATTTCCTCCGTGAATCGAGTGATGTACTGTACGAGAAAGCTGCCTTCGACCATCACGACGATGACGGCGATGATTGTAATCCAGAGGCTGACCCAGAACCGAAACGGCAAGAATTCAATTCCAAAAGAGTTGCACATCTGAAATAAGTAAAGTCGTCAATGCACAAAACATACGTTTCAAAGTAATATCACAATGCAACAATTTTCAATATGTTTCATATAATTTTTCATGTAAACGCAACAACTTTTGTTGTTGTTGTTGAAAGTTTATTATACTTGAACTCATAATATCATTACACATCAGGCAAGCAATCATTGAGTAAAAACAAGCAATCAAAATCAATTGTATCCTTCAAGGTCTCAACTTGGATGCACTCCTTGCCCAGGACTAGTGGAAGGAAACATTTTCAAGAAGCTAATGGGATGGTGATGGAAGCAGCCCTCCAAGTACATTATGCATCCAGTCCAAAAGAGAAATGCAGTCATGTTGTACCTACCTACATGTCAAAATAATAGCAGATGAAGCCATCCCCATATCTTCAATAAAAGATAACGGCACTATCTCTAACTGTTTACCTTATAGAGAGCTTCTTCAAAGACAAGAACGGGTCCGGTGGCACCGATGATGATTAGCGGCTGACCAGACAGGAGCGAGAAAACCACGCCACAAATGGCAGTGGACACGAGCATTTCGCTAACGCCCATCCACTTATCGGTTTTATCCCCTGTACAATCAAAAGCACAATTCAATCTTTTACCCTCAGCAAGTGGTCAACAACCCCAAATTATTTATACAACCAATGTTTAAGCCTTTACCGACCAAGGTACAGGATTTCCTATACCATTTATTACACTTTGGTCAGTAAAGGGTTAAAGCAATAAAACTCAACTAATTAGGATGACAAGTTTTACAAACATTTGATCTAAATATTTCTAAACCATGATAATCTGCCCTACGGTCTCTCTCTCCAACCTCTTCACAACCCCAGTGAACCTATTCATGCATCACGGTGTCCAGGGACATAGTCGTGAAAAAATTTGGGGTGTCCATCTCCGGGGGGGGGGCCTCCAATGGACATGGTTAAAAATACACAGAATCAGTTTTTTAAATGTGGAAATTACTTATTTGGGGGTTTTACCCATAAACCCACACCCCAATATGCCCATAGTAGAGCAGTCCCTTAAACTAGCCATGAAGCCGCTAAGGATATGAATGATAGCAATCATTTTCTTAGCAATAGCATATGAAAGCGGGTGGCCAGTCCTCTCCCTCACCATCTCATCTTCCCACCGACAGTGTACGGTCGGTGTACTCATTACAGCTGAGTTGGCTAGAGGAGTAGAAGGTGTGCAGCAATCTTGAACAAAAAAAATTAGTCCTGACTGAAATTTGAAACACAAACCTCCTGACCTACAGTCTGACGTGACAACCGCATTTGAAGATATTTATAGATGCATCAACACAAAGTACAAGATAACACTGCACTGTAGGCAACAATAGGAGACATCTGTTTACTCCGGAGAAGTCTGCTTAAGTAAGTAAGAATATTCTTTAATAGACCACCAGCAAACGCACTGCGTCGCACAGGGGTTCACAGAGGAAATAAATAACAGAAAACATCTATGCAAAGTTATACAACATTCGCATAATAAAACTTTCTGGCAAAAGAATCAACTCTAGGAAGGGTTAGATTACGTGGCCTTGATCAAGTATTGTGCGGAGTGACCTTATCGGGAGGGAGGAGGTCGAACGTTTACTCAGGAGACGTCTGTTTACTCACCTAACAGCCCTCCGAACGTTATTGCCGGCGACAGACAGGCAAAGTAGACGAAGAAGAAGGTTGCGACGCATTGTATGTTCAGTCCGTCTTTAATGTCGCTCAGGTAGAACGGATAACGTCGCTTTACGTCGTTCACCAAACCACCGAACAGTCGACCGGTCCGCTGCAGAGGATCATCGTGCTTCTCCTGCTTCTCTACGATTCACAAACACCAACACGTATATAAACAAATGGAAGCAATTCAGACCTCCAACAATAAGCATGCGATAATCTCTCTTGGGTTAAACAGTCTTAGATTGACTCACAAAGGCTCAGCACCATCAATTGAAGCTTGGTCATTAAGCAAGTAAGTAAGTAAGTATATCCTTTGATACTCCATTAATAGCAAATGCACAATGGGTTACATGAAAAACTAGAAATGCAGAAAACAAAGATTTAAGCTGCCAACCACGGCGCCTGACCCACAACAACTCTATTATGCGTTGTAAAAGTCACCATGACAAACAATGGACAATGACACTTAATAATTGCATAACAACAAAAAATAATAACTAAAACAAAATCCTTTTAAAATTATTTTTTGTTTTATTTTTTATTTTTATATTTTATCCTTGCTTTGTGAAAGTCTTCGTGAATAACATGTACAATATTGTCTGTTTAAGTTATGTCTGTGTCAGCTTAGCACTTAAAACTAATAAACAATTATTGATGAATAAATAAAATTGACATAAAGAATGACTCCTTGTTTTTATGCGCTCGGCAAATGTCAGCTCAGCCTCACCTGCAGCTTTCTGTCCGTCTCTCGTGCGTTTCTTCAGCACCTTCTGTCGAGTCTTGTCCATGATCGGCAGCAGCGTCTTCTTGTCCCATTCACCAGGTGGCAGCACAATCGACTCGTGAAGAAACGTGTTCAGAGCATCGAGAAGATCCTGTTGACTTTCGGCCACGTACGCCATGTCATGAAATGTCTTAAATACACAAAAGAGAAAGCTTAGGTTTGGTTCACTCGAAACTATTACGTTCAGAAGCATCTTCAAGTGACAAAAATAAATAATAAATATAATATTATAATAGACTATTCAATTATTCACTCACATTTTAATACAGATAGATATCCAGATCTAGATCTAGAGACATAAATTTATAGATTAATTGCAAATTTCAAATTGCTTAAAAGATGAGTGCCGTGTTGGGTCATGGAACCATCATTCTATGGCTTTGTGTTGAACTAATAAGGTCACGACAACAAATGTGCCACAAAGAGAATGTTACAGACTGCTAAATTTATACAAGTTCAATTTCAGCTAAAATGCATCAATATCACACTAGTATAGTAAAGTCCTATCCCGTTCCTTGAGGAACACATTATCTATTATCTCCTTTTCCATGGCCCTGAGCCAGCAATGGACGAATCCCAAGGTCCTGGACACAGGGCCAGTGTATTGCAGGACTTGCTGTTTACTTCCCAGCTTACGCCGGTACCAACTTATACTGCTTGGTGACAGAGGCACGTGTGCATAAACAACTTGCCCAAGGTCGTTATCCGGAGTCGAACCCGCAACCTTCCGCTCTGTGAGCGAACGCATTACCAGCCTGCCACCAGGTCGCACTAATATCACACTATTCACACTATTAAAATTATGCTCCTTATAAAGGAGATCTTACCGGATCAGCCATAAGAGTTGACACAGATCTTCCAATCTCATGATAATCCAGACCGGCACTCTCCGGACCCATCAGCACGAAAATAAACCGAACCGGGAGGGGCACTTCCGTTAGGTTTTCCAGGTGGCAGGCCTTTGACAGCCGAACAAACGCCATGACCGGATGATCGAGGAAATCTACCGTGCCAACGAGGACACTCGTCGTCTCCGCACCGTCGGGAATCCTCTTGAGGATGTGCGATTCCGCGTGTCGGATCCCAGCCGCCGGAGACTCGGTCGGTTGCTTCGGAGAGAGGACGGCCAAGAAGCTGCGGACAGACGGATTACTTTTGATTTTTGCGTCCAGAGACGGCTCCTTAAACTTGACGTGCTGCAAACACACAATTATTATTAATTAATTGCCGACAACGAAAATAGCTTCTAGTTAAAAATCATAGATGATAACCTAAAGAGGAAAACGTTTTTGATAAGGATGCTTTACCTTAAATTTAAATGTAATGTAAAAAAAATTCCTACATACTGTATTGTGGCATGGCGTAAGAAGGACTCCAAATTTATACCAGCTGTAGAAAATGACCTCATCATTTATTTATTTATTTACTGAGAATTTGATATAGCGCTCCTTCAAGGTTACTACTCAGGAGCGCTCCCAGTCCAACCCCGGTCGAATAAGACAGTTTTGAGAAGAGAAAGAAATGAAGTAGAAGTAGAAAGGCTAATAGGTATTTGACGAAGGATAACAGGGAGCTCATTGCAGGTCGCAGGGCCAGCCACGGAGAAAGCACGGCGCTGCCTGATTGCAGTCCGAGAGCGTGGAACAATAAGTTCCGCTTGCGCAGCTGAGCGGAGAGAGCAGCGGCATTGAACGTGTGTGGTCGAGCAACAGAGCTCCTGCAAGTATAAAGGAGCCAAACCCTCACAGCAGCGCCGGACCAATACGGAAATTCTGTACGTAATGCGCTGTGGGTAAGGGAGCCAGTGGAGTACATCCCGCATGTACTCGGAGACTCGGCCAAATTTGGGAATGCGGCCTATGAGGCGGGCAGCAGTGCGCAGGACCCTATTTAGGGGCCCCACCCGAGAGGCTGGAAGTCCACCGTATATGGAACTGCAGTAGTCCAAGCGCGAAACTACAAATGCATGAACAAGTGTTGAGGCTGCGCTACGAGTCAAAGAGCGGGAAATGACCTTGAGCTGCCGAAGCTGGTAGTAACAGCTGCGACACAGAAGGTTAATGTGCCGCGTAAATGTGAGTTCCTGGTCAAGGATGACTCCCAAATTCCGGACAGAAGTGGAAAAAGTGAAATGTGGATATTTCAAGGATAGGGAAGCTAAATCAATTTTGGAAAGCTGCTGGGGCGTTCCAAGCCAGATAAGCTGAGTCTTATTAGGGTTAAGGCGCAGGCGGTTTGAGGACATCCAGGACATGATCATAACGTGACCTCATTACAATATGATTTCAAAATAACATGACCATGCTATAACATGACCTTATTACAGTATAAAGATCTACTTCTACCCTGACCGGGAATTGAACACCCAACCTTATAATTAACAGCTCCCATGCCAACCACTACACTATATCACACTCTCTATGCTGCACCAAGATCACGATCAACTATAAACTAGATGAATAAGTAATGTTGTGGATTATATAAGTGACTATGTCTAGTACAAAAAAACAAACACTTCAGAACTGTAAATTGATGCCAGAGTTGAAGCAGCGAGCAAATACAGAAATACTCGAAGTGTCCTTCAAGTGTTGAAGATGTCTTAAAATAAACGTGCTTCCATTCATACTCTAAGAAGTGTTACCGGTACTCAAGAATCAAGTGTTTCATCCTACTACCTTGCATAGATTTCATTTCAACACGAGTCAACATTTATAGAAGCTAATATTTATATAAACTTACGGATCCTTCTTTGGGGATTGGTTTCTGTTTGGTTTCATCAGTTTGTGGCGATTCAACTAACGAAGCTCCAACCGGGGTTGAAATGGAGGCTGCCTTTGACATCATGAACAAATCAGGACTCGTGTCACACGACTCCTTGAAATTGGGAGCGGAATTCGGACTGTAAGAAAATGAACAGCACAAATTATTTTAATTCATATGCATTTTCATCCGTTTCAAGTAGGAGAGTGGATGGTGATGCGAGCATACCGGTATTTTCTGCAGTAAAATTACTCTGCAAGGAAAATTTATGTGTTGAAGTGGCTCACTAGTGTGTATAATTGTATATTGTATGCGTATGCAAGAATGTTTCTAGATTTCTGTAGAGCAATTTTTATTTAAGGACCCCTTAACAACACTCAGAACCTCAATATGTTTTTGGGACCAGCACAGACGCATCTGAACAAAAATTGAGATGGCAACTTGAAATTGAACTTATGGAGTAGGAAAAATTATGAATATCCACACAAAGATTGATTTAAATGGATGCACTGAAACAAGACAATGCACAGTTTCTTACACTCACGTAAAGAAAATCACAGGAAATCTTTCTAGGCAGCCAAGCAGGAGATGACTGAAGAATGGGATGAAATTGGAAAAGAGAAGGTCATGTATTTACGTCAAGCAAAACAGATTCGAAAGGCCAAAGAGGGAAATTAAACCTAATTAATCCATTTCAATATACAATCATACATATAAGATTCTGTAGCCATAACACAATAAATCTTATCAAGGCCAAATAAGATGAGGTAATTGTCCATACAAGTTCTCAGTTAGCAGATTACTTCAATGTATGGTCATGTACCGGAATTAACATTCATGGACAATAAATGCAGTACACTGGTCCACAAATGCCACAGTCATTGCCAAAACAACGTATCAAATATCAAACTAACTAAATCTTCAATTATGAAACTGCAACAAAACATAATAACTAAATCAAAACATGCAAGAGAAAGTTTCAGTTGGAATGGCTTCAGTATTTCAAAAATAAATTCCAAATTAAACACCAAAACAAATATCTGTACATTGAGTGAAACATACAGCGAAGCCTTGACAAAACATGCACTCTAAGAAGAATCATGCGATGATATCAATTTTTTTGGCAAAACTAAGAAAGTAATGTAAAGAAAATATCCACACATTTACTCAAATAATAGCTGAAACACAAAACAACGTTTGCGTTTGGCAAAATATAAGCTCAAAGCAGCATAACGAGGAAGAAAAGAGATTCAATTATGCAAGTGAAGGCGTTGAGATGGTCGGTCAGATGAAGTCCTTCAATTAAATCTGATCATAATTGACAATGAAAAGAGTGATGCCATCTGGTATCATGGTATGCAATCTGACATCACGGTATGCAATCTGACATCATGGTATGCAATCTGACAACATGGTATGCAATCTGACAACATGGTATGCAATCTGACATCATGGTATGCAATCTGACATCATGGTATGCAATCTGACATCATGGTATGCAATCTGACATCATGGTATGCAATCTGACATCATGGTATGCAAACATTCCAACAAAGCAAGTCTAACAGGACATCCATCAGTCACTGCTGCTGCAAATCAAAATTGACTTGCACTTCAACTTGTACATGTATGTATGACAAGTCTGATTTTAAAGTCAAGACAGACATCCAAAATTACAATAAAAAAGCAGGATACGGTAGAAATTAATTGAATAAAATCAAATCTTTTAGTACAACTCTGAAGGCCAACAATGTCTAACAACCCACAGATATTGCAAAAAAACAACTGATCTGTAAGTCTCCCAAATTAAACTTTGATTAATCAATTAAATTTGATTAAATTGGTGGTATCTGTTATATAAAGTGCAAAAGACTGTTTTAAAAGTCACTGAATGAAGCTCTAACTTCCTAGTTATAACTTTCTTTTTACATAAACTTAAATCGCTTCACGTGCTGAAGGTGATGAATGCATCAGTTTTGTGAGTGAACTGTTATTTCAAATTGGTCAACATTTTCAACAATTTATTTTTCATCAGCATTTTCACTTTAAATGCAAAACGATCACTCAATTATTATTCATTCAAACGTTTCACTTTGCTACTTACTCCGGAAATCAGTCACTCGATATCATGATACAACAAAATTAATCGAACAAGCCGAAATTAATTGATTAAAATTTTTAAAACGGAATCAGAACTTCTTGATCAAAAAGCATCAACAATACAAACAAATGGTAACGGATCAAACAGAAGCAAAACTCCAACAAACATGTGTTATGATTTACATGGTACAGTGTATTAGAGAGTGACATGGAAATTTGGGGGAATGGGGAGATAATCTGTGGAGATGGAATAAAACAAGTAGGAATGGGGCACGGATGGAAGACTTTCTTGCTGCGGGACAGGAATGGAGACAAGATTGTCACTCCACATCACTCTCTACAATTAAATTCTTTAACCTTATCTAATAACAATCGAAATTGTGAACGTGGCCAACATTGCGTGGCCTGCTGCGGGACAGGAATGGAGACAAGATTGTCACTCCACATCACTCTCTACAATTAAATTCTTTAATTAACCTTATCTAATAACAATCGAAATTGTGAACGTGGCCAACATTGCGTGGCCTCAACAGTGAGTGGTCTGAGTAGCACTGACGTACGTACACAACAACTAACCAGTTACTAAACTGTCCAGGAACACCACCACCACCACCACCACACGAGGAACTCGGGCAACCAGCGGAAGCGCTGGAAGTGTTCCACAATCTGCGTCCATGTCACATAAACATAGATTAAATAGGGAGAAAATAAAATCACCACAACATCAACATAATCGACAAGCAGAATTTCAATAAAGAGTCTCCTGAAACATTAATTAGTTCAATTAAATGGTACACCGCATGAAAGTAAATCACGAAATTAAAAATAACAAAGCACATGCAAACAAGCGCGTAAATGCAAAAAAGCAAGGCATGCGTACTAAAGGAGGGATGGTTAGAAGGTCACAGTTGGCTTGAAGCGCACGTTAATCATCAGCCATACTTCAAAGTCTACGGCATTCATCAGCCCTTCAACTATGGCATTCACTAGAAACCCATTCCCAAACGCAATCTTACAAGCGCACCAAGCAACTGTTTCTAAAGGAATTCATTCACCATCGAACAGAATGCAGCATATTCTTCTGACAAGTAACCAGTTTTTAAACCCAGACAGTAAAATTAAAATTTTTAACAGTGCAATGCAATCAAACACTGGTAATAAATTCACTACAAATTCGGTGACAGTCATTCTAAATTTCGTTTCTGCTGCATTTACTAATTAATATATGCACCCTAAAACTATGCCAACCACACAGGACATTCTATTATTATCGAGAAAATCGATCAGCCTCACTCTACTGCCTATTGTCCATTTAAAATGGCTTTGTGGTCAAAGCTTTGTAAGTTTCTAAATTTCTAATAATATTTTTTGAATTGCGACATCTGGGATCCAGTACCAATTCTGCTACAAGTGAACTGAATAAAAACTTTTAAAGTGCCTGCTTCAATAATGCTGAGACTTCAATCAATGGACCCTGCCAAATTGAAGCAGCTCCCAAGGATCAGGTTACAATCGAAGCCAGTGGGACTTTATCAGAAGTCAGTACTTCCTTATTTCTTATACTGTTGGTGCACTTGACAAACTTCACCATTTCAAGTACATGTAAATTCAATCTGAAGACTCGTATGCAACGTTAGACAGGATCCACCAGACAACTGTACGGGACTACAGTCGAGCAAGCATCACATTTACAGCTGAAATATGATTCAGCATTTCGTTGTTATTCGAGGCTTTGACCTCTGCCCTCTATGTATCACTGAAACAGCTTGTCACTGTTAGAATCTATCCCCCTCAACTACTGTGATGGCAGGCCACATGGCAGACCACATGTCACAATCAGCACAGACTGCCTACTGTAGTTCTCATTCTGTCTTTACAAGAATCAATATGCCTAAACGTGATGTCTGCAAATGGGACAATTAAAGTAGGCAGAAAAATAAACTATCATGGCATTAAATCACACCATAACTGCATTGCAAAATCGACTTTTCAAGTCAATGAACATAATTATCCTACAGCAGGCGACAGTGCTAGTACTTCACAAGACTTATGTTTAACCCTTTAATGCCGAGATGGTAGTAAATGGTATGGGAAATCCTATACCCTCTGGCATTAAAGGGTTAAGTTGATTATGACTTGCACCAGAACTACTATTCAGAGCTTTTTGTAAGGAATTTTTATAATTGCACAACCCATTCTCTCCCTTCTCACCCTCCATGGTAATGGTAAATTACTCCCAATAGGATTACACTGACCTTTTTAAAACTATTTTTAACTGAACAGAAGTGCTTCTACAACAGCACAAATCCATTGAGAACTGCACGTTTTGTGCAGAACGGCAATCTAAAAAAGCCCTGCTACTTTTAATGGCATTTAGAGTCTAAAATTTACCAAGACAATAGAAATCAGTCAGTCACCCTCAGTCGGAAAAAAATACTTTTAAAATTAGCTTTCCCTCCTATAAATCTTCCAGTACTGCTGATTGTGTCTGGGTTTAGAAATTAATTAACAATGGATTTAAAAGGCTTAGGTTAAGCACAAAAATGCCAAATGTTCTGTAGGTCTATCACAGAATTGTCAAGTTAATAGCCTGGGCTTATAAATTAATTACCAATGGATTTAAAGCAAATGTCTAGTTTTAGGTTTGGCACAAAACTGCGATTTTTTTCTGTATTCCTGTCTAGCACAAAATTGTCAAATAAATTGTCTGGGTTTAGAACTGAATAGCTGTTCAGAAGAATGCACAGTGTTCAGCCTATGTATTGTACAGCAACCAATTGTTCACCTCTGCGAAAAGCTAGACAGATTGAGATGCGTGTAATTTCTCCGAAGGAAAGCCTGCTGCTCGGCCAAATGCCTAACACACACATACACACACACACACAGACATACTATCCGCTTACGACAACCAATCAGAATAGATCATATGTGATAAACTCAAACAAGAACATCTAGCAACACTGCTGCATGTAACAGAACAACAAATTATAATAGATTTTTTAAGAAGCCAATGCTCCACAACAGTTATAGATTAAATTAAATTATAATGACAATGTGAATTCATGAACAACTAGATTTACTGATGTAATTAGAACAAGACATGCAATGATGCTTAGGACTGTTTAAATTAAAAATGTAAACACAGCCCTGTCCATTAATTACTTCTAGATAATTATATAAAACAGGTGGAAATGAGTTAAATGTTACTCAAAAAACAATGTTCTCACAACAGACAACAACATAATTAAACAATTAATTAAACAAAACTCAATCACTGAAAAGTACAATACAGTCCTGTCTATTGTTTCTAGATATAACACCCTTTTAAGAACATAAAGATGACAAATTTCACAAACACTGGCAACAAAAACAATAGAAGTTTTAACAAAGCAAACTAATTAAAACATCGCTGTAAATAATTAGTGATACGGACTCAATAATCATTATTATTAAACTGTCATTTATAACGCGCCTAAACAAAAATACAATCATGTGCTATGTTTATTAACACCTAACTGGAAGCAGATTTTCATATGAAAGTTAGACCAACTAATGTGAGTTAGTAATGTAATGTAATTAATTAAACCATTTGATCTGCCACTGATATGCATACTTATTGGTATGATATCGTTGATAGCATCCTCTGGATATATTCGTAGGCGAATTCATATGTCTTAAATAGTGTTTTTCTGTTCATCTAAAACAACTGTCTCAATATCTATCCGTATGTCTCATTGGCTTTAAACATTTGCAAATGTGATGCTCATGTAATGCATCAATCAGATTCACTCATTCATAATAGAACTTTATAAAGCACCCCCTTGAAGGCAACTACACAGAAGTGCACCCAAACCCCAGCATAGCCAAAAAGAATAACTCTCAGGTTGGAATAGAACATGTATCGGAGTGGACCTTTGCCATAGATTACTCAATGGATAATGTATACTTTCACTGTCATGTCTGTACACCAAAATGCAATACAATACAATACAATTCACCTTATTGCAACCAGAAAACAACAAAAGTTGCGGATAGCAATTGGTCAATTAAAGAATATTCAAGATTATCTTATTTTCTCCTGTAATCTCTAACATCACGATTTTTTTTAAACTGACCTGTGCTTCAACAGCAAAGCGCGAAGGACTTGACCCTGGACATCAGCACACAACTGACCACCATTAACCAATTGGTCAACAATATTTGTGGCAATTGTTGGAAGGTCACCAGCATCCAGATCCAACAAGATGGCGGCTACATGAACAACAAAACAACGACAACAATCAAAATCACAATGCAACACAACTGCGCTTGATACAGTGTGCCCATCAAAATTACGAAGAGAAAAACCGACCCTACAGCACAACATTGATCATGCAGAGCCTTTGTGCATTAAGAACTTAATATTCATAATTTATATACTGGTAGTTGCGGTAAGAGTGTAATAAGTATCTTACAAGTATCAGAATGGCGTTAAAATCATTAAGAAGAAAGGTTCAGCAGCATGCAAACAGTCTCCGATATAAATAACTAACTGCTCATGGGCTTCAACACCAAAAGAACCAATCAATCATACAGAGTTGACATTTAGCACCACATTCACAGTTAATGGACGGTATGTCAGGTAAAAGCAACGTTTTTCAAGGTGTTTATGCATGTACGTACGTATGTTACATTGTATATGGACATTCATATAGCGCCTATTAAGCTATTAAGCTCAAGAAGGCACTTAACATAGCTACCAGACAGTTCTAATCAAATGCAACTTAAGTGACTGAGAATGTTTTATGAGATACGTGCATGCAAATTGTTAATGAAAGACTATTCCGACATGAAGATTCAATACACGAGAAAGCAAACTTAAAAGTTAAACAGTCCAATTCAGTGTGAAATATAAATGAACAATGAGTTACGATACAGTTGTCGCCCAGTCTCTGACATTGAAGCGCGTGGGGCCCTTCGCTCCGCTGCGAAGGGACAACTGCTTGTTCCACGGGCTCGCTTAGCTACCAGACAGCGCCGAGCCTTCTCGGGTGTGGGGCCGTCAACCTGGAATGACCTTCCCCAAACCTCCATCTCCTCCACCTGACCAGTCAATCTTTATTTCTCAAGTCCCTTAAATCTTTTTTCTTTAGTCGTCGCTGGGCTGGGAGCGCCTCTGAGTAGTTTCTTGAAGAGGTGCTATATAAATTCTAATAATGAATGAATAATGAATTCAGATATTAGTGTGAAGAAATTGCATCTGTGGAAAAACGGTAAATATTCTATAACATCTCCCTACGCTATTGTCACCGAACCTGATTCAATGCGGCGACGCAGTTCAAGCAGACTGTGGAAAGAAAGTGATGAGACGTGTGGTTTTCCCCAACGCTGTGCTGTCTCCTCCACTTCCTCCTCGAACTTTATCCAACGAGCTTTCTCGTGCCACGCCCACTCCTTGTTCTCACCAACACACAGCTCGTCCAGCTCCACAAACATCTATAGCAAACAGACAATCAACTTAATCGAACCAGTGAATCGTTTTTCATACAAAGCAATTTCTTGTCTGTCAATCCTTCCTTTATTGCATCATTTGAAGCTGGTGCACATGACGATTTTTGAAAATGTGTAATGCCTTTTACATAAAATATGAAATAAATGTAGTATCACATTTAAGCAAAAATTAATAAGCTTTGGAGTTTGCAGGACACACGAATACACAAGTGTGTGTCACTGCGAGGCTTGTAAAAGGCATAGATACATACATGAATGTTCTGAAAGAATGGTGAATAGTTACCTATCAACACAGAGTCTAAATTCATATCCAAGTGTATTAAGCAAAACTTGAAAACTCTTGCCGTGTACTCAATTCAGTCACAAACAGTTATAAAATGGAGAATAGTATATAATGGGCTCATGTGCATTTCATGCCTCTGCTCCAAGGAACCAAGAATCAATTATTTTCTTAGTTCAAATTCACTTTCTTCCTTCAAAAACTGGATATCTGAAGTCCTGCATCGTCTCCAGGCCCATATTCACATTTCAGTGAGACCTGGGAAATGGATGGTGGTGGCGGTCGGTGGATACCTTATGATGCTGCAGCTGCTGTTCGGACTGCGGACGTCTCTGCAGAACTGGCGCCGTCCTCACTTTCTTCACGTGACCGATGTGAACGACGGACGCCGTGTGATGCGAGATCTTGCGCCGACGCATTCCCTTCGAGTCGTCGAACCTGTGACCTAAACAAATCAATCAATCAACCAATAAACAACAATACATCGTGTGAAAAATCATCCGACACTATCCGGAACGATTTTCTTTCGAAAATCTGAACATGATCGTAGACTCTGAATTTCTTAAGCGCCACTCAAAAGCCATGCGCGAGGCACTGAAGATAATTTATGATCGCTGCGTCAAGTCAGAGGGGTTGTCCAAAGAATAGTAGTCAAGCCCTTCGATTCATCGAACATGAATGCGAACAACACTATATATAATTCCAAAACAATCTTCTACTAAAAATCCGAACATAATCAGCGGAAGTAGAGACAGTCCAAGGTTGTCAGCCATTATTATTATTATTGCCTGGCCAGCTCTAGCAAGTTAAGTTGTAAAACTCCATATGTTGGCAAGAATAAGCATTATCAACTTTCAACTTTAGGACAAAATTCTACTTAGCACGTGCAATTTGGAGTCCTCATTCGTAACGTTACCTTATCAAATACCGTAGAATAGTTCTGGTGTATTTTATACCACGCCTCACCTCCAAAAGGTTTTGTAATAATGTAGGCATCACTCACTGGCCATATCCTGCAAATGAACTCCTTCTAACGTCATCGCTTCGTCGATTTCTGTCGGAACCTGCTTCAACGTGTTGCCAAACGAAACTTCGCTTCCGAGTCGACGGCGACTGTACAGCTCAAGAACAGGAAGACGATGGCGCTGGCGACCATGCGCCGACGACCTCCTGAAACAGCACGACACGTGCCTGGCATCACCATTGGCCAACACAGACAAATCACAGCGAATGGATGGATGCAACACGGATGATGTCAGCTCAAATACCCGTCACTTCCTTCTCTGGTTCTCTGCTTCCAAGACAGGTTCAATGTCCGATATTACTCATCTATTCTTTATTTGATATTTGATCCATCCAGCTGATTTTTGACATTCTTCTCCATGTTCACATTTCCGGTTGCAATATCTACAGATCTAACATTTCTGATTCTACATGCAATGCCAAAATAATACAAAACCCAGATGGATGAAGTTTCAAAACTTCGAAACTGATCCTGACTGAGTCTGATATATGCACCAAACTGATTTGCATTAACCCTTTAATGCCGAGATGGTAGCAAATGGTACAAGAAATCCTATACCCTCCGGCATTAAAGGGTTAAGAATTTTTTTATTAATCTGAAAGACCGTAACCCAGGTAACCTTTAAATTTGTTTAAATGTACATCATAAATGCTCAGTTATGTTATGTTCAATGTAACAATATGCTGACATAATACAGCAAAGACGAAGCATACCTAGACTTCTGATGTCGTGTTGTGCCGTCACTGCGTTCTGACATTCGGTTGGCTTTTAAAAAATCCGGAACTTCCTGTTCGTCGGGATCAGCGCCTGTGAATAATAAAGCAAAACACACACAGTCAATTTAAAATAATAAAGCAAAACACACAACACAGTCACTTTCTAATACAAAGGGAGAATGTGTAAATATTATCTAATGATCTCCAAATCACGATAAAGGAAGGTCTCAACCAACCAACGAACCAACCAATCAGAACCCTTTCAAGATATCTACGCAGAGGTGCTCCCGGCCGAGATTTAAAAAACCCAGTTACTAATAGAGCAATCTGACACTCATTGAGATGGATACCCATGCCACTCAGCATCAACTGATCGGCCCAAGTCAATGCTCACAAAGTTCACAAATCAAATGTTTCAATTCAAAACCCATTTTCCCCAAACACATCGTTCTAAAATTCATAAAACTGCGTTTGAGGCAACTTGTTCAGAACGTAAACAAACTTACCAAGTATAAATGAAACCTTCGGTCGGGCAGCGTCGTTCTCTCCACGTCCATTCTCCGTTTTCGAGACTCGAGGAGAGTCGATGTCAACAGTCGTCGACTTCGAATCTCCCGTTGACGGTGCTGCCATCTGGTTAATACAGATCACCGGCATTTGTTCTCGACTCGCATGACCGATCAGCGGTGACCGCACGGACGTCTCGTCGTCAAGACAACCGGATTCATCATTGTCCGGTTCGTTTAATTTCCGCTTGCTAGCGGTCAGAGCGTCTTGTACAACGGCGCCATTAGAAACGGAATTCTTGTTTACGAAATCGGGCGTGACGGCAGAGAACGACGATTCGTCGAGAACTAAATCGCAACTGCGTGACTTGTCGAGCGTCGGATGACTCCTTCCAGAATCCGGAACTGTTTCACCCGAAGTCTGTTCAAAATTAAATGAAAATTAATGTAGCAGATCAACTAAACAAATATTCGGAAGACACTGTGCAATGAAACTGTATTGAAATGGTAGGAAAACCAAAGCCTCATATGTATAAATGCTACAAATTATTAAGCAAACAGAAAGCTTAAAAGTTTTATTCGTGCATTTGACAGTGTCTAATTCAACATTTTTCTCGATTCCATCAAGAGTGAAAGTCGTTTTGTGCTTTTAATTTCACTAAATAGTAAATACTGCTCCATTAGTTTCCTCAACAGCAAACATTGTATCATAAAAATTAAGTCGATTTATTTTTGACCTATCAAAACAATTCACTGCTAAACATAAGGCTTGAGAAAACATAAATTTCTAAGTTGCTTGGAGGGAATTATCCCAAAATCAAATCCAAATTCATATTACAGAAGAATGTGTGGTTTTTCTTAAACAATTTAGCTGGAATAAAATCATGTTGGGTAGAGCATAGGTCACAATTTTCATCTCTTCATATGCACTTTTATAAGAACCCTGACCATGAAAACAAGACCTTATAAGGACCATCCATTGAAAGGTCCTCAAAGAGAGATATATTAGTCATAATGCCAGTTTATTACACATTGAAAACAATGCTTTCAATACAACACACTTGTGCACAATGCTCATTAATCCTTACACCCATATGCACAAAAAGAAAGCACAATTCAAATAATACTTCAAGGTTCTTGTCATAAATTGGAGACAGAATACAAAAAAGAATCACCAGATGTCAGCAAACAATCAAACATAGACGACCCATTGTTCGAGTGACCCTGTTAAGTGGGATCTACTATATTGCTTCACGGAACTTATTTGAGCTGTGATTACATGCAAAAATAATTATAATTCGCCTTTTTAAATTTCCATTGTGATCCTTCATTTCCAACGCATTTCTTGTCGGTCTAAAAAATTAACGGGCCGATTGACTGAACATACTAGAAGAGAAACTCACGCAATACAATGCGAAAAGCAAAAGACAAAAAAACTATTAACTGGGGTGAACTGCGATGATACTGACTTCTGATTTGCAATGAGCAGACGAGGGTGTTACTGAGGTACTTTCTGCATGTCGCGGTGAAAACTTATGACTCGATCGATGTCGTTCGATCATTGGATCCATGGAACTCAATGGCTGCCACGTGTGTGGAAAGACTCCCATTCGATGATGAGCTACAAAAATAAACAGTTTTCATCTGAATCACCTTGAATTTCACATTGACAAAATATCACAATTGGTTGATGAAGGTATTTGTGTATTGTATTAGCATAGTATCACCTTTGGTTGATGAAAGTATTTTTGTATTGTATTGGCATAGTATCACCTTTGGTTGATGAAGGTATTTGTGTATTGCATTAAGTAGGCATATTATCAAAACATTACATTCTCTGTGTAATCTAAGTTGAGATGCAAAACAAGAATCTTATGAAAAAAATCTTATGAAAAACTGATAAACTGATTTCACACATTATTAACTGATTTCATCAATGCAATTTGTAATGCTTCACATCCCAAATGCTCTGATTGGATCACATTTAAGCACAGTGATTGGATCACATTTCAAGCACATTGATTGGATTAGTAGTAGTAGTAGTAGCCGTTTATTGACGAAGCATCAACCAATAACAAAATAAAAGCAATCGGTACAAACTCAATGACTTACAATGATTACATTTCGCATGATGCATGCAGTAAATCAGCAATGGAGAAAAGACAAAGTATTATTTTCTTACACTCTGCTGAGTTTGGCAAAATAAAAACAATATCCAGAAACCATACAAAGCAAACTTGACACCTAACTCAAATAAAAGCATTGCCGCACGAAGACAAAGAGAAGCGTGGCATCACCTGTAACGTCATCTTCTGAAAGACAATGCCAGGAAGCAGCTGGCTGCGAGTCGGAATAGAATCCCTCGCGAAGGTCGAACTTATCCGACGACAGACGAGTGGCTGAGTCGAGAAACTCTCGCATCTCGTCGTTCTCTTCCGAAGTGAGTCTGGGAAATTCTGCGTCATGTTCTTTAGTGTCAGCTGGAGATGGATCCTATTGAGACAGAAAGACAGAAATGGAATATATTGCATAACAAAGTACTTACACATCCATCCAAGTAGACTACGTTCTGCTTTTCCAAACTGTTTGCCCATTACTAGAGCCTGGCAATCATTCACTTTTCACGGCAGTTGTGAGTGAAGGACTTGCTCAAGGTCTCTACATATAGTCCGTGCCTCTCAGTCAAGTCTCGAACCCATCCTCTCCACGTAATAGGTTGAGTGCTCTAATCAATCCAACACATCAAGCTTGAAGGGGCGCTACAACAAGTGCACATACAAACAAAAATCAAACTAATCGGCCATCTTGATGTGTTTGCTACGAGTCTAGCAGCCAGAGTTTTGAAGACTGACACAGTACATCCCAATTTCTTCTGAGGGCTGCCCAGGGTACATTTAAACATAACAGCATCATTGTATTCAGCATTTTTGCAATTTTAAAGGCAAAATGTTTAACTTCACATCAAGCAATACCACATCAACTTCAACTGATGTCAGAGGACGATGTGGCCCATTGTCTGCAGTTCTTGCATACCAGAAAATCAGAAAGATTTAATGCTACTCTAGAACTAAAAACTATTTGAACTAAATAGCTTAAGTATAAACTAACTGCAACATTTTAACAATTAAACTAAATAGACATGACAGTATAGCCTACATAGTTACAAAACCAGTACTGCTGCTCATAGTTTCAATTTACATTAAGGTCAGAAGATTTATGTAATTTCAAAATAAACTACCGTAGTACAATCTTTGATATCAGTTGGCCTACTGCTTGCAAACTTTCACAATCACCACAGTGCCCTCAACAAATATGTGTCTAGTATTATCGACTTGTACCTCAACATAGATTCATATATATATATTATATATATATATATATACATACATATATATGTATGTGTATACATATATATATATATGTATGTGAGGCAGTGAACCAACAGAAATATACAGAGAGAACTTCTGTAATTAGTTACTTTAAAAGTAGTTATCTGACTTCAGTTACCAAACTAAAAATCATAGTGCTGACCGAGAGTCTGAAGAAAAACAAAGTATGAAATAACTGAAAACAGTTTATAAATATCTAACAGACACATTTAATCCCTTCATTAGACAAAACGTAAACATAATCATGTATGTATGATGAGTCACAAAAACAATGGCTTTCATGTTACACTTAGGGCTAGATAGCTAGGGAACCAGCTGCACATTTAATAGGTTGCATTTAAACATTCTATAAATATCACATACAACAATATGACATACAAAGAGAAGGAACTACCACTCAAATGTGTAAACAAATTATATCAAAGGACAAGAGAATCACTTAAACACAAATCCATCATAATAGAATTATCCCATTATAATTTACAGCTGCAGTGATGTAAGCTAATTTCAAAAGCAGGGACTGGAATATCAAAACAAAACGTAAAAATCAAATTCACACAAAGTAAGTATAAAACCAAGCTGGAAAATAATTTGGAAATGCTCCCAATGTAGATCATGCAAAACATGTCTTTTTACCACATCAATCACTGAAATTCCCATAAAACTGGTTTGCTAGTAACCGTAACCCATTTAAATAATTTTCATCAATAAATGCAATCAGAAGTCTTTCAAAAAATTGTAATGGTCAGCACTGGAACCAGGGCTTAAAGTGTGGCAGGATGGCTATGGACAGCGTCCTGGCACTTAGTTTCAAATCTCTATGCCGTCCTGCCACTTATTTGGCCTGAACACCCGAAAATGTATGCAGCATCCTGGCACTTCTTTTGGAAAGGTAAGGGGCGTCCAAGCACTTTTTTTTACACTTTTAGCACTGACTGGAACTTTAATTATTAGCCAAAGCGTATAGCTTCAAACAAATACTAACCAGGCGGATTCCTGATTCCGTGGAATTACCCCCCCCCTTCGGTCCTCAACTTACCTGCGAGAAATCATCCATCGGGACGAGGCAAGACTGGACATCGTCCGTGCTTGTCCCTCCGTCGTCCATGACAACCGTTGCACCACTTGGTCTCCGTTGTCAAACAACTTAAATAGTACCGCAGCAATCAACTGAAACACGAAACAACACAAACAGAATCAAAATTTAAAACCTGCTTGAAAACGTGTAATAGTCATAAGCACAAGTTTGCAACACAAACGTTCCAACCTATGTGAACAGGCCAATGAGGCCATGCTATCGTCATAGTGCACAATCAGCAAAAAGTTAACATTCAACCCTGAAGACAAATGTACCATCGTCCATCTTATCAATCCAATCTAAGTGATTCATCCTAGCAAGCAGGGAAGCTGTCCAGTCACGTGATCAAAATTCTTCACCTTCAACCCCTCTACCCATGTAACATGCGGGGTAATCATTTTACTCATAGTGCGTGCACATGCACACACACACATGCATGCACTCACAGAGTACATAAACTTACAAGTTATATATAGGTGACCTTGGCCAAGAGGGACCACTTTTCGGAAATGGACTTATAATTTACAGATTTCATACGCTGATATCATAATTGAATCATGACAAAAATGTCAGGACGTTTAGTCCAAAGTTTTTCACTCCCTTTGTACATGAAAACATAAAAAATCATTTGGCGGGAGATCTCATATAAGAATTAAATCAGTCTCCACCTGATGCAAAAATAAAGAAATTTGGCCTCAATGCATCAGGTGCGCAAGATAGTTTGTAGACAGCGAGTCGAAAGGCACAGTTGCATCAAATAAATGCAAAGATCAAAAATAATGGTTTTAGGCAAAAATCCAATTTCTGGCTTATCTAGAAAGCGACAAGTGGTCCTTTTTCGCAGCTGAGATCACACACACACACACACACACACACACACACACACACACACAATATATATGTACACATATATACATACATGATTACATGTATATACACATATGTACCGTATATAATATACAGGGTGGGCCAATAGGAATGCAACAACTTTGACGCCTTATAACTTGAACACTTTTTATCTGAGAATCTTGGCCTATATATCAGATTGAACACAATTATCCATTTTATCATTCGGCAAAATATCTAAGAGATACTATTACGACTTTGTGAGATAATGCTATTAATGTCCGATGTTCCTTTTTTGCCATGAAACTGCAAGAAAAAACCAAAAGTCTTAAACTGAATATGTCAATGACTCAATTCTAAACAATCACTAGTTCTAACAATTAATAGCAATTCATATCTTGAGTGAATTTATCATAAGTCAAACAAATATTCAATATGTCCACCACGTGCTTTAATGACAGCATAGACACGAGACGACCACTAATGGCTGTGGCCATCTGTCCAGTGCTCGGGTTATTTCAGCCCAGCAGTAAACAATCAATTTTTTCAAATGTTCAACGTCACGCATCGGTTCACGATAGACCAGTTGCTGAAGACAACCCCAGATCGAATAGTCAACCGGGTTTAAATCCGGACTGTTCTGTGGCCAGTTCTCCGGCTCAATAAACTCTGGCCTACGTTAGCGTTCAGATAGGCAACCGTATGACGTGAACGATGCGCCGGCGAGAGAACGTTTGCGACCACAGTTGCGGCTGTTAGACGTTCCCGTGGCAATGGGGTGGCATCAATTTGTTTAATCAATCGATGTAGAGCATATTTATTCCATTTTCTAGAAGGGAATTCTATCAACATCTGATGTGCATTGTATTCTTTTTCTAATCTTAAGAGTCTGATTAAAATTCTATCCTCTTCCGTGAGCGGCGCCATGATGTTCATTATTTACATTCAAAATTGAGAGGTGTGCGCCGCACCGACATTTATATTTAAATGGTGCCGTCTATCAGCGCAAGATTTGACACAGTGGTAGAATGGATAATTACCTTCAATTTGGTATATTGATCACGATGTTCGGATAAAAATTCTTCAAGTTATAAGGCGTCAAAGTTGTTGCATTCCTATTGGCCCACCCTGTACATATATAATAATAATTGCTTGTGGCCTGTGCTTCATCTTAGGAAGAACTAAGTCTTGTGTGCTTCAGTCTCATCCAATCCTGGCCCTAGTTCTCTTTGCTCTGCTGTACTATTCAAAGGTGACCTGCTCTGGTTGGTCCTCAGATTCTGATGAAAATAAAATTAACCCATTAATCACCAAATTTTAACTTGTGTTCTTGTGAATCGTTTCAATTGCATAACTGTACACTATAACCGGTTGCGATCTGTCAACCGGATTGATCAATGAAGAAAAATTATTATTATTATTATTATTATTATTATTATTATTGTTGTTGTTCACCATATAATTTGCTCTGAAATTGAGCTGCTCAACATCATAAAAAAATTTTAAAGTAAAAATCGAATATGGAAAAATTAATTGAATTAAATTTGTAACGATTAACCGACTAATTAATCGTTAAAATCCGCTGTCATAACACGAATTAGTGTTTTGTAAACCACGAAACCCAATTTGAAACGGATCCTGGTTATCTTCATTCATTCGATCCTAATTCGCTTATTATTATTTTGATCCTTGGCTTAACAGGAATCAAATGCAATGATTTAAGTGCAATGCAATACACGTTTTGTTTGTGACACGCCCTCCTTCTAACGTTCCTAAGTGCACATGACCATACAGCGGGAGAACATCAATAGTGCACACTGCACAGCAATAATTATGAGGGATTGATTTGTCCAAGGTCCCATGGGAGAGACTCAAATCCCTTCTCCCCCAAGCTACATGTCCAGCGCACACGCACTCCAACCAATGAACGGTCTTGACGTATAATTTCTGAACGTAAGGCGTAGAAAAAAATTGTTGTGTTTCCGGTAACCCGACCGACCCATTTTTACGGCCGCGACTCAAATATTTTTGTAAAAAAATTTTATTTAAAAAAAAAAAGTCAAAAATAAATTTAAATTTTTTTTTTTAACATTTGTATTGACATAACATAAGAGACGTCAACAAAATGAAATTAATAGGACTGTTTCTAGAGCAGTTTTAGGTGCAGACAGTCGGGAAATAGGCAGTTTATACTTGCTTAGAACACGTACTTTGTTTTCAGCGTACAAAAAAGACTAGTGGGGTATACTTTTTCAGATAGTCGCTGCATAAAAATATTTTACCAAAATAAAAATATTTTCCGACCTACCTACCCAATTTTTTTAGCTCTGTTACCGGAAACACAACATTTTTTTTAACCCTGTGAACATGAACATATGGTCATCATTACAGGAGGCTCTGAGGAGGATGACAGTTAGTGACGCCCCTTGAGGGTTTAACTTTAAATCATGTCAACCTAGTTACTCTACTTGAAAGGGTGAATCATGATGCCAAGGATAAGACACCAGGATACAAACATCTGAGGGTAGCATTTAAAATACATAGGTATACACTACACACCCATCTATTATACCATATATACCAACAAGCATTTTTTTTAACCCTGTGAACATGAACATATGGTCATCATTACAGGAGGCTCTGAGGAGGATGACAGTTAGTGACGCCCCTTGAGGGTTTAACTTTAAATCATGTCAACCTAGTTACTCTACTTGAAAGGGTGAATCATGATGCCAAGGATAAGACACCAGGATACAAACATCTGAGGGTAGCATTTAAAATACATAGGTATACACTACACACCCATCTATTATACCATATATACCAACAAGCACCCCATACAAACACTGTATACTAAATTATAAATACAATCTCCAGACAAACCAAAGGTCAGCCTCTTGCGATTTTTCACAGTTCGTGAAACAAAAGCACAAACAGCATATCATTGCCTTTCTTCTTCATCATCATCATTACTTATTCAGCTTGAAATCCTTAGCAAATCACGAACAGCTTGTATGTTCAACCTCACATGATTTAATCTACATAGCATTTAAATGAAAGACTAAAAAGGTTCAAACTTTCAGCACTTATTCAGCTGATTAAGTTAGTTATTATTGCAATATAACTGAATAAGTGCACAGAACAAAAGATGTTGAAGTTTGAAGAAGAAGAAGAAGAAGAGGAAAGAAAGAAGATGATGATAAAAGAAAGAAGCAGAAAGGAGAAACGAGACAGAGAGAAGTAGCCATAAATCTCAAAAGCCATCACCTTCCCCCCCAAGCATATGAGGACATGTGGTCAGTCCAGATCTTCCCATTAACAGTATACACAACCAGCATACTCAGTTTACAGCACAGACGCATAGGGGCACAAGTTGGATGTAAATTTAGTTCACATAATAGATTGCCTGAATTCAGCTAAGTTAGGCCTAAAAAAATGTTGTGTTTCCGGTAACAGAGCTAAAAAAAATTGGGTCGGTAGGTCGGAAAATATTTTTATTTTGGTAAAATATTTTTATGCAGTGACTATCCGAAAAAGTATACCCCACTAGTCTTTTTTGCACGCTGAAACAAAGTACGTGTTCTAAGCAAGTATAAACTGCCTATTTCCCGACTGTCTGCACCTAAACCTGCTCTAGAAACAGTCCTATTAATTTCATTTTGTTGACGTCTCTTATGTTATGTCAATACAAATGTTTGGTTTGTTTTGTTTTTTTTTTATTTAAATTTTTTTTGGGGGAAAAAAATTTTTTGGGAAAAAATAAAAAATTTTAATAAATTTTTTTTACAAAACTATTTGAGTCGCGGCCGTAAAAATGGGTCGGTCGGGTTACCGGAAACACAAAAAAAATTTTCTACGCCTTATCTGTACCTACTTATGAACTTCGTAAACACCCACAACTCACTCTAGAGCAAACACAAGACTGCTTGCAGATAAATGAAAGCATTACTCTCTAGGTCAGCCTAGCACAGCGGTTCCCAACCCGTGGCCCGCGGGCCAAAAGTGGCCCGCGAGGCCTCACAAAATGGCCCGCCAGGCCTCCAAAATGGCACTCATCTCTCATAGAATTAACAAAAACATATGAAAAAATTGATAATTTGGACAGGATAGAACATATAATCATTTTCTATTACAAATTATTTTATTTTGAAGTCTATAAACATCAAACTTTCTACTTTGAATTAATTATAACAATTTAATATGCTTTTTACGTAATTACATTTTTGCATTGTGGCACCCTAAATGCCCTAATGTCCATTAACTACGAAAAAAGTGGCCCTCGTGCCCTCCAACTTATAAAAAGTGGCCCTACAGTCAAAAAAGGTTGGGAACCACTGGCCTAGCACAACAAAAAACCAACGTAAAATCTAGTTTCTCAAGAAAAAACCCGCAGCCCATGTATAAAGCACTGTTCAACACTATATTAAATAAGGCTTAAAAAAAATCTTGTGTTTCCGGTAACAGAGCTAAAAAAAATTGGGTAGGTAGGTCGGAAAATATTTTTATTTTGTAAAATATTTTTATGCAGTGACTATCCGAAAAAGTATACCCCACTAGTCTTTTTTGCACGCTGAAACAAAGTACGTGTTCTAAGCAAGTATAAACTGCCTATTTCCCGACTGTCTGCACCTAAAACTGCTCTAGAAACAGTCCTATTAATTTCATTTTGTTGACGTCTCTTATGTTATGTCAATACAAATGTAAAAAAAATATTTTTCGGAAAAAAAAATTTTTTTTTTTGGAAAAAAATTTTTTTGAAAAAAAAATTTTTTTTTAATAAAAATTTTTTACAAAAATATTTGGGTCGCGGCCGTAAAAATGGGTCGGTCGGGTTACCGGAAACACAACCCTTTTTTTTACGCCTAATGACAACAGTGAACTAAAAGCATGTGGAAGACAATGCAGCATGTAAATAAGATGCCTCAACATCTTTTGAGCATGCATTCCAACAGAGGTCCAGTATAAACAGAAAACAAATGCTTATGTACATGTAAAATAAATACATGAAGACTTATAAAAAATATATTATATACATGTAAACAATGCATATCATCTCTAATACATACACAAATAGATTTAATAAATATATGATCATATATCTATATATATACATATATACTTAATACTTATATATACAATAATATATATTATGTTAGCGCCACATTTATAATTATGTCATACATGAATACACTAGTACTTAAAAAAATACAGGGTGTATTGCAAATTAGGGAGGTCACCTGAAATTGAAATCCACCAACCTACCTCCTATCACACATGTATGTCCTAACCCTTCAAAGTTTGACGCACGAGACAATTAAATATTTTATTGATTGACATTGACATTTATCAAACAGAGAAGCCTAACCATAGGCACGCAACCATGCGTGTCAACGTAACAGAATATAACATTCATACCGATTCTGTGCCAGTGGAAGGAGGCGCAGCCGCTTGTTCTTACTAATCAATTTCTGAATTTTTTCTGTTCTCTTTACGTAATAAATTTCAATGCAGGAACATGGTATGACTTGTAGAGGAAAGGAGAATAGAACACCATTGACTAATTCAGACCAGCCCAAAACTTTCAATGCTTCCAGGCATGCATAACACCCTAACCATGACCATTATCATGCTGTAAAAGGGTGCAAAAAACCTTTTTTGGGCCACACTTTAAATGGACTCTAGAGGCAGACACTTCATGTACATATGTTGCTTTGAAAATTTGTTCTCATCTCAGTACTGGGTTTGCAGCATTTGAGTCAGGGTCAGTAAGTTGTTGCCAGACACCGGTTATAACCCATTTTGAAATGTCAATAACCATCCCATCAGGATCATTTTGGCAAAGAACACGAAAACCTTTTGACAAAAATAGAAACTATAAATTATTGTGATCATCAAAACGTTGACTCGTCACAGCTAGTCGACTTTTTATTTATTTATCTGGCTGGCTACTTTCAATACATATAGCACAATAGTTTAATACATCACAAGAAACATTTCTTACAACAATGCACAGCATGTGGTCTGTGCCATGAAATATGAGTTTATATGCAATGCCTTTACTTTGGGAAACCGGCAACAACCGGCAATAACCGGTTTCTGCCAATGTACCAGCAATAAATAGGTTTTAGCAGCATTAACCGAACGACAATATGAGTAAATACCATATTATAGAGGCACCATATAAATTACCCAGTGACATACATGCAGTCACGTCAAATCATGCACACACAAAAAGACACAGTGACACATGCACCTAGACATGAGCTTACACACACCCATACCCGTATCAAAATGTACATAGCAATTACACACTATAACATGAACTGTGAAGAAGTGCACAATGCACATGCATACATTTATACATCCATAAATATATGCGTAACTATTCTTCTATGTATTCATTGCCTATAGATGATTTATTTATCATATTTCTGAATTCAATTTGAACACAATGATAAAAATTTTACATCCTGCTGAGTGGGTAATGAAAAAGCAATTTTTTAAAAGAAAGGTGCTCAGTTTATGCTTCAGTTACCCCACAAAAGAAATGAGCTAACCAAGAAGCCAATGTATAATATGGCATGTCATTGAATACATATATGAACACAACAGCAACTAACTTCTAAAGATACCATTGCTAAATATAGTTGAAGACGGCATTCACTAGATGCAAATGGTGAAAATTAGCATACAAACATATCTACACCCTAATCTTCAAACTTCTAAAGTGCCACTCAAAAGCAAATGGCTCAGGACACCTGCACTTATTCACAAGCTTATTCATAAGCTCAGGGGTTTGGAAAGGATGGTCAAGAGGAGGCCAGAGTCCGGTTTCCAGATCAAGAGAGAGGAGGAGGAGGAGGCAGAGCAGCTGCCTAAGCACTGTTGCCTAGAAGCAATGGAAGATAGACAATCCGATGAGTCAGGAATTCTTTAAGCTACAGGTGAGAATTCAGTTTCAATTGGAAAGCCTGTGGGAGATGGACAGAAGAATCCAAGTTGGATAGTGGGGGTAGAGATAGCAATGATGATGAAGGAACGGAGTATTTGCGGAGATCATCATATAGTTCAGGCAGTGTTGGATATATGGCTCCGTTGGAGAACTTGAGTATTGATCAGAGGTTGAGAAAGACAGAGATGAGGAGGATGGAATGGATTGGGTTGCATGGATGGTAGATTTCGTGGGGATACATCGTACACAATGGAAATGTAATTCCACTGGAAAATTCTTAATATGTAAAGACATACAAACATGTTTGATCTTTCTGCTCTATTTGCCTTGTTTGTTATTTACCTCATTTGCTTGGCAGTCCCATTTGTTATCCAAAGACAACACTGGTCTCTTCCCGTGTAGTCTCCCTCTCTCTCCATTTGTAATTTAAAAGTAACATGTTTCTTTTCTCAGTGTTATTCCTCTTTTGATCTCAATGTGGCAATAATATTACTCATTTACAACAAATGCAATACATGTTTTTCCTGCTTCTTATTTAAATTTTATCTTCCACCTGTAGTCTTTGTTTCCCTTCATCTCTCCTTCCATCATGATTCATGATCTTCTGAAGAGAGTTGCAATAAAGTAAACATCTCATCTTGTTCATTGCCAGTTTCCTTCCTCCCGCACAAAGGTCAGATCAAAGATGAACATTTACTCTCTGTTCAACTGATCCTAATTGTCAGTATCATTTAAACCATATTTTAAATTCTTCTTCAAACTTTTCACACCTTCAATCCAGAACGATCTTATCTGTTTAGGGCCCCCAGAAATTCGCGATCTTGCGCAACGCAACTTTTCCGCAAATTTCCAGGTTTCGCGCAACAGCGCAAAAATTGCCAATCCGCGCGATTTTGGCGCAATTTTTATACAAAATCTTGCTAATTTATATAAATTGGGCTTTGATTGACTTAAAAATCACTTCAGCGCGCGGCAGTTCAACATAGCAACGAAACCTATAAGCGATAATCAAAATGGCGGCCGCCGAATGGGACGAAATTATATCGGAATTTTTAGTTAAAGATCGTTATTTTTAGTAGTATTGCACAAAACTTAAAGTATAAAAAATTCCTGAACTTCACGGCCACACAATAAAATATGTTAGACGAAGTTTCTCAAAGCGATCACACGACAGCGTCGCGTGCTGTCTCAGCTTATGACAGAACGAACGCATTTAATCTATATAGGCGTCAGGCGTGCACACGAAGACGGAAGGCTACTATTCAACACGTTTTGTAAATTCGTGATTCATTATAATATAGGCATATGATATATAATTAATACCATCTTGAAATTGTAGGCCTATTTGTAATGAGCGTAGATTTCGGTGGGCGTAAATTTTGCAAGATTAAAATTTTTTGCAATCGTCTGAATACATTAATCTAATAGTTATAGAAACTTTATAACTGCATATTTGCTTGATTTTCTAATTTCTAGAACGCCAAAGCTTTACACTAAATGACAAAAATACTGTGAGATAGATACTTTGGTACACTGATTCAATGAAAAACTAACGAAAATTATCATTTTTTAAGTTGCGCAAAATTGGCGCAAATTTATGGTTTTTGTTGCGCAATTTTTTCAGTTTCTTGGCGCAAATTTCTGGGGGGCCTATCTGTTAATTCAGTCACTATTCACCTACCATAGGTTAACGTCCTCATGTAAACTGCAGTCTGAGTTTGGACCACACACATCCAAGCAATGGCCTGGAACTTCAGCTATTCTTCAATTTCTCAGAAATTTGTTCAATGTTCTGTCCAACATACATGCTTTAATTAAATCCAACGAAATGTCAACTGTTCTAATTTAAAAAGTCAACTGACTGACCTTAGACTCCTATATTTTAGCCTATAGGGAACTATATAGGAGTTCCTGAACTGGCGAAAAATAAAAACTCAACACTGATCGTAAAATGTTTATGTTTTGTTTATGAATGAATGTAACTGCAAGTGTGCATGCACCATAGTTTGCTTTTGGAGACAACCCACTTTTACAGCAAACTAAAGGCAATCTGCAGTGAAAATTTGTTTTAATGTCCTTTTTGGTCAATCATGGAATGAATGCTGAAGTACTGCTCAGCAAATATTATAAATTTAACTACGTCAGATACATTTTAGAGAAAAAGCTCTCCCACTTACCATGACTAGTGGGCCTACTACCCACATTGAGACCACAATTAATATCAGTGTCCACGGGCCACTCACCCCCTCAAGAATATCTCAGATATCTTTCACTTCAGTTAAAAAGAAAGTGAGAAAGGCCGTGGGCTGCTCATCAACATTCCAATTAAACCGAAGATGAAATCAAAAGCACACCTGATAGAATTCTCTCTAAACCAAACAAACTCACATTCCTCAGCATTGTGATGAATAGATTTAAAGGTTTTCAGTCTTGAGGCCACCACCATTTATAAGTATGTTTAGCTTAAATAAGCGATATTTAATGCTATGTAATTACCAGGTACTGGGTTTAATAAAGTATTAAATTGAATTTAATGCAGAATTTTACACATCATCATTTTACACATCATCATCATCTTTGTGATTGTCGTTGTCGTCGTCATCATCATCATCATCATCGGCAAAAGGCATTGTAAATAGCAAAATGATATAAAAACAGATCGGAACACTATGGAAAAGAAACTAAACTTCATATTGATTTTCTTTTGAGATGATGATGACCCAAATTCAGGACTTAATCTACAACTTTGGCATTTATAGGACTAAAAGTTTTTGGCAACGACAAACATTTGAGGTGCATGCAACAGAACATTTCCGCCAATTTTTCATATACATT
This sequence comes from Lumbricus rubellus, assembly GCA_945859605.1. NCBI lineage: Eukaryota > Metazoa > Annelida > Clitellata > Crassiclitellata > Lumbricidae > Lumbricus > Lumbricus rubellus. The sequence continues at coordinate 43,975,558 of OX243813.1, read as the reverse complement.
CATGCTCTCCATACTGCATAATAGAAACATAATTGATAAAGTATCCGGCTCTGTGAAACTTACTAATTGAAAGCAATCTGTTCTTTATGCTTAATCAATTCTGACTGGACACATGCTTTTAATTTACGATACAAAAGCCATCGCCTCGGGTCCCTAATTTGCCGTTATAATGACTTCTGTATCATGAAAAGAGTAATCTGAAGATCTACTGCAAGCTCACTAGATAATTACCAGGATGCTGTTACAACAATTTGCTTGCAAAATAGGAAATGAAATTTCTTAACATTGTGAACTACAAATTTATATGTCATTTTCCCTATATCACTGACCACTTCAAAACTGTTCAGTTTTTTTACAACATGTTACAAGTGTATGAAACTCTAATCAGGCGTAAAAAAATTGTTGTGTTTCCGGTAACCCGACCGACCCATTTTTACGGCCGCGACTCAAATATTTTTGTAAAAAATTTTATTAAAATTTTTTTTTTTAAATTGGAATTTTTTTTTAAAAATTTCAAAAAATATTTTTTTTAACATTTGTATTGACATAACATAAGAGACGTCAACAAAATGAAATTAATAGGACTGTTTCTAGAGCAGTTTTAGGTGCAGACAGTCGGGAAATAGGCAGTTTATACTTGCTCAGAACACGCACTTTGTTTCAGCGTGCAAAAAAGACTAGTGGGGTATACTTTTTCGGATAGTCACTGCATAAAAATATTTTACAAAATAAAAAAAATTTCCGACCTACCTACCCAATTTTTTTTAGCTTTGTTACCGGAAACACAACATTTATTTTTTTAGGCCTCAGTGTATTTTTAACTTAAGACTTCAATATAGCTATCTATCATGACATGTCATTGGGTTCACAACATCTAAGACTTGCCTTCAAACAACACAGTCTGTACCATCCAGCCGTCTCTTACATTGTCTATCAACTCCATTTAATATACTCCTCCACACCCCCTCTGCTCCTCTCTCTACTCCTCCACACCCTCTCTGCTCCTCTCAAGGAACTTCTCTCAATCCCACTCACCTGCAGCCACTTCTTCTAATAAGTTCCTACTCACCTGTGATTTTATCATCCCTGCTGATAAGCCTCCGTCCCCTTCCTGCCACTTTTGCATAGATCTGACTTCCTGCCTTTCATCAGTCAATATGTCTCCAACTCATTAACATCACCATAGTTGTAAAAAACTTTTTTCCATTTTTTTTCTCTCTCAAAAAAACGTGTTTTTTTATTTTTCCATCTTTCTATCGGTTTTTATTTTTGTACTAGCTGTGCCCAACCACGCGTTGCTGTGGCTTAAAAGACCGTCAAACCCTCCCTTACTGAATTTAATTGGAAGTTGTGCATATGACGGAATACCGTACATACACCTACTACAGACGTGCAGGAATTTCCTGTTGACATCACAATTAGAGATACACCTGAAAACACAGAGTTGTCATGTAATCAAGACAGAGTTTTCATAATCAAGGTAAGAAATAGACTTTTAGAGAGCAGCAGACAAAGACTTGTCCTTTGCAAAGCAAGTCTTCTCTGACTTAATGCCCTTATATGATAGAAACAAGACTTTCAAATGTTTATATGGCATCACTGTCCAGTCCCCCCACCCCAAGTGGTCTGACATTTGTTGATCTAACAGAACAACATTGTTGGCACCGTCAATGTATGCAAGAATGAGAGAAAGGCAAGAGTGTAGGTGTTGGTATGAGTCAAGTTACACATGTATTTACCTCAGACTTATCTTGGTTTATTGCCAGACCATTGAAGCAGAACCACTACAGATCATTCACACGAGTTGTATGTACTTCCCATTTACCGTTCTTAGAATTCACGCAACAGCAGACCAAAGGGGATGCCAGACATCCCATCCCACAAAAGGAGGACATAGCGTCCTTTCTGGTGTCATGACTTATGCCCAGCAGGCAAAAAAAAATTGGAAATGTCTGGGCGCAATTGTCTGAGCGTTAAATTGTATGTTCGCTCACTTCTCTGTATTGGACAATTGGCTATATAATTATTTCATGGAAGTTTTTAACAACATTACGTATGCATGTAAGGGTAATTCCCAAGATCCCCTCAGGTCCTGCCAGGCCAACCGTCCAATCTACTTACTCATTTATTAAAACTGCAGCTCTATTTCTTCCCGACATTACTAGTCCATGGTCCGAATATGGACGAAAAATACAGTACTTACCGAGTTTCTTTCCCACATCATGCTGTTATTCTTCTCCTTTAATATCTCAATGTGACAATTATACTACTCATTTGCCACACATACGACATATCTATGAATTGCCAATGAGTCTGCGTGGTCGAAGCGCTCGTTTTAATTCCTTAAGCAGGTTGCTTATCCTCCGACTCCAGAAGGAAACATTCCAAGTGTTCTCCTTTGTTTTCCTTTCCGGTCCTCTGTATCTTCCTAAGGCTATCCATGTATAACTTACGGAACTAGTTTCGTGCTGCTGAGTGCTACCTATCATTAATTAATTACACTAGCTTGATCTTTTAACTCTAATCGCAGAGAACAACAATTTAAACCACTGCTGTGCATAACCGAAACAAACCTAAAGTATTAGTCCTTTACTGATTTTTACCTGCGATTGCACGGTTTGCAATTCAATGCAGGAGAGATATTTTTATTATTATTTAGTTTTATATATCTTCAGAAGCGCTCGAGGCCGAACCACGAATAAATAGGACACTAAGGACAGCTTTAGGATTCTTGAGGAACAGAATGGATTAGCCCATGGGCACTAAGCATGGCCTAAAAGGAACAGGGAGGCAACCATTCCAGGTTGTAGGACCAGAAGAATGATATTAAAATGGATAATAAAACCATTTAAGTCCATTTCCATTCAATTTCAATGGGCTTTAAATAGCTTTTCTTGAGCACAAGTTCAATAACAAGCCACACTTTGCCTCCTCTGTGCAGATCCTAAAGCCAACACAAGTTGTAGACATGCTTCAGTAAGTTCGGCCAACAAGGTGAGACTTCTTATTCACATACAACAATGGATGGCACACAATACACAGCAACCACAACAAAAGTTGTAGGTGCCTACTGTAGGTGAAAACTTCTTAGCAATGGGATTAGGCTTGGTTAAATAACACAACAATGGCATGACAATCCCGTTACTCACCCTAATAAATCATCTGGAGTGTGTGCCCAATGTCTGTTTGTGTGTGTGCGTGCATGACACTGCGTGTGTGTGTGTGTGTGTGTCCACACTTTACCTCTGCTGCACACAATGTCCATATTATCCAATGTTATCCATTTTTACCATTTTTATCATCCTGTCTGTCTGTCTGCCTACTTATTAATTATCTTAAAACTTGATCTGGTAAAAAAAGCTAAGCAAACTTAGTTCTGCCTAACACACAAAACTTTTGCCAGAATCGAAAACATCTATTCAGTTGTTCTCTGATAAAGGCTTATGGTTTAAATGCCAACAAAAAGGTGCCTGTCACATCAATGCACCAAGATGGTCATGCCTCAACATCTAAGAAGTAACCCTTTACTGACAGAGGGTATAGAATTTCCATTTTCCCATACCATTTACTACACTTTGGTCGGTAAAGGGTTAAAATAAACTGATCAATGCAAACATTGTAGGTATTTGCTTAAATGTTGCATTTGTTAAATGGTGACCTAACCTTGAAATACACATCAAAACACGATTTTCTGTTACTGATACTGCAATTCTTACACAGTTTAGAAATAGAAATGCACACACAACCATCACAAAGACCATGGACTGTCAGCAAAGAACATACATGTCAATTGTCCATTGCTCAGGGTGCCTAAACATTCAGTACGTCAGCAAGGCTTCAACCTGCACCTTTCTGCATTAAAAATTCAGCGCTTCAACCAATAAATGGTCCCATTGCCCTGGCTAGTAGTTCAGGTATCTAAATCTTCATTTGAAGCTCAGTTTGTCTTAACATTGATTTCCTTACAATCATTTTGGGCAGCTGTCCAACTTTGAAAGTCAAGTATATTCAAATCACTTGGCAGAATTTTTCTTCACAGCTGGTCAACAGTGCAAAATCTGTATATGGTTAATTAAAAACTAGTGGCACAAATTTGAGAATTGTCAATTTATGTAACATGTGGTACATGTGATCCGAAACTGTAGAATACAATAAATGCTACCAATAAGAAATCTCTATCAGTGGCAATCTTGAATTCGATACATGTGCCATTAATTTATAGAACCTGTAGCAAATTGTAAAATAATTGCCAACTATCATCTACCATTTTACATTCGTCCAAGCTAATATCCAACCTTTGATACGAAAACATTTCTTTCTACGACACAGTGTTGCTAAAACAATTAGCTAGGTCAACTCGATAATTATGATAGACTCCGGTCCAGATGAGTCAGTTTTGCTTTTGTGTATTTACACTAAGGCTAGCTATTCTGCTAAGGGAAGTTCATCAGAACTTAATTACCAGCATTAATTATTATTAGCTGCAGATATTCACCAACGAATCATCAAACGTGATTAGATTAGATTAACGGAAAAACCTCGGTGCGTAAATTCACCTGCGTTGGTCTCAATGTTCCCACGTCATCAATGGTTCCAATCAACTACCATGCACTGCCAGTGCAGATCAATACGAGATCCAACATGCTGCCTAATTCAATTGAAACAATTCGTTTTGCCACGGAGCCAAATTAATCAATTAAAGCTGCCAAGAAAAGTTCAAAATGAATTCCACGTTCGATGATGAAGAGATTTATCGATTCGCATTGTCATAACGCGATCCAATTGCATTCGAAACAATTAACCGATACCTTAGTAACAAGGGATAAATAGTTAAATACAACTGCAGCAGATTGGTGGGGAACGGTGGTGTAGTGAATATGTTTGCTGCCTTGCAGCCGGAGGGTTGCAGAGACCTTGGGCAAGTCCTTCACTCGCAATTGCTCAGTGCTTCGGCGTGAAACTTCAATTCAGTGTTTGCGCTGTAGTTGGGAGCGCTTCTGAGTAAAAATCTTGAAGGGAAGCGCTATAACAAGTGCACATACAAAAAATATATTAAAAAAACAACATTTTCACTGCCCATAACAATTTATAGACACTGCAAACAAAACAGGATCAGTGGAGTAACCTAATTCAAAGTTCCTTCTTCACACTTTATAAAAAAGAGACTGGAACAAGTACAAAACAACACGTAGTCATTTTATTAATCTGTGTCCCAAACCAAAAGAAATTTGTCGGGATTATCACTCAGTACAGGTTTGCTGCTTTGAGATGAACAGGAGAACTATGTCCTACTCTAAAGAAGATTCCATGTACTTGGTCTTAGATATCAAAATAGTCTGGTCCACATTTTCCTAGCACTCGAATCAATGCAGGCAAGTGCGTATGTCCATGACGCACACACACATTTTTCTCTGAACTACAGATTTACGATGCCACAGTAAAATGCTGAGTGTTTTAGTCATATCACCTGTCACACTCAGAATGGTTTGGCATTTCATGAAATTTTTCATCAGACCAGAAAGTTCTATTACTCACATCTCGCAAATAAAAGCTATCAAAAGCTCGTAAATGAAACTGCAGAATCGAAAGCAAGTCCTCAAGTTGGTTCAGACTGAGTAAAATGGATCAAATCAAGACATAAAACATCCTACAGTAAAAGTGGTCTGTCAAGTTCATACACCCATGTATACACCTAAATTCCAGTATTTGGACACGACAAGATCTGCAGTGTCTGGCACAGCTCAACGGTCCATACATAGTGAAACTGGCTTACAACAACATTGCTTGAATCATAATTCTCAATAATTAATTACTTATGTTTCCTATCAAATAAAGAAAACAATTGCCCGCTCGCGAGAGACAATTGAGGATGGCAAGGAAAGCACTCTTCGTCTAGGCTAGTCAAATATTGGCAATGTTGCCCAGAGTAAGACTTCCATCACGATTATAGTGGACACATAAGTGTCAATCTGCGAGACAGCTCAACAGCACTGCAGAAGAGCTTTCTACGTCGGCTGGTCTGCTCAACGCAAATACAGAACTTGGGGTCTGATCAGCACAGGCACAGCTAATTGATTCAAAGTCTCTTTTGCGGGATGAACTGGCTGTGTGTATTCTGCTCTCTGGGTCTTCGTAGTATTACTGGGGGTTGCTGAAAAATATATGGACAAGTTGTCATCTCATATTGTCTCAATACCAGTGCATGTACTAGCCGTAGTGGTAGTAGTGCTATCTAATCTCAAAACTTCCAATTTCCATGCATATTGCCAGCATCCAATGTTCAATTAGCAAATTCTTCTAAGGCACCATAATCATAATCTAAACAACACTTGAAATCAGTCGTAGTATACACACAACGCATGGGTCCTATAATTGCTTTAAGTCACTGACAAGGTGAAATTCGATATACTCGTGAAAAAGCTAGAAATCATATCCTGATTATAATATAGCCAGAGCCGAAATGGATTAATCTTAAGAATTTTTGAGACGGGAATCACATTAACGCACAGATCGGAACCGAGAACAATTCCAAAGCCGTGTATCAGACACTCAAAGCACCCAAGAGCCGTACACTGCAGTCCTTGCGAGATGCATATCAACAGTCAGAGTACTTGTCGATCGATCAAGTGCAGTATTTATTGGCATACCGTACTTATTGGCATACTGATATCAGCTGGTATGTACACTGATTTCCAAACATCAGTGATGAGCTCCCAATGTCCCACAAGACTTTCACTGGAAAAGAATACATGTTGTCTATTGTTGTACAACACATTTTGTGACAGTGTTTGTGTTTGCATATTTGTGGCCAGACACACACACACACACACACACCAAAAACCAGTATTAAGGTGATTTCCGAACCATATTGAATTTGATACATCATTTTGAAGGTCTTGCATCAAGCTTCAAAGTGACAAGTCACTTTTATAAGATGCTCTCGTCATTATAGTGACAAACAATAAATTTTATTCCAAAAGTAAGCTGCCTTCTAAATATTGTTTTTCAACATTATTATTTTATTTTTATTATTATTTACTGTAATTATTATGATAATCGCCATTGCTAATTCTGCTGGCTCCAATTGCACTGTACTTAGCTGCTCATGATTTTATCAACAGAATTGAGTGTGTGCAACAAACAAATTAAATTTCAAAAATATTAACACTTGACACCACTTTGTAATAAATAATCATCATAGATTGTGATGCATAAAATCCTAACCAACAATGAAACAATTCAGTGGAAGGAACAATAGAGGAGGCTGTTTTGCCAGAAAACTTATAATCAATAGGCAAACCCAAGAAGGCCATGGGCATCCAAGTGCATGACAAGTACATGACATTGACATAAATTTGACAGCTTAGTGATTTCATCTGCAAAGTAAGGTTTCTGTCAATGACTATTCCAAGATTGAACACTGGAAAGGAGCAAAGCATGGTCGATGTGAGATATGCAACAGAAAAGTCTGTGAAGAATATATAAACTTTAACTTTTTTCGGAGATCAATTTATTACTGTGACACGTTCTGTTCAGACTGAAGGGCAACAGTCCTATTAATTTCATTTTGTTGACGTCTTTTCTGTTATGTCAATACAAATGTGTTTTTTAAAGTTTAAAAAAATTAAAATTAAAAAAAACTAAAGTTCAATAAAAAAATTTACAAAAATATTTGGGTTGCGGCCGTAAAAATGGGTCGGTCGGGTTACCGGAAACACAACTTTTTTTACGCCTAAGCAGATGATTTAGAGCATTTGAAGAGGACTTGAAGAGCTTTACATCCATCAGCAGACCATGTCAAAATGAATTTTCTGAATGGGGGATATACATGTACATGTAAAGAATGAATGGGAGGAAACTCCAAAAAGAACCTTGAGGAACGTCAAATGTGAGAGCATTGATAAAAAAGATCAGTGAACATCGACCAAGGAAAGGCATGACTGCCATAAAATAGAACAGTACAAAAGATTGTAAATACAAAGGAAAGGCATTTAATGAGGATATTGTGATCTGTAACTAGCGTTGTAGGCCAAAATATAATGAATCACCCATTTAAGCATGCATAGGTTATAATTATTGTCACAAAACAATGGGGCATAGGTCAATCACAAAACAATGAGTTTCACTGCAAACAATCAACTTTTATCATTTGCTGGAATCTGTAAATAATTATTAGTATACCATGACAACGACATAAATGTGCTTTCTCAAAAGGTTTTTCAGTCATTAACCCATTATATACCAGAAATTTCGTTCTAGAGTTGAAGTATATGACAGCAGTGACAAATTGCTAATTTAGATAGATCCTCTTTTGCAATCAGGTTGTAAATATATTAGTTTCTTTTTCACACATGTTTGACTTGTATGTCAAGTTAAAAGTGGTGTCCCTCAAAGAATCATGATAGATATTTAATTCTTACTCTCTTAGTCATCAATCACAATCAATATAAAAATTCAGATATTGGCAAATGCTGTGCAGATCTGCAACCCTTCTACACTCCAGTCGCACTCCATAATAAATAACAATAAATAACAATAATAATGCTAGTTAACGTTCTTCTTCTTTAGAGTTCTGCCTTTAGGCAAGTCCAAGATTCCAACGACACCATTAACATTATAATAAAGTTCTATAGAATAGAACAATCAAAATACTAACATTCCAAAAGTAGTGAATGTAGCAGTTGAAGTAATACATGTATTTAACTATTTTATTTAAGCAATTATAAAGCACCTCGAGTAGAGTGTACCAATACCATTCATAGGCATTCTCAGTGCTCAAGGCCACGAGAGAAGAATAGGCTTTGATAAAAGTAAATGTAGGAGGAGGAGGGTTTACGTGCTTGAATTTTAGAGCAGCACATTCCAAAGGGAGGGACCAATTGAGGCGAAGGACCATAATAGTAAAAGAAGCAATGAAAGTAGTATATAGTTCATTCACATAGACCCCTTTATTGACTTTTCATCCGCCTTGCAAAGCCTTACAGACTGGGCAACCATGCGGCAATAAATAATTGCTGTCGACAAATGCTTCATAAATCTCCAAAAGTGTTTCAAGCCACATGTTACTTCCACCCTTACCACGTCCAATGTTGAGCCGTCTTGTTTTACTACATTTGGTGACATTTCTTGATTCTCAACTGAACTTCAATGAACATTAAATTCTTAATAATGCACCGAGTCGTGCCACAGTCAACATCAAAGAGCATTCATAATTCCACTTCAGTGAACGTAGCAGTTCTCATCAGGATCAATTTGGAAATACTACAACGCGTCTGGTCACGACACAACCCCCCCCCCAATGGCCCGCATAAATCAGGAAGGTTGAAGCAGTTCAACATTGCAACACTAAGCGTAATGTTGGAATAACCAGTATGACTAATTAATGCCAAAGCTCTTCCTCTTTCTTGCACTAAGTTTCTGGCAGCAAGGCATCTCAAACTTGACCTCGTAGAACATGCCAATAAATTATTCGAGGTGTTCTGCCTAAATGATAAATTACAATGTCACCTAGATGATCATGATGTAGTTTAGGACCTAAGCAATTGTGGCCATGCCTTCAAACTCCGCAAACCTAAAAAAAAATGTACTGATACTTGTAAATAAATCTACTTAACTCTAGAAGTCGTATTGCTAATACATGGAACAAATTCTTTCCATCAGTTGCCAACACTGGGGCCCATGGGGAAATATTTCCTTTAAATAATGAGACCGATTGATACGGAAAAAGAGACATTAGCTTAGGCCTTAGAAAGGTCGTTCAAATGTAGGAACCAACCGCAGCAAACGCCATGTATACCAAGTCACCTTGTATTGATTGACTGATTTTGCTATATAATAAACGCATTACAGTGTATTGTTCCAATGCAATAACACACCGATATGAAGCATTTAATGAAGAAGTGATAAAGCAGTTTGACATCATGAAGTGCCAAAATGTAAAAAATACAGCCCTTTGTGGCAGGACTCTCTACCTGGAATGCCCTCTCCTTGTGCTCCATTCCCTTTCTAGAGTTCTTCTCAAGCATAAATTCTCTTTCATTTAAAGACAGTTCAATTTGACTGTCCCCTTGAAAAGGCACTCTACAAATTCATTTAATTAATTAATTAATGCAAAGTCAGGGTAGAACGTGCTCAGTGCTTAATGGCAGCCTTCCAAAATAGTTATGCATCCTACAACTTGACAATAGCCGCCACATAATATATGCGAGTTCTAAGCTAATGATGGAGCAACTGTCTAGCTTTGCAATAAATAACTCTGAATTTACTGTCCCTTTATGGCATTGCCCGATTCTGGCAGTGGTCTCCTGAAGTAAAAAAATTAACAGAAGCTGTCCTTTCCTGGCATTGTCAGACACTGGCATCGATCTCAGTAAAAAATTCACAGAAATCTTATTTCTGGCATTGATCAGGTCTAAAATCTATTGAACCATAGTTGTAAAAAACGTTTTATTTCAGACACTGGCATTGATCTTAGTAAAAAAGTCACAGAAATCTAATTTCTGACATTAATCATGTCTAATATCTATTGACGTTTTATTCGTTTTTTATTCTCTCCCAAAAAACCACTTTTTGGTTTTTTTTATTTTTCGCATCGTTTTTATCGGTTTTTATTTTTTACCTAACTTTTTTATTTAGTCAAGTGTCTATTATTATCTTCCTTAATTTAATTTTTGTCAGATATTCCATACGTTTTCACCGTACTCTCAAGGATTCAGCTAACTATAGTGTCTTTAAGTCATCATTCGAGAAACACATGTAGTAGGTCACCACAAGAAATTAAATATAATTATGTAAGAGTTATCTTCATATAAAATTCTTGGGCCTATAATTAATATTTATAACTAACAAAGAATTTTAAGTACGAATGTACAAGATAGTCTATAATTTAGTGCACATCTTTATGGTCTTTGCTTCTGATTGGATTTTAATTGCGTTATGTCGACCAGCAATGAACTTACGTGGACTTAATGTTTACAATTTAAATTTGATAAGATTTCAATACTTTTAATTTTCTGAAATTCTTAAAAAACCAAAGTTATTAGATAACTGTGGTAGATTACTGTTACTGAAACCAATGAATTTTCGCCTAATAATAAAGTTGTGTTATTTGCAGATTCAGATAAAATTGCATAAGCAAGATTTTTAAGAGCTCTTAAAATGAAGTTTCAGATGTAAAAAAACCAATTATTTTCCGTTTCGGTTTTTTTATCGTTTTTATCGGGGTTTTTTCTCTAGAAAAAAACCCGACTTTTTCGTTTTTTAAATTTTATTTTCATCATTTTTTACATCTATGTATTGAACACTTTTTATATGGGAGGCGGATCACAGCCAGGAAAATATTCTGGGGAGTTTTCCATATTGGGACCTTCCAACAGACACGATGGTAAAGCATACGGGAAATTTTTGTTTTAAAAATTCTGAAATTGTTATGGGGTTTGAACCCATAAATAACTTAAATATGCTCATGATATACGTGTACTTGTCAAAGCGCCCCTTCAAGATCTCTACTCAGTGCTACTCAGAAGCGCTCCTGACTACAGAGCGAACACTGAATCGGAGTTTCACGTCAAAGTGCTGAGCAATTGCAAGTGAAGGACCTGCCCAAGGTCCCTACGTGGTGGCTTGAGGTGGATTCGAACCTGCAACACTCCGGCTGCAAGGCAACAAACATACCAACTACACCACCACGCCCAACAAATGGGAGGGGCACTGTTCTGTTTACAACATTTACATACCTTTGTGAGTCATAGGAAGCTGAAACCTAATTGTAAATCTATGCAGCTCATTAACAACAAAGTATTGTTTAAAAAGTAGTGACCAGTAGGACATGGCATTTTCTGTAAAACACCGTTTTGCATATATGCATAATAATTTACACACCCTAACGTCATTATTTATTCAGTCAAACACTACTCAATATATCTACAAAGAAAAAGGACAGCTGAAGACTGTAGCTTGCATATACATCGCTTTTTTAAAACGGTCTGAACACGTCATGAAACACAACAGAAAATGCTAGACTCATTAATCATTATCTCATCTGCATCTACATCTTAATGTGACATAGCACACAAGTTAATCGTGATTAAACCACATGACTAGCAACAACACAAGTGTTGAATTGATCAGTAGCTTAATCAAACACATGCTTGAACTGGGAAGGAGTAGGTAACCCCTTCCCCATTCACTGGTTCCAACACACAAGACAGCTATCTGTCATAGACAGCAGATAAGAGACAAACTTAGGCATGTACACTAGAAACATTCATAATCATATTAATATTTGCTGTTGCCAAACATCACTTTTTACAGTTAAGCTTACAAGTGCAGAGTGAGAATTGCCACTGGGTGTTGAGGGGGTTCTGTTTGACACCCTAACTCCATGTGAATCTGACCCGACCCTCACCCACCAGTTATTTTTCTACAATTCTTATACTGTTTGACAATTTTATCCGAGAAATCTCTAACTTCTCAATAAATATTTCACAATGTCACTAAGAAATTACAGCACTTTTGAGTTCTCTAATTCAGCAGAACTTTAATTTTTAAAATTATGTTCAATAATATTATTCATTCGGACATTTATGCAGTGCTCCTTCAAGTAAAAATATGTCAGACCATTTAACCAATCTTCAACAATGGAGTTTTCTTACCCATTCAAAATACAAATAGACAATACAAGTCTTGCAGCATTCCTAAAGTCAGAAGATCTTTATGTCATAAATAGAAAATAAAATTGTCATGCTGTAATTCTCAGCGATGATAGAATCGTAAGGGATGAATCAACAGCTTACTTACGTACAAACACCATATACAGAAAATGACATAATAAAAGGTTTACTTTAGTTCAAGCATATTAGTGAGACTGTGAAGTGCTTTTCCGCAGGCTAGGCTACATGATATTGTTGTACAACACAACGTGCGTGTTGACAAAATCCGACAAACTCCCGAAACGCCCACTTCTCGAAACACATAATTTTAATTCTAATGCATCTTCTGTCAACAACTCAACCAGTCAGTCCTAAACGCTGAGCTTGACGGGATAAGATCTGAGTCATAGACCGACAAATACAATAATTTATCGACAAATATTCATAGCATCACATAATAATAGCGCCATCCCATGCATTAATAGCCACTGTATTCCTTACCGCCCACGTCACAAATCACCGTCTCAGACGTCCACACTTTAAAATCAGCCGCAGAACACGCTTCTGCTGGCAACAGCAACCTGTTGGCTAACCGTGAAATTTCGCAGTCTAATAATAATAAGTACTTTCAGCCGGTCTAATGAATGTGTTAATAATCCGAGCGTAACGTTTACAACCGATACTGTTGTCACCGTCGGTCATTGTTTGCTCGCAGCAGCCACACTGTTGGCGCGCGCCCAGGGTCTGCGGCCAATGCTCCTAGTCATGCTTCGAGCGAGAGGCTCCGTTTTCTTGCTTCTTCTGGACATTTTATTTTCGTGGAATAAAATTTATAAGCTCTTTTAAACTAAAACTACCAGAAGAGAGTTTATAGCCTACTTGCTGCTGTTTAACGGCACTGTGTCATATCAACAATGATTAGTATCGTCCTTTCCCTTTCTCCAGGCTTGGGACTGGTAGGCTACTAGCCTATCATCGTGCGAACAGCGGCGGCGGAGTTTGTTTTTAGGAAAGCCAATCGGTTGTTCTATTGAACTTAAAATTATTGTTGTCAGGAATCAGGACGTGACTTCTAAGATTTGTTAACGTAGCCTATTATTATTATTCACAAACAGGGAACGCAACGCTGCAGACTATTTTCTTTAATACACGCCTTTTATTATCTGCTTGCCAGAAGCAATGTTTCGCACCCACCAAAACGAACGTTAAAATTTGCACTAATGTTCCCGTATTTTAGATAAATTAAAATACGTTTCTTGAATGACATCAATTTTTGAACAAATTGCAGTCGCGCTCTCAAGCGAATAGCTCTACAAAAGTGTTTAATAAGAATTTAAAAAGGAAACCCACGACAATCAAAGAAGATCGTCTAAAAGCGGAAGATTGACTAAAATCGCGGCCATTACGATTATGCATCGCTCGGGGCATTTACTTAGCGGCTGACTTTCCACCATTAACGAGTCAAATGACATATTCGTATTTAGGCCTAAATATATATAATATTTATTGTTTATTTATTTACTTGTTGGTCCATATTTTTCAAACCATGTGTACTAAGAAGCATTCTATCAATTTGATTAACGTGCAGTTCTTGACAAAAATGTGCATCTCCAAATGAATTTTGCAGTTATAGAAGCACAATTCTGTGCAGTTAAAAATAGTTTTAAAAGGTGTTGTCATCCGATTGGGAGTAGGCCTAATTCACCATGGAGGATGAGAAAGAAAGGGTTAATTGTGCAGTTCTAACAATTTCTGTTAAAATTTCTATATAATTATTATGCCTAGCTAGGCCTATTCCGTTGTTTGAAAACAATCGTAACCATGGCAACAGATTCTTCTGTCTAGAGACAATCGTATCCAAAATAGGCCTACACGAAGGCCTTTTCTTTTGTTTGAAGACAGTCGCAACCATAGCAACAGATTCTTCTGTTATATTGACAATCATCACCTACGTGACCTACACCCGTAGGCTAGATCTACGTAGGGCCTTTTTTCTTGAAGACAATCGTATCCACATAAACAGATTTATCGGTTAAATTGACAATCGATTCCACATCTAGGCCTAGTATACGTACGCCTGTACGTGGGCCTATTTCTTTGCTTGAAGACAATCGTAACCATATCAACAAACAGGGCCTCCGACAGGGGGGGGGCCACCGGGGCCATTTGGCCCCAGGCCTCACTTGATAAAGGGCCTCGGAATTTCGAAAATACGGAGTTATTTATTGAAATGAGGAATTACGGAATTAAGGAGTCATTCATTGAAATATAACGCTATACAAATTCTAATTATTTCGTGACGAATTCATCGAAATATAGCGGTATACAAATTCTAATTATTTCGTGACGAAATCGTTGACGCTAAATTGCAGACTGTAAAAATTCTTACATCTAAAATGAGTTAATTTAGTTGTAAAATTGAAAAGTTGTAAACACTCACCAAGACTTGGCAAGAGCCAACAGTGTAAACCAGTGGTTCCCAACCTTTTTTGACTGTAGGACCACTTTTTCTAAGTTGGAGGACACGAAGGCCACTTTTTCTTAGTTAAAAGGACATTAAGACATTGGCCACAATGCTAAAATTTATTTTGAAAAAAGCGTATAAAAATTGTTATAATTGATTCAAACTTTTCAAAGTATAGCTAGGCCTATAGAATGTTTGATGTTTAGGTTATAGACTTGAAAATAAAATAATTTGCATTAGAAAATAAATTTTATGTTCTATCCTGTCCAAATTGTCAATTTTTTTCTAAATTTAAAAAATTCTGTCAGAGATGAGTGTCATTTTTAGGCCTGGCGGGTCATTTTTTGAGGCCTCGCGGGCCACTTTTGGCGGGTTGGGAACCGCTTGTCTAAACTCTATAATATTATAGGCTAGCTCATTGCTCGTAGGCTAAGTCAAACACTCGAACCTAAATAATCTTTTAATATGAATATATTGTTCTTATCGTCCGATACGCTTTTCAATGTGCAGCCTACACAGTACACTATACCAGCAATAGTCAATTTGACAAAATTGACTACATTGTCAATTTTATTGGGAAAAAAGCAAATGGATTGGCTATGTTAAGCATTAATTCTGATATCGCTAGAACTTTACATGTAAATTATCAAAGCATTATCGATAAATTCGTGGCTTTGAAGATTCGAAGGATGTTTTGAACCTTTCTGTTGAGTTTTCAAAAGATATTTGGAAAAAGGCCTCGAAAATTAGTTGTGGCCCTGAGCCTCCAAATCCTGCTACAGTATGAGATACATTCGTATCCATACGTGTTAGGATATTTTGCTTGAAAACAATCGTAGATATATTATATACAGATTTTTCTGTTAAATTGACACTGGTATAGGGTCTACCCACATCTAGCTTACGTGTTATTTTGTTTGAAAGCAATCGTAACCAATAGGGCCTATATCAACACATTTTCCTGTTAAATTGACAGTCGTGTCCACATCTGTGCATTCCTCTGCTTAAAGACACTCGTAGCCATAGCCTAACCTACAAGCATACATTTTTGTCTTAGGTAGGTGACAGGTCTATCAGTGGTGCTTTAGTGCCAAGATTTTTTTAATCGCCCAATATTGCAAAAAGGGGTGTCAATTGCTCCCTCATGCCCCAATGGCGGACGTCGATGCTCATCATATCCTTCTGTCCAGCAAACACGTGCACTCCACTTACTCCAACAACCGATTAATTCCGTCATCGTTGCTGGGCCTCGCATCAAAGAGCAGTGTTGGGTTCTCGGGGTTCATTGTGGCCGCCGGTTAAAAAGCTTTGAAATTACAATTACGCTGCGGAAAACTTAACTTGAAATCTCTGTATCTATAGGCCTACCACTTTATGTTCACACTCTCTTACCAAAGCTGTCTAACTGGAGGCTAACCTCCTCCAGTCTGATGCCAATTTCCAAACGTTTCTTCCTATCCGGCCTCAGTGTGCACTGCTGCACTTCTTAATCTCTGAAGGAATGACAATATCAATGAACTGTTGTATTGTATAATTGTCGTCATGTTCGCATTGCGCAGCGTCTAGACGCGTGCATAAGAAAAAGCCATTCGCCAGAGGGCTAATCATGCATATGCATGATGTTGTCTTAATAGCCTACTGTAACAGCGATCTACTATAATGGCATATTTATATAAAGAAAGAAACTGTGTGTGTGTGTGTGTGTGTGTGTGTGTGTGTGAGTGAGTGAGTGAGTGAGTGTGTGTGTGTGTGTATATGTGAGTGAGTGAGTGAGTGTGTGTGTGTGTGTGTGTGTGCGTGTGTGTGTGTGTGCGTGTGTTTTGACCGGGATGCATTTTCACAGTTTTTGAGATTTTTACTCCAAACCTTCGCTACTCTGTCGCTCTCGGCATGAGACACCCCGTGTAGGGGTTGTCGAATTTCCCCCACCATGGGGCCACGGTTGGGGGCGAAACCCCAAAAATTTCTCGGTAAAACGCAGCTATTGATCTGAAACTTTGTACCTAGACAGAGGGCCATCAGAACCACCCAGTGGAGGGGTTGGCGAATCTCCCCCACCATGAAGGTCAGGGTGGGAGCGAAAACCTAAACTTTTGCAATTTAGGTCTACATTCCGTCGCCATAATGGGGTGGGGTGGGTGGGGTGGGGTTGGGAGTGGGTGGCTGGGGGAGCCGGCCGTCAGGGAGGGAAAGTAAGAAATTGACCGGAAGTGGGGTGAATCCTAAATTTTCCGGGCAGCGCCGGCTAGGCGTGTTCTCCAGCTAGTACCATAATATAGCCTAATAAATTAATTACTCACAGCTAATCATTTCTTTCAGACGAGTTTTTGTATTTCTGTTAGCTGTGACCTTTGACCTCGACTGCACCGTGACAGTCCGTGCTTGAGTTGTAAATCAAGAAATATTGTTAGCACGAGCCACACTGCTTTTTTGATCTCTCCGACAGCCATAGCATGATAGTGGCCCATGTTCTATCCACCTATTATGTAGGTTACAGGAGGTCATCCTCGTCTTTCTTACCTAATCTATGATCCCTTGATCTCACAAACCCTGCTCTCATGACCTCTCCATATGAATGCTTTGATTATATGTATGTGTGCTTTGCTTTTCTCTCTATAATATTAATATATAGCCTACAGGCCCTACATGTATAACCCAAAATATACAGATACCGGTAGCCTATAACTGACCTTGATCTTAAAGTTTCACAAAATATAAACGCATAGCCTACATGGAACTATAGTCTACCTTTGGGCAACCATTCTGAAAGCTATTAGGCCTATAGTCCTCTTTAGTCGACATAATCTCATATTTCGTCTATAACTCTATATGCATTGCCTTTGATAATAATAATAATAATAATATCCAAGAGTTACGATTCGAATTGACATTATTTATTATTCCATAGGTTTCTTATCGTCAGATTTAACTGCCACATCCGGGCCTTTCATGTGACGTCTTCATGGTCCATACATCTGCCAAACAATGACAGCAGCACAACCATAACAATGACAGCACAACCATAACAATGACAGCACAACCATAACAATGACAGCACAACCATAACAATGAAGCACAAGCATAGTTACATGGAAGATGAATTATTAGAACAATCGGAGCTGGAGACATGCACGAGAAGAATTCGTCACATATAACTTCTTCTTACACGTCCCTAGACACGTCGTATCATTGGGTGCATCAGCATCCAATATAAATGGATAATGGATATAATAACTTTATATATGTAGGCTATATAAGCTCTCATACACATATTATATATATATATATACATATTATACATACACATGAATACTTACGTATCTGTATGTGCATAACTGCATAAAATATATATTAAAAATATAAAATATAACTGTGAAGACGTGAATGTATACCGTACATGTATACCTTGATGCAAGATATCATTTTCTCGAGTGCATGTACCGTGTAATCTCCGCATTAATATTACGGGAGCTTCATCATCGTCATCGCGATCGACTTCCCCATCCCCCATCAACGTCCACGTCCCACTCCTCGTCGTCCTCCTAATCCTCTCATCTCTTCTTCCTCCCTCTTTTTCTCCTCGTCCTCCTCGTCCTTCTAGCTTTCATCTCCTCCTCCTCCTCCTCCTCCTTCTTCTTCTTCTTCTTCTTCTTCTTCTTCTTCTTCTTCTTCTTCTTCTTCTTCTTTTTCTCGTCCTCCTCGTCCACCTATAGTTCTTCTCTCCTCCTCCTCCTCCTCCTCCTCGTACTCCTTCTCTTCCTCCTCCTCCAGTTCCTCCTTCTCTTCCTTCTCATCCCCTTCCTTCTCCTCCTCCTCCTCCTCCTCCTCCTCCTCCTCCTCCTCCTCCTCCTCCTCCTCATCCTCCTACAGTTCCTCCTACTAATCCTTCATCGTCCATTGACTTCCATGCGCTGTCTTCGTTGTCCTGGCAGCACATAAATTTTCCAAATTGCAAAGTGCGTCGACCACGTGCACGGCCTCTCTTCTCGTGCAGCACGACCGACCGACCGACCGACCAGACGGGCGGGCGGGCGGGCGGGCAGGTCCGTCGGAACGGGACTGAAGTAGGGTCTTAAGGAAGCGAGTAATAACAAAGACGAACATCGTATAGAAGTAGATCTACATACGAGGAATAGATCGACGATGACGATGACGATGGGAGAGGATAAACGATGAGCACGAGGAAAGGAAAGAAGGACGAGGAGGAGGAAGAAAGGGAAGGACGAGGAAAAAGGAGGAGGATGAGGAGTAGGAGGAGGAAGGGATAAGATGATGAATTGCAGTGGGAGCAGACTATATAGGAGTAGAATATAATTATGATGAAGAGGAATAAGTAGAAAAGGAACGATAAGAAAGAGTAGAAAGAAGAAGAGGAGAACACAATGCAGCATTGACAATAATTTGACAATTCTATCCGCGCGGGTTTGATGAATTCGGGATAAATTCCTTGTAAGAAAGACGAATAAAACTATAGGCGATAATTCCGTGTGTATGCGGCTTACAACTCTAAATTCTCATCTAGTTCTAAAGTGATTCATCTGCCTTTCTTTGTTTAGTCAACAATGAACCACTTTAGAATTAGATGAACCACTTTAAAACTAGATGAACCACTTTAGAACTAGATGAACCACTTTAGAACTAGATGAACCACTTTAGAACTAGATGAACCACTTTAGAACTAGATGAGCCGCTTTAGAATTAGATGAACCACTTTAGAACTAGATGAATCACTTTAGAACTAGATGAACAACTTTAGAACTAGATGAACCACTTTAGAACTAGATGAACCACTTTAGAACTAGATGAACCACTTTAGAACTAGATGAGCCAATTTAGAACTATATGAGCCAGTCTAGAACTAGATGAGTCACTTTAGAACTAGATGAACAACTTTAGAACTAGATGAACCACTTTAGAACTAGATGAACCACTTTAGAACTAGATGAACCACTTTAGAACTAGATGAACCGCTTTAGAACTAGATGAACCACTTTAGAACTAGATGAACCACTTTAGAACTAGATGAACAACTTTAGAACTAGATGAACCACTTTAGAACTAGATGAACCACTTTAGAACTAGATGAGCCACTTTAGAACTAGATGAGCCACTTTAGAATTAGATGAGCCACTTTAGAACTAGATGAGCCACTTTATAGAATTAGATGAACCACTTTAGAACTGGATGAACCACTTTAGATGAGCCTCTTCGTAGACAACAGTGACTCTCCGCAAGGACAATTTCTTGTACAATTTCTCGTAGCGATAATTTGTTGCAAGGATAATTAATTTCTCGTCATATAAATTAATTCGTATAATGAGGACATTTCCTCTTAAGAGCAATTCATCACAAACAAGGCCACGTCCTTATATGGTCCATAACTTGTGAGATAAATGAACGCACTCGCAAGGATAATATTCTTGTTAGACGGACGAAACCTCGTGAGGCGTGTTAAATATTTCCATGGTTGCGTCATTAAAAAGACGATGGGCTACTTGTTTATAATTTCTGAGGAAGATCTGTAAGTGTTTAAAAAAGCAATTGTCGGAGTGTTTTCGTGAGGTGACATTTAAATTAAGTCCTAAAACAATTCTGACATTTTTTTCAAGTGTTCAACGCACCAAAAAACGTCCACAGAACAATTTAAAAACCACGTTGAAATTAGACAGACCCTGACAGCTTAATAAATTTTTGCCATCCGAACTGCATCCCTTGTTTGTTCGTTTGTCTGTTGGTTTGTCTGTCTATCTATCTTTCTGTCTATCAAAATGTCTGTCTATCCAGGGGCGCAACCAGAAAATTTTCCTGGGGGGTGCTCAGAATTTTTATTGTAAACGCCGAAGATGCAAAGCAGCGAGTACCGAGGGTAGGCCTACGAGGCCAATACTGACTAGGGGGCCTGGGGGAGCGTCGTAAGCTTTCCCCCAGCGGGGTCTGGGGCGCAGCCCCAGAAACCAACGTATTTTTTTAAACTTTTGACATCAGCTAGAGCGCGTTTCAGGCTCTTGTTTGACAGCTGTAGGCCTATCTATAGGCAAGCTAGTCATGAACACTTCTGAAAAGTACGGTTTAGGACTTCAAAAATGCCCTTTTCGATTTGTTTAGATATGACAAATGTCTTGGCGGAATTAATAACAAGTGTTTACTCTAGCCCCTCCGCCCCCCCCCAATAACCAGTGTTTTATCAAGTCCCTTCTGTGGGAATCGAGGTTTTTTCTAGTGAAAATCGAGCATCCGACGAAATATCTCCACAGCACGTGGCGCTGAGAGGACAGTAGCTTTGGGAGGTGATGTGCCCCTTCACATCAGAAAGTGTCTGATTTCTACACTGCAATGGCAGCATTTTAAGCTGTCGTCTAAAGCAAAAATTGCTATATATACTATTTTTCAGTGCTGATAGGAGTGGTTTAATCTTCAACGAATATGCTCACAATTATATAAAAAAAAATTGAGTTTCCACGTTTATTATGCTACCATTTTAAGATGTCAACTTAGCAAAATAGCTCTATTAATTCAGTGCTGATAAAAAAAAGAGTGATTTTAGATTTCAACATAGGCCTAGCAGGGAAAGGGGTTTGAGTAGGGGGATGGGCTTCCTCCTCAGCACAGAATTTTTATTTCCACACTGCAGTAGTATCATTTTAGGCCGTCATTTTAACGAAATTTAACATATCATTGCTGAAAGACATGGTGTAAGACTTCAATGCCACTCTCCCAGGGGCGCCGTTAGGCGTACGCACGTACGCAAGTGCGTACAGCGCGGAAAGGCAAAAATTTTTTTTCACAAATTGCAAATTTATTATAAGCGATGAAATTCTATTGAAATTTTATAATCTATAGAATATACTTACTTCCTTACTTACTTACACTCTAATAGAGATCCATCTTGGCATTGAGCGTCTTATAGCCGCCTAGGCCCTAGAGGTCTATGGATCCTGGGATTCCTGGATGTAGGCCCTAAAACCGTTAAAACTTTTTTTTAAATTTAATTTTTTTTGTATGTGTTTTTATGTGCACTTTTTATAGCCAGGGGCGGATCCAGGGGGCAATCCGGCCATGGCCTCCCCATTTAAAACTGCCATGGGACGTGGCCCCTCATTTAGTTTGAAATTAGCAATATGCATATGAGTGTAATGGCATATTGCCCCCCCCATTCGGAAAATGGCATGGGACGTGGCCCCCCAGTCGGTTTTCAAGTGGAGAAGTTAAAAAAAGGTCATCAACTTTTTTGGCGGATGAAATGGTATGATTTTCTCCCAAAACATTTTGGCAGATGACTACAAAAAACCTCATCAACTCTTTTTGGCGGATGAAAAGTACTTCAGTCAAAGACTGATCCCTATTTATTTTCGACCAACAACCAAATTTCGAAATTTGTTTCACCTGTCCCATCCCAGGTTCTAAGATTTTTGCCCCCCATCCTTGGAAGAGTTCTGGATCCGCCACTGGTTATAGCGCCCCTTCAAGCTCTCTACTCCGGCCGAAGGCCCGAAGCGCTGAGCAATTGTGAGTGAAGGACTTGCCCAAGGTCCTTACGCGGCGAGGTGGATTCGAACCTGGAAAATTCCGGCTTCAAGGCGACGATAGCATAGCAATATGCCGATCTAAAAGTATCAAATTGCACCTCCTAAACATCACCCCTCGGTAACTTGTACCGTAACCGGTTTCAGATTACCCCGGACACTAGATTTGCATAGATTTATCCGTCATCCCACTGTGGTTTGTTATCAATATTTTACTCGGAAAAAATAATAGCCTCGAAGCCATTTCTCCATGTAACTTCAGCGGCGATTTAGTATTTTAGTTACAGATGAAAATATTTATAACAAACCAAACCACGAAGTGGGATAACGGATGAAAATCTTCAGACCAAAACAATAAGCGGGATTATTTTTCTGATATTTTTAGTCCAATAAATGCGACGATTGATGCAAATTACAGTTTGCAGGGGGGGTAATGTTTAGGAGGGGTAATAATTTGAAGCCTTTAGCATGGGCGTCCGCAGGAATTTTTCTAGGGGCGCAAACTTTTATATAATATTATTGTCACATGGTCTAAATTTATTGGGTGACAGTTTGAATTTCCATATTACCACGAGAGAATCCTATAGATCCTATCCTACCTATACGTTATGCGCCCAAAGAAAGATATATTATATAGGTTCAACATGACTGCCTAAAAATGGCTCCATTTGAGGTCGACACAGCCAAACATGCGCTGGTCGCTGGGTCTCCGCCCCCAGACCTCGCTGGGGGAGCTTACTGTAAAGACAAAATCTTTCTCTTTTACAATAACATTTTGATTTTTATTGTTATCCTGGTAGCTTGCGACACTGAAAAACGACTTATTCTTAAAAATTTCGCGACTTTGTCGTTCACAAATAGCTGGCAAACAAGAGCCTAAAAATGGCTCCATTTAAGGTCGAAACAGCCAAAAATGCGTTGGTCGCTGGGGCTCCGCCCCAGACCCCGCTGGGGGAGCTTACGACGCTCCCCCAGACCCCCTAGTCGGGATGCCCCTTCCATCGTAGAAGAATTTTTATTTACACATGCTGTAATGACAGCATTTTAGCTTGTTGTCGTAACAAAATTGTTCATTATGGATAAACAGTGGATTACACTGCAGAAATTTATAATAATATTTATGAAATATTTATGACATATTGGGGATATAAAGTATCTCCGCCCCCTTACCACAAACTTTGGGGGTTTAAAACTTCAGAAGTTCAGACTGTTGCGACTGTTGCCTCACAGGTTACTTCTTCCCTATCGCCCTAAATATCCGCCATGACAGTAAGTTGTGCACATTATAATATAGGCCTAGTTACCCTAGTATGAAATAAGATCATGGTAGGCCTATTATATGGCAGTTTATGTAGCCTAATTCAATCTAATAAACAGCAACTGAAAACTACTATCATTTTGTCAAATATTCTGGGTGAAAAATCATTTCTGGACGCTTTCGCCGCAGAAAATGTCTAGATCAAACATAGCTGACTTTATATATTTGAAGGAAAACAATAACTATAGGCCCAAATAAAATAGCACACACGGTACTATCAATTAAGTCGTAACATATTATCAATAAATTGGTGAGACACTGTAATGTAAAGGCACAGGCGTATCGCTATTAATGCTTATAATTGATCACTAGACAAATTCTCGAGACCAAAACAAACTCAGGTAGACCAGCTAAACACTGAAATCTAGTGCTTTATGAACCACGAATTTGACTAAGATTATAATACAGAAAATTGAAGGAACTTGCTTGATTGTGTACCGATAATCTGAAAGACTGAAATGCCGAAAGATCCCCTACCCCCCACCCCCCCCCCCCCCCACCCTCACCCACAAAAAATTCATCGGATTTGGAAAAATTGCGTGGGTCACCTTTTGAGCCCTGGGGGTGCTCAAGCACCCCCCAGCACCTCCTAGGTGCGCCACTGTGTCTATCTGTCTGTCTATCTGTCTGTCTATCTGTCTGTCCATCCATCTGTTTGTCTATCAGAATGCCTGTCTGTCTATCTGTCTTGCTGTTCATCTGTCTATCTGCCTGACAGTGCCTGTCTATTTGTCTGTCGATCTGAATGTCTGTCTGTTTATCTGCCTGTCTGTCTGTTTGTATACAAACATTCTCGTAGAGTTCGACCTCTTTCACGACAGTAACCGTTTTATCTGGTCTATATTATAGTTACTTTCGAGTGAATCACTTGCTTGGAAATGACCTAAGAAAAAAACCAAAGAAGAAAGACTTCATAGATCTACAACTGAAAGATGTGTAAGTTTTATCGGCATGAAAAATGACAGGAGGTGAACTAAAGTGCAACGTGCAACTCCGTTCACTTTAGACGCAGACGACATCACAAGGCATTTACCAGTCGGTCAGTGCGGGCAAAGAGCTCCAGTTGAATGATAGGAGGTGCGAAACCTTCGTCAAAACTCCATTCCGATAAAACGAAAGAAATAACGATGTAATAATGGAAAAGCGCTTACGGCACACGACGGTAATTATGAAAATGAAGATCTTATCCGAATGGGCTTTCTGTCTTTCTGTCTGTCTGTCTTTTGTCTGTCTGTCTATTATTTTGACCTGACACCGGAACGAACAGGGCAGTTTGGTTTCTGCGTACTTGATTTG
>OX243813.1:43935307-43942807 GCA_945859605.1 Lumbricus rubellus | reverse complement strand
ACAGACCTACATAAATTATATTGTTTATTATAGACACCCTGCATAAAGTAGGCCCTAAAAGGCCTAAATGCTACAGCCTGAGGGATCATACATGTATATAATGTAGGCTACCTCGGGCGATAAAAATGCTACATATACGCAAAGGCTACAAATATAAAATAATTATCTCAATTAAATAAATAAGAACGCTTGTGTATAATAGTGTATGTATACGTACATTGCATATTTAGGCCTATATGCGCGCGTTTCCTCCAGTGCATGCACTCCAGGTGAGCATGAAAGAGGAATTAATACACCTGTACTGGATGAACTTCATGTGAAGAAACGCCGCCGATCCTCTGACGTGTTTTCTTCTGTACGTGATGAGCGATTCTTCTAAAGCACCATTGAACGACGTCGTCAAATCATATTGACAGCTTCGTTATAATTATTTTATATGTCGAGAAAATGCGATTAATTAATGTTCCGTGCATCATGCACTGAAACCCGCTGATCGAGAAGTAACGTGTGTGCACGCATGATGACTTGCTGCTGCTGCTGCTGCTGCTGATGATGACGACGATGATGATGATGATTATGATGATCATGATGATCATGATGATCATGATCATGATGATCATGATCATGATGATCACGATGATCATGATGATCATGATCATGATGATCTTGATGATGATCTTGATGATGATGATGATGATGATGATGATGATGATGATGATGATGATGATGATTATGATGATGATGGGATGATAATAATAACAACAGCAATAATAATAATAATAATAATAATAATAATAATAATAATAATAATAATAATAATAATATTATTATTCCATGGACAAGAGGCAGGTTCATCGCATGGGATGCAACAGCAGTCCATACGTGCGCGTCGTCGTATCTTCATCTGACGTCGACAGTAACGGGTGGAGCGGCGGAGCAGGCTGCTGAACGAAAAAGCACGAAGTATACATCCCTCCCCGCTACGCACGAGTTCATCCCCGTGGCAATTGAATCACTGGGCCCGATAAACAGAACAGGACTGTCATTTCTTCAGGAGTTGGGCCGCCGCATGACCGAGGCAACGGGAGACCCTAGAGAAAGCATGCACCTGTTCCAGCGTTTGTCAGTTTGCACGCAACGGTTCAATAGCGTTGCATTTAGAGGCACTTTTGGGCACGACGTTGGAGACGAGAACCAATAAACTGATTTTAATCTTCTTTTACAGCCCGAGGGATCCTTACTACCTCGGGCGCTAAAAAAAAAAAATAATAATAATAATAATAATAATAATAGTAATATTGGCGTTGAGGTTCGAGTCACCTTCACCCAGTTGACCGGAGACAACTAACTTCATATATAGCAAAAGCAACTTTTTGAATATAGTTTCTAAGAGTTTGAGGGATCATTTTGTTTCCTCAGACGAAGAATAAATAAAGGTAATGATAAAAATGTACCTTTAGTAAATTGTAATTTTGCCGTTAATATGCGCATGCAGAAATGAGGAGGGCGCTTTGGTGGGTGGGGTGGGAAGGCAGATGGGGTAAACGAAGCCGACTAACATTGGATTGTACTGAAAAATACGCAACTTATGTAGCGCCAGATCGCTTTGGTCTACCGTCTGCAGAATGGGAGAAAGCAATAGCGACGATTGGAATGCATGTATTGGTCACGAGGTCGCTTGACAAATTGGCACTTTATGCCATGAACGTCGCTCGCTGGAAAATGTTCCTTTTTTCCAGAAGGCGCGCACTCTATGCTGATTGGAAAGGAGACCACCGACTACAAATTCGCCGAATGCAGGAAGAGGAAAAAGGATGAGTAATGGTTGTGTCGTTTTGAATAGGACTATAGCGATGACTGCATCAAAACAACCTGAACATAGGATGAGTCGGAGTTTAATGTTTCAGTTGGAAGTGGAATTGATCCTTAAAACCAGAAGATCTTAGAGATTGAGTAGGCCTAACATACGCAGCACGCAGGTTTGCTGGATGTCTTTAACAAAAATATTATATTCTTTGCATGGACGACAACAATTCTGAAATGTTCTACTCCGCTAAACTCTGCAAGTGAACTGTCACGGACCTCGATTATAACCCTCATCTCTTTCTGTACTAATCGGGACGCATTTGCCTATAATTTATAGTAAGCTGCTGCTTTTAGGATGTCTCTTTTAAAATCTACGTTTTTATTATTCTCTCAGTTTTGCTTTGTTTATCATTAGTAACATTAGAACTCCAATGCAAAGAAATTTGTGAGAAACCAAATATGGGCCTATACTGGCCCTATAGTAGTATAGTCGAAAACATAGGTGCCACTTTTCCCAGGGTGGACCTCTTTTGTCTCTGTGCATTTACAGGCACTCATACCGGGATTCTGTCGCATTTGGAATTCAATTGTTACGCTTTTTTGATTATACGTGGATTTGTGGAACTGCTCATAAGTTTTCGCGATCTGATTGACCAGACCTCATACCCCATTATGTTTGGCAAGTTTACGCCAGTTAAAAAATAAGGAACCCAAACTAAAAAAAGTCTTATCAAAAATGTTAATTGAGCATTTGTTGAAATATGATTATATGACTTACCCAACACTATTTGAAATTTTTTTGGACAATTAACAGACATTTTAATTAATGTTTCATGGAAAATTAGAATTATAGATTGATTCGTGATTTGATTTTGCGCATTTGCTGGAAACAATATTATGTTCGGTCATTTCATGTAAATTGAAAGAAATTTATCTGTCTATGAAGCTGTACGCATACCGACCGTAGGCCTATATACACAGTACACACGGCTGATCGAGCATTTTCCAGATACTTTTTGCTGGACATCGGCTGCGAATTTGTCTGCAGATTGGCTGTAAATGTTATCTGGACACTGGATGGATGTGAATGATTCCGAGGAGTTGCAAGCATTTATTTTCAGTCATTGCCATGTGAATTCGGTTATCCTGAAAAATCGATTGTGTCTCCATATAGCCTACATGTATAGACCAGACCACGCAATTGGCAACTTCTACTGCAAATCCCTTTTCTCTCTTTTGGTGTCTTCGTTCTTCCCTCATTCGTGCTGCGTGCATTGTTATTGCTATTATTGTTCATCTTGTTGTTCTTTGTCTTTTTCGCAAGTCTTTCAATCGTCCCATAACCGTGCATAAATGTAATACAATACAATATAATGCAATATAGTACAATGCAATGCAATGCAATACAATGCAATAAATAAAACCAATACAATGCAATCCAATGCGATACATGCATACATAATACATACATACATGCATACATGCATGCATACATACATACAGACATACATACTTACATACTTACATACATTACATACATTCATACATCCATGCATACATACATACAGACATACATACTTACATACTTACATACATTACATACATTCATACATCCATGCATACATACATACATACATACATACATACATACATACATGTAATAGCACATACACACATACACATGAACTGTAGCTATCACCTTGTTTTCACATGTGAATCGTGAAGCATTAGACACGGCTTTGTATTCTAAGATGAAACAGCGAGTTGAAACAAACACACGAACAGCGGTTATCATAATTATGCATAGTGCATTACGTATGTAAAATGTAGACTACATACACAGGCCCTACATGTATAGAAATACAACTATACAATACATGCATACACATCAATAACTAAACGGTTAGACTCATTAGCAGTGCTTGTCTTAAATGCATAAACATTGATCTTGCTATTCATGTATGTAGAAGAAGAGATCTACAAAGTCATCCGATGATCTCAATCTGTTTCCGAAGATATACCGTCGACCATGTATTGTATAGTATACAGTATACACTATTTATAAGGCTTTCTCTGAACCTCTTCAGCATATCCATTATCCATTGTTATCCATTGCTTCTATGCTGATATTATTATATGCTGTCTCCAATTTCATCTGTCATGCCAGAAGACGAGTCTTAACGTCCTGACACGACACGATTAAAGGAACGCTCCATATATATAAGCTTATATATATATTCATATATATTCATATATATTCATATACATATATGCATGAATATTGAATAAACGATTTGTGTGTAACTGTGTATTTGTTTACGTATATGCAATGCATTTGATATCTATATATATGTTACAGGCAATGTGTAAAATCAGGGATTTTGTAAAATGCCTGAAATTTTTAGGCAATTTGTAAAATCCCCAATTCACTCGGGCACTTTACACAATCCCTGAAAAAAACAGGGATTTTGTAAAATCCCTGAAATCTGAAGCTGAAAATTTGACAGATTGCCTGAAACCCAAATGAACATAATCGTTGTTTATTATGGAAACAAGCCACTTAAGTTTACTTCAATTTAATTTTTCGAATTTTAGTTTTTAATTTTCAAAGTTAATTAGTTAAAGTCATCTATAATACATTAAATTATTTTCAAATTTGTAAACTGCTATGAACAAATCGAATACTAACAGCACTACCACTTACATTTTAAAAAGTTTAATACTACATAAAATTACTTGTCGACACCCCTCCTGAATGTTTCTTCTAAGTTCAGTTCCAAATTCATTTTTAGTTCAGTTTTTAAACGGCTACATCAGTTTTTGTTTACACATGACGTACTCGAATGACATCAACTGTTACATTTGACCTTTGCTTTGAAACATTTGCACCTATTTGTCTTGCAGCGTCCAGTCCCTGAACAGTTGCATTTAAAAAAACCTTGCCCACCACATTTGGATTCAAATTGAACAGCACTTCGAAGTCCTACTTCCTGTTCTGTTGAAATGTCATTGTTAGTTAGTAGCTTGTGGGCACACAAATCAAATTGATTACGGGAGTATTTCCCGGACAACATTCCAGCCCTTACAGCGATTCTGTAGAGGTCGTTGTTGTCACGCTCACAAACAACACCCATTATATTTCGAGGATCTCCCCGGCCTCTGTCAACGAGGGGAATATATATGGTGACATTGTCTCCTGTGTTTGCAGCAACGTTTGTCACTCGGCTACGCTTTACCATACGCTTTGCCTGATCAACCATTGCATCCCGAGCTCGCTTACTTTGTGTTTTAATTGTAACACGATTCTGTTCCAGAGCTGAGCTATTTTTGTCCATGACATCTTCCAGCAAAACAGGCTGGTTGTCGAGATTGTGCTGTTCCGATGTACCCAGACCTGATCCATTGATGACTGCTACCTCTGTTGATGTGGAAAGACCTGTCTGGTTGATGTATGATCGAGGATGTGGTTGAGGTACCTGGAGCAGACGGGTCTGCTCCAGGTACCTCAACCACATCCTTAATGTATTTAATGTATTATAGATGACTTTAACTAATTAACTTTGAAAATTAAAAACTAAAATTTGAAAAATTAAATTGAAGTAAACTTAAGTGGCTTGTTTCCATAATAAACAACGATTATGTTCATTTGGGTTTCAGGCAATCTGTCAAATTTTCAGCTTCAGATTTCAGGGATTTTACAAAATCCCTGTTTTTTCAGGGATTGTGTAAAGTGCCCGAGTGAATTGGGGATTTTACAAATTGCCTAAAAATTTCAGGCATTTTACAAAATCCCTGATTTTACACATTGCCTGTAACATATACGCATTATGTGTGTCAGTGTGTCAGTGTGTGTGTGTATGTATGAGTGTGCTGTGTACGTACTCATGCATGTATAACATTGTATATATATGCATGTATGTATGTATGTATGTATGTATGTATGTATGTATGTGTATGTGTATGTGTATGTGTGTGTATGTGAGTCCTGTATATCGGTTTACTCCCACAGGGCGATTCATAAGATCATTTCGGTCTCTGCGCTGCAGCCCTGCAATGCATACGATTGCGTCTTCGTCTGCATATAACCATATCGGGTCTGCACGGCCAGACCCAAAGGCCAGAACTCGTCCCATGGGAGATGGGACGTCCAAACAACGTTGTACTGGCCGGGCCTGGACGGGCCAGGCCGGGCCGGGATGGCGGGGGCTGGACGGTCAGGGAGCCCCTCCGGCTGTGCAATGTGCAGGCAGCTAGAGTAAGTGCGTTTACTGGATCAGCGTGGATGGCGATATCGTAAACTCAATCGCCATCCATTGAGACAGAGGAGGAGGATGCTGATGCTGATGCTGCTGCTGCTGTTGATGCTGCTGTTGGGCTAAAGAGGAAGCGACGGTGCAAAACATGTACACGAGAAATTGCTTTCAGAATGTTCACACCCCTTCCCCCACTGACCCGCACCCACTCCATATCTACCCATCCATCTTTTTATATCTATGTGTAATATTTGTGTAGGCTATATGACTAAATATATAAATTTCACATGTATATACTTTCACGTGATTCCAACTATGAGTATAGAATGTAAATTATTCGCCATTCATATGAATTATTATACCATGAATATACCGCACTGCGTAGGCTATAAATGTCATAGATTTCGATATGTGGGTTCCAGCCAAATGTTGGTACCCATCTTGAAAGCAATTTGACATGTAAACTCGTATGGCAGCAGCATTCGTACTGAATGCGAACATCAATTGCTGGATTAGATCCATTTAATAACATTTCATATTACACGCATCGCATGGACAAATGTAATGCATGCAACGAGCATGGGTTTGGCATTCATATAGATACATAAGCTTACATGTATACCAAAGCAATTATGTATACATACTGGCATCATCAGATTCATTTAATGGTCATGGGGTAATATAACTAAGTCATGCGTGGCTACCTATGGGTGATGACATAACATGACTTATGAGCATGCATATTATAGAGATAGCCCTGCGTGATGAGTGAGTGTTAGAGTGGGGTGTGGTGGGTGCTGGATTTACCGATTTCACCCCCTGCTGCACCCTTGTCGTTTGAGGAAAGATTTGGTAAACTATGAAGGGTGGGTGGGGTGGATGTGGGGCACTGGAGGGTGGATGGGGGTGGTGCACTCGACCAATCGACTGGTTGGATTAACGAGACGAGATTGAGGAGACTCTAGAGGAACGAGAGACGACGACGACGACGACGACGATGACGATGACGTGTTGATTGTGAGGAGGCACATCGATTAGGAGCATGCAGACGACTGCAGTGAATGTCTGCCTCAATGTCTGCCTATCTGCCTCCCTGTCTGCCTGCCTGTATGCCTGACTGTTTTTTTTACCTGCCTGTTGTCTGTCTACCTACCTGTCTGTCTGTCTGCCTACCTGTCTGTCTGTCTGCCTGCCTGTCTGTCTGTCTACCTGCCCGCTTCTGCCTGCCTCCCTGTCTGTCTGCCTGTCTGCCTGTCTGCCTCCTAACAGTCTCTTTGTCTGTCTATCTGCCTGCCTATCAGCCTGTCTGTCTGTCTGCTTGTCTGCCTGTCTGCCTGCGTGGCCGTGCTGTATCTAATGGTGAAAATAATATTGATGGACTAAAATGATCGGTTTTTTTTCTTCTGAATAATCTGTTAAAACCAATTATGAAAGCTTGACG
>OX243813.1:43882317-43935107 GCA_945859605.1 Lumbricus rubellus | reverse complement strand
AGCTTATACTGCTTAATTTAGAGTTGAATAGCTATTACACAGGTTTTCGCAAGGTCCACTCTTCTGAGACCATTCTGTCACCATCATATAATTTAATAAATAACGTCACGGTATATTATTAGAGTTCGTGTAATACAATTATCTAAATAGCAACTAAAAACTCTTATTATTTGGTAAAATATTTTGGGTAGTCACATATGGGTGGAGATACCCGCTCGGGAGATGCCTAGATTGAACACTGAACGTAACCCGATTTCCGACTCAATTTGTCAGTCTCAGATAGGATATAGAGTTTTGCATTCGTGCCTTCTATGTGCAATGTGCATATGGGTCATTCTTACACTTATTAGTTTAGTAGTATAGCCTACTGCTGACTGCTACAATGGGTCGCCGCAACCCCCTGTTGCATGGGACACTAGGCACGAGCCTCGCGTGTCTGGACCTTAAAACGGCTTAGTTTGCGCCCCATGTCACACTGATTTAAACCCTTCTGATTAGAATTACATATATTATATATATATATATATTATATACATGCATAAAGACAGAGGAAGGGTAGAGAGTGATAGAGAGAGATAAAGAAACAATAGTTAATGAGTTGGTTTTTTGAAGGGCGCAACATAGATTATTTTAATGTATGAAATGGTTTAAGTCTAAGAATCTTTATCTCCAAGTACCATTTTGTCCATACCATTTTGTCCATACCATTTTGTCCGTGTCATTTTGTCCATACCATTTTGTCCATACCATTTTGTCCGCGCCATTTTGTCCATACCATTTTGTACATACCATTTTGTCCGCGACATTTAGTCCGTACCATTTTGTCCTAATACCATTTTATCCGCTACCATTTTGTCCATACCATTTTGTCCGCACCATTTTGTCCGTACCATTTTGTCCTAGTACCATTGTGTCCCATACCATTTTGTCCATACCATTTTGTCCGTGCCATTTTGTCCGTACCATTTTGTCCAATACCATTTTGTCCCAATACCATTTTGTCCATACCATTTTGTCCGTACCATTTTGTCCGCTACCATTTTGTCCGGTCACCGGTGGTGGCCTTGTCCTGCGAAGGAGACCAGCGACGCCAACGCCGCCCCGTCATCGTTCGGTCGGTCGGTCGGTGAGTGGGTGGATGGATGGGTGAGTGAGTGGGTGAATGGGTGAATGGGTGGATGGATGGGTGGATGGGTGGGTGAGTGGGTGAGTGAGTGGGTGGGTTGGTGGGTGGGTTGGTGGGTGGGTGAGCACTGAGTGGGTGAGTGGGTGGGTGAGTGGTTGAGCGTTCGTTTCGACCATTATGTCGATTCAGGGTATTTTTCAACGTACGATCGATGCCTTTCGTCTCTCGTCCGTTCGTTCGTTCGTTCGTTCGTTCGTTCGTTCGTTCGTTCGTTCATTCATTCGTTCGTTCGTTCGCTCGTTCATCCATTCGTTCGTTCGTCCGTTCACTCGTTCGTTCGTTCGTTCGTTCGTTCGTTCATCCGTTGGTGGTGGAGGCCTAGGCAGCCGTACTGGCATACGATGCAGAGATGACGGCAGAGAAGGAACAGGAGAACGAAGAGGGGAAGGGGAGGGGGAAGAGGAAGAAAGCGAAGGAGGATGGGAGGAGGAAAAGAAAAAAAGAGGAGGAGGAAGAAGGAAAAAGAAAAAGAAGAGGAGGAGGAAGAAGGGAAAAAAGAAGAGGAGAAGGATGAAGAAAAGGAGAAGAAGAAGTGGAGGAGGAAAAGGAGGAGAAGGGGAAGAAGGAGAAGAAAGAAAGGAGAGGCCATGGGGAATGCGAACTAGGACGTGGAGAGTGAGTGAAGACGCAGGAGGATGAGAGAGAGAATGAGAGAGAGGATGGACGAAGAGAAGAATTGGATGAAGAGGTGAATGAGGAGAAGAATGAGGAGGAGGAGGAGGCGGTGGAGAAAGGATAAATAAGGAAAGAGGTATAAGAAGAGGAGAAGGGAAAGCAAAAGATGAGAAAGGAGAAAGGAGAACGAATGGGCGAAGGAAGAGAGGCATGCATCATATAAGGAGATGGAGATGGGAAAGGAGGAGGAGGTGGAAGAAGATGAAGAGGAGGAGGAGGATGGAAAGCATACTAGGCAAGAAGCCAGCAGCAGCCTGCACATACGATGACAGCAACGGGGACGACGACGACGACTAGGGGTAGGAGGAGAAGGAAGAGCCTGCAGAGCGTTCGCAGTGGCTCCATCCATCCACCCATCCGTCGGTCGGTCCATCGGTCGGTCGCAGGCGGCGCATGGTCTCATCGGTCGGAGGGAGATCGGTTCGTGGCCGCCGTGGCAACGTCCAGAACGACGACCAGCCAGCCATCGACTCGGAACGCGAGTGAGGAGGAGGATGTGGAGGATGATGCTGGCAGAGCTCGGTGTTAGCGCCGATCCATCGTTGGCATCATCCACTGTCATTCACTCACTCCTCTGCTGATGCTGCTGATGCCTCCGCCGCTCATGTCATCACCACCACAAGAAGAAGTCGTCCTTGGCCTTCTCATCATCCCGCTGCTGATGCTGCGATGGTTCAGCTGTCGCAGACCTTGCCACGCTCCAATTGTTGTGAGGTCATTGTGTGTTGTTAGTAAATGAGAGAGACAATGCGACGACAACTGCTTTTGGAGTTTCGTACTGAAACGTGAAGTTCTGCTTTCGAATGCGTCCGATAGTGTTTTCGATTTCTCAGAAGGTTCTTTCGAAGACATTATTTTGATGTTTGAAAAGTGCGCTATATAATGTAATTTTGCGGTTGTAACGACGAAACAACATTTAGTTTCTATTTTGACTTTGAAGGATTGTTAAAGTACGATGGTTCTGCAGCATGACATTGTGTAGGTTAGAAAGCGTTCGAACGGAGGAATAATTAATTATACTCTGGACTTCCACAACCATAATGGTTGTTAGTCTTGAACTGGGGCGGATGGATGCAGGGACTATTATTCTGTGATGGAAACTAAATGATCGTTCACTGCAGAGGGAGAGATCGTCACAAATTGCAATTAGATGTCTACTCTCTCACACAGAACAACTGATCGAATGAATTACTAGGTATAATCCGGACTGCGGCCTCTTTCGGACTACTCTTTTTTGATAAACTTTCTGACTGAACACAGCGCTCGTGAATAAGCTGGTGCCCTGCGCTTGGGTTTCAAGTGGCGCTTTAGAAATTTGGAGATTACGATTACGATTGCTAGGAATAAAGCAACTGTGAGGTACGAGAACCCAACATTCGAACCCGGGTTCGGTCATCTTGGTTCTTTACCAGACCACTCGACACTTACGAGCGCACCGATACTTACTATAATCATAGTACAGCGTCAGCATCATCACAAACAGCAGCAGCAGCAGAAGCATCCGTCTATGCGACGGAACCGATGCGGCGATGGAGTTCAGGTGCAGCAGCAGGATAGCATCCTCATCATCCTCTGATGTCCTGCCTCTCATCCTTCGAGTCTTCTGTGTCATCCAGATGATCCTCGAACGGACCATGAGTAAGTACTATTATTATAATAGCGCTATAGAAATAACCTATATGCTATTGCATACCATGAGTATAAGTACTATAGCGCTATTATGATATTTCAGGCAACGCAGTCGTTTCCTGCGGTCGTTCGTTCATCTATTCATTGGAATGTTTATATAGAGCCTCTACAAGATATATCTACGCACAGGCGGTCTCATGCAGTTCGCGGTTCGAATACACCTCAAGTCGCCGCGTAGGCACCTTGAACAAGTTCTTCACTTGCAATAACGCTCGTCTGCTTTGCGTGAAACTCCGATACAGTGTCCGAGCTGTAGTCGGGAGCGCCTCTGAGTACAGAGCTTGAAGAGGGGCTGTAGAAAATGCGAGAAATAAATTTTTAAAAAATTGTATTGAAATGCAACAGTTGTGCATTTAGTAAGGACTGCGTTGTTAAGAGAAGAATAGGTCTATAGGTTCTTTGAAAATTTCTTAAGAAATACCGGATATAGATCAACAATAGACTATCTGTGGGAACCGTAGTTGTGAGGCTTGACAACTTCAATCGAAAATTAATACTTTGGGTGAATTTGCCAGTGGAAGATACATGCGTAATATCCGTAGATATCTTAATTTAGTATATTTTACAGCAAGCAGAGGGTTTATTCGAATTCTTTTGTTCCTGAATATTGTGCCTGCGATTCAACATAATGATTGCATCTGTATATGATTGGATATAGGCCTATATAATTGTAAGCTTATAAACCTGCGTCATTAAAGTGTTTTGGTATGGCGTCTAACATTATAGGTCTACTATAGCGTCACTAAAGTCCTCACCTGACTTATAAATATTCAACTAAACACTTAACAAGTAACTTCATTGAGTAAGCTTACATTTCAATTAACAACTTCAATCGAAAATTAATCTAAATTAATTAAACAAATTAATTTACTGAGTGAATGACTTGTATACTCAATCATGGTTACAATCAGGTACTGATCAAAAAAATTTCGAAGGGGCAAAAAAATTTCTTGGGTCTTACAGAAATGTGCGTTGTGGTGTTTGGCCGTAAAATATGATGACCATTATTTTTTTAGTCATTTGAAGGAAATGTCAGAAAAGATTGTTTAAATTAGTCGTTCGGTCAAAATCTGAGGCAAATAGTTACCATTCCCAAAAAACGATACCATTTTCCCCTCTAAAATAATGGATCACCTGTTTTTAGTCATAGACCACATGTACTTTTTCGCCCTTTTACTCTCTTTCTTCTTTGTCATTTTTACCCACATATTGTTGAAAACCTGTAGAACCTCGCGGTGTGGGGCCTGCGAAACTTATGGGGGTAGGGGGTACCACGTCCACTTTCTATAGTTGGTGAGATCTAAGGAAATTTCTAAATGGGGCTATGGCCGGTTTTGCCCTCTGGATCCGCCCCTGGTTACAATGTATTTGATTAGCGCAACATTACGAGACCGAGGTCAATTGGTTAGGAAACTATTCGACCACTGCAGGGTGCAAGATTAGAATCCCAATCTGTTGCTTGGAAAAACTGATCTCACGTGAAGCACTGCGAGTTTCTCGAGTTGAAGCGGCGCATTTGAGTCGCGCCTTTCAACTGAAACCCCCAAGAGGCGATCGAGGGCAGTATTTACACACCTAGGTGCAAACCGAAACTAAGTACATGCTTCTGTTGCTGCTGTTTTTATTGCTGTGGTGACGGTGGTCGTGGTGGTGGTGGTGGAGGTTGTGGTGGTGGTGGTGGAGGTTGTAGTGGTGGTGGAGGTTGTAGTGGTGGCTGTGATGGTGGTGGTCGCGGTGATTGTGGTGATGGTGGTGTGGTGGTGGTGGTAATGGCGGTGTTAGTATGGTAATGTTAGTGCCACTGAAGTGGGCTGCACACAATCCCTGGAACGCGCCTTCCACGCATGCAGCATATAGTAGCGGCGCATGCGCACACGATGCAACAGTTGAGGCGCCTCATAAATGAATTATTACCTTACACCTAACACTTGCAAATGAAGTTGGAATGCCACCGTCAGTCTCGGTTGCCATGGTAACGTTCGGAAGGGAGGATGGGATGGAGCGGGGGAGGATGGGGGAGGATGGGGGAGGATGGGCGCCTCCCAGTAATTATTACAATGGTTGGGATTAGGGACGGAGTATTATCGGTGCCTATTGAGCCGTGAGCGGAATATGTCGTCCTTGCATGGCGCGGGTCCTTTG
Organism: Lumbricus rubellus; assembly: GCA_945859605.1. Classification (NCBI taxonomy): domain Eukaryota; kingdom Metazoa; phylum Annelida; class Clitellata; order Crassiclitellata; family Lumbricidae; genus Lumbricus; species Lumbricus rubellus. The sequence continues at coordinate 43,929,415 of OX243813.1, read as the reverse complement.
CAGCAGCAGCAGCAGCAGCAGCAGCAGCAGCAGCAGCATCATCATCATCAGCAGCAGCAGCAGCGCATCTGGCTTTCAATCTAAATGGGAATTCTCCTTTCGTCAATTGCCAAAGCATCAGCACCAGCAGCATCAGCACCACCAGCAGAAGCAGCAGACTATAACAACGACGACTATAGAGGAGGAGGGAATGTGGGGTGGGGGAATCAACCGCTCAACAATGACGCGTGATTCCAACGTATTAGAAGCAGCATCAGCATCAGCATCATCAGCATCATCAGCATCAGCAGCATCAGCATCATCAGCATCAGCATCAGCAGCAGCAGCAGCAGCAGCAGCAGCTGCAATGAAGCATTCCACGTTGATGCTGATCCGTTGTAAAGTCGATACTGGAACGTGCGTTGGTCGTCGTGGCGGCCGATAGGACCCGGCTCCCCCACCGTCCATTCGTCCATTCGTCCATTCGTCCGTTTGTTCGTTCGTCCGTTAGTCCGTTTGTCCGTCCGTCCGGTGTGGGTCGTCACTGATGGGAATGTAGGAGGATGTTTCAGGTAAAACTCCGATAAAGCAGAATAGGTCACGCACGAAACGGTTGGAATTTCTACGATAACGGAAGATAGTCACGACAAAGAACTGTTATAGCGATGAGTCGACGACTGTTTTATCTCACACAGATGCCACGGTGATGATATTTACTCTGTGCATGAAGACCAGTGAAACTGCTCGGTAACTGTTGTACGATGAGTCTATATAGGTTGCTAGGTTAGGTACAGCTGTTGTTATGCTTGCTTAGAACACGTCGTTGTTTGATACTCGGTAGCCGTTATAAACGTGGGTGCTGTGCACGGTGTATATAGTGCTGAGCTCGGTGTCTTGGATTAAGGCATGTGCACACTTTAGGGGCCCCACACATGCATAAATTTTTTAAGGAAAAAATTATATATTCTGAGGAAATTTCGACCAAACGACTAAAAAAATGTCTTCAGCTATTTTTTGCATGGAAAATCGATATATTCGAACAAACGACTAAAAAAAGGTCATCAGATTTATCGGTCAAAGAAGCCCAAAACATTTTCCGAACAGACCCCCACATTTCTTAATCCAACCCTGCTTGGAGCCGGAGATTTTCAAGTTCGAAGGTTGAAAACAATCGCACTCCAAGACGAGAGGAAATGCAGTCCATTCACACCACCCTCGGGTTTTTGTTTTTATACGACCATGCAAGAACAGCTCTGACAAAAAATGCTATTGATTCGCGAGCTATATATATATATATATATATATATATATATATATATATATATGTATAAGCTGCACGATTTTAGTCATCAATCTATCGATCGATCTATCGATCAGGCCAGCAGATTCGCCTGCGGTCGACACACGAGAAGCAGAAGCGATCCATGGTCCTGCAGCAGCATGCACCAATGGACTTCGCTGCAGCCGTCACTGACTTTTAATGCATCATCACTTAAGGTTTCCACGAAGCCCGCCCTTCTCATTATTAAAACCCGTCTCTGCAGTAAGTCGGGATTGATTGAAAAAATCAAGCCTAATTGTTGAGTTGAATGGGGACTTTGTAGCGGCATCGACACACACTTAGCGACAAATCGGAGCTGTATATATATGATGCACGATGGTCAAGACGTTTTTGTAATTATTGATTCGACCAATTGCTTTAATTGTCCCTCGGATATGTTCGGTAGTTTCCGTTGCTTGTTTGCCGAATGCATGTTATCTCTAAATATAAGGCTGAAAGTTTGTCCTTCCATATGTTTGTGCGGATGTGTTTTTTAACTCTTCGTCTCAGAGTCAGCTCGGAAATGATAGAGCTAATCAACACATTTTTAATTGATTCTTACCCAAGATTTACATGTAAGGTCAACGCCACTATTTTCAGCTTTTAATTCACTTTAAAACCAGAGTTATTAGCGTTTTAAGACAGATTTAATCAAACTACCGAAGTAAAGAGTCCACAGTCCGAGTGACGTCATTCTGCACCAATAATAATTACCATAAAAATCCGGTTGACAAACCGAAACCGGTTACAGTTCACAATTATGCAGTTGATACAATAATATTCACATGAACGCAGATCATAATCGAAAACCCTAAATTCCCCGGATGGTGGGTGGGTGGGGTGAGGGGGTGGGTAAGGAGTGGTGGGGTGTGGAGAGCGGTTGGTGGGGGCGGGGTGAGGGGAGAAATTTACCACATAACCAAATTTCACGTGTGGCGTACCGATGGAGGTCGGAGTGTGGGGTGGGGCTGGGGGATGAGGGTGGGGTGGGGGATGGGGGTGGGATGAGGAGTGGTGGGGTGGGGAATGGGGATGGGTAACGGAATTTTCACGAAAAAACCAATTTCACGAATGGCGTACCGGTGGAGGTCGAAGTGTGGTGGGTGGGGTGGGGATGGTTGCGTGGGGGTGAGGTGGGGTGAATTTTTCCGAAAAACAAAATTTCATGGGTGGCGTACCGGTGGAGGTCGGAGTGTGGTGTGGTGGGTGGAGTGGGGTCGGGCGGAAAAAAAGTGGGGTGGGCAGTAGGAGTGGGGCGGTCAAGTGGGTGTAGGGAAGTAGGAAATAATTGGCGTGGAGCAGGGCGAATCCTACATTTCCCGGGCAACGCCGGGTAATTCAGCTAGTCTATATATAAAACCGATTCGTTATAGTCGCGATGTGACCTCCGATCGCCTTTGCCCTGTCGTCCTGAGTCCTGAGTCCTGACCCAATACTGTCACTTCACGGTCACCACTGTCACTTCACGGACACCACTGTCACTTCACGGACACCACTGTCACTACACGGTCACCACAGTCACCACCTCACGCTGCAGATGGAAAATCCCCCATCAAGACCTGCGTGCGTCGAACTGCCTGTGCAGCCGCGGCTTCTGACGCATGCGCCTACACGACACGGATAATTGATTATTTCCACGATGAGAGTGATTGATTGATTGTTTGATTGATTGATTGTACGATGATGGCGGCAAGCAGCAGAATAACTGCAATCGTCCTGAATGATTTAGAGCTTTCGCCGCCATCTCTTGTTACCGATACGAATGGCCGCAAGCCACGACGCGTGTTCGCTGCAGGCATGACGAGGAGCAGAGATCCGTAACCATGCGGGAGTTGGACCGTGTGTTCCGCCGCCACTGCCACCACTGCCGCTGCCGCATGGATTGTTTCCGCTTTCCTTGGAGCTTGTTCTCTCGCCTCTGCAGCGCTAAGACGGTGAGACAAAGAACGGTTGCGAAAAGAGCGGCCGTCGCTTTGAAGTGCTTTTCTGACTTGTGTCACGAAATGCCAACAACGGCTGTTTTTATTGTTATATGGCATTGAAAACAAAGAGAACTAATTGTGAGGGTGTCGGAAAACAAGAGACTGTTTCAGCGGAGCATGCATGTGTATTGTGTAATAAGCTGACCGTCTCATTGCCTGCTCGTGAATAAACTGGTGCCCTACATGCGATTGGCTTTCGGGTAGCGATTAAAAAGTTTAGACTGTTTACGATTACGGTTTAATGCGTCGTTCATTTCAATGCAACTTTTCGCAAGACCGGCGCTTCATATAGCGCCAGTGAAGGAGTCTAATAAGAGACTATCCTGGCAATACGGTCGAATTAAAAGGTAAAGCATAATGGTAGTAGCCTAGAAGATGCCTTTAACTTTAAGACACTTAGAGGCTAGAGCATGGACGCATGTGAAGAAGACCAGTGTACATCGCGAGCTACATCATCAAAACGAGGACTCACGATATATGGCAGAAACGCCGTGCGCTATCACAAAACCAGCACTTAGCATAGGAATCACGCATGTAGATAAGGCCTATACGCGTATAATTTATACTGAGAATAGGGCCTACTAGTGGTCTGACAGTAATTATCACCGGTTGGTGCATCAAAATTTAATACAGCACTCAATATGTACAGAAGACGATACTACCTGCAAGCATCTGCCGTAGTCCTATATATTATATAGGCTACTGTGGAATTTATATAGCGTGCATGTTCTACCATATAATACTGCAGAAACATGCGTGCATCATAGACGATGGAACGATCAGTGATCAGTGTCTCTTGCCGCAGTATACGGTAATCATCTGCAGCGTCGTGTGTATTTGGTATCATCAGAAAACAGTCTCCTGCTGGTAAACCATAATGCGTATACATATACACCGTGATTCAAAAAAAGTAAGCCAAATTGTTTTTTATATATCGCTAATGCCTGATGACATATCACGCTAAAAGTTTCCAAATATTTAGAGAATTGGACCAAGAATATGATTCCAAAATTTCATGAGATAAAGTTGAACGGATAAAAAGATATGAATATTTAAACTTCATATGCCGAAATTTCAGTTTACAAGCAATTTTCTGTTAGTTTCAATGAAATGTTTCCTTGTTATCTCCAATGCCTGATGATTAATCAATCTAAAATTTTCCAGATATGTAGAGAATTGAACTAACAATATGATTCCAACAGTATGGTTTGATAATGTAATTAAATAAGATGCTCAAAATGTCCTCCTCCTGCTTGCACGCAAGCCTGTAGGCGCTGGCGCCATTGCAATGGCAACCGAAACGTCGATTATCCTCTGGTCCAGGCCATCCCACACTTCCAACAAGCGTTGCTTCAGAATTTTCAGATCGTTTATATCATGGATTGTTGTCTGGTAGACTCGGTCTTGCATCATGCACGCTCCACACTTTTTAGTCGACAGGATTCAAATCTGGGCTGTTCGGAGGCCATAATGTGGGAGAAATGAAGTCTGGCGTCTCTCTTTCAGCATTTCGCTGGTTTCCTTGGCTCTGTTGGCTAGCGCTGTTCTGTTGAAAAAGTAAACAGCCTTCTGGGGCTCTAGATTTCTGATTACATGTGGAAGATGTTGTGACAACAGAACGTTGCGATAACTTATTCTGTTAATTTTACTCCAGGATCACTGAAGACCAAAATTTTGAACTATCAAGCATCGAATCCGCAACGAACACCATAACAGACTTGCTGAAAACTGATATTTCTGGAGATGAAGTTGAAATATTCATATCTTTCTATCCGTTCAAATTTATGACATGATATTTTTGGAATCCTATTCTTGGTTAAGTTCTCTAAATATTTGGAAACTTTTAATATGATTAATTATCAGGCATTGAAGATATAAGAAAAACAGTTCAGCTTACTTTTTTTATCGAATCTGACAGAAAATTGCTTGTAAACTGCAATTTCGGCACATGAAGTTTAAATATTCATATCTTTTTATTCGTTCAACTTTATCTTATGAAATTTTGGAATCATATTCTTGGTCCACTTCTCTAAATATTTGGAAAATTTTAGCGTGATATGTCATCAGCCTTTAGAGATATATGAAAAACAATTTGGCTTACTTTTTTTGAATCACGGTGTACAATAGTCTATAATATGCGTAGCCACAGTGCACGCTCGCAATTATATATATAATTAAATATGTAAGATATATATTTATACTATGCATATTGATGTGGATCATTGATGTCACTGGTCTGTATATCATAAATATATCAGAGGAATCTTCGCGTAGTCTGCGAGTGGTGCTTATGATGGATGAACGCATGCATCGCAGAAATTACTCTTCAATTGCATTGACGCAGGCTTGCGTTTTCCCAGCCATAATGAGCGCATTTAATGTATAGCCTACGCGCTGTGTATAGTAATAACATTTGGGCTGAGAAATGTACAGGCACATTGTATGGAAAGGTCAATGGCCGATCATGTACGCAGCCTATTAGGCATCAAGTGTAATCATATACTGTAACTATGCATGTGTGTTTCCAAGCGTTTATATGGAAGAAATATTGTATTGTATTGTATTGTATTTAAACATTTATAAAGCGCCTCTAGTAGGGTGAACCGTTCAGAGGCGCTCCCAGTGCGCAAGTCCCCGCGAGAAGAAACAGGTTTTGAGAAGAGACAAAGCAGAGGAGAGACTATAAAGAAGTGTAGAGCGAACAGAAGGAGAAAGAGCATTCCAAAGAGAAGGCCCAATTGAGACAAATGATCGAAACTGAGCCGTAGCAGTTCTAGACCGAAGAACCAAGAGGTCAAATCTGTGGGATGAACGAAGTGGACGGTGTGAGGAAGCCGAGTGAAGACAAAGTAAAACATTAGTCCGATATTTTGGGGCAAGACCCCGTAAATAGTATTTAGGCTATATGACGTTCTTATAATCTGAATATTTTGCTTATATTACTTGGCCTAATGGTTTATAGGCCTCTATAGAGCCTTTCAACAGCGTGCCAAAGTGAACCTGTAAATTATGACGTGTCACAAGTTGCCATGCATAGATCTAGACTCTAGAGCGACACTTTTAGTGACGAAACATTGCATTGCCTAGATTGCAATATCAAATTATAATAGTTCTAATTATTTTTTTGCAAATTATGGTTCTAAACAAACGCTTTGTAAGCAGAGATGCGAATAATGACTCTAATTCGCTGCTTCATGGGTGACAAATTATATTGCAATTTAGGTTGATTGGAGATCTTGTCAATATTATCGTTTGTGTCAAATTTCAACTCAATCCTTTGAAGTATAAACAAGCAATGTGGAGCGCGGGGGTGTAGTGGTGGGTTCAGTGTCCTAGAGCCGCCGCGCGGGGACCTTTTGAACAAGTCCTTCCCTTACAATAATTATATTGCTCGTGCGCTTCGGCGTGAAACTTCGATTCTGTGTTCGCGCTGTAGTCGGGAACACCTCTGAGTAGTGGGTTTGAAGGGGCGCCATTTATAGCAAATGCGAGAAATAAATATATTATATTAAATATATATATATGAAATTTATTTAAAATATTTTGATTGCATATAAAAGCAGCGTTGACTGGCTTTTTATGACAAAGAAACAGTCAGGCGAGCTACTCTTCTTTGACTATAGCATACATGTATACGATGTTGAAAAGTCGCTATCAACCTTGCAGCATTAGAAACAGCGTTATAGCCTCCACTTTTAGGGTTGTCTGTGTTATCATTCATCGGCAGACCTATAGACTTAGACATGTGTTAGAGGTCTTTGTATACTGACACATTATGGTGATTGTCTAAATCCGGTTCTGACAATGACCGATAACACAGGCATCTCTTGAACAGAGTTTAATCTATAATCTCTGCTTTAGCGATCCAGGTTTTGAGGGGTTGGGGGGGGGGGGGGGCGCTCGACGGACGGCAAGCGACCGCTGAGGTGTATTGCGCTGCATGACAGAGGGAGGGGTTTTCTGTTTCTCATAACCATTTTTTCATAACCATTTTTTCACTGATGACCTTTTTTTACTGTATCATCTATTTCTTTGTTCTACTGGTAGATAACACTGTATTTTTATGATACATAGTAAATGATATCACGGATTATTAAAAACCTTTATGTATCGCAATCTAGATGTAAACATCGGCTCCTTGTTGCCATCCAATTGCATGAAGCATCGTGTACTATGACTATTGTTAATGGTTGATGGTTGCAAAAAATGAATTGATTGGTTTTATTGATTGATTGAATGATTGATACAAACGCAACACATAACTACACATTCCATATAGGCCTATATACATGTAGGTGTGTTTCTATGTTTTATCAGCGACTCCAATAATGCAGATCATTTCTGTTAATCTGTTTTGATACTATACTGCAGTGCATAGGCAAATTCTTATACAAATTTCATGTAAGTGCAGTATGCTAGTAGGCCTATACTGCACTTACATGAACCTACGTCCATGTTTTATCTGCTACCTTTGTCCATGTTTTTATCGGTTATCTTTGTCCTTGTTTTTATCGGGAGTAAGGTTGATTACTGCAATGCCATTCACCCCGATATCCCTCCGCGTCGCATTAGGCAGCATGTGCGCATGACTGACCAGTGCGCATGTCTCGCATATCACACGTGATTCGCCTCGTTAGCCGCTTACATCTGAGCGAACTGAGCTTTAGATTTAGATGGGATATACGTTGATTCCATTGGGGAAATGCCAATGCCAGCGCATGCTCAGTGAGCTCACGGTAACTTTATTGTCCTGATTCAATTCGCCCAGCCATACACGGTCCGTACTATAAAGAAATTTTTTTTTCTGCAGCATTTTGACAAAGTTGTGGGGCGCGGCGGGCGGTGTATACTGGGTATACTATATTCGTTGCATTGCAGCCGACGGGTTGCAGGTTCAAATCCACCTCAAGTCACCGCGCAGGGACCTTGGGAAAGTTCTTTACTCGCATATTATTGCTCCGCGCTTCGGCGTGAAACTCCGATGCAGTGTCCGCGCCTCTGAGTAGCTAGCTTGGAGGGGCGCTATTACAAGTGCACGTATAGCCTACAAACAAAATGGGATGCTTAGTAGAGAAATATTTGAGTACCCTTTAATCGGGTGTGTCTCCGCCCTTTCCTCCTGGAACTTTTCACTACCTGCCCGTATGTAATGTTCAACTCTTTTGGGTGATGAACTTTATCTCCAATTTTAAAGGAATGCAAGGAGACTGAAGGAACTAACTTTAAATTAGAAATGCGACATAAATAAATTTTAATAATTCTAAACGGTTTCCCATTAAGCCATGAGATTCATTCAAGTCCTTGATAATTATAACACGCAGGTTCCACTGAAATTTGATTATGAATAATTATAGAACATCGATTTTGTTCTGATCTCTGATGCAACAATTAATTGATGCAGGCCTATGCTTAGATCTAATCTAATTATTTTCCGTATGTTTAATGTCTAGTTTCCTAATTACATTGCTTTTCTAACAGGCCCACTACCTGCCCGTATGTAATGTAATTAATACACGCAACAATAATTTTCTGGTAAACCATTGCAGTATTTTTAGCACGAGAGGTGGAAGGCTAAGACATGGTTGATGATTCCCGGCTAAAACGAAGTCATTTCGCATACAGCCACATGCATGAACCCCTTGAAAGGGGCATTTTCGTCGGAGTGCTGAACGTAGGCGTGCAAAATACAGACCAGAGCGACATGGAGACTGCTAGTACATATATATATATGCATATGTACATCATTTATATATTTATATATGTGTATATATATACGCGTGGCCTGTGTTGTAATGCAATTTCATGTTCTGGGCAATTTCGTTTTCCGGGCACGTACCTTGTCTCTGCTGTGCGACTAATTGAATGACACAGAGAAGAGTGTGTGTGTGTGTGTGTGCGTATGCGTGTGCGTGTATGTGTGTGTCATCAGTGTTTCTCTCTGTGTGTGTGCGTGTGTGTATGTACATGTATGCGTGCACATGTGTGTATGTATGCGTGTGCATGTGCCTGTGCGTTTCTCTGCGTGCGTGCGCTTGCTCAGATGCGTGTATGAATGTGTGTGTGTGTGTGTGTGTGTGTGCCTGAGTGTTTATGTGTGTGCGTGCGCGTGCCTGTGTTTATCTGTGTGTGTGCGTGTGTGCGTGCGTGTGTGCTTTCATGTACAGGTGCGTTTACGTGTGTGTTCACGTATGTGGGTGCGCGTGTGTGTTTATCTTTGTATGTCTGTGTGTATGTTTGTGCCTGTATGTTTCGCTGTGTGTGGTTGCATGTGTGCGTGTGTGTGCGTGTAGGAGGCTGGTCCTCTTCATCAAAAGACTGCATATAGAGAAGTCATCCTTAGTCTTTGATCAAGTTTCCGCGACTGCCGTCGTTTCAACGCAGCTCTTACATCCCATCACATCATTCATTATCCCGGCTTCAGAGGATGAGGCAACGGCTGAGGCAGAGGCTGCGGCGACCAACCGACTCCGCAGCGAAATTAGACCCGAAATTGATGTCGTTTTTGGCGCCGGGCCTCGCAGCGCTTCTTCCAAATGGGATGGAGCGCAGCAGCAGCAGCATCAGCAGCCATCGACATGAGAAACGGAATGGAATTGGCCGTATACATTTGCGCCCGTTACGCTTCGGTGACAGATGGAGGTATATATATATAGCCACGGGCAATATATATATATATATATATATATATATATATACCACCGTGGATATATAGACTATATATATATCTATATATATATAGCCACGGCGACCAACCGGTAACCCCCGACGGCTGTGGTCTGGTGCACGGCCAAGGAGGCGGTGGAGGTGGAGGTGGAGGTGCCATTACGCCTTTCTTAATTCGGAATGGGAGCTGCTGCTGCTTCGTAGATGCATGAAGCAATTCCGAATGCCCGGCGGTATGCACTGGCGCTCTCTCCTTCGGGTCGACGCAATAGTGGGAGATTAGGAGACGGCTCGAGATTAAATCCGGTTCTAAGGGAGGAAGGCGATGAAGGGAAGGATGGTGTGGGGTGGCATCGGTGACCAGTGGGGCGATCGACAGCGGGTGAAGCGGTGATGGTGGGCGCCCTTCCCATCGTTAGGACCCCCTCCCTCTGGCAGAAAAAGTCGAATGCCCGTTGAACGGCGTCCAAGGTTTCACCCGTTCACTGCGCCCAACACTTAACGTGCGACGGTTAACACTCGATGCTGTCATTACATGACAGGACGAGATGATAGCAGCAACAGCAGCAGCAGCAACAGCAACAATAACAGCAACAACAGCAGCAGCAAAAGCAGCAGCAATGACAGCACTAGCAGCAGTAACAGCAGCAACAGCTGCAACAGCAACAACAGCAACAGCAACAGCAACATCAGCAGCAGCAGCAGCAACAGCAGCAAAAACAGCAACAGCAGCAACAGCAACAGCAGCAACAGCAGCAGCAGCAGCAGCAACATCAGCAGCAACAGCAGCAGAAGCAGTAACAGCAGCAACAGCTGCAACAGCAACAACAGCAACAGCAGCAACAGCAACAGCAGCAACAGCAACAGCAGCATCAGTATAGCAGCAACAGAAGGAGCAGCAGCGCTTTTTTAAAGTCAGCGCTTTGCAGCAGCAGCAGCAGCAGCAGCAGCAACAGCAGACATTTCGCTCGAGCGATGTCCTCGCTTCCAACGACTCAAGAATCATCATCAGGACAGCTGCAGTCTCACCGAAGACAAACGGGCAACATCATTTGCATAATAGAGAGCAGTTCGGACGCCGTGCCGAGTATACTCGGGAACAACCAGCGGGACTCGCAGGGAACAATAAAGAGCGGCATTAGGCTGTGCTGGAAACGACTGGAACGCTTGCAAGGGACTGAAAATCGGGCAAACGTTGGGGGGGGGGGAGTGTAGGGGGTGAAAGCGGTTATAAGAAAGGGAGAGAAAGAAGAAACCGGAGACTATTATATTGAACAATGGAAAGCATGGACGGTTTTTGTTTGCAATGAATGAAATGTTGTCAAATTCTTATTATAAGCGAAAATGGGAGATTTCAGGGATGCGAAGATTCAACTCAAAGGTATAAAACTGACATACCAATACAGTGACTGCGTTTTGTTTTTAAGCAATACAAGCATTCCTATGCACGGACCAAACACATGCACTTTAGAAAGAGTTGATAGCAGATAAACTATACGACGTCAGTTGTTATTGTTATTATCTCATGGTATTTTTATGCAATATAAAGATGCAACACCAACACAATCATACATGTGCAATGTGCATGCAGAAACTGTTTTAGACCCTAGGCTTCTATAACTGCAGCTTCAATGAAATGTCTGCGTAAAATGACATTATTATTATAATGCCTCAAACCAAGGGCGGATACAAAAACTTTGGACGGGGGGGGGGGCAAAAAAATTCTTGACACACTTGTGTCTGGGGGAAAAAAAATCGTATCCGCCAAAAAAGTTAATGACCTTTTTTTTTTTTAGTCATCCGGCAAAATTTTCGGGAAAATTATACTATTTCCTCCGCCAAAAAAGTTGATGACCTTTTTTTTTAGTCATCCGGCAAAATTTTCGGGAAAATCATACTATTTCAGCAGCCGCTCAAACCAAATGGGGGGGGGGCCACAATACATGGGATTTCTAAATGAGGGGGGGGCATGGCCGGATTGGCCCCCCTGGATCCGCCCCTGCCTCAAACAACACAATTGCACGCATGTAGGCCTATAGCATTAGCCAGGAAGTCTTGCTTTTGATAACGTGCGCTTTATACGAACATAATTAGTCCATCAATAGTATTTTGAGTAAGGTGCTGAAGTAATCGATAATACAATGTCATAACTACACGTATTCCGTCAAATTACTTCTGCATAGGCCTACTGTTCCTCTTTTTATCGATTGATGTTGTAATAGGGTTAATGACTCTAATACATCTATATAATATATATATGACTATAATATTATAGTCATATATAGTATATATGACTATAATACATCTATAATATATATATATATATATATATATATATATATATATATATATATATTTAATATTATATCCAAACACATGCTGCATGCACTTTATAAAGAGTTGGTAGCAGATTAACTATATACGACGTCAGTTTGTTATTTGTTTGTTAATATATATATATATATATATATTATATGATAGGCTATGCATAATATAATCATATATATTATATATGATGTGCAACATTGTGCATATTATATATATACATATACTAGCTGAACCCGGCCACGCGTTGCTGTGGCTGAAAAGAGCATCCAACCATCCCTCCCTACCTCCCCCACCCATCCCCTTCCCCTCCCCAACCCTCCCCATTCGCCTGCTCCTGCCCTCCCCTTACCCTCACCTCCCCCCTCCCCCCCACCTCTCCCCACCCCTTCCCGACCCCCTCCCCACCCTCCCCTCTCCCGTCTCCGTCCCCCTCCCCTCCCCTACGCCTACCCCTCCCTACATCCCTCCCTCCTCCATCGCTCCCCTCCGCTCCCTCCCCACCCTCTTCGTCCCGCTCTCTCCGGTCTTTTCCTCCCTCACACCGCTAGAGCCCAAGAAAGATGAAAGGCCGCTAGAGCCCAAGAAAAGCGAAAGGCCGCTTTCATTTGCAACTCGCTTATGACGTCACGGCAGTCGACCTCATTCTATGTTTCGTCTGCGACGTTTAAAATTGTATACGTGAAATAGTCGACGAATTTGATCAAATATTGTTGTTAAAGATTGCGTTTTGGGGAAAAAAACCATTCAAAGAACACTCACGTATTCGAATGGAACGTTTTGGTGAGATTTTGAAAAGAATCGGTGCGTTACTTTGGCAGATCCTATCATTTTCAATTTGCTGCGAACGCCGTTACATTTTTATTTATATAGATAAATATATATATATATATATATATATAATTATATCGCTGATGCCACGATATAATTATATACCGTAAAACATTGCTAATGACGAAAAAGACCACGATGAATAGGTCTCAAAATTAACGATAATCACGAAAAGCTTATGGCGCCCGCTGCCTTCAAAGAACTGACGTCATATCCGGTTCGGTCGAGTCACCCCATACGTCATCTGTGTGCCAATAGATACTGAATATTTTTATAGCGCCGCCATAAGCACAGCTACCCGACGAAGGCTGCTGCAGAAGGAGAGGGCCGCCTGCTGGTGCATCATCAAGCACTGCTGCCTCTAATATAATGGATGGTTTATGGCATCTTTGGAAATACGGGATCAGACCATGCAACAACCTTTGGCATGCACAGTCGCAACACATCCGCAGCAACCCACGGCATTTGGACCGTCAGCCCCACTGCTGTGCCAGGTTTTTATATAGCGCCTTTAACTGTCGTCCGTCCGCGTTGAAGGAGCAGCGTGTTTGCACACATATTTTTTTATAGCGCTCTTTCTAAGGCCGCGTTGACAGTCCTTCTTAATTGGACATGAACCTATATGGTGACAAATGACCTGTGTTTGAATCCACGGCTTAGTATGCTCTGACAGACGCCTGCTTACAACGAGGATGCAAGGGATGAAGTCACGTATACTGCGGCAGTCGTTGATCGCTTGGCTTTCAGTCGAAGCTCTCTCTGGTCTTCTGAATAAATGTAAGCTTATGCACGTATATGCAGACCTATACAACGACATTGTCTTACAATGTATGTGCGTTTTTTTATTATACAGGTATATGTAGGCAAGGGATCATGTATGAAGAGATAAACATGCATTTGTAGTGACCCTGTCTCTGTCTCTGTCTCTCTATCTCTCTGTACGTGCGTAAGTTAATGTAAAATAGAATGCACGCTTACCATACAGACAATACTACAGTTCGATTGTAATATCTCAACAATATTACTACCACTATGCATCATGCAGCTACTACTACTGCTACTGCTACTGCTACTACTACAACTACAACTACTACTACTACTACTACTTCATCTTCTTCTGCTACCATAATGATATAAAATCTGAATTTGTTACGTCTGCTTTGAAGACTTAATTCGATTAGTCAATCTGTTCGTTTAGAGTAGCATATATAATTATATTATAACACAGATCACAGATTAATTATTATGTTGCCGCAGATGAAAGGTCGTCGCTCTTATTATTGGATTGACGCTCCCTATATTTCTTTGCAGAACTCCTCCTACTTCTCCTCCTCCTCCTCCTCCTCCTCCTCTTCCTCCTCCTCCTTCTCCTCCTCCTCCTCTTCCTCCTCCTCCTCTTTCCCCTCCTCCTCCTCCTCCTCCTTCTCCTCCTACTCCTCCTTCTCCACCTCCTCTTCCTCCTCCTCTTTCTCCTCCTCCTCCTTCTCCTCCTCCTCTTTCTCCTCTTCTTCCCCCTCCTCCTCCTCCTCCTGCTCCTCCTCCTCCTTCTCCTCCTCCTCCTCTTCCTTCTTCTCCTCCTCCTCCTCCTTCTTCTCCTCCTCCTCCTCATCCTCCTCCTCTTTCTCCTCCTCCTCTTTCTCCTCTTCTTTCCCCTCCTCCTCCTCCTACCCTCCTTCTACTCCTCCTTCTGCTCCTCCTCCTTCTGCTCCTCCTCCTCCTCATCCTCCTCCTCTTTCTCCTCCTCCTCTTTCTCCTCTTCTTTCCCCTCCTCCTCCTCCTACCCTCCTTCTACTCCTCCTTCTGCTCCTCCTCCTTCTGCTCCTCCTCCTCCTCCTCCTCCTTCTCCTCCTCCTCCTTCTCCTCCTCCTCCTCCTCCTCCTCCTCCTTCTCCTCCTCCTCCTTCTCCTCCTCCTTCTCCTCCTCCTCCTCCTCCTCCTTCTCCTCCTCCTCCTTCTCCTCCTCCTCCTCCTCCTCCTCCTCCTCCTCCTCCTCCTCCTTCTGCTCCTCCTCCTTCTCCTCCTCCTCCTTCTCCTCCTCCTCCTCCTCCTTCTCCTCCTCCTCCTTCTCCTCCTCCTCCTTCTCCTCCTCCTCCTCCTCCTCCTCCTTCTGCTCCTCCTCTCCCTCCTCACGCAGTCGACACATAATATCTCCGATGGCATAAGTCGCATCATAAGCTGAGTCTAATGCACAGCACAAGCACATCAGCAGAAGCAGAAGAAGCAGCTGCTGCAAGTATACGATTAATTTCGCCGATCGTCTTCCGTCTGAACCCCGCTACCGCCTTCTTCATCGTCGGCGCCACTGCCCGCCACCACCGCCACCGCCACCGATGCCGACGTTTGGACGCCTGAAAGACGGCGATGAATTTCCCTCGGATCGTCTTCGAAAGGTTGACACCGTTGTGTGAGGAGAGACGGAGAAGGGGGACGGGGTCCGAGGAGGAGGAGGATGAGAGGGATGCCGGATAAATCGGATCCGATCACCAATCCCGTTTCTAGCGAATGAACGTGTCGACGAAACGGCGCTGCCAATAATGGCATTGGTAGAATTAGCTTAAGCATCTTTCTGGCATTAATCAAATCGTGGGACATCGTATACATACGATGGAGAGAGAGACGCTGACGACGAAGACGAGGACGACTTGCAAAGAAGCCAGGTAAAGATTGATCACTGAACGAAATTCCGGCGTCCTAAACTCATCCTTCTCCTCATGGGCAGGCCATGGATGCTGCTGTCCGGTCGGGTCGTGATGCACTGGCCCCTGCACCAACCCTCCACACAGCAGCCACATCATCCTTCTCCATCACACTCTGTATGTATACACTTCTCCGTAAATCGCTATAATTCATTTTCTATCGAGCGTTGTCTTCTATGCATCACACTCTCCATCACGTGACCGGATAAAAGGTATCAGCAGCTTGCCAAGAAATGCAAAGCGACGATTATGCCGAAAAATGTGAAGCGACAATCATGTCGAGAAATGTAATCGACGATTATTCCGAGAAATGTAAAGCGACGATTATTCCGAGAAATGTAAAGCGACGATTAAGCCGAGAAATGTAAAGCGAGGATTATTCCGAGAAATGTAAAGCGATGATCATGCCGGGAAATGTAAAGCGACGATCATGCCGAGATATGTGAAGCGACGATTAAGCCGTGAAATGTAAAGTGACGATCATGCCGAGAAATGTAAAGTGACGATTATGCCGGGAAATGTAAAGCGACGATTATCTCGAGAAATGTGAAGCGACGATCATGCCGAGAAATGTAAAGTGACGATCATGCCAAGAAATGTAAAGTGACGATTATTTCGAGAAATGTGAAGCGAAGATTATGTCGAGAAATGTAAAGTGACGATTATTTTCAGACCTATTTCATTCCGCCTTAGCTATTTAAGCCATATTTATTTAAGCCGTATTTCTTTCTGCCCTTATATACTTGAGCCCTATTTCTTTCAGGCCTATTTCTCTCAGCCAAACTTATTTCAGCCTTATAATATCTTTCAGCCCTATTTCTCTCCGCCCTATTTCTTTCAGTCGAATTTCTTTTCTTTCTGTCCAGAACTAGTAAAGAGCTCCTTTGGGATACGGCATATTAAGCGATTTGACGATTTTTCTACGTTGCGCCGAGATGTGCAGATCATTTGCGAAGCCTTTCAGAGTGCTTATAAGCATTGCGACGCCCCATACATGTATCACAATTACAAAGGAACCGAATGAATGGCATCAGCGCCGTATACGAACATGAATAAATGATGAGTTTATGGACAGAGAATATCAAACGATAGTGGTCGCTGCATGATTAAGCTGAGAAACACGTGTGTGTGTGTGTGTGTGCGTGTGTGCGTGTGTGTGTGCGCGTGTGGGTGTGTGCGTGTGTATGTGTGGGTGGGTCTGTGTGTGCGTGTGCGTGTGTGTGTGTGTGTGGGTGTGTGTCTGCGTTGTCATTATTCTTACGAAGGCTTGCACAGATTTTGAATCACTGGTGCAAGCACAGTCATGCCGACTCAAGACAAACAGAACAAAATGCCCATATGCATGATAATGATAATAATGATAATGATAGTAGTAGCAACAACAACAGCAGCAGCAGCAACAGCAACAACAATAATAATAATAGTAATATTAATAGTAGTAGTAATAATAACAATTAATTTAAAAATAATAATAGCAATGACAATTTCTTTGGTGCCGTAACACGATATACAAGGGCACCTCACGTTCATGCATACTCCTTCTTCATATACATATTACAATGTACATAATATGCATAATGCATATGTTTGCTTCTGTTTGTATGTGCACTTGTTATAGCGCCCCTTCAATCTCTCCTACTCAGAGGCGCTCTCGAATGCAGAGCTGACACTGCATAGGAGTTTCACACCGAAGCGCTGAGCAATTGTGAGTGAAGGACTTGCCCAAGGTCCTTACGCGGCGAGCTGAATTCGAACCTCGAACCTTCCGGCTCCAAGGCAGCGACGCCACCACTACACCACCGCGCCTCACGTATTATATGCATATAATCATACATAGCATTAAACGTTGGTGTTTCTGAGCTATTAGTCGTGATGTGATCGGCTAAATAACCATGGCGCGAATTCAAACCATGTCTTAAGAACCGGATTTTGGATTAGTTACAACATTATGGTAGAAATTCGAGAAAGGCAATTCCAAGATAACCAGTGACACGATGTAATATTGGTGTGTTAGGCTACTTAATGAAAATCCGGTAAGAGGTAGCGTATATTATATAGAATACGGCACAACACTAATAATGACAGTACTTTATAGAGTTTTGTTTTATTTCGATCAGCATCAATGATCAATGATCCGACCGAAGATGCGTTTACACGCATGCAGTAGGCCTACACTGGACATTCAATGCATTAAGCTGTGGCTTTATGTTTTTGAAGGGAAAATAAATTTCACATCTTGTTTGTATAAGAAAGCATTCAAATAATTACAATTTTTTGAAGGCAGATTGACAAATAATTATGTTTGCAAAGTAAACAGTTGTCTTTGGAGATTAAAAGCATGATCCTTTACATTTGAAACGGAATTCGAAATGTGGCGATATTCATAGGTGAGAGTGAAATGGAATTATATTAAATGCTCACAAGATTACAGTGCTGCAATATATTCTCCGGATCTAAGGGTCGGATCAAGGACTCGCTATATATATATATAAGCTTATATATTATATATATAATATATATTAGCTTATATATAGCGAGTCCTTGATCCGACCCTTAGATCCGGAGAATCAATCGCTTTATAGAGGTGCATGTTTTGGTAATGGTTCATGACGTCATGGACCTTCTCCTCTGCAGCATATAATACAGTCCGGCCCCCTGGCGACCGATGGAAAATGCTTTCTGACACAACTGAAATGTCGACGCACGGCTAATGTGTTGGGTCTAATTCATCAGACAACGACCGAAAGGATAAACGATGATAAGTTGACATTCGAATTTAGATCATTCAACGAATTTTTAGCTGATCCGATCTACTGTTCATCCTCCCTTCTTTCCTCCCTCCCTACTCCCTTCCTACTCCCTCCTTTCCTCCCTCCATACTCCCTCCTTTCCTCCCTCCCTACTCACTCCTTTCCTTCCTTCCTACTCACTCCTTTCCTCCCTCCCTGCTCCCTACTTTTCTCCCTCCATACTCTCTCCTTTTCTTCCTCCCTACTTCCTTCTTTCCTTCTCCATCTTTTTTCCATCCCTCCTATCTCAACTCTCATTCGCAAACTATAGCAAAACACGGCTTCTGCGATCTGTTATACGCTCTCATCAAAACTATGCAGCAGACATCCAACATTATCAACATACATAGTATTATGGGCGTGTAGGCTACATTCATCCAATTTGCAAATGCATGTCCACGCATATTATGTATACAACAACTGTAGTGACTGATGAATGTTAACAGAGTAAATAATCGAGACAGAAAATAATCGTATATAGATGAATTTACCTACAGCACACTGTCTGTCTATCTGCAGTTCGTATATATATATATAATGTATAATTGTATGTAGTTTTATATATGTATATATTTTATATATACATATATATATTAGATCTATATATATGTATGTATACACACATAACGTCGGGTAATACATTTGTGAAATATATGCATATGATTGTAAACTGTCTACTTTCTACGGTCCTAAAGTATACACGATAGCACAGACAACGCTAATGAGTGGAACGAGGTTTATTTGTTTCCATCAAGTGCAGTGTATTTGTGTGTGTGTGTGTGTGTGTGTGTGTGTGTGTGTGTGTGTGTGTGTGTGTGTGTGTGTGTGCGTATATTGCTCATGCGGATGAGGAATATAATCCATTAATTGCAGAATAAATAAATAAATAATAGGAAATAATAATAATAACGCGTCGCACGTGTGTACTTATATTATATCCGCAGAAAAAGCATGAAGATTGATGCCCATCAATGGAATTGTTAATTTGGACAGAGTAGCGTAGGCTATGTACATGTACACACACTGTTCCAGAATCTATCGAGCGTTTAAAATTCAATTCAGACTTTGAATAATCATGAGTTCTGCTTGGCCAAGAAAGTTTTAGAGCAAAGGAACTGGCTCTTACGGAGAGAAGAAAATTTTGTCAGGAGTACAAAAAGCCATGACATATAGAGCAACATGAAATAGGCCTACTCATTCATCCATTCATTTATTCTACGGACTTATAAAGAACATCTTCAAGGTACCTACTCAGGAGTGCTTCCAGCCCAGACACGGCAAAAAAGGACTTGAGAGATTTATCAAATAAGTTTGATTGGTCAGTTGTAATAAATGTAGCATTGAAGAAGGAACGCCAGCAGGCGAGAAAGCTTGGTGTTGAATGGCAGCTGAGCGAGAGGGGTAGGCTACTTTGAGGTCACTCATCATGGCAGAGCGAAGAAGAGCCAGACGCGCTTCAACGTCAGAGAATGGGAAATAGGGTCACGTAAGTAAGATGCTCCATTTGGTGGAAAAGCAATGGGTGGAGGAATCTTGAGATGATGAAATTATATTCGTTTTATTGAGTTCTTGCTGACCTACCGCACTGATTAGTGATTACCGCAGCGAGTTAAAGAACGTATAATTTCGCAATATACTATATAGACTTTTATAGAGTACTAGCTGTACCCAGCCACGCGTTGCTGTGGCAGAAAAGACCTCCCTCCCCCTCCTCCTCTCCTCCCCCTCCCTTTAGCCCTCCCCCTCCCCTTCCCCTCTCCCCTCACACCATCCTTTACTGACAGCGGATAGAGTCCAAGAATGTTGGAAGGCCGTAATGGAATTATTTATGAACTCGCTTATGACGTCACGGGACGCGACCTCATTGATGTTTTGTCAATGTGTTTCGGTGCAAGCGTGCGGTTTGGTTGAAATTGCAAATGGCGGTCGAACGGATTGCAAAGTAAAGTTCACGTTTTGTGGAAACGATTGTTTTCTTTCGGGGAAAAATGTTGTGACCTGGTGCTATTGGAATGGAAGGTTTTGGTAAATTTTCAAAAGAATCGGTGCGTTACTTTCGGCGTGATCGTGACCGCAGTATTGCAAAGTGAGAATTTTTTACTTTTTGTGGAAACGATTGGGGGTTTTTTGGAAGGGGGGAGGAGAAATGTTGTGACCTGCCGCTATTGGAATGGAAGGTTTTGGTAAATTTTCAAAACAATCGGTGCGTAACTTTCGGCGTTATCGTGACCGCACTATTGCAAAGTTTCATTTTTATTTATATAGATAGACATAGGCTATGCAACCAAGGATGCAGCGTGAAACCAGAGCGGCAATACGAGATACGTTGGTTTTCTTGTATACGACTGGCATTTCGTCCACGTGATTCCATTTCTATTGGATTCGCATGTCTATTCGAATTAAAAATAATAAACAGTCATCCCAAATTACATGTTAATTAAATTGGACCAGCATTCAGCAGATCACCAGGATAATAGCCTAATTGCAATCCCATAAGTAGTATAAGCAGAATAGATTGAGCTCATAGCTGCAGTGGCGTAGACAAGGGAGGGTTTGGGGGTTAACCCACCCATTGGCTTAGGAAAAAAACGTTTTTAAAGATTATTTGTCCACTTATATAAACAAAATAAGCATCCGGCCATAAACCTCCCATCGTAAATTCCTGGCTATGCCACTGCATAGCTGTAGTCTGCTTGCTACTCCCTATAAGCGCTTGAATTATAGTTGAATATGCATTATTTTCTATATAAGCAATGTCAATGTCTGCGACCTAAACCAACGAATCCAATTCAATGCAGATGCATACGTCTTCTAGGTCTATATATTGTGAACGTAGATGTCTTTGTCCTCAAGATGCCTCCACCAAAAAAATTTCCACCAAATGGAAAGAACTTGGTATACGACGTCGAACCTACTAATTTGTAGCTTAAAAATCCTTATCCATCGCAACCCAACCCGTCGGTTGAGAGCCACGCCTATTAACGGTCCCACGTACGGATCGTCCTATAACCCAAGATTTAAATCTCTGAAATAAGCCACCATTGGTAGACTATGCATGCCAGCTGGAGACGTCACTCCCACGGAGTCGCCTTCATTAACCTGCGTTGGGCAAAACAGTGACCTTACCTATGTTTACAGCTTTCTTCTGACCTTCTTACTGTCTCGACCCCAACACCACCGCCACCACACCACCGCCGCCGCCGCCGCCACCACCATCACCACCACCACCACCAACACCAACACCATCGCCACCACCAATACCACCACCACCAACACCACCACCACCAACACCACCGCCACCGCCGCCGTCACCACCACCACCACAACCACCACCAACACCACCACCACCAACACCACCGCCACCGCCGCCGTCACCACCACCACCACAACCACCACCAACACCACCACCACCATCACCGCCACCACCACCAACACCACCACCCTCGCTGCTGGTGCGCCGCCGCCTGCCTGTCTGGAAGTGAGCTGCAACGATGATCAAATATTAATGGTCGGTGGCTGCTGTATATGTTTTGCCGCTGGTCGAATACTTACTAAATTGGTGTGGTTCGATCAATGTGTTGTCATGCAGTATTCATCGGCATGCGAAATCCACCTCGAGATGGACGAGAGAGCGAGACTGTTGGTACTAACAGCAATGTAACGGGTTATGATAATAATATGATCTGACCTGAGGGATACAGCATGTACATATAACATGGATACATGCTGCAGATTGTTCTAGTGTTCCATATACAATTATACATCTACTGTTTTACTCTCTCCTGTTTTACCCTAGTTGTACTGTTCTACCTTCCAGGGGCGCAACCAGAAAATTTTCCGGGGGGGTGCTCAGATGGTGCGAAGTAGCGAGTGCCAAAGGAACTTGCTTGATTGTGTAATCTTAAAGACCGAATGACCCCTACCCCCCTCCCCCATGCACCAAAAAACTCATCGGATTTGGAAAAATTGCATGGGTCACCTTTTTAGCCTGGGGGGTGCTCAAGCACCCCCCAGCACCCCCCTAGTTGCGCCACTGCTACCTTCCCCTGTTCCACCCTCTACTGCAGTTTTAACCTCGCCTGCTCTGTCCAATCCTGTTCTACTCTGTTCACATCTCATCTCCCCTACTCTCCATCGTTGTCATCATCATCAGTTCGTCGCTGTCGTTGTCATCATGCAGTTTAGTCGTCGTTGAGGCACCAGTTGGCAGTTATCATCATTTCCTGCTTCCTTACTTAGTTCGCCGTCGATCCTTTGTCATCCTCAGTATCGGTTGTCATCCGTTGTTTATCTGCTGTATGCATTGTCGTTTGTTGTCATCCGTTGAAACGATCTGTTGGCTCATCTAAACCAAAACTATATAATTGAATAAATTATATAATTGTCCTCACTTAAATTTCTACGAATTCCATCAAATCATTGCAGATCGTCTTTTACATCTCAGCCAGCAATCCCCATCTCCACCTCCTCCTTCTCTTACCACTCACATCCTCTGCAGTCTGTCGTCTCCTCCATCCTCCTTCTCCATGTCTCTCCTCTTCCTCCTCCTCCTCCTTTCCATCCCTGTAATCTTCCCATCCTCTCTCCTTCCTCTTCCATAGTCTTAACTGCTGCGAGGACGACTAAACGGATTAAACGGTCAAGGTCGCATGCATGCTGACAATAATTTCACCGTTCGCTGGTCTCCTTCGCTACATTCCACCAGATAGATATCTATTGATTGAATCGCCCGTTCGTCTGCATATATATATATATATATATATATATATATATATATATATATAAGACTGTACACACTCCACCTATGAATATCAATGCATAGCCATATATATATATATGTATATACACGGTGTCCCAAGTGAAGTGAGCCCCTTTTTGTTTTGGCGATATATCTGTCAATTCTAAACGAAACTCTATAAAATTTCAGAGTATGCAAGAGGGATAAATTATCAATGTTTCCTGAAAATTTTATCAAATTCTATCAACATAGTCCGAAGTTATGCACATTCAAATTTGGACAAGCAAAATTTGAAGTTGCCAACATGTAAAAGATAGAAAATTATTCCGTGAAACCTCATTCTTACTTGCTAAATGATTTACATATTAATAAATATGACGTCTTATTTACGTCATTTTCGTGTAAAGGGACAATAATAAAAATGGTTTTCAGTAAAGATGATTTGAGTTTAATAAAAATTTTAAGACAAGAAAAACATTACGGAGCGAAAAGGTTTTTACAGGAATTTCCTAACAGAAACTGACCCATC
Source organism: Lumbricus rubellus (assembly GCA_945859605.1). NCBI lineage: Eukaryota > Metazoa > Annelida > Clitellata > Crassiclitellata > Lumbricidae > Lumbricus > Lumbricus rubellus. Next base: position 43,905,563 of record OX243813.1, on the reverse strand, counting down.
GCAGCCTTATGAAACTCGCATACGCGTGACGTTGACCAGTGACCACTGACCACCTCAAACAGCGAATTGTGGAAGAATGGCATCGTTTTGATCAAAGGGATTTTTGACAACACAATTAATGAATGGCGAAAGCGGCTTAGAGCATGCATTCGAGCTAATGGAGGACATTTTGAACATCAGCTTTGAAGAACAGCGCTAACACTAATTTCCTATCTTTTACATGTTGGAAACTTGAAATTTTCGTTGCCCAAATTTGAACGTGCATAACTTCGGACTCTGTTCGTAGAATTGGATAAAATTTTCAGGAAACATTGATAATTTATCCCTCTTGCATACTCTGAAATTTTACAGAGTTTCGTTTAGAATTGACAGATATATCGCCAAAACAAAAAGGGGCTCACTTCACTTGGGACACCGTGTATTATATATATTTATATATACAGGGTGGGCCAGCATAAATGAACCAACTTTGCATGCTTTTAACTCCGCCAATTTGTGGAATTTATTTGTACTTGATGCGTCAAATTAAAGGTATCTCACTCTAGTATTTCCTCTAAAAAGGTCGAATCGATACCAGTTCAAGTTTTGATTAAATGTCCGGAACAGCGCTACCTACGACGTTGTCAGACGATGATCGCGGTTTGATCCTAATTTTGCGAACTGACAAGGGATTTAATTCGTTTGAAATGATTAACAAGTTTTCGAACAGAGGATGAAAAAATGCCTGGTAGAGATTCCTACAAACACCTAAAATGATTGTGTATGTGCGCCTGTTATCAAAAACGATTTGTGAATATCCATGCGAAACTGCGCCATTTTGCGTCAAAAATGACAACGAAATATGGTAGGTAGCGCTGTTCCGAACATATAATTCAAACTTGAACTAGTATCGATTCGACCTTCTCAGAGGAAATACTAGAGTGAAATACCTTTAATCTGACGCATAAAGTACAAATAAATTCCAAAACTGGCGGAGCTATAAGCATGCAAAGTTGGTTCATTTATGCTGGCCCACCCTGTACATATATCCATCCATGGCTATGCGAAGAAGACCTGCAGTGTACGTTCACATACCAACACCAACGTAGGCCTACATTAAAATTGCAATGGTTATCACAGTTATGTCGTGCTGGAACTTGTGCTAGGTCTATAATAATAATATATTCGTGGGTTGAATCTGCATAGTGCCCTTAAGAAGTTCTGTAGAGATCCAATGCATACAATATTCAGAGACATTGAACAACAATTGAAAAGAAATTTCTTCCTGACGACAGTCGTGAAGTATAAGCTACAATGCTACATGTATAATTTAGACCTTTACGCAATAGCCTATAGTCACTAGTGGGATTGAGCTGGATATCGATATGCAATATGAATATAATAACATAGGCAATACATGTATACATGTATAGTATACATAGTCGTACATACATACACACATACAGACATACATACATACATACATACATACATACATACATACATACATACATACATACATACATACATACATACATACATACATACATTTATACATACATACTTACATACCTACATACATACATGTACATACGGACATACATCCTTACATGGATACACACACGTATACACATATACATACGCACATACACTCGTATACCTGTATGGGAGTGTATGCACAATTGCACATGGAAGGGTAAACTTGTGTGGCGCCATATACATGTATATCTATTCAGTGCAGGGAATGCAGACGGGTAATTGATGGAGGTATGGACTTGCAAAAATTCCAGACGACAGACGAAGACGACGCCGGTTTGTCTGACGGACGATCCCACTGACCAACTGGTCAGATGTCGACATACAGACAAATAGGAAGACAAGGACAGATACGGACAGAAACAGAGGGGCGAACAGACGTATATACCTGTGCGTGTGTGTTGTATGTGTGTGTGCGTGCGTGTGTGTGTGCGCGCGTATGTGTGTGTGTATGTATGTGTGTGTCTTTGTGTGTGTCTGTGCGTGCGTGTGTGTGCGTGCGTGTGTGTGTGCGTGTGTGCGCGTATGTGTGTGTGTGCGTGTGCGTTCGTGTGTGCGCGTATGTGTGTGTGTGCGTATGTGTGTGTGTGGGGGGGGGGGGTGTAAGTGAGCGAGAGTAACTCAACCATCTGTACATAAATAGTGGTTTAGCTTAGCTGTAATGAGTTGTCACGAATTAGAAAGAAGAAAAAGAAGAAGAAGCAGTTGCAGTATATAATTATGATGTTGTCGTCCTCTTAACATGTACGAAAACAGCCCTAAAATATACGTGGCTTATATGCATACATGTACACATGCATACATGCATACAGGCATACATGCATACAGGCATACATAGTCTATATGTGCGTATATACATGCATAATTTCATATGCATTGTATGTATGCATGGATGCATGCTTGTATGTATGTATGTATATGTATGTATGTATGTATGCATGCATGCATGTATGTATGTATGTATCAAATCAAATCAAATTTTTTTTATTGAGCCAGAGAAAAGCACACAAGGTACATATCATCACATAAAAATAAAACATGAATGTCATTGGCAACAAAAGGAAACCCAGAAGGGACTGCAGAGTCCCGCTGGTTAGGGCCACCTAAGCACATTTTCTGGTTCTAGGCGTTAACAAATTCAGCACAATAAAATTATATTCTATTTTCCATCATATATGCAATAAATCAAAAATAAATCAAAACTTAACTACGAAAATTAAACGTTCCAAATTTTAACATCACGATATTACATAATATGAATATCTAAACATGATGTTAAGCAAACACGTCTTAATTTTTAAAAATAAATCAATACCAAACTGAAAAAAGTAAGAAAACCTTAAGTAAAAAACATAAAGCCTTAACTAAGTAGGGAGAAGGAAGTTTAAAGTATGAACCCGACTAACAGTTCTGGTTAATCAACCATAAACCCAAGCAATGCTTAAATGACTTAAGAATTGGGATACTGCGAAGGTTTAGAGGTATTCTATTCCATTCAATAGGACCTGCATACTTAATGGAGAATTTTCTTGAGTTTGTTCGGGCGCGCACAGTTCTATATGAGGCTAAGTTTCTCGTGTTGTATGAGTGTATATCTGAGGCTAGAGTAAAGAGATTGGCATGGGAGATAGGCAATGTGTTATATGTATATCGATGCATGAACTCACACATCTGCAGTTGCTTAATTTGTAAAACTTTTAGAATCCCGAGCTGCGTGAATAGCTTTTCTGAGTGTGAGTTGTAAGGAGAACCGGCTATTAATCTGACAATTCTTTTCTGCAAGACAATAATTCTGTAAAATCGAGAGTTGTAGTTAGATGTCCAAATCATGTTACAATAGGATATGTACGGGTATATCATAGAGTAGTACAAAGTGAGCAAAATGTTTCTAGGCAGTAAGTAAGATATTCGCTTAAGTATACCTATGTTTTTAGCCAGTTTTAATGCAATGTGTTCAATGTGTACACTCCAAGTGAGATGTTGGTCCACATAGACTCCAAGGAATTTTACAGATTCTACTTGTGGAATATCAATATTGTCTATGTGGACTTTTCCCTTCAGTTGTGGTGTTGCTTTCCTATGAGAGCAGAAAAGAATGTAGTTGGTTTTTGTCAAGTTAAGAGATAGCTTGCTTGCTTTAAACCAGTCAGACACTAGTACAAGTTCTTCATTAAGGATTCGGAATAATTCCTCATAGGATTTGTGAGAGAGGAAAATATTAGAATCGTCAGCGAATAGTACAAAGTGTAGGATGGGGGATACATTCGGAATGTATGTATGTATGTATGTATGTATGTATGTATGTATGTATGTATGTATGTATGTATGTATGTATGTATGTATGTTTGTATGTATGTATGTATGTATGTATGTATGTATGTATGTATGTATGTATGTATGTATGTATGTATGTATGTATGTATGTATGTATGTATGTATGTATGTATGTATGTATGTATGTATGTATGTATTTATGTATGTAACTATGTATGTAGGCTATGTATGTATGTATGACCTATTCGTAAAGCAATCATTCTAACTAATGCAGTACCGGGGTTCTTGCCATAAATTACCCTGAAGGGAAAGCGGACCCTTTCGCACAAGAACCAATTAATTAGAACACAGCCAAAGACTCCTTTCCCCGTCTCCTCATTTGTCTCTAGGCCACTCCATCGTCATGCCTCCTTCTTCTCCTCCTTCTCCTCCTTCTCCTCCTTCTCCTCCTTCTCCTCCTTCTCCTCCTCCTTATCCTCCTCCTCCTCCTCCTCCTCCTACTCCTACTTGTCTCCAGTCTCCCCTGCAAGGTCTTTTCCTCGCTCCTCCATTCCTCTACTTTGGCGCACATCAAACAGATACTCAACGATACTCATGATTAATAAACTGTTCACGCGGTTAAGGATCAGGATGGCTCGGAATGCGCCTTGAGATTACTTCGAGCATTTGTCTCACACGGAAATTCTACAGCAATCCGTGCATAGGCTATATAAACAAGAGAAGAACTTGCAAAGGTCATGCCGGCGAACACATTCTCTTCTCCTCATTTGCTTTCCTCCCATGCAGTCTCGGTCGTTGATGAAACTTGTTAACAGGTTTTCGCCCATTTGTAATTCGTCAATGGACTCTGATGGATTTCTGTTTAAGTCCTCTTCCCTGAGGATGGGAAGCCAGTGTCTTTTCAGGCGACGCAGATTCAGGTGACGTGAACGCCGCCGAATATAATACATTGCAGGCGATTGATAAATGGCTGAATTTATATTGGTGACCGATAAATGACGGAATATTATATGTCTATTATAGTACTACAGGTGACTTTTAAGCGAAGAAATAATCCGGTAAATGATGAGCGATCATGAAATAAATAAAATAATGTATACCGGACCGGAGATGGATGAACAACAGTACTGACTGAGATGCGCTGCCGTGCAGTATATGCATGCTCACTTTGCAAAGCCAAAAACTTAATTGATAGTTGATAGTTTTGTCGATATATTCTTTTTCTACCTGTGTCCTAGATATCCATCTTCATTTTCCTTAGTTTGCTCTTTTTGTCCTTTTACCTATTCGCATATTTTCTGACTCATTGTTCTCGGCCCTTACTGGCCAGTGAGTCTATCAGTGGCGTAGCCAGGAATTTATGATGGAGGGGTTTTATGCCATGGCCTGGCCGGATGTCCTTCCTGACACCAACCCAACAGTATTACAGTAAATAAAAAGGAAATAAAGTAACCAAGGGAATAAAGTATGAAAACCAATTGTTACTACAAATAGGCTAATAATATTGTTTTGTTTTTTCTTATTTAAGTAGATAAATAACCTTTGAGAAAACGTTTTCCTATGCCAATGGGTGAATCTCCCTAAACTCCCCTTGTCTGCGCCACTGGAGTTTGTAAATCAATCTGTCTTCGCCTTGTGTCTGTTCGCAGGCCTGTGTGTTTACAGAAGAACATAATCATAATCATAATCATACTCATAATCATAATCATAATCATCTAATCGTAATCTGAAAATTTCTAAAGCGCCTCTCGAAATACAAGCACAGAGCATCAGCTTATTCACGAGCGCTGTGTCTTGTCAGAAGGGTTGTCCAAAAGAGTTGCCCGGAGAAGGTCGTAGTCCAGTTACCAAAGGATCAGAGGTGGCAGAGTAGTTGTTAAGGTGCATGGGTGGCGTTTAGGTTGGGAATTGGAAAGTTGAAGACAGTCAGGTGAGTCGGAGTAAGAGTTGCTAAAGAGTTGAGACTTTAGTTTCGAATGGAAAGCCCGAAGAGGGATGGAAAGATAGAGGAGGTTTCGGAAGGTGATGGCGGATGACCAGCAAGGACGGAGGAGGAACGGAGACAGAGCGGAATTCATGAGGCGTGTGCATGGTGCGGTGTTTGATGTCAGTGATGCCACAGCTGTGTTTTTTCCTCTAGATCTGGGTTTTTCGTCTTCGTCTGGGTTTCTGGGGTTTTTTGGGGAAAATCTAGGTTTATTTGGGTGAGTTGACAATTTTTACACTTTTCTTGACTTTTTGGATCGGACGACTAAAAAAAAATAAAAAAAGGTCATCAAATTTTTGCCGGCGAAAAAAAAATTTTCTTGACTTTTTCGGCCGGACGACTAAAAAAAGGTCATCAACTTTTTTGCAGGCGAAAATAGAAAATTTTCTTGACTTTTCGGCCGGACGACGGTCTGGGTTTTCTGGGGGTTTTTCAAAGGAAATCTTTTTTTTTCTGAAACCTCAGTGGCAACACTGTTTGATGTGGCTATGGGTTGGAGAACTTGAGATGAGTTGTGATCGAAGATAAAGAAAGAGTGAACGGGTGGAGCGAGTTGTTTGCTGAATGGCGAAGACCAACGCCGAGGTATACATGTATCTCGTTTTTCACATTTCTCCAATTGTCTAACTTCCTTTGTGCGGCACCAACTTTCGATTGTTTATCCAATGCTTTTGTCTTCCAAGTTATAGCTCAATGCTGTCAACTTTCGATTGTTTCATCCAATGCTTTTGTCTTCCAAGTTATAGCTCAATGCTGTCAACGCGAATTGCTGAAAGGCATAAAATAATGACGTGTAATACATGTAAAAGACAAAGTCGTAAACATCAGACATAATTATACCGTGCATAAAGTCATTCAGCACAATGCATACAGTAATAAACAATGCATACAACAATAATAATAATGACGAATAATTATACAAACGCATGCAATACACACAAATTAAGCAATACCGTCCGCCACCGTAACCATTATTTAACGATCGTCACTTGAATACATGCATAAAAGACACCATCCATTAAGACCTCAAATGAAATGTACGGGCTGTTCTTTATTCACTCGTAAAATGAAAGGTAGTGTGCTGTGCGTTATTTACACATAAAACAGACGAATATCCGACGTAATAATAATAATAATAATTGTAGCTTTGCACGTTTGATGGTCACGCATCGACACACATCGAAGGCTGTCATGAAAATCGTCGGACCGACGCGATTCCGCAAAGGTGAAAATCGAGTTACCGATCTGAAAAGCCCGTGCTTTGCTATGAGACAGAAGAATAAAAGTCTGAATAACTCAGTATCGATTACCAGGTTGCAAGATAGACGATGTTAGACCGTGTTCCTAATGTGCCACTCTATGCCCACAAACATGGATTAAACCTACTGTAGGCTACGCAATGTTTTTAGCCTGTCTAGGCATCTCTAGGGGAGGCTGCGCCCAGAGTGTACTTTTCCGTCAGAAAATTTTGACAAAATGATAATAAGTGGTAATAAGTGAAGTTGCTCTTTACATATAGACCGACCGCATGAACTGTTTAATACAGGGACCGTTGGATATTATTTGTTATATATCATACAAATTATTATATAATTATATTGCTTGCCATTATAATTTATGATGCATCACAAAATAATGAATTTAATTAACTGTTAATATTTGTTCAAACAGGCTTAGGCTTACTATTTTTAATTTGTATTTCACGTTATCCACTCGAAGCAATAATTATGTTGAATTTGATTAGCAGACGATCAGACAGAGTAGGCCATAAACAAGCAGACAGACAGTAAACAGACAAGACAGACAGACAGGCAGGCAGGCAGTAAACAGAAAACAGACAGACAGTAGACAGACAACAGACAGACAAACAGATGGATTAGCTGGCGGCAGAGAGAAATGTTTATTTATTTATCTTAGGCAGTTTTGAAGAACCCATGATGCACAGCTGCACTGGAGACCCCAGAGTCCTTATACATCATCGCGTGATCAGTTTTGGGGCGATAATAATCGGATATCAGGAAAGAGTCGCAACTTGTTTACATAACAAACGCATTAAGTTAATTATATTTATGAGACAGATCAACGAATGACTGTGTTTGTGAAATAAAAATAATTGCCTGTGATCTATGGCGGTGGAGATTTAAATCTCCATATTCAATCTAACGAATATTATTATTATTAATGCTATTATTATATTTCCTGGGCTGGCTTGGATTAGTAACTTAGTAAGCCATCGTAGGAAGAAACGTTGACCATGGGAGCTACAGATTAAGTCTCCAGAAAACTAAGCTTGCCATTCAGTTCCATTGCAACGTTGTCTCTTTGAAACTCTTAAAAACGTCACGACTCCTTGGAGTCGAATGGAAAAGCCTTCTCTGCCTCCTCCAGTTTTTCTTCTTTCCCTAAAGACCCATCCCATGCCATATTATTCTAAGCAGAGGAGACTGCTGCACAAGATCGGTCGCTTCGATATACCCCCTGCAGAGCCATCGTAGAGCCATCGCAGAGCCATCGCAAAGCCATCGCAGAGCCATCGCAGAGCCATCGCAGAGCCATCGCAGAGCCATCGCAGAGTCATCGCAGAGGGCGGATGTTGTCTCTCCTGGCGAGCAGATAGGCTAATGGGAGAGGAGAAGAAGCAGAGTATCTCGATTGCATGGCCGTGAAATGGTCAACCATGACCACTCGATTTAAGACTGCAGCAGGCGATTTGCATCTGCCCAACCCTCAAACCCCCACAGTCGTATACTCTGCATTTCTGCGCAGATAAGATGCCAGTCCTATAGTCATGAATGCAGACCACAAGGACGATTCTTGCACAGTGCTACAACTAATGTGGCCCAAATGCTCGATGATCTTCTTAAACAGTTATAAAACAGAAAGTTTGTCACTCTGTGGCGATGTTTGTATGTCTGTCTCAAGAAAGGCTCTGAAACCGCATGCATTGGAACGACGAAACATTTTTAGAAATCTCCTTATGCCAATATGTAGGTCAGCGCGACTATTTTCAGCTCTAAATTCACTTTAAATCCAGAGTTATGGAAATTTTAAATTTCGATGTGATAACTATCGCGAAATTAAGACGGCATTAACGGTCGTACCAGATATGCAATATTAGTCCGAAGCCGTTTGCACTGTCTTGGCGATATTTAATTTCTTTTGACGACGTCATCTCTGACGTAATTTCTGGCCATGGACGTGTCACGTGTCCAATGTCGATAAACACATAATCATGCCGATTTGCAATAACAATTATTATTGAATGATAATGTCCAGTGTGAACTAAAAAATATTATTATTATTGTTATTGTTATTATTGTTATCATCATCATCATCATCATCATCATCATCATCATCCTCCTCATCATCATCATCATCCTCATCATCATCATCATCATCATCTTCATCATCATCATCATCATCATCATCATCATCATCATCATCATCATCATCATCATCATCATCATCATCATCATCATCATCATCATCATCATCATCATCATCATCATCATCATCATCATCATCATCATCATCATCATCATCATCATCATCATCATCATCATCATCATCATCATCATCATCATCATCATCATCATCATCATCATCATCATCATCATCATCATCATCATCATCATCATCATCATCATCATCATCATCATCATCATCATCATCATCATCATCATCATCATCATCATCATCATCATCATCATCATCATCATCATCATCATCATCATCATCATCATCATCATCATCATCATCATCATCATCATCATCATCATCATCATCATCCTCATCATCATCATCATCATCATCATCATCATCATCATCATCATCATCATCATCATCATCATCATCATCATCATCATCATCATCATCATCATCATCATCATCATCATCATCATCATCATCATCATCATCATCATCATCATCATCATCATCGCACGATTTATGAATCGCAAGTTGCAATATCTACATACATTGCAAATGTGCTATGGTAGTGGCTAGCTGTTGTGGATCATCTACAATCTACATACATCGCTTCTCATATTACAATAATGGTCTCGTAAATGTCGCATTATAGGAAGAAGCATTGACTGGCATGCAGTGTGCAAGCCACACTTTATTGTCAACATCTTATGCATACATGAGATCCAACGACGCGGCCAGAATCGTGTCTGTTTCGGGCAGACATTATAGACAGTAAGCCTGCTCAAGATGCGTCAGCAGACGACCTTTTGCAGTAAATAAGACGCGTAAGAGAGCTTAATGGTGAGAAATTCTCCGATAAACTTCTCTATATAGACCGACGTGATGTGAATCGGCGATGCCCTGCCGTGCTGCGGCGCATATCGTCCCACGGACGAGATAGGAGATAATATTATGGCGCTAAATGTTTTTTATGCTGTCAGCCTATCACGCAATATATCGATCGATTCTTCGTGGAAAAATGCTGTCTAATAAAACGCGCATTATTGTGGGTATACGGGATGCTCGTTAACATAAATTGTCTAGGTATAGCGCACGGCGTATATATGCCTTGGCAAGTTGGTATAGAACTCTTTGAAGTGGTTTCCTGCCAACTGCTTCTGAACTATTTACTCGATTTCTTCATTCGCGTAGGTAGAGCGCAGCATGCATTTTCTTCCTATAATTATATGAAGCATATTTCCAGCCTTGTGACAGGACCTGAAAACGCAATTTAAAATAGCAATGCAATGTATACTCGATTTTACTATCATAATATAATATCATCATAATTATCATCATTGCGGTCCATGGGCTCAGTGCCCGTTGGTGTCAATCGCATGTTTCACCATATCATATACTATAGCGACCATATTTATTTGACCTTGACCCATGCATCCCATTTTCAATTGCTTATAATCTCCACAAACATGCACATACAACCATGCATGCATCACATATGCAATCATAAATTATTTGCGAGTTTGAAACCATTTCTGTTTTTAACAGTGCACAGTTGACAGTATACGTGTAAGGCATCCTGGAAGTACTATAGATTGCTCCTGACGATACTGCATAAATTATAATTGCACTTGCAGTCTTGCAGTCATAGTAACATGCAGTACACACAAAGTTACATAGGCCTACATGTATATGCATTCACAACCATACTAGCATAAGTGCATAAATACCTAAACGCAAAAAAACCACTAGCCTTAGACCTACATTGTACATAGTACATATGAAACTTCGTAATAACTTGCAGTCAGAATTCAAAAGCATGCGGTTATTTTTTTTTAATTTGTTAACGTGAATTTCCATACAGCCAAACAGTTCCACATAGGCCTACAGTAAATATTGACACGTTTTAGGGTATAGGCCTACGGAAACGTCGCCAATGTTTGAATGTGCTCGTATGGGGGCATGTGTGTGTGTGTGTGTGTGTGTGTGTCTGGTGTGTGTGGGCGTTTGCGCGCGCGTGCGTGTATGTGTGTGGGTGTATAGGTGTAGGTGTGTGTAGGGGTGTGGGTGTGTGCACACACGCGCGTTGTGTGCTGAAAGTACACGTGCATAATATCAACAGAGTTGGTAAAACGGTCGCCTTTTCAGCGCAGTCTCCTGGGTTCAGATTTTTTTCCTATATACCAGAGAATCGAGGGCCTGGCAATTCATCACGACTGCAGGTCACAGAGGAATAATGTCGCACACGTTCTGTTCACGTGTGTGTCCCATTGTTTTTGTCCGTGTACACGCTGTACAATCGGCCGACTCTCGCCTAAGTGCATGTGACCTTTGAGCGCCGCGACAGACTCTCTACTGCGGCTGCCTAATAAACTATACATGACTGGCATTAACTCCGACAGGCAGCGCGACATTTAGAGGCAGATGCAACTCGCAATGATACTTTTTAGTCGTCCATTAATGGGTTTGCTGTAGATTCACACGACACGTTTTTCGATCCAAGTATCATCTTTTTGTGTCGATGACAGTAATCACTAATTCACTAAGGCGCCCTTGTAATGGCGTGGCTGCGTTACGGCGCCATATAAATTGGCATTGATATTATTATTAATATCGTTATTATTATGATTATTATTATTGTCATTATTATTAATGTCGCTATAAGTGCACCAGGGACGGACTTTATTTCGTGACACCGGCCTTAGTTGCTTCAAAATCGTTGTGGCTGTTATTATCATATTATGTTATTTCTCTATTGCTTAATATCTTCAACAATCAACATCACTAAAGGACGTAAATTAACAAGGGTAGCAGTAGCTATTGTTCTAAACGCATTTTCTATATAATTGAATATATATATATATATTCCTGTTATTATTATTGCTGTTTATTTCTTTAAAACATGACAAATGCTCTCATTATTCTCTTATATTTTATCTCTGACGATCTGAGAGCGATTATCATTTTTATTTTTATATCGCCCGAGGCATAGAGGATCCCTCGGTCTCAAAGAGATAAAAACTGGTCTGCAGGTCCTCCATTCCCAACATGCTTCACTAAGTGCCAATAAATTCCATAAAATGCCACGGTGTTAAAACGTCGCGTGCAAATGGACAAACGCGAAAATAGATGAATAAAGGTGTATGCATGTATGTATGTACGTACGTACATATATGTACATTGTACGTACATACGTACGTATGTAAGCATGTATGCATGTATGTATGTATGCATGCATGCATGGCTTGCATGCATGCATGTATGTATATATGTATGTATGTATGTATGTATGTATGTATGTATGTATGTATGTATGTATGTATGTATGTATGTATGTATGTATGTATGTATGTATGTATGTATGTATGTATGTATGTATGTATGTATGTATGTATGTATGTATGTATGTATACATGCATGCATGTATGTATGAATTTACGCATGTATTTGCTTGTTGATTGTCTGGCGGCCTGCATGTCTGCCTATCTATCTGTCTGTGTGTATATCTCTGCCTGCCTTCCTGTCTGCCTGCCTGCCTGACCGCATACCTCTGCCTGCCTGCCTGCCTGCCTGCCTGTCTGTCTGTTTGTCCGTCTGTCTGTTTGTCCGTCTGTCTGTCTGTCTGTCTGTCTGTCTGTCTGTCTGTCTGTCTGTCTGTCTGTCTGTCTGTCTGTCTGTCTGTCTGTCTGTCTGTCTGTCTGTCTGTCTGTCTGTCTGTCTGTCTGTCTGTCTGTCTGTCTGTCTGAAGCGCGTTCCTTATGAAAGTCAACGCCTGGAGAATTAATGTCTGTCATTATTGCGTCACCAGCTGCATGCCGAATTGCACATCGCTGTGTTTCTGAGAAGGGCGCTAGAGATCACTGCCAGGCTTTGATTTCCCGGAAGGCCAATCAGATTGTGCTGCACTGATCGGCCCCACATATATACACGCACCCGCCGAAAGCGTAACGCACAACAGCAGCAGACCATTCATTATGAAGACTGGCAGCCGCTGAAAGGAAGGGCAAAGAGCAACGGAGGCATAACGGAACAGCGTGGGGTGGTGTTCATTCATGGCGTGGATCGGCTGCTTCGGTGAATGTCGTCTGTTACTTTAATCGATTGTAACTCACGACTTTTATCTTCTGAATTTACGATTTATCGAGTCATTTCGAGGCGTTGTGTTTCCGCAGCATCAGCTACAATATCTGTTGGTATTGCTCTTATCCGTGTGTCTATCTTTCTATGTCTCTGTCTATCTGTATATGTCTCTCTCTCTGTCTCTTTCTCTGTCTGTCTCTCTGTTTGTCTCTCTGTCTGTCTATCTGCTCTGCATTCATTTGCATGTTTTCTCTGCAATGCATCCTTGTTAATCCTTTTGTTCCATTATCACCACGCACGTCAGCCCATATAACGTTTGCTTTTATATAAATATATGACCATCTCTGTCTCTGTCTTTGTCTGTTCCTCTAGCTGTCTGCGTCTGTATATCCATCCGTGTCCTTCCCTGTGCCTCTGCACATCTCCCTCTCTCTGTTTCAAACACTTCCGTCTCTCTACATGTCTGTGTTTTGATCTATGCCTCAATATGTCTACTTCCGTCCAAATATCCTTCTTTGTACCTTTGTCTGTCCTCTCTCTGCCTGGTTGACTGTGGCACTGTCCGTGTAAGTGCGTGTATCTATCTCGTCTGTCATCCATTCTTTGAACAGCCGATGACTGCAGCAGGCTCCAACTGTTCACTGACACGGATGAATGTTAGGAATAGATTGGGAAAGGACCCACGCAGAGGGGAGCAGACGTGGAAAAGTCATTGGGACACAGCTGCGGTCGTCGGTACAATGACCGCAGAGGTTTAGCCACCAAAGGAAGGCGTCTGGCGTGGATTACCTTAAGCAGAACCGATGGAACTCGCTTTAACGAAGCCGATGGAACGCTGCATGATGCAGGTAGCACTGGACGCTGATTGGCTGCAGCGCTTCAACGATAATCTATTATGTATAATGTGCGGTGCATTTCGGTCGTGACGTCGATCTGCTGGTGCGAGGGATGACGGGAAATATGCAAATGAGTGTCGCAACCGATATTTCATGCATGATACCATGCTGTGCATGCCTATAAACATTTTCATGCACATAATATTATGACGTGAACCATAATTATATAGGCCTATTTGGTGACCGGACAAAATGGTAGCGGATAAAATGGTACGGACAAAATGGTATGGGCAAAATGGTATTGGGACAAAATGGTATTGGACAAAATGGTACGGACAAAATGGCACGGACAAAATGGTATGGACAAAATGGTATGGGACAAAATGGTACTAGGACAAAATGGTATGGACAAAATGGCGCGGACAAAATGGTATGGACAAAATGGTAGCGGATAAAATGGTACTAGGACAAAATGGTACGGACAAAATGGCGCGGACAAAATGGTATGGACAAAATGGCACGGACAAAATGGTATGGACAAAATGGTATGGACAAAATGGCACGGACAAAATGGTATGGACAAAATGGTATGGACAAAATGGTATGGACAAAATGGCACGGACAAATTGGTATGGACAAAATGGTACATGTACTTGGAGATAAAGATTCTTAGACTTAAACCATTTCATACATTTAAAAAAATCTATGTTGCGACCCTTCAAAAACCAACTCATTAACTATTCTCTCTCTATCACTCTCTCCCCTTCCCCTGTCTCTATACATCTATATATATATAATATATATATATGTAATTCTAATAAGAAGGGTTTAAATTAGTGTGACATGGGGCGCAAGCTAAGCCGTTTTAAGGTCCAGACACGCGAGCAGGGGCTTCTATCCCATGTATAGGCGGGCGCGACTTGCGCCCAGTGAAAAACAGGGGGGAAACAGAAGAAAGCCAAAACTCACGTCGATAGGGGGGAAAGGCCAGCCATGGAGGCAGTGTTTAATCTAGTCATCTCTAGGAAGAAGTTTCCCCAGAAATTACTTCCCCCCATAAACATTTTTCAACATTGTACGTATTAGTTATAGTATTACTATCTACATTATTTCATCACATGAACTGTTTAAATACGCCACGATAAAATTTAATATTACCTAATTATAGGCTAATAATATTATTTAGGGCCTACTATTTTAATAAATGATGCAATCATAATAATATTATTATTATTATAATGATTTGCTTTAATGTTAATACTTGCACAAAATTAATGCTATATTTGTACAACTAAATGCAGTGTTTAATCTAGACATCTCTGGGAGGGAGTTCCCCAGGAATGAAAATTTTCCATAAAAATCGATAGGTGCTGTGAACATGTATATAGAATAATTCCCCCTCCATAAAAAGTATATAATACAACATTGACCCCCCCCCCCATAAAAAATTGACAGGTTTATACAAGTGCAGTTATTCCGTCAGTAGAAGAATTTGACTGCAAAGCATCGAAGTAGGCCCACTAAAAATAAGATCATGCATCAGCCTTTTGGGGAAGTAAATGTATGTTTCAAGGAGGAAAATTAGGCGAAAGACTAAAAAATGTTGTCAGAAATTTCTGTCTGAGCGGTTTTCCGTTCGCCTAAAACAGCCATTTACCCCTCCCCAAAACCTAAATTTCCCAAAGCACTGTGACTAGGTAACACACTGATTAAACACTGAACTAAATGGCTTATTTCCAGTGTTATCTTTCAAATTTCAGACTTTCAAATTTCAAAATATTTTGTTTTTTAACGCTTAGAAAAACAACATCATTATATGTAGGCCCACATTGTATTTTATTGTATTGCAGAAATTGCAATGTGGAAATTGCAAAAATTTCTTATGGGGGGAGGGACGCATATCACACCCTAAACCTAGTAAACCCCTCCCCGTCTTGGTTCTATGTGTTTCGGTGATCGTCTGCTGCATGCTTGTTTGTCTCTCCCCCCAGAAACCTTCATTCCCTATAGTTAGGGGACAAGATTACATATTGCCGGGAGAGTAGGTCGGCCCAATAAGGGGGGAAGAATATGTATTGCACCCGGCTGCTTAGGGTGGATAGAAGCCCCTGCACGCGAGGCTCGTGCCTAGTGCCCCACGCAACAGGGGGCTGCGGCGACCCATTGTAGCAGTCAGCAGTATACTACTAAACTAATAAGTGTAAAAATGACCCACATGCACAAATGATTGGACATTGCACATAGAAGGCACGTATGCAAAACTCTATATCTGAGACTGACAGATTGAGGCGGAAATCGGGTTACGTTCAGTGTTCAATCTAGGCATCTCCCGAGCGGGTATCTCCAGTTCTCCACCCATATGTGACTACCCAAAATAGTTTACCAAATAATAAGAGGTTTTAGTTGCTATTTAGATAATTGTATTACATGAACTCTAATAATATACCGTCACGTTATTTATTATATTATAATTTTTATGATGGTAACAGGGGTGCTCGGTAGTACAGTGGTTAGCGCGCTGGACTGTCGACCAAGAGGTCGGGGGTTCAATTCTCCGCCGGGGCAAAAATTTGTAACGAGATTTCTGTTCCACAAGCACCCCTAGCCGACTCAGCTATGATGAGTACACTGACCTCACGGTCAGTGGATGATGAGACGGCGAGGGAGAGGATTGGCCACCGCCCTCATATGCCGAGGCCTTGAAAATGAAGTCGCTAACACTTCATCCCCATTGGCTAGCCCTTCGGGCTAGCTAGACGGGATATCATCATCATGATGGTAACAGAATGGTCTCAGAAGAGTGGACCTTGCGAAGGTTCGTGTAATAAACCCTAAGCGGATTATTCAACTCTAAATTAAGAGTACCGGGGTAAGTTGAAAATCGGAGCAGGTCGCATCAGGGTCGTGGGATTCACAGATCTACAGTAGGCTAGGCAGGCCCTAATAGAAATAAAGATGTAGAACATTTCAACGGACTTTGGTAGGTCACAGGCCAAAAAATTTCAGATAAAATATTTCTTTTGCCGCGACCTATAATATGGTATTATGGTAGGGTAGCGTCAGCACAGTTTTGCGGTCGTTAGGCCTATGTCATAAGCTATATTTCATACACCAAAATGAGAACAATGTCGAGCAATTCAATCCCATTTTATCCGTGCCATTTTCTCCGTATACATTGTGTCTTCTGTGTCTTCTCATTGTGGGCATCTGCATATAAGTCAAACCTCTCGAATATTCTTATCCTCCAAAAACGGGCAATACGATTTGTTGCAAAAATCCCTTATGGAGCCCACACAAAAGCAAGCATAATTCTTAGGTCTAAAAATACTACAACCAGATCAAATAAGGCAATTTCAGATTGGAATATTTATGTAGACCTATCGCTATAGGCAACCCATAATCAACTACCAGCTACCTATAGAGATTATTTCAAATTCAGCGCTGATAAATTATTCGAGAGCGTTGCTTAAAATACTAACTCTTTTTATGTTCCCTTTGCCCGCACTAATAGCCTACAAGGCTTACACCTATAAAATGTAGGCCTATTGGACCAAGAACATGGAATTGTATTCCTCTTGATATTCGCTCCCTGCCGTCTCTTCGTCTATTCAAACGGAAGTTTTCTGCCTACATCCAACAAGGAATGTAAACCTCTAGCAATCTGGGGAAATACTGTTAATACACCTTCATTTGGGAGTGTGCATTTTTATGTGCATTTGTTTCCGTGTATGTGACAGCACTAACTTTATTTCACTCTCCTAACTCACCTTTTTTGTTTTGTATATATTATGCTAGTTAAGAATTTATTGTTCATGAAGCTGCTTTATTTTTCCAGTCGGCCGTGCTGCTTATTTCTAACTTAATATTTCTCAGGTGGCCCTGGCTAGCGGGACCTTTGTCCCCTTTTGGGTCTCCTGGGTGAACCGACATATTAGATAACTGATGTATAGGCCTTATACTATCTGTAATGAATGAGTTGGTTGCCGAGTAAAAATGTTATCAATCAATCAATCAATCACATAAATTTATATAGCGCCTCTTCAAGATCTCTACTCAGAGGCGCTCCCAACCCAGGCCTGGTCAAAAAGAAAGGTCTTGAGAAGACGGTAGAAAGAGCCAGCAGAGTCACGAGGAAGAGAACGGAGAGCCGTAGGGAGGCCATTCCAGAAAGCTGGACTCACCATGTTATGTTATGTCTGATATCATTTTCTCTAAGTACCATTTTGTCCATACCATTTTGTCCATGCCATTTTGTCCATACCATTTTGTCCATACCAGTTTGTCCGCGCCATTTTGTCCGTACCATTTTGTCCTAGTACCATTTTATCCGCTACCATTTTGTCCATGCCATTTTGTCCGTGCCATTTTGTCCGTACCATTTTGTCCTAGTACCATTTTATCCCATACCATTTTGTCCATACCATTTTGTCCGTGCCATTTTGTCCGTACCATTTTGTCCAATACCATTTTGTCCCAATACCATTTTGTCCATACCATTTTGTCCGTACCATTTTGTCCGCTACCATTTTGTCATAGAACCGCCTATTTAGGCCTATGTACAGGGTGCGGCAAAAAAAAGACCCCCCCTAGGTTTTTTGGAAATATCTTGGCCAAAAGTAAGAATTTTCAGATGAAATTTTACAGTCTCAAAGACAATTCATATTTACACGTGATGGGCAGATTTGATCAAAATATTTCAAACTGAACAAAAGTTATGCCACTTTTAGGGAGGTCACCCATCGTTTTTTGACGATTCAAAAACGAAGCACATCAAAAACTAGGTTTTTGGCCAATATCTTGGCGAAAAGTAAGAATTTCAAAATGAAATTTTACAGGCCTAAAGACAATTCATATTTACACATGATGGCCAAATTTAATCAAAATAGGTCATACACAACAAAAGTTATACCACTTTTAGTAAGACCACCCACGGTTTTTTCACGATTCAGAAACGAAACGCAACAAAAAGTAACAAAAACACGATTATATTAAGTCTCATGATCTCATCTCAAATAACTGTTGTCAAATGAACTTGGTAGTGCTTCACAACTTGTGTTCAATGTGCCCACCACCAGTGCAAACACTTCTTTTGAGTCTCTTTGCAAAGTTCTTGACGGACCTGTTGATTAATCTGACAGATTCCTTATTTACCAATTTGATTGTCATCTTGCTAAGTGCCTTCTCAGTGACGTGCAGCTACGCTGGTACCCTGTTTATTTTTTAAATAGTAATTATAATGATTATCTGGGAACATTGAGGCTATTTGATAATAATATTATTTGAAATGAGAAAAAATCGTGTTTTTTGTTACTTTTTTGTTGCATTTCGCCTTTGAATCGTCAGAAAACGGTGGGTGACCTCCCTAAAAGTGGTATGACTTTTGTTCTCTTTGAAATATTTTGATGAAATCTTACCAACATGTGCAGATATTAATTGTCTTTAAGCCTGTAAAATTTCATTTCGATATTCTTACTTTTGGCCAAGATATTGGCCAAAATAATTAGATTTGTTTTTTGTTACTTTTTGTTGCGTCGCGTTTTTGAATCGTCAAAAAACGGTGGGTGACCTCACTAAAAGTGGCGTAACTTTTGTTGTGTTCGAAATATTTTAATGAAATCTGGCCATCTGGTGTAAATATGAATTGTCTTTAAGACTGTAAAATTTCATTTCAAAATTCTCACTTTTGGTCAAGATATTGGCAAAAATCTTAGGGGGGGTCTTTTTTTTTGCCGCACCCTGTATATAATATGACTAATGTCGATACGGAGAGGCTTTTAAAGTCATTGGGCCTATATGTAGGCTACATGTAATGATGTAAATAGCCAGTTAGGTATACATAATGTCATACTAATGGCAGTATATATAATTTTATATGTATATTATATATAGGCTTATTGCCTCTGAGTAGAGATCTTGAGAGACGCTATATAAATTTGTGTGATATATATATATATATATTGATAAGAGAGAGACAGACAGACCGACATAGACAGACGGACAGACAGGCAGAGACAGAAAGAGATATCCATAATATAATCACATAATAATTAATGTATATTAAGCCAATTTACGTAGGTTATATCATGTCGTATATGAAATGTGTCATGCATTATATATCTCTGTTTAATGTATATACCTATATGTATATATATATTCATTCATATATATCGTAATTATATATATATATATATATTATATTCATGTTGACGAAACCATATCACACTCAGACACGTATATATAGTCCAACATCTAAAGACTGTGAGCGCATATACAATGATCTGGTGGACACATTCAAAGCATTGCCAACACAAAGGCATTTCGCGCGTTATTCACTACACGTATAATAATACATGTACATTGTACAATGTACATGTATGTTCCAATGAACTTCAACACGTTTGCACCACCTGACGCATAGATCTCCAGGCTACAAAGGCCACCACCATTACACCTGTATATAGGCGTATACACTCAGCTGCTGCCTGCATGCTTCCTTTGAGGTTTAAGACAATACTAAAAAATAACAATAGACTTAGACGGCGGAAGCAATTGTTATTCTGATCAATAATATTATCATACATCGGTTTGTGATTGTTAGAAGTAATGCCAAGCAAGACGATTCAGTCGATTCTGACCAATTTATATGATTAAACTTTAATCTAATCTATAAGCTATTCTAATCTAATCTAATCTGAGTTCATTTTTTACACGCTGCAGGAAGTATGAAGGCAACTTAGTAAAAATTTAATATTATTACGAAGTACAGAAGCTGCACTATAAACCAATGTCCGTCTTTAGATGAAATGGGATTTAACTTATCATTTGTAATCTGATCAAACTCGCCTTAACAACCTCCTCTTTCTTTCTCTCTTTCTCTCTTTCTTTCTCTGTCTCTGTCTTTGTCTGTCCGTCTCTCTCTGTGTGTGTGTCTGTGTCTGTCTGTGTCTGTCTGTTTGTCTTTCTGTCTGTCTGGCTCTGTCTGTCTCTGTCTCTGCCTCTGCCTATATCTGTCTGTCTGTCTCTCTCTATTTCTCTCTCTTGTCTTTCTGTGGCAACACGCCTCACAACATATTCACAGGGTTTGGCCTCGTAGACAATCAGTATTATCAATCCAGTATCATTCTCTTCCCTTAGTCTCCTCCCCCACCATGCAGACGCGTGCTGTGACCTTAGGGAATACATTTCTTAACGTCTCCAGTCGCAGACTGCGGAAAGTGCATGTAGCTGGGCTTTAGAATAGGAATCGATATCATGCAGAGCGAACTATTTTACATTGTGGATTAGGCAATTCGTTATAGACGGTATAATATTATTATGTTGAAGATTGCACGGAAATTTTTAAGGCGTCTTTTGGAATATTTACTGCAGAATATGTAGATGTTATAATTTTGTTGCCTAAGGCCCTATGAAGTATGCATGAGTTGCAAGTTGAAAAGAGCCAGCCAGATGGAGTGATTTTCGAAGGAAGCGCTTGGACGATGACTTTAAGGACATCAACACACGAATATAATAATTATTACTTATAGTCGTAGAGCAATTATTTAAAGTTCAATATAACGGCGAACGGGCGAAGCCAAACTGCTATAACCATTGGAAAAATCGTTTCAGATGAACTCTGATAACAGCATTCTTTAATGATTAAATACAAGCATATTAAATGGGCTTGTATTTAAAAGAACGACATTGTTAAATTTTAACAATGTCGTTCTATTAAAGACTATATTCAGTCCAGAAGTTAGACGTTCGCCATTATGACTGAACACAAAATTAATTAGCTAATGCCAAAAAATACGCCTGGAAGAATATTATTGTTTAATATTCCTGCATCGCATTTGCCGAGGTTCGATACCGCAATCTGTGGGTTACAAGTCCATCGCTCTAACCTATCGGCCACCGTTCCCCCTCCCACTACCACACCACCACCACCACCACCACCACCTCCACCACCAATCTGCCGAAGTGCACCACCAACCTGAATTAAGCATCGCGAAAGGAAAATTTCCGCGACATAAATTTCCTTGGTAAACAAGTTAAGAGAATTTATCGAGTGGATAAAAGGAAACACAAAGATTTGTCTAGAAACGAGTAGACCTATACGGCAGGTAAGAGATTCGCGGATTCGTCTGTCTTCATGTATTTTTCTTTAAAATCCTTTATAAATTATAACGAGGACGAAGAATTTGCAGTTGTGCCGCTGTAAAAATATAAATAGCGCAACCATACGAAAAAATCTTGAGGTTTTTTTATCTTATATAGTCTATACGGTTGTACTCGTGCTTATTCCGAATATCATGCCTTCCTTTCAAGGACTGAATCCCGACGGACCGTTATTGATCAAAGCAAACAATAAATCAAGCTTGCAAGCTTACCTTCAGCGGCAAAAGCTACTGCAGCGCTGCTGCAATAGCGAAGGAATTTCTGCTCAAGAAGACAAAAGATATCGATCCGTTGACGACGAGGAAGCCGTTAACCCTTTAGCGACAAGACTGTGCTATAAAAAAACGACTGCATGGAAAAGCAATGCAGCTGGTCGCTAAAGCGTTAAAGAGATAGACGGTACAGTAAAGCGTTAAAGAGAAAGACAGTTCTTGATATTATGGAAAAATACATCGCAGTTATGATTCAGAATTTGCTCAGAAGGCGAATTTTTCTGCAGTGGACGGAGAAATTTATTTTTGGAGGTTCTCCATGGCAAAAACAAAAAAAATATGGTAGACAGCAGCTTAAGGACAGCGATGCAATTATTATTCGGAAGTGTAGCCGGAGGTAATTTTTTGAAGAGACAGTCTAGCACAGCACAGCTTCAAAGAAAGCGATGATGCTCTTGACCAGCGGTTGATTAAGATGGAGTGGCCGGTGCGGTCAGCCAGTCCTCCTCCTGCTTATATGGTCGTTCTTAAAAAAACATCGCTGACCATATTGCTTCCGGCGCCGCCATTTTGTCTTCATCATCTTCGGCGGTGGCTGCAGAGTTTCTCCTTCAAAGGCCGACCTGTCAATCATCCGCCACATATTAATACAGTGCGTGGAGCGCGAAGACATCTTGCCAACTCCATCACTGTACGCACTTTGACTCAGTGCCAGTCCCTAGTCTGGATAAAGGAGGAGGGTGGCACTGATCATCTTTG
>OX243813.1:43869817-43877317 GCA_945859605.1 Lumbricus rubellus | reverse complement strand
ATACACTCTTCCTCCAACCCCATCCACTCTTCTTCCAACCCATACACTCTTCTTCCAACCCAATTCACTCTTCTTCCAACCCCATCCACTCTTCTTCCAACCCATACACTCTTCTTCCAACCCCATCCACTCTTCTTCCAACCCCATCCACTCTTCTTCCAACCCAATTTACTCTTCTTCCAACCCAATTCACTCTTCTTCCAACCCCATCCACTCTTCCTCTAACCCCATCCACTCTTCTTCCAACCCCATCCACTCTTCTTCCAACCCCATCCACTCTTCTTCCAACCCAATTCACTCTTCTTCCAACCCCATCCACTCTTCCTCCAACCCCATCCACTCTTCTTCCAACCCCATCCACTCTTCTTCCAACCCAATTCACTCTTCTTCCAACCCCGTTCACTCTTCTTCCAACCCAATTCACTCTTCTTCCAACCCAATTCACTCTTCTTCCAACCCCATCCACTCTTCTTCCAACCCAATTCACTCTTCTTCCAACCCCATCCACTCTTCTTCCAACCCAATTCACTCTTCTTCCAACCCCATCCACTCTTCTTCCAACCCAATTCACTCTTCTTCCAACCCCATCCACTCTTCTTCCAACCCAATTCACTCTTCTTCCAACCCCATCCACTCTTCTTCCAACCCAATTCACTCTTCTTCCAACCCCATCCACTCTTCTTCCAACCCAATTCACTCTTCCTCCAACCCCATCCACTCTTCTTCCAGTCCCATACACTCTTCTTCTAACCCCATACACTCTTCTTCTAACCCCATCCACTCTTCTTCCAACCCATCCACTCTTCTTCCAACCCATACACTCTTCCTCCAACCCCATCCACTCTTCTTCCAACCCCATCCACTCTTCTTCCAACCCATACACTCTTCCTCCAACCCCATCCACTCTTCTTCCAACCCATACACTCTTCTTCCAACCCCATCCACTCTTCCTCCAACCCCACCCACTCTTCTTCCAACCCCATCCACTCTTCTTTCAACCCCATCCACTCTTCTTCCAACCCCACCCACTCTTCTTCCAACCCCATCCTCTCTTCTTTCAACCCCACCCACTCTTCTTCCAACCCATACACTCTTCCTCCAACCCCATCCACTCTTCTTCCAACCCAATTCACTCTTCGTCCAACCCCATCCACTCTTCCTCCAACCCCATCCACTCTTCTTCCAACCCCATCCACTCTTCTTCCAACCCATCCACTCTTCTTCCAACCCATACACTCTTCCTCCAACCCCATCCACTCTTCTTCCAACCCATACACTCTTCTTCCAACCCAATTCACTCTTCTTCCAACCCCATCCACTCTTCTTCCAACCCATCCACTCTTCTTCCAACCCATACACTCTTCCTCCAACCCCATCCACTCTTCTTCCAACCCCATCCACTCTTCTTCCAACCCATACACTCTTCCTCCAACCCCATCCACTCTTCTTCCAACCCATACACTCTTCTTCCAACCCCATCCACTCTTCCTCCAACCCCACCCACTCTTCTTCCAACCCCATCCACTCTTCTTTCAACCCCATCCACTCTTCTTCCAACCCCACCCACTCTTCTTCCAACCCCATCCTCTCTTCTTTCAACCCCACCCACTCTTCTTCCAACCCATACACTCTTCCTCCAACCCCATCCACTCTTCTTCCAACCCAATTCACTCTTCGTCCAACCCCATCCACTCTTCCTCCAACCCCATCCACTCTTCTTCCAACCCCATCCACTCTTCTTCCAACCCATCCACTCTTCTTCCAACCCATACACTCTTCCTCCAACCCCATCCACTCTTCTTCCAACCCATACACTCTTCTTCCAACCCAATTCACTCTTCTTCCAACCCCATCCACTCTTCTTCCAACCCATACACTCTTCTTCCAACCCCATCCACTCTTCTTCCAACCCCATCCACTCTTCTTCCAACCCAATTTACTCTTCTTCCAACCCAATTCACTCTTTTTCCAACCCCATCCACTCTTCCTCCAACCCCATCCACTCTTCTTCCAACCCCATCCACTCTTCTTCCAACCCCATCCACTCTTCTTCCAACCCAATTCACTCTTCTTCCAACCCCATCCACTCTTCCTCCAACCCCATCCACTCTTCTTCCAACCCCATCCACTCTTCTTCCAACCCAATTCACTCTTCTTCCAACCCCGTTCACTCTTCTTCCAACCCAATTTGCTCTTCTTCCAACCCAATTCACTCTTCTTCCAACCCCATCCACTCTTCTTCCAACCCAATTCACTCTTCTTCCAACCCCATCCACTCTTCTTCCAACCCAATTCACTCTTCTTCCAACCCCATCCACTCTTCTTCCAACCCAATTCACTCTTCTTCCAACCCCATCCACTCTTCTTCCAACCCAATTCACTCTTCCTCCAACCCCATCCACTCTTCTTCCAGTCCCATACACTCTTCTTCTAACCCCATACACTCTTCTTCTAACCCCATCCACTCTTCTTCCAACCCATCCACTCTTCTTCCAACCCATACACTCTTCCTCCAACCCCATCCACTCTTCTTCCAACCCCATCCACTCTTCTTCCAGCCCATACACTCTTCCCCCAACCCCATCCACTCTTCTTCCAACCCATACACTCTTCTTCCAACCCAATTCACTCTTCTTCCAACCCCATCTACTCTTCTTCCAACCCATACACTCTTCTTCCAACCCAATTCACTCTTCCTCCAACCCCATCCACTCTTTTTCCAACCCATACACTCTTCTTCCAACCCAATTCACTGTTCCTCCAACCCCATCCACTCTTCTTCCAACCCATCCACTCTTCTTCCAACCCATACACTCTTCCTCCAACCCCATCCACTCTTCTTCCAACCCATACACTCTTCTTCCAACCCAATTCACTCTTCTTCCAACCCCATCCATTCTTCTTCCAACCCATACACTCTTCTTCCAACCCCATCCACTTTTCTTCCAACCCAATTCACTCTTCTTCCAACCCCATCCACTCTTCCTCCAACCCCATCCACTCTTCTTCCAACCCCATCCACTCTTCTTCCAACCCCATCCACTCTTCTTTCAACCCCATCCACTCTTCTTCCAACCACACCCACTCTTCTTCCAACCCCATCCTCTCTTCTTCCAACCCCACCCACTCTTCTTCCAACCCATACACTCTTCTTCCAACCCAACCCACTCTTCTTTCAACCCATCCACTCTTCTTCCAACCCCGTTCACTCTTCTTCCAACCCCATCCACTCTTCTTCAAACCCCATCCACTCTTCTTCCTACCCCATCCACTTTTCTTCCAACCCCGTTCACTCTTCTTCCAACCCCATCCACTCTTCTTCCAACCCCATCCACTCTTCTTTCAACCCCATCCACTCTTCTTCCAACCCCACCCACTCTTCTTCCAACCCCATCCTCTCTTCTTCCAACCCCATCCACTCTTCTTCCAACCCAATTCACTCTTCCTCCAACCCCGTTCACTCTTCTTTCAACCCCACCCACACTCTCTCTTCCGGTGAAGATTTACTCTAGACTTCCGGACTCAGCGGATGAACCGTCGACGGATGGACGCCTGATTGACCCTTCCCGGCCGTTGGTCGATCCATCGGCCGAGAGGAACGACGCCGTTCGCCCCTTCTCTCCCACTTTCCCTCTGTCTCTCTCTCTCTCTCTGTCTCTCTGTCTTTCTCTGTCTCTGTCTGTCTCTCTTCCTCTTCATCTCTCTCCCACTCCCTCTTTCTGTGTCTCTCCTTCTCTGTCTCTCTTTGTCTCTCTGACTCTCTCTGTCTCTGTTTGTCTCTCTTCTTCTGCATCTCTCCCTCTCTCTCCCTCTCTCTCTGTCTGTCTGTCTTTCTTTCTCTCTTTCGTCCCCTATTAGTCCGTCTTTCTACTGCGCTGTCTCTGTTGGTCTTCGTCCGATCATCGTCTTCCTTGGCGTCACTTATCAGCGCCGGTCTATGGCGTCCGAGACGGTGGAGGAGGAAGAGGAGGAGGAGAAGAAGAAGGAAGAGGAGTAGGAGGAAGAGAAGAAGGAGGAGGCGATGGGTGAAGATCGGCTCTGAAGATGTGAGGCGTGCGTTGATGAAGGCGCGTGAGATGCATTCGCAGTCAGCTGCAGCAGCAGCAGCAGCATCCGACCAGCAGAGGTCGCTGTTCGCATGATGGACCAAATGTAAACTAAGAAAGGATGGGGGAGAGAGGAAGGGAGAGAGGGAAGAAGGAAGGGAGGAGTGTGGAGGAATGCAGGGAAGACAAAAGGAATCTCGAGAAAGACTATGCAGGAATTTAGGGAGGACTGCTGCAGGAATGAAGAAAATATTCTAGAGGAAAGGAAGGAAGGGTGAATGGATTGAGATAAGGCCAGAGAAATGGAGAAAATACTAAAGGAATGGATTTTATGGGAATGCTGGAAGACAAGATGGAATGAAGAATGATACTTGGAATGATGGATGACCGGGGAATTGGAGGGTAGACATAGGGAGACGAAGAGCTGATTTGAGAAATGGAAGGAACACAAGAGGAATGAAGAGATTATAATTTTATACAAGAGCGATCAATTGAAGATTAAAGGAAAGGAGGGGATTAGAGGAATGAGAGGAAGCTAAAGGAATGTATACAGCAGGAACTGTGGATGCTGAGGGTAGATTGGAGAACTACAGGTGCAACTAAAGGAATTTATAAAAGATTAGAGGTATGTGTGGAAGACTAGAGGTATTAGAGAGACACTAAGGGGGTAAGGAAAGATTTGAGGGGTGGAGGAATGACTAGAGGTATTATTGGAAGACTTGAGGGATAGAGAGAGGAGCAAAGAAATGAAGGGAGCACGAGAAGATGAATGGAATACTTCAAAGCATTATTTATTTATTTATTTCTCCATTTCTGCGGCGCCTTTTCAAGCTTCATACTCCCGACCACAGCGTGGACACTGTATCGGAGTTTCACGCCGAAGCGCTCGAGCAATTGCGAGTGAGAGTCATGATCAATTTCCCTACGCGGCAGGTGGATTCGAACCTGGAACTCACCGGCTTCAAAGCACCGAACCTACCACTGCACCATGTACCGCGCCCCACAAGCATATGCATGATTATATCGGTTTAGAGAAGACAGCCATAAAGAAATTTGGAGAAGACTCGAAGAATGGAAGGAGAAGACCGGAGTGGCGGTTGGAGAAAGGACATGACACGCCGGAGAAGAAAGGTTGGCAGCAATTGATAATAGCGGACGGGTAACTTCGGCGCATTAAGTAACAATGCCATGGCTATCCACAATGGACGTGAACCTGTATACGGCGCCCCGTTTATTACCAAATGCACGCAGTTTACGTACCTCCGCCAAAGCAGGCGATGAACATAAATATATTAACTGCATAAGAAGAGGAAGACGACGACGATGATGAGGTGGACTGGTTTCTTGAGAGGACGATAGGGGTCGAATATATCTGAATAATTATGGGGCATAAACGAGTGAAGATTATCTTGGGGGGAAAGAATGCAGACGGCGAGGAAAGCCGTGATTAGAGTTCCAAGTCACAAGGGACAGTTTGTGGAATACAATTCGCAATGACCATCTCGACTGACTGGAGGGGGGCTTCGATGATGAAGAGGAAATAAATTAAGGAGTAGAAAGGAAGAGAGAAGGAGAAAAAGGAGGAGAGAAATAAATGGAAAAGAGAAGATAGAAGAGGAAGAAGAAGAAGAAGATAGGAGAAGAAGATAGGAGAAGGAGATAGAGGAGAAGGAGAAAAAAGCAGAAGAAAGGAATGTAAAAGAAAAGGAGGACAAAATCAAAAGGAGATGAGTGGAGAGGAAGAGAGGAGGAGGAAATGAATTAAGAAAGAAGAAAGAAATGGAAAAGAGCATGAAAAGGGTGGTGAAAGGTAAGAGTGGGAAGAAGAAGAAAACAGAAAGGGAAGAAAGGAGGAAAAGGAGAGGGAGAAGAAATGAGAATGTAATGAAGTGGAAAAGAGAAGAAAGGAGAAGGAGACGAGAGAGGATACAGAAAAGGCAGTCTATAGCAAAGAAGAAAGTATACATAAGGAAAAGAAAACAGAGAAGAAAGCAGAGAAGAAAACAGAGAAGAAAACAGAGAAGAAAGCAGAGAAGAAAGCAGAGAAGAAAGCAGAGAAGAAAGCAGAGAAGAAAGCAGAGAAGAAAGCAGAGAATAAAGCAGAGAAGAAAGCAGAGAAGAAAGCAGAGAAGAAAGCAGAAAGCGAATAAGAAATCGTGGATAATTTCCTTCTCCACGGTTGTTCATCCGGGTTCCTCGTCGTCTTGAAAGGCCATAAAACCTTTCCAGTGGAGTGACGCTTAATGCGAATCGCTAATATCGACGTTTTTATATTTACTAATCCACCAATCTATTTATTCTGCGCCATAAAAACCGACGACACGACCAGCTTGCCCAACAATCATCGTGGATAATTCATGCAGCGTACAATAGCACTCGACTATAATGGCCGTCAATGGCAATTCACGCTGTATAATCTACAGACTTCCGAAAGCATTAAAATCAAAGCAGTTTGCATAATTGATGTCTCGCCTGCTTTCTTACGGCATCCATTAAACATGGCGTATACATGATGTACTCGAAGATGGACGGGTGTTATGAGAAAATGCATACGACATCGGTCGCTTAAGATTTCGACAACGCTGCGCATGACAAAGGCGCTGCTGACGTTTACATGAGTTTCACGATGCCTAGATTCTATAATACGTGAATTAGAAATTCTTTGCGGGAATTTCACAGAATTCTTACGATGCTCACAAACGGCATTAAGTAAGTAATTAAACGATATTTATTGCTGTCTGATAAGCGTGCTCACTTCGAGTCACTTGACCAAATAAAAATTGAAATATGTAGACGCACACTACCCATCTGTACAATTATTGACGCAAAGATGACGCTTTGGCTTATCATTTGAATGTTTCGGTAGGCTATTATACGAAGAAAAGTAATATAATCTGATAATTTATACAGAGTCGTTTACCACAATGCAACACTTCCAGCCGAAATTCTATTATTAAAAATAGTTGTCTGGATATCGAACAGCAAAGCAATTGCTAAAGGAAACCAGAAAATTAATCAGCTTACTGCGTTTGATATCATAGGCCTAGCTAGTAATGATTTGTTATAACCATTACACTTTATTTAGCGCCACACTTAATTAGGCTACTTTTGGCCTTTTTATAATTACGGTGGCGGACGTTATGTAAACGTCGTACGTTGACGTAGGCCTACATTGGCGACGACACTAATTTCAGGGCATTATGCGCAGAAAAAGTGACCACAATCAAAGAAGTAGATGACATGTAGCCTATGAGCATAGCTTTTGTTTTAGACTCTGGTCGCTAGCAGCTACCAGCCCTCAAAACCGTCAACCATCATCAGTATCATATTCAATCACATTACAAGATTGCTTAATGTTTACATGTATAGGAAATAACAATTGATGTGATATTCGTACTCATAAGAGGCTACTATGACAACCTATAACCTCTATGAATTTACTGTACAGTAATAT